>CP034457.1:2415000-3015000 GCA_004217705.1 Metschnikowia aff. pulcherrima
TATGCCTCGACGCGGGATTAGCGAAACACCCGAGAATTCTTATCCAAATTCGTGTTGTGAATATTCTCAAAGAAAGCAATAATCAGGTTTCGTAAATATGTAAAAGACCCCGATTCCGTCGATCTTATTGGTATAGTTTACCATTCTGCTTTTTTGCCACCGGGACTGATGCTATTTATTAAATACGAGGCCCGCGCCGCAACCACGCCGCGGCTGGCACTGCCTGTCTGTCTATCGGTTCGGCTGCTCACGGAAACTGCCCGATACGGAACGCGCCTCCGCTAGTAGAATGCAAGTGTATTTTTTTTCTAGTTCCTTGAGAACCAGATAGGTTTTGAGTAGTGGGGAGCTTCATGGAAATGGATATTTGGGTTCGACATCGCTTGAAATGGCTCGATGTATTGATTCTCCGGATGTCCTCTATGGCTGCAGTGCTGGCATTTCTGTCATGCATATTGTTTGGGACAAGGTGGCACGATACGGCTTGTGTTGGGCCAAAATTTTGTTGGTCCAGAGCGTTGCTAATTAAGCGGTCACTCATTAATGAAAATGTACATTCTTGTTATGGTAGATTCTTATGACACTTGAAGCAAAGCACATATCTTGAAGTTTTGAGAGATTGAGAGAGTTTAGCGTCGAGTCATATTCTCATACTACAACACCACCGGTTTATCAGTCGCTGTGGTTTGTATTAAACCAGATGCTGGTTACAGAAAACTCGATATAACGTTAACAACGCAGTGGTGATGAAGACGCTAATTGGCTCTATTTTTGAGTCTGATGTATTCTTGACTACCACTTACAAGGCACATATTTCCCATCCAGTGCCTCTGCAGCGGGTAATATAGTTGCAATGATTAAGCAAGAAAAATGCCCCAAAAACTCTCATGATAATTAATTCTTCAGAACAAATCATGGTCGAATTCCAGCCGATTTCAATTATTTGCTGATTCAGAGTAAACCATAAACTTACCCAAGCTCGTGGCTCACCTGCCGCTGGGGAAAAAGCATGACCAGAAATAATTTGACCGCGAAAAAGCCATATGCCGGAAAATACATATAGTATCACGTGACATTATTTACCCGCACACGACCAATTTTGAAAAAATTAAATTTTTCGAGCCCAAAAGGTCGTGCGCGTGCACAAGTCCTCACGCGGCGCACTGCGAGTTTTTCATTGAGAAAAAAATTTTCCCACAGAAAGTTTCTTACTTCATCGAACAACTAATCAACATGGTATGTAGCTGTGTGATGAAACGGTTTAACGAGCAGAAGTCTGTTGGCGAAAGGCAAGAATTGGATGAAATTGACTCACATCAAAATCTTATGGATTGTTCATCGAGTGCTGTTTATGGCTGGTGTCCCTCTATTCTATAGGGCCCCATAGCACGAATGGGTATGCCAGGGACACGAAAGAGACACTCGAATTTGAGACTGAAAACAAGAAAAACAAAAAAGAAACTTTTCCATATCTCTTCAAAATGCAAGACCTCGTCATTTCTTGATACAGCCCATCCATCCCGGTTTTCTTCAAGCTGTGTTGCCGACTTCTGCTGAAACCCTAAAAACCTCACCCATTTACACCCTTACCTCCCAGCATACTAACATGAAAAGGACACTAAGACTCCAGTCACTCTTGCTAAGGTTATCAAGGTTTTGGGCAGAACCGGCTCCAGAGGTGGTGTCACCCAGGTCAGAGTCGAGTTCCTCGAGGACGCCTCCAGAACCATTGTCAGAAACGTCAAGGGCCCAGTCAGAGAGAACGACATCTTGTGCTTGATGGAGTCTGAGCGTGAGGCCAGAAGATTGCGTTAAGCTTGTATTTTCCTCGTCATCTTCTTCATCTGTACATCTAGCGCTGTGTTGGGCGGTACGTCACGTGCCGCTCGCCCCGTCTGTTATTATGTCATAATACACAACAACCGATTATTCTTTCTGTAGCCGTGTCTGGCCTGTGTGGTATATCGTTAGTAGCGTTAAGTGACGTGGTTCAATGACAGTTAGTCTGTTCGGTACACGCTTATTGGATGAACTGATCTATTCTTTCATAAGTGTACGATTCATGAAGCTACAACATTGCCAGTATTCTTATTCAGTTGGGCTTGCCTTGTTATTGATGAGCTGCTTGAAAAAAATCAGTCTCTGGCCATATCTGGGACTGTTAATGTTGCTTTGAGTTCACACTCGTTTGCATGTTCAACGAAACTGGATACTGTCTTGCCAGCTGAGTAGTTCACGAATCAGAACAAGGGTCAGTTTTAATAAGATATTAAGCATCAGAACAAGTTCGTGCAGTGTTAGAGAGAGCACCGTTCGTACCGCAACAAAAGACTCAAGATATAACTGCAATTCACGCAAGCTTCCATCACTTAATGGCCCATTTCTGCTAAAGTATTGCTCTTGGACACAACTATGACTATAATCAACATACTATGGTCAATATTACGGTATTCATGCGGGTCCCAAGAAGTGTTTCATACACATTAGTTTTACCGTGGTCGCGATACACTTTAATTCTCTAAAGTTTCGGCTCGTTGAGGGCTATGTAATATTGACAATAGACACGCATAGCATTCAACCTAGATATTCAAAACTCGTTCTTTTCCGAGCCCTGAAGTCTCGGAAAAATAACTCTCGACTAAGTGCTTTCGTCTCCCCAGAACAAGATCGGACTTGTAGTAATCGATCCACAAAGAAAATGCAAAATCTTTTCCGAAGAGTGTGAAATTAAATACTTCTGATATGGGCTCAAAACCAATGGGTTTCGATTAGTCGATATACTGAGACAACTTGTCGATCCAGCAAATCCTGAATTCAATTTTCAAACCCAAATATCTTTGTTTCTTTCCTTCAATTCAAAAAGCTACAGAAGCTGGACGCCGGAATGACTAAACAACTAAATTCATTAAAGCATTTTCGGAAGAAAGAAAAGCTACGGAACCTGCTAAAACCGCATATGTACAGTTTTGTGGAAAGCTGGCTGTAAGATCTCAGCTCCTAGGTCTCAATCAGATTTATCAAAATAAAATAAAAAACCACTCGTTATTGGGCAAATACTTCGGGTGTCCATATCCATATAGTGTAGCAAAACCCAATCCCGGATGTACGGGTGCACTCATACTACCTCAACAAGCGCACTCATGGTATCTTCTTACAACATTAGACACACACCAAAACAGCCAAAAACACAAATAAACATGTCTGATTTGGACGATGATCTTTTAGCGCTCGCCGGCGCTGACTCTGCGTCCGAAAACGAGGCGCTGGACGGCCCTGTGAAGCGCGCACGGAGCGATTTGCTGGCGCGTAAAAGGGCCCGCACTTCTGGCGACGAGATGTCGGCGGAGGAAGAGGAGGAAGATGAGGATGACTTCGATCCTGAGCGTGACGTCGAGTTTGGCGGCCGCGGCGCCCTGGACGCCGAAAACAGTGACGAAAATGATGATGTGTTGACGAATCCGTACCCTCTAGAGGGCAAGTATAAAGATGCCGCCGACAGGGCCCTGTTACTCGCGATGGACGAGATCGAGCGCGAGCAGACACTTTTTGAACGGTCTCAGGAGATGGACCGGTACAATGAGAAAATTTACTTGCACCAGCGGATGAAGCAGCAGAAACAACAGGGCGTAGAGAAGAAAACGCGCTCGCTGAGTCGCAAAACAGGGGCCACGGGCGCCACGCAGAAGCTGGATACGCTCAGCGAGTTGCGCAAGCAGCGCGAGCAGCGCACGAAGCGGCGCGAGGACGACTACGCCGATGAGGAGGACGAAAATGACGCGGACGACGCGGAAGAAAGCGCGGAAGAAAGTTTATCCGACAATTATGGTGAAGACGCTGTCGTGTGGGGCGGCAAGCCGCAGTTCAAGCCCCGCACGTACGTACGTGCGACTTTTACTGACATCAACAAAATCAGAGTCGGGCGCAGTTTCCTTGGCAAGTACCTATTCTACAAGGACTTCGCGGAAAGTGTTGCAAAAACGTTTGGCAAAATCAACGTCGGCGTGGACCGCCGCACGCGCCAGCCCATGTACCGTGCGGTGCAGATTGAGGAGGTGGTTTCACGGCCGCTGAAGCAATACCGCATGGGCGATGCGAAGACAGATATTTACCTCTTGGTATCGCAGAATCGGCTGCAGAAAAAGGAATTCCCGCTTTCGGTGTTTAGTGATGCTGATATCTCCGCGGACGAGTTTGCACGTTATGCGGCCGAGTTGGCCAAGGTCAACGAGGAGGTGCCGTATGTGGATGATGTAAACGAGAAGGCGGAGCAGTTGCATCGCTTGATGAATAGTGGGTTATCGAATAGGGATATCGACGAGATGGTTTCGCGCAAGCAAAAGTTACAGAAAGGGATCTACGCCTACGACGCCGTCTACCAGAAACTGAAAGTGATGGACGAGTTGAAAGTGGCGAGGCAGGAGAATAATACAGCCCGTGTACAGGAACTCTCGGAGCAGTTGCAAAAATTGGAGCAAATCTTGTATAAGGATAACGCCCGGAGCGCGCAGTCATCCTCGGCAAGCATGCTGAAGGTGAACGAGCGCAACAGAAAGCTCAATCAGACGAATATCCGCAAGGCCGAGGTGAAATCGCTGATTTTGCGGAAAACCGCCGAACTGGCCGATGGCGACCCATTCTCGCGTTTGAAAACGACCACGCGTATTTTCTATCAGGACTTGGTCAACGAGGAGAACCAGAAGGCGTTGCAGGATGCGCAGGCAAATTTCGATTCGATGATTGCTCAGAAGAACGAACAAGAGGCGAAAATCGCGTCCTCGACTTACAGAGTCTTGGGCAATTTCGACCGTCTTGTGGCGCTGGTGGATGTGGACTTTGTCCCGCAATTGTAAGCATTCTGTGTGGGTTGCATGTGGTGGACTGCCATGTGGGGATGTCATAAAAAGGGAGGATAGAAGGGGAAGTCATTAGACAGAAGCTAGTTTAACGCGAGTATCGCCATATGATTTTGGTCGTTTTTGGCCGTGTTTGGAATATCTCGCAAACGTTGCTCCTCATGCTGCAATTTTGTGGATATCTTCGTGTCGTGTTGAGATCGCAGCTTATTCTTACGAGCGAATCAAAGAAGACAGAACAAGTGACTTTATCGTGGCTGTTGCAATTCTAAATGATCCACGGACCTCTGATTACAACTTTATCACCTTGTCCGTTCGCTCATGGCCCAACGCTTATAGTCGGATCTCAGACGTGTGGGCCCTCTTTTGATTGCATGAGCCAGATATGCTCTTGGAGTATCGTAGATTATTGGTGATCTCAGTGTGTCATTTGTGTCGGTGTCCATTCAACTAATGTGAATATTCGAGTCGTTGGAATACTTCCGAAAGAAGCGTGGCTTAGCGGCCGAATTGACATTCTTGCTTTGAAAAAAAAAATGATTGAGAGCCTGGAAAATATAAGGCCGATCCACTATCTTTGGATGACTAACTTTTTTGCAGTTGATCACTGAGATGTCAATTCCAGGATGTCACGTAGATAACGTAATTGAAAGATACTACTTTTGGGAGTAAATCTTGATGAACTCACCAATCTAGAAGATGAATCATTAGGCTAGTTCTATCCCTGAACCAAATGCGATCACTTACATTAGTGGCTATATTCAAACAACGATTAGTTATCAGCGGCCACGAAAAGAGTCGGGCTTGAAGTTGAACAAAAGGGACTTAGTCGATGAAAGAGTCTATGCTATCACACTTATCTGAGAATTTCGTCTAGCTGAATTGTCTGTAATTCATGATGTGTAGTTATCCATTATTACTCCTCGAGGAAAGTCAGCATACTACAATCAAACTTTCCTCGAAACCATACATTTGCTGAAAGACTGAATCCACTGTATCCACTAGACCCATTAACAAAACAAATGACCAGTTATTTACTTTATTTCAAAAAAAAACGATATGAATTAATACTCTAAATATATATGTAAGCGCGTGGTTGGCCATAATGCGCGGAATGAGAAGTGAAGCACCAGCCAGTGGTGCGGAATGCAAAGTGAACTTTTATGTCATGACTTTTTCAGGTTCCCGGATTTGCAACAGAACCCCCTCTTCATGAAAGCTCCGCCAACAACTGCGCACGCACCTCCTCCCTCTCGCGTCTGGCCAAATACGTAGTGAACACGTGATCGTAGAAATGCCTGTGGCTGTCGAATTCATCCATCAGCGACAGCTCCATCTCCTCGGACGCAATCGATCCATCCTCGGCAAGCGTGTCCTCCTCAAACGCCGAATCGCCGTCAAATTCAGACTCGCTGGCGACAGCGTCGCGGGGAACCGACGACCAATCGGCCAAGTCGCTGGAGATTGCGCGGCCATCCAAAGAATCACGTGGAAAGAACCCGTATTCGGCGGGTAACCGCTCAGTTGCGCCCAGGATATGGTATGGTTGCGGCAGCAGGCCGTTGGGGAGCCTGCGCGTATTGACCGCGAAACTAAGCACGCTTGGCTCGTATGAGTCGGTATCGCTTGAAGCATCAGAAAGCTCTGGCTGCGAAAGCGATGCGGATTTCGATCTGCTGAGTGACAACTTGGACGTGAGTCTGGCGAAAAAGCCGGCGGCTAAGCCACGCTTGGAAGTCGTCTGGACCTCGCAGGGCAGATCAAAGGAAATAGCGTTGCTGTTAGCATCGTAATAATACACCTGGTTGAGTTCCAAGTCAAAACCCGTCCGGATGTGCCCTTCAGAGCAGGATGAGGCTGATCTTTGCATTTGGATAGTAATAAATGAGGCGTGAAATGTAAAGGAGGAAAGTTGCAGATCCGAAAATTACACCTGTATTTATATTCTGAGAATGGTATCACAGTTTCTGGTCTGCGGCTTAATGTGGTCTGCTCAAGTTTGGGTGGTCCGGAATATTGCACCCGGAAGCTATATCAATATTCCCCTCGTTGTAGTGGATACAGGGAATTAGTCTCCTTGTCTGCAAGATACAAAACAAAACTGGTCGGTACACAATTTATGGTAGGCTATATTTGTGGTCGGCACCAACTCGGCAATTGCATCGGGCTTTATATGAAACGCCGGCTTTTGCAGTCTGCGATGGTCATCATGCACGAGCTTACAAAGCGTGCGCCGGCACGGCCGGGCAAGCGCGGAGCCGACGGAGGATGCACGAAAACGTCGTCGCCCGCGGCTCTTGGCTTACAGTTTGAGCGGCTGATGCCGGGTTGTGTGCAGGCCGTGCGTCGTTACGGGAATTGATTTGTCACCCCGTGTTTGCGGAGCCGTTTCTTATTCCGAATGCGGAAAGTCTCCGAGCGCGCAGATCGAATTCAGCCCAAAGCCGCAACGCATGCTAAGCAAAATGAGTCGGGCAGTTTTTCTGTGCGGCTGGAACTTAGTCATCATGAAGCCTTTTCTAGGCAATTGTTAGTTTTTGTTATCACACTCATAGCTGATATCATGACTGATAATCAGCAGAAGCCGCAAGAATACCAGAAAGACTATCATAAACGACACTTTTTGTTTGTTTGTTCTTTTTGCCGGGCCTAATTTGCCACTCATTCTTCAAAATGATTAGCAGACGCGCATGGCTATCACCGAGTGGCAAATTGCTTCGTAAAAGTATATTCATTTGCTGGCTCGCGCTTTTTGTAAGATCCGGATCCGAAATATTAAAATTTATAGCCACAGAGCAATGTTTCCAGTGGTAAACAAACCTGAGTTATATGGGCCAGATTTTGATCTAGTGGCAAACAAATCGACGGCCAATTATTCCTCTGTTCTGTTGATGCTTTTATTAGTGCAGCCAAAGAAAGTATCGTTTTTCGAGCTTGCCAATTGACTAAATTGAGTTTCAAGTAAACGGGGCATGTAATTTGTGACTCTGGCAAACACCTTATTGTTCGCATCGTGAAAAGCGGAGCTAATGGCTAGGCTTGGAAATGACACAGACTACTCTATGTAAGTAAGCATATGGTAATTCAGCGGTCTATCATAAACGCGGTTTTGCGAAATTAAACAGATTTGAAAATCTCGTGTATGTCACTGGCGATCCAGGCGCACATGCCATCAGAAATACGCCGCTTTAAGATAAAATATTGAATAGCAATGCGATCAAACAAAGTACCAAAGCATGGATCCTTAAGTACTAGGTGCGTGCGTATTTGGCAAATCTGGACACTGGCTGAGAGACATGGTGTATCATTGGAGATAAAAGCATTCGGAAAGATACACAAGACTTCACATGGGTGACAAAACTATGGAAAGGACGGCTTTTCAAAGGCTTGAAGTCTTTTTTTCGCAAAAGTCACATTTTTTTCTCTCGTAAAGAAAGACGTCCCGTTGGACAAGACGACACGATCTGCGAAATAAGACTTGATTAATACACATCAAATCAGTATGTATCACGATAGAATGGTATGTGTGAAATAAAACCCTTAACTTGATTTGTCTTAGAAAAACAGTGGCCACATCAACACGGTTTAAATATTAATGGGGCTCATATATGTAAATTAATAGAAAAGCGGTCTATCCACCACCTCACAATGTTGTCTCGGCTCGGCAGCGTGCGGAATTTACCCAGATTGTCATCATTCCAATTGCTTTATCTTTCCCATATGCCGCTATTTGACCATATAACCCACGAAACAAGAAAAGAGTCAAAGTTTTCGTTAGGGACGCTACGTTTGAGAAGACAGCTTGTCGTCGCAGTCTTCATTTTCTGTTTCTTTTTGACATTAGTGCTCTCGCAGTTTCGCAGACAGTGAAAATGACGATTGAGAGAAACCGGAGCCAACGAAACTCTTAGGATGAAGACGAAAAAAAAAGAATATTGAGAACATAAAGACATCGATCGTCAAATAAGCAGCCGCACGCCTTTATTTTTGGGATAACGGTTGTTGACGTGAGCGACATGTTCGTATGTGTGTGGGCACAAGTGTATAATTTACGATAGCGAGCCACGCCAGAAATCCTGTGATTTAACCTGAAGTGGGTGATGTCAACCATAAAAAGTTATTAAAATGCATAGCTTACCCAAATCTTAGGGAGGCACGGGTGTCTTGGCCAACAACACGGCTGATACACTTTATCAATTGAGTCGTTTCAATCTCCTAATTTATTTTCGCCCTCAATTTACCTCTTTGCTGATTGACGCAACGCTACAGTTCCCCACAAAAGCATAGGCGTCATCATGATCATAAGGCGCGCCGGACCTGTGTCACGTGACCACAACGCAACTATATCTCGCGGCGCGGCCCAACATTCTGTGCCTGGCGCACCACATTCTTCCACAACCATGGTTTCCTCCGAATTCACCGCCAAAGTATGTGTGCTCCCGAAAAGCTCGGTTTAGCCTGCTGTGACCCTTAGAGACAAGAATTGAGTGAAATTTTTGTATACCAATCCGGGGTATGGCGGCAATTGCAAGGTCTCGGCGCGTATACTAACACAAGCAGGCTGAAGCCGTAAACTCCTTGACCAAGCGCCCTTCTGACGACGAGTTGTTGAGCTTGTATGGCTTGTACAAGCAGGCGACTGCTGGCGACAACACCACGCCCAAACCGGGCATGTTTGACTTGAAGGGGAAGTACAAATGGCAGGCCTGGGACGAATTGAAGGGCACTTCGCAGACCGACGCCGAGGCGCAATATATCGAGTTGGTCGACACGTTGCTTGCCAAGTACCAGTAAATTTCGGTGGCGTTTGGAATCTATGGGCTGTGAAGGGTGATATCCGCGCCCTTGCTACGAATCTTGCTCAGAAACCATTACATAGGTGAATCGATAAAAAATCAGTGCCTAGCGATGTATTTTGTTGGGGGAATGAGGGTAGCATATTTGAAAGTTTCCGAATGGCTTACTAAAACCTCCAGAAACCGAGACCTAGACCTGTGAGACCTGAGTAAAACAATTAAAGTGACTCTGCAGTAAAAAGAGGTAGAAACACACCTGATAGATTTGAATGGCTCAGACTTCCCACTCAAAGCTTTGTTTAATTAGCCGTGAGGTGCAAAAACTAAAAAATGAAAATCACCAAAATCAAGCGAATCTTGATTTCTGATTCGGATCTAAAACAAATCTCTAGTCTTGCTCCTCATAATTCCACATCCGGCCAACCATCACAAGAATAATCGAGCCAAATGCATATAAACCCCCATTCTAGAGCGATTTTTTAATCTTTCTCGCCGAAGACTTCCCCTTGAGTGCCTTTTTCTCATTCTTTTCAATCTTAGCCTGTTCTTTTCTCTGTGCTTCATCCACCCAGATCAAAAGTCTCAGCGCAGAGTCGACCATCATGAACGCAGGAATAATTAGATAAGGAACATATAGCGCAAACAAGTTCCATTTTTCTGCACTTGTGAGGCCATGCAAATGGGCAGATTTTACCACATAAGCTAGGCAAACAGCAGTAGTGAAGGAGGCGTTGAAGCCGTAAAGTGCCAAAATCACGTGAATATTCCTACGGCCCTGGTAAAGCTTGTATGCGGCCAAGAAAAACACCGGAAGCTGGAAAAAAAGCTCGAACGCTCCGAAAACTTGGAGCCAGAGCGGCGGGTCTTGTAAGAGGAAGTCCTTATTCAAGTTTATATGAAAATCAACGAGATATGCCTGCACCGGGTGGCGGTATGCCCTAGGCACCACAAGGCACGAAT
Source organism: Metschnikowia aff. pulcherrima (assembly GCA_004217705.1). Classification (NCBI taxonomy): domain Eukaryota; kingdom Fungi; phylum Ascomycota; class Pichiomycetes; order Serinales; family Metschnikowiaceae; genus Metschnikowia; species Metschnikowia pulcherrima. Next base: position 2,425,610 of record CP034457.1, read on the forward strand.
CGATTAATACCGTGATCGGGATATGGAACACAAAGTACCAGAAATAAAACTTATCGCGCTTGTTCATGTGGGCGGGTTGTTTTTATGGGTGGATGGAGTTTGCTGGAAAAAGTGTACATATTCATATATATGCTTTTTCGGATGGAGTCTGCGAGGCCTGGCATGAGCACCGCGAATTGCAAACCAAACATGGGCCGCGCGTTGGTGGAGATGCATTTCGCAGCCAGCAACTCATAAAGGTAAGTGGTGATAATCGATGAAATATGATGGATACAAGATTTTTCTGGGTTTCGGGAAGTTTTTGTGGTTTCAAGGCTCGAATTGAAGGTTTTTTTAAGTGAATTTTGACCAATCAACCAGACTGTAGCTACCCATTCGGAGATATACAGTAATGTTATGTGCAGGAGCACGGGTTTTGGGCGTACTACTACTACTTGGGCCCGTTATTGCCACGTGACTGCAACATGAGTATATCGGAATAGGAATAAAAATAGTAAATCATGTTTCACAAGATCTCGTATTGCCAGAGGGGCACAAGCTGGCCATATTTCCAGGGAAGTGCGTGTGATAACGGGTCTCATATACATAAAGTGAGAGATGCTCATGAGGATCTTGGTTTATAAGGTTACCAGGCTTTAATTTTCAAGAGCAGCGCGATAAAATCGTTCATCATGTCAATAAGGCTCTTTTTAACAAGATAACATGGGCATTTTTCCCTTCTCTGCTCAGCAGATGTGTTCCTCATGAACGGGTGCTACTATAACGCGCTATTCGTAAGGGTAATCTGCATATTAGCACATACTGGCTGTTTGTGCTTTTGCCCAGAAAAAAAGGGGTCCTCATGAGCAGCGGATACTCCTGTAGGGAGATTTTCGTGTTTCGGTTTTCGCCTTCACGAAAGGTTTCCCATTTTCAAGGAAGTAGTTGTAAAAAATCTTGGATTCTGTCGAATCGTAGTGTGTGTTGAGGCCAAGCTATTGAAGCTATAGTCTCCTCCAATCATCAACTTTTGTGACAATTTCAATCTAGGCTTTTTTCGATATCGAATTAAAAATGTATAATATTCTGGCCCACCGAATGACAGTGAACTATTACCAATATATCGCCATTTGTAAGGTGTTCCATTTAGGCAAGTACTGTGTGCTTGCCAAGCAATGCACCTTCTATTGTTAAGGCCAGCGTGGCTGGCCACACACGAACAATGGAAAGGCAGACCCCATTGTCTGCCTTGACTATATAAATGTTGGCTCTCCCACCTAGTGGTTACAGAGCCAGACTGGTTTTACTAGATGATCTACACAACAAACATTAGTCAGTCAGACGCTCAGAACCTGACACCATTCTTCTGAACCTATTGCATGAATACATCCTGTTGTCAACACACACGAACATGTGGGCTCTGGTTATTCACTAATAACTTTCCATTCTTTCTAAACAGAAATCAACTTTGGAAATTTGTTGTTCCACATCTCACACGTTAGCCCTTAATTTTCATCGTGTGTTGATGTATGTCACGTGACTGAACTCCGATCTTCAAATCTTCATTATCTTCTAGTGAGAGAACATTAACAATATTTATCACGATGGAGTGAATAAGCTTTTAAAAGGCTCATTATTGAGCAAAGTTTCCTTCCGGCAAATATGTTTGTGAAATGTATTGGCTGACTCACCGACGCTTGGCCGTTCATGAAACTCAGGAGGAATATGCCGGAGATCGCGCACACCCTCATCTCAGTGGGGAAATTCGGCCTTGTGTCCGATTCCTTAAACCCTACATCGCCTTCCTATATAGCTAGTAAACCCATGTTTTCTTCGTTGGTAAGCCGTTTTCTCAAAAGGCCGTCTCCGGTCGCCCTTGAGCCAGCAAAAGTCACCAAGCGAAAGTTGTCGTCTCCTGCCATATTTAAGCCCTTGGTCTGGATTGACTGTGAAATGACGGGGCTAGACATTTCTAAGGACCACATCATTGAGATTTGCTGCATCATAACTGATGGTAATTTGAATATCATTGATGAGGAAGGTTATGAGAGTACCGTCTATGTCCCAAAGAAAGTGTTGGACAACATGAATGAATGGTGTGTGTCTCATCATGGCGAATCAGGCCTCACGGCAAAGATCTTGGCTAACCCCCAACAAACTTTGGCAAAAGTACAGCAAGAGCTTTTGGAATATATCCAGTCGTATATCAGTGAGCCCCGCACGTCGCTTTTGGCCGGAAACTCGATTCATATGGACAAGTTCTTCATGATGAAGGAGTTCCCTCAAGTTATTGATCACTTGCACTACCGGTTGGTAGATGTGTCATCCATCATGGAAATCGGATATCGTCACAACCCTACCCTCATGAAGAAGTGTCCAAAGAAAAAGGCGGCCCACACGGCCAGGTCGGACATAATGGAGAGCATTGCTCAATTAAAGTGGTATAGGGATAATTACTTGAGAGAAGGCATTCCCGATCATTTGAACTCAACCGCTCAGTTCACTACTGCGGGCCCATCCACCAGTGTATCACCAGCCAAGAAACTCAAGATTGCCTCGAAGACAGAGGAAGATCATGAGGTAGCCATCAAATTGGAGGCTTCCCCTACTGACTCGCATGTGAAAGAAGCTGAGCCTTCGATTGTCTTCAATCCCGATACTGTGAAGCAAACATCAACTCCTGCAAACGCTGAGGACAGCACAAAAACCGCTTGATGACTGCTCAGACGTCACTGTTACCTTATCATTCCTCGGGCTCTGACTCAACCGCGACGCTCAGAAAATGAAACTTAGTCATGAGATTCCTGATCATTGTCCCATCCACGGGTTTCTCAAGCACATCGTCGAAAATTCCCAGGTCTATGGCCTCCTTTGCAAATCCGGTGACTGCAATGATCGGAGTGCTTGAATTGACACCGCTGGTATACTTAATCAACTTAACGGCATCGATCGCCTCAATCTTTGTTAACCGTAGCGCTGTGAAAATCAAGTCAAATTTGACTTTACTAGTAGCGCGTCGTATGAGATCCTCCCCATCTGCAATTGGCAAGACAATACAGCCTTGCTTCTCCATAATCTTCGAAACCGTGTGGCGCACAATCGGTATTGGCTCGCAATACAAAACATCTAGCTCACTCTGTGTCACGAAACTAGCCAAGTCTTTCCGAGGAGACTGCGTCCCTTGAGTGCCCTGAGACGAGCCACTCGCGGAACTATTCAAGCGCCGCAAACTGTCCCTTCGGTTCTGCACCCTGTGAAGTGCGGATGTACTCTCTTCGTTGTCAGAACTGGAGGGTGACTGCTCATTGGCAGTTCTCAGCAAGATTTGTCTTGAGAGCGACGGCGCCAGGGAACGCGAGCGACTACTGCTGACAGTAGATCCGGTAGTACTGTCCCACTTTTTGTTCATTCTTTGGGGTAATTTATCCTTGGCGGGAGAGGATGGGCCAATCGTTATAGGTGCTGGTGAAAGGGGACGCTTGAAAGGACTGCCAAGGTTGACAATGTTGGAAGATATCGACAGACCACGAGATTTACTATGACCCGGAGTGAATGATTCAGACGAAGATGACGACAAACTTGATCTGTGCTCAAGATGCTCAGACTTCAAGCGATTAATCACATCTTTATTCGCCTTCTCTAATACATTCAAGTTCCGAAAGTTGAAGGACCCAAACTCACTTGGGTCAGCTAATTTGCTTCCACGTCTCTCCTTCTTGCCAGATGTTGGTGTACTGGGCATTGACAAATATGCGCCCGGCGACCCACTATCGGAATTCAGATCTGTCCGTCTTTTCGTCAAAGGTTCTATTGCCGTATACTCTGGGTCGTCTTTGGGAAAATGAGATATGTCAGCACCACGGAGATCAAAGTAATCTGTGGAGTCCGGGCCATCAAGTGTAGGTATGAATGAATCCGGTGCCTCCAGGTACAAGCTATTCCAGTCAACACCTTTGAAATACGGGTGCTGCATGATTTCCTCTGCTCCGTGGAAACCAAGTCTATGCTCATAATCCAATGTGAGCAACCTTTTAATCAAGTCTTTTGCCTCGGGGGTGCAGAACTCCAAGTCTTCCTCCGCAGATAATGCAGGCCAGTCAATTTCGCCACTCAAAATGTTTTGGAAGACGGCCTCGGGGGTTTCTGCGTGAAAAGGTGGATATCCATACAAAAATTCAAACAAGATGCAGCCAATGGACCACCAATCTGAATATTCGCCTTGTTTATCGCCAATGATGGTTTCAGGAGCAAGATAGTCTGGTGTACCAACGAATTTTTTCAAGTTGTCAGGATCTTGGTTTGGATCGAATAAAGCAAAAGAATGGATAGAATCTTCATTCTGACCGGGACTCACCAGAAACTCGCACTCGTCATCGAGTAAAGCAAAGGATGTTTCAGATGGGGATCTCACATTTGAGGGGTTTATAATTGGAGAATCCACGCCGCTACTTGCAGATCCTGAACGATTGCTCGAGGCCCTGAAATGGGATATGGATTTTTTCTTCGCGCCTGATATCACCGGTGTTGTTTCATAAGATGACATCGAGGCCAGGTGACCGTGGGATAAACTAAACTTGTGTTGATCGGTAGCTGGTGACAACGAAAAGGGTGTGACTGACAGGTGCCGCTTGTGGGTAAGAGGATTTAACTCCGGTGACTCGATTGCCGTGCTATTCACAAGCGGGCTCTGGAACATGGAGTTGTTTGTTAAGCTTCGCCGGAAAAGCTCGATCCCATGCTCTGAGGCACTGCTCTTTCGGTGCCGGAATGTGTGGCGTCCTACAACTCCGATTCTGGAAAGGCCGAAGTCAGTAAGTTTCAAATGGCCCTGACTATCGATCAAAAGGTTATCTGGTTTCAAGTCCCGATGAATGATGTCCCTCTTGTGTAAGTCATTCACACCAACAATTACCTCGGCGATATATCGCTTGGCCCATTTGTCTCCAAGAGTACCTAGCATTTTCAAGAGAGTGGCGCAATCTCCACCATTCAAGTACTCCATGACAAGATATAGGTAATCTTTGGTCTGAAAACTGCAATGAAGCTGAGCGACGTATGGCGAGTCCGTCTGTTTCATCATAACCGCCCTTTCGGCTCGTACATTCAAGACTTGGTTCTTTGCGATCATGTCTCCCTTCTTCAAGCATTTGATAGCAACGTAGTCACCTGTGAGTCTGCGCTTGGCTAAAAAGACCGATCCGTAAGCACCCTTACTGATGGCCTTAAGAATCTCATAATCTTTAATGCCACCTGTCGCGGCCTTTTGTGTGGGTTGCGAAACTAATAATGGCGAGAGCGGGGGCCGGATAGAGGAAAAAGAGCCCCTTGGGCCCGAATTTGGAGTCGTCGACGAAAGATTTGTCATTGATGGAACTGTGGACGTCTGTAGATCAGGGTTGGCCAGAGGCGGGAGCAGCAAATTAGACGAGGAACGGGCCCGATTCCCAGACTTCCTTATTGGAGATGCGCCGTATTCTCCACTTAAAGGACGGGGCGTCAGGGTCCGATTGCAAGGCACGTTGGTGTTTCTTTGGAGGGCAGATAAGCCTGGCTTTTCGACGTAGGGTGCAGGCGACAAGTGGAGTCGTGGTGACGAAATAGATGAGTGCAAGGACGTATCTTCCGGTGACTTGAAGCCCAAAGCCAAGCCTTCCATCGAACTGGTGATACCTCTAAGTGGAAGGTTTGCCACAGATGTGTTGGGCGACAAAGACGCTCTGCTATCAACTCTGCTATCGACTCTGCTATCGACTCTGCTATCAAGCAAATCAGAAGAACCAGTCAAGAGGTCTTGTGGAGTGAAGCTCTGTAGAGGTCTACTCAACTCCGCGGCCTGTTGATATTCTTCCCCCAAAATCCGACTTGTTGGGCTCCTGATGCGAGATGGCTGTGGCGAATGTATGTTCTGCGTCGGCCGTGTTGGTGGGCTCAGAGCATGTAGCGCGGTGGCTGGAGAGTCATGCAGCAACGGTAATGAAGCCTCTTTAAGTTGCTGGTCCCAATTCTCCCTCAAATACAGAGGGGACGCGTTCTCGCTAGATCGCAGGTTGCGCAGAAAGTGAGGCCTCAGGACCATGGCTGCAACCTCTTGTTGCCGTGTCTTTTCGCGAATCATCGCCACAGTATCTGCCACAGACTGCAAGACCAACTCGTCTACTTCCTGCTTGATCTTCTCTGAATATTGGAGAATATTGAGCAATCGAGACATGTTGTCGACCTTCTCCGTCACCAAGAACTTGGTATCCTCGACCATTGCGCGGATCGCCGGATCGGAAGTCTCCAAGGAAGGCCAGTTCATGACCGTCCGCATCGCCTCCTGGGTGTTGGGCGAGAACTCAAAAGCGCCCGTTGTCTCCAGTCTCTCGGCGGCATTGATGAGAAGCGCCTCGTCGCAGAAATCTACCAACTTTTGCAAGATACCAAAGGGGAACTTGCGCGACTGGCGAAAAGACAGAAATGATGCCAGTTGTCTTATCGGTAAAGAAGACAGTCTCTGTGCATTGTGTTCCTCGGGCCCGGGAACAGACGTGAGTGGAATCCCTTTGTATTCTAGCGCAAACACGGACGACGAGGACAAGGAGCTTGTGGAAGAACTCGGCGTGGCGGGCCCGCTGCCCGTGTCACATTGCTGGAGCCAAAGCGATTCCGAAAGCTGGAGTATAAGTTCGCGCTGTTCTGCAATCGAGTCGTGGCAAAACTGCACCTCCTCCTCGACTTTGTGTTCAAGCAAGCAAAGGTCGCTGTGTTTCTCGATAAACCAAGCGGGGAAGTTAGTCTCGCAGATCCGGCACAACACCAGTTTTGGCTCCGGCACAAAATTCTCGTCGATGATGCCAGACTCGCGTAGACTGACGAGAAAACCTTCGAAGATCTCGGCGCCAAAGCCAAGCAAATCCACTAACGTAGACGGGATCGTGAGGTCAAGGTCTAGGTGCACAAACGGGCGCACAGTCCAGATCGTGTGTGTCGGTAGTTTTGTCGTCGGCGACACGATCACAATTCCCTGTGCCTCTAGTTCAATCACGTCGCCGTTATTCGATAATTTGGAGCTTGTTGTCGACGCCAGGTCCAAATCCGTGCCTGCAACGGGATCTGTAAGCGTAAAATCATGTATAAACGCGTCGCGGCCCAGGAATTCGCCGTGGTCGGGGCTCTTTTGGAGCTCTACTGCCTCCATAGGTGCGAGCTGCGTTTCCAGCGTGTCTTCAACGTCGTTTGTTGCCGTGACAAATTTGACTTTGTATGAGGCATTATCTGCAATCATCTGCGCCACGGCGTCGTTAAATACCGACAAGTCCGCGTCGCTAGACCCAATGAGAATGTTAGCAATCGGCTTATGAAGGATCTTTTTGACAGATGTGCCCACTAGCTGTTCCCATGATTTGCTCACGTATATAAGATTGCAGTCCAAATCAAGCTCCATCACCACGGTAGGATTCTCTGCGGACGCGAGCCGTAGGTCTAGTTGCTCTTGCATGACGGGCGTAAGCATCAGAAGGGCGTGTTTCAATTTAGGAGCCGGAAGGGGGGCGTTTACAGCCGAAAACTCCGCTTTTTCCGGCGGGTATTCGCTCCCGGCGCCTATTTCTAGTGAATCTGGCGTCTCACAGGGCAGCACAGAGTGTTCTGGCCGCAGAGGGGCGTGCCGGTCCAGGCCCCGGAACCCTGGGTTATGGAAAATATTCTTCAAAATATCTTTCATGTGGGGAAAAACGGGTTCGGGATCAAACTCCGAAACGCTTTGGGGTGTTCAGGGCGGGGTTCAGCGCGCCAGCAAAAAAAGAGACGAGTTCAAATGAGATCGATTCAGATGAAAAAAAAATTGACGATTCGTGATTCTTTGTAAAGTCAAAGAAAAGAGGGTATTGGTTTCGCGGAATTTGTTTTCAATCTCGTGCAAATTGGGTGTGGTTTTGCCGGACCTGGTTTTTGTTGTTGTTGATTAGTGATTAGTGGAGTTTGGAACAATGGGGCAGGCAGAAACGCAGGTGACGCCAAAAACCTTGAGGCGCGATAAGAGCGAAAGAGCGCCCTGGCCCCAGTCAGTCAGGCAGGCCGGGAATGACAAACGATGGAATGATTAGACTATCACGTAAAGGAGAAACTTTTGAGGAATAAAGAAAACGCCTTGCTAGAGTTTCGACACTTGTTTGTTTCCAATTTACGCTACTTTATATCACTATCTACATGCATTCATGAATATCTGGAACCGGCGAATCGGAGAAATCTATTTTTCTGGGGAACCAGGCGATCTGATCTGATCCGCGGGCCCCGGTCTGCGCCTTGGGGCCAGCCACACATAAACACAGGACTATGCGAACGTTCTCGTGTGCCCGCTTTTGATCTCAACCGTCTAAATTTAAAGACTATCCTTTTCTGACTCTTTGAGCTTCGGTGCTACCCTATAATGAAAAAAGAAAATAGTACGTTCGTCATGAACAGATAATTATTCTTTCTTCCGCACTTATGAAAGTAGTCCCAGCCTAGATAGTGTAGGTTCGGATAGTGAAGATTGTCCAAGGCTTTTTCTTTCTTCAAAGTAGTGCTTATTTTGTACTGAAAAAAAAACGATCTCTCAAATTAAACAAGGCTGAGTCGGTGTGCATGGATAATTAGATTGTACCCTTCACAGGCACGGGCCCTCCTTCCAGGCACCGAGGTCGCGCTGCCTGCCTGACGCCTGGGGCTGTGAGCAAGAATTGGGGCGAGGATAGAGGAGAGAATTGGGGCGGGAAACGGTTTTGAGGAATAGAATACTTTTCGTGATCTCGACACGGATGAGATTCAACAAAAACGGCAAAATTGATAAGGTTTTAGATTGAAGAAGCAATGATTGAGGCTTTCATCACCTGTGTTTCAATTATCATATTTGGCCATCTCTGTATACACCTTGGACCGCGGGTAACATCTTCAATCCAAGTCTGATTACATCACCAAATGTCAATCGATTCATAAGGAAGACGTTTTGAATCAGGCTAACGACGTCAAAAGAAAACTGCACGCCGAATGTATTATATTTTTGTGAAGTTGAGAAACTTTATGAAGTGCAACGAGCGCTTAGTGCTCAAAGAATTGGGCCAACTAAAGAAGTGGCTGGACACATTTGATCTCCTCGCCCCTCCACGCCACTTTGTATAGAGTGAAAAATGACAAGAGTAACAAAAGGCGGATGGAATTTAACTTTGATGAGTAAAGGCGTTCGATTTGCTCGTCCTGACTATATAAAGATCACTCTAACGTGCGGAGACTTATTTTAATTCAAAAAAAAAAAAAATACAACACCTTAATTTCGCATATGGTCTCCCACTACACTACTCAGTAAGGCCCTAGGCAGGTTAACTAACGTTGATCGGACGGGAAACAGTGCTCTCTACCTGGAATGGTCGTAACCGAAAGTCCTTATTTTATGACTGTCATAATCTTGTCATTAAACTAAAAAGATAATAATCCATTTATTGAATTTATGAGAATCATCTCACTGAATATACGTTTCCAAGAATCCTGAATCCATACCTTTGATCCGTAATGAGCTTCCATATTCCAAATATAATACACTGTGTTGCAGTGAAACTGGGTATCAGATGATATCCTTAAAACAACTGTACCTTCACAAATCTCAGCCACTCAGGCGGGCTACCTGCAAAGGATGCCCCTCAAAGCGAAAAAGGAAGAATTCGAGCAAGCATTTCACCACATTTCACTGTAATAAGCTATTTCCAAGTCATCAAAAAATCAAGCTCGAAAGGCTCAAATTTGTGAATTCAATGCAACTTTCTCTTTCTCTTCTTCTTTCTTTCTCTTGCAAGACTCGTATCGAGACGGAAAGAATGACTGCAAGCACATGAGCACAATCTGTAGGGCCCTTCACAACTGACCCAACAAGTCCGTGATTGGGTCAAGTCTGCAATCATCAAAAGAAAATTACTAGATGTAGAAAAGCGACTTCCTTCAAGCAAAATGCTTGCAGGGAAACTAATGACGAATCAATTTCTGAAAAGAGAAGGATCACGGGCCTTTCGGTAGACTTGGGGTTTACCAACGAGTAGATACAACAAGCATGGCAGTAAAGACACATGAAACACGTATTAGGTTTAGGTTTTCAATCTAGCCCGTCCCACGAGACCGTATTTAGTCTCTCCATTAACACAAGCTGTTCAAGAATCAGAAACAGTATCAGGAACACAGGCCTCATTATTTTCATCATCTTTCTTTTGGCCACCCGTGAACTACAGCTAGTAAACGACAAACGCCCCATCGAGGCTTTGCCATTTCCCCCATTCGTTTTCCTAACGTGTTAAAAAAGTATGTATATAAGAAGCGCGTCCTAACGGGAGTTGGTCCCGCCAACACAACGCAAGAATTGAACGTGGCACCACGCCGGTATGCACATTAGTCTCAATGCTAGGAAAACAGAGTTGGATCTGCCCAGCAGAATTCGTCGTTAAGTCGTTAAAAGTTGGATTTTAATCGATGCTAATGTCAAATCTTCATCAGTTAGTATAGGTGAACGCACTATGTGTGCTGTCCGCGCCGAGAGAGCGTTTCTTGATGCTCTCCAACAAGTCGCAGTTTTTCTTCTCGGTCTTCTCCACAATCAATTGGCGCAAGCACTTGTTCTCCATTTCCAAGGTGCGCAACTTTTTCTCAAGCTGCCCCAACCTGTCCTGGAGGTCCCGTGCCTGCTGCTCCATCTGCTTCTCCTTCAACTTCTTCTTCACGCGGAATCTCGCGCTCGCGGCGGTGTTTCTGCGTCTCTTCACCTCCGAAGACTCCTTCGGTCCATCAACGGACTCGTTGGGGCTCACGGGGGAAAAAGTCGCATTCTCGCCGGAAGACCCTGCTACTGTCAAATCTGAACACTCCTGTTTCACGGTCACGTGACCGCTGCACTCCTTCTTGGGCGCTGCGGGCGGCAATTGCTGGGTGGGCATCTGCATCGCCGCATTCTGTTTTTCCCGGGCGGCAAAGTCGTGGGAAAACACGTCCAAATCGAAAAAATCCGCCTGGGAGAAAAAGTCCAAGTTGGCATTGTGGCTGGTTTCGTCCACGGGCGACACGTCCGTGTCAAACACGAGGTTCAAGTTCGACAAGTAGTCTGAGGGCTGGAAATTCATCCTGAAATGTGTTTATAAGATTAGGTAAATAATTTTTGCGGGTGTTGCAGAGGGCCTAGTGATATGGGAATATGCCAAGTTGGAGGTATTGGCGGGCGAACTGTTCTCTATATAATGGTGCGACAAGGCAAAAAAAAAAAAAGCTGAAAAAAAAGCTGAAAATTTTTTGTGTCTATTGTGCAGGAAGGGTCTGATTAAGCGCGGTTTGTTGCGCTCTTTCTTGTCACGCATCTGAGACATTGCCGTGGTTTTTTTAACGTATTGGTATTTTCGAGACATTTCAGCGCCTGAATCGATTATGTAATCTCTTTATTTCCTCTAATTGAAAAAAAATACTTGATTTTTGCCAGAATCACGGACAATTGGCAAGTCCCCATACGCATGGATTCGTTTATCTGCAGTACTATCCTGCACCGGCGGGGTTTCTCTAGATTAGTCATCCGGGCGACTCGGTTTGCGATTTCAGGCGCGCCAAAAAAAAAAAAAATATTCGCTTTGGATTTTGTTATCGCCGCGGGTTTGGTAGCCCAATCGGCGCCGGAACCGCGAGCGTTGTGTGCAGGACCATGTGCCCAATTCAGCGAGCCAATACTTGCTTATTTAAGAATAGCCATTCCGTGCAAAATTTGTATTTTTATTTTATTTTTGCGATAATACTCGGATAACGGCAGTATAGGCAAGTTTTTGGAGGTAAATTAATGGCTGTAGAAGTTCTTTTTTCTAATTTTCACATGCTCGTGTCGATGGTTGCTTCGCAGAAAAGCTCTTGTGGGTTCTTTCTAAGTGTATCTGACTCTTCTAGGCTCTAGCGACCGCCATAATCAATCGGACTTCACACGCACCCCCCGTGATGATGTGTTCATCAGGAGGGGAAGAGAGTACATGATCAGTGCTATCTGTTGACTTTTTTTTTTCTTTATTTGTTAGCCCTGAGGAAAGTATTCGGAGGGCTGTATGAATATTATGTCATTTGACGACACGGGGATCTAAAGGACCGGCGTCTTGATCAATTTTGTCTATTCAAGGACGTTTTGATTTTTAGAAGGAAATTCAGATTGACATTTTTTCTTGATTCCTTTTTTTATTTTCTATTTTCCAAAGCATGTCTGGACCTTTTGGGTCAAGTAATGGTTGGATAAAGATCTCTTGATGGTCTGGAGCGCGAGAGCCAGCGAGAGACTTCTCTGGACTTCCCAAATGGGTTGCTTGCGGGGAAAGCTTTTTTCGGTCCAAACGATTTTCGTGGAGATCTCTTCCGGATTTTACGATTTGAGCAGTTTTTATGGCCACCGAAATGTTACTTTTCAGTTTTCTGAGTCCGGCAAGTCATAAAATAAGTGCTGTGCCATACTAAGCAAGCTCAAGACACTGATATTGTCAGGTTCGATGCATTAGTGTTTACCGGGAATGCATGATTGTTATGTGTATTATAGCTGACTTGAGAGCCCTTTCACTACAGGGGAAAGGGCGACTATTTATAATTTTAGCTTGACAAGGCTCGGCAGAGCTTGCCAAGGCTTGGCAAAGAAGAGGAGTGTATGTAAGAGACTTTACTGGTGAAGCCAGCAACACTCGATACGTAAATCACCAGCGTGCGACTGCACGCGTGGTATCGAGTTGAGCAAGGCGGAACCAGAGAATACCGATTATAGTGCGAAGCACTATATAGGGACCCTGACAGATATGGTGAGACTTATTTATAAGGATCTTGCCTTGAGAGATAATCTGGCTTAATTTTCAAAAATCAACCTGTAACATTGTTTTTTCTTTTTTTCTACAAAAAATGCGCCCCTAAGGAAGATAATCTGGGTCTATTTCTTATTCTGCTCAAAAGATGTGTTCCCTATAAACGGGTCCTACTGCAAATTTCAGAAACCTGCATATAATCACAGATCCAGGCCCTGCTTTTCACAGCCATTCACAAGCATATGGAAAATGGCGCACCCACTTCCACTGAACAAAACCAACTCTTTTATTTGAATTGATTCACAAATATGAAACCTCCTTGCAAAGATATCGCTCTTCTCTTTCATTAAATGCACCAAATATCATATCGTATGCGGTTTGTGTCCTAAAGACCTGTACATCCTACGTGAGTGAAATAAGCGAGGGCCTAGGCGAACAGAGAAACTAGCTCAAATTAAGCGTATATCTGCTTTCAGGGAAATTGATCGAGACTTCTGCTAAATCCATCTCCTAACTGGTACACGCAGTTTTTTACCAGTTTACTCTTCGTTTCAATCACTCGATAAACTGATTTTTGTGCAGTGTAATCATCATAGCAGTTTAACTCACTTTCGCGCTTAATCTTTCCTCTTTGGGTGTCTTAGTCCACCCTCCCTCCATATAACAAGCAATGATAAAACTCAAATCGAGCCCGAAATCGATGAAATATTGTAATACGAAAAAAAGAGCAATAACAATGTAAAAAATGACAGCCACGAAGCTCTCAAAAAGCCCTTTTAATTATCTTATATTTGTATTTAGTAGAATGCTCGTATAAAATGGAGCCCTTTAATTTATCATGATGCCATCCTCTCAGGGCCACTCACAAAAGCCCTCAAGTCTATCAATGGTTGAGTGTATCAACCAAAGACTTCATCACATACTTCTCGTCGCCGTCGCTTTCGGCTGTTTTCTGCTCGTTTCTGGGCACACGGCTCTCGTTCATATACCGATTGTCACGTGACTCACCCTTGGAGGTTCCCCCGTTTATGGATGCCACAACAGATTTGCCCACGTATTCCTGCGTAGTATTTCTCTGGAACATGGGCCTCACGTTTGCAATCTCGGGGGAGTATTGCGGCTGGGCCTGCTGCAGGCTTTGGACTCTTGGCGTCATTGATATACGGCTCAAGCTTCTCTCACGAGGATACATGGGTTTCCCTCTGATACTGTCGCTGCGGCCTGCTTGGCTATGGCGGCGGTCAACCGCGGTTCTATTCAACTTGTAAGGAATCCCCAGCACGGCACACATCCAGATTCTTGTTTTGAACACCTGAAACAACTCACGTACGAGCCCGCGGAAATCTAGTCTTCGCTGGGACGAGTAATAAAGCGTGAGTTTTTTGCGGTCGAATTGGTACTCCGCATCGATAATCTCCATTTGCTTCAACTCGTCACATTTGAGGTAGCTAGACTCCTTGTACCCGTCGCTGCGACAGTTAGCACTAATCACATCAGCAATAGTCTCCAACGAAACACGACACGCCCTCTCCTCGTCCTGGCGTTTGGTCAAAATCTGCCCAATCTCGCTCTGGCTTGCCAAACCCAACACTTCCTCAGGGCTGTCGAGTGCACGGATGTAGTTGTAGTTGTTGTTTCCGGGCCTCGAGTCGTGGGGCTGGAGCGTGCGCAACTGGAAGTCCCGGGTGGCCTTTTCGCTGAACACAGAGTGTTTTTCCAAGTATAAGAGCATCTTGAGCACCCGCGCCTCTTCCCACGAGATGTTCGCCCGGACAATCTTGCCCAAATCCTTGCCTCTGTCTGCCTCCACAATCACCAAGTCTTCCGCCTGCAAAAACAGCAATTCACGTGGCTCGGGCGGCACGTAGAACACGTCGAGGCGGCCTGCCTTGAATGAAACTAGCACCAATCGACAGGTTGTCAAGTACTCGTCGAAATCAAAATCCGGAAGCCCAAATTGCGGCGCCAAGAGCTCGCGCTCCTTTTCCAAACGGGCACAAATGCACGCGTAATCTATTTTAACGCGTTCGTGCGGGTCTCTATTGAAGTATTGGCCGACCCTGGCCGAGATTCGGCCCAAATCAGTGGTTTCTGCACGCCCCGTGCAGAAAGAATCCGCTTCTTTTTCCCGAAACGAGTCGTTGAATGAGTGCCGGCGCATATGTGCAGACAGGTCATGACGGGCCGTCTGGCTTTTAGTGGAAGGCGGTTCTGCATTGATCTGGAGCCTCTGAAAGTTTTCAAGTGGCGTGTAATCAATCTCGTCACGATTCCCACACTTTCCCGGGCCAGAATCATCTATAAATCCCGGCAACTCGGCATATCTGGAAGGCGACCGGCCTATACTATAGTGCAGTCCATGTTTTTCGGGGAACACCGGCTGCGATGCCAAAGGGTTGCTAAAGCTTTGACTCATGGAACCGTGTCCCGTATAAGGGGCCTCATTGATCATGTGTTGGAATTGAGGCAGCACGTTTTGGCTGGAGAAATTGGGTGTGGACGGGAAATTCATTTGTGGCAGCGCGTAATGAAGCGGCGAATTCCCCGAAAGCGCCGAGTCGGGCCCGTTTTGCCAATACGGGTTCTGGTGCTGTCCCGAACTGTGTGCTTGTGGCATTGTGGCCGCATAATTGTCGTATCGATCAGCATTTCTCATGGTGTTGCCATACGAATCTAAAAGCCCCAAACCGGCCGGGTAGGGGTCTCTAAATTGGCCCGCCACAGTGATCACTGAGCCCTCACACGAAGCCAGGTCTAATCTGCCCGGATGAACATTTCTTTTATCAATCTGGGGCATGGGCGTGGTGGGTGGTCTTGCAGGTGAATCACATACCGGTGTCAGGGCGTCTAGCGAAAATTGCCGTTGGTCTCTAGGTGGCTGCGTTGACCATATTGTGTCAAACCCCATGCTTTGCCTTCTCGGCGCAGCATTTTCCAGGCCTGCCAATTTCTCTGCCCTGTCAGACTCAAACATGGCGGTGGCTGCAAATGAAAAGTAGAGTGGACGTGCTAAGAAAAAGCACTGGCTTGAAAAAAATATTTCGAGTGCAGGCGTGAATGTTTTTCTGTGCTAGAGTAAGCAATCGCAAATTTGGGAAACCAGCTCAGGGCGACTTTTGGGCTCGTCTGGTAAGTCTAGACAATGGCCGAGACCCGTAGCGGTGGTGCTGGTGAAATGCAGCAGGTGAGGGCACGCAGCTTTAGGCAAGGAAGGTGGGAAAAGGCGTATGAAAGCGTAGATTTTCTGGATTTATCAAAACTCAGCAGTCCCAATTGCAGTCTAGAAATAACCTGAGGCACGAATAATGAAGACATTTCGAGTTTGCGGAGATATTCGACATGTTTTATTACATTTTCAAACGCCTGTACGTCACCCGGACCCTCTGAGATCATGCACCTGCACAATGCACACCGGTTTCTTGTGGTGCAGATAACTGGCTCTCGGAGTGCCTGGATTTCACTGGCACGGCTGCGTCGCATATACGATATCCGGGCTTCGTTTACACCCCGACGAAATTTACAGCTTTCGTGGGAAAAAATCACGGCCTTTTGATCCTGGTCTAAATATCCCACAACACGTATCTCGAAAATCGAGCTTTTGCACACATGAAAAAGCCCTGGGGTGCATTGTGAAAATGAGGATTCTATTGTGTGTAGGTCGAGGTTTTTTTTTGTCTTTTTTTTTTTTTTTTATAAATCTTTTTTCTTTCTTTTTCTCCACTTGCGCTTGCACGGTGAGATGAATGCAAATCCTCCACACGCATGTGCCTCACGACGCTTGTCGGGGCACTGGATTATTGCCGCTTTGAAACGGCCCGCAGGACGGCCGCTTCGAATGCCGTATGCGAATACCATTGTTGGCACACTGGTGGCAAATATGCACGTTTCATTCACCTGCAAAAGCTTCCACTTGTTTCCAGCACAACGCAAGCTGAGGCATTACTAAACATTTCATTATCGGCTCTTTTACACATAAAAGGCAGATCTATTGTTTGAGTCGGGGCGAAGTTATCTGCTTCCGCTAGTTATTACCCCGCCTAGTCATCAATTGCCTCATTGTATGGCTCAATGTTTGGCACTGCAACCGCCCGCCAGCTGAGAAATATCACCGCCATTGTTCTCATGTGAGGTTGTAGAAACCAAGAATGTGGGTATTGTGAAGCGGCGCTTTTCCGAAACTAGCGCGTTTTCCAGGTCCCTTTTCCGGGACACCACGAACAACACGCAACGCTGCAATCAACATTACGTAATTTAACACTTGTTTGACACGACCTTTGATTCTATGGCATGGCTGGGTGTTGACAATTTGCCTTTGCGCTCCAAAGCGCTGAAAACGGGATTTTTGCGCTTTCTCAGGGGGAAAGAACATTGCCCGAATAGGAGGGCCGCGCGGAAAATTGGCACGGAGAATTTAAATTTATGTGTTTACCCCTCTGGCGCATGCGGCGTGAAATCGACAGGCGTCTCGCAAGAAATAGCGCTTGCATTGAGACGGGAACATGTAAAACAGAGACAGGCTTGATATGCGCGAGCGGCTTTCGTACTGCCTGTGGCGCCCGCCGCATGGGCCCACAAGCTCATATACACACACAATTTTGAACGTAAATGAAAGACGGGGCACAAACAAGCCTGGGCCTTGTTCAGCGCGTTCCACTGTGCCTTTCCACAATGGATCTGTAATTAACAATTCAGATCGGGGTTCGGCGCCGCGCCCTTGGGTAATGCATGCGCCACTATTTGGGCATGACAAGTGCCTCAGTCGGCTGCGCCGTATATACATACCCCTCCCCTAAATGCTTGATTTATTTTTGATTGTAGAGGGCTACTCAGATATTGAATCATCCAAGAGCTTTAGAGAGACTAATTAAGTTTTGAGAATATTTTTGCCGGGATTTAGACACGTAACTTTAATTCCAAAGCCATCTCTAAATGAAATAATTATGGCCCGCTTTCGTGACGAGCTTAGCCTGTCCTCTCGTCCCAGCAACTGCCCGACTCTTATTGTATGAATGTAGTGGTGTTTTAGCGAGAAATTTTGCCTTTTTGACCCTTTCGGACACGATTTTGGCCGTTCTGTTTAAAGGTTTCAGGATGCCCCAGTGGCCGTGCATATGGTATATTATCCACGGTTTTCATGAATGACCGATTATCCTCGCTGCCACGAATTTATAGAGATACAAGATCAAAATAAAACACTAAGATAAGGATCTGGCAAAATACAGCTAATGACAATTCTTTCGTATGTTGAGATCTAATACGCTACATTTTAAGGGGTTCAAGGGCATTTTAGGTTAGCATGATGGATGGAAAGAATTGCTCACATGAAGAAGATTTCATGATCAGTGTTGTCTCGCAAGACGCTCAAATGCCGAGATGCCGAGATGCCGAGATGCCGAGATGCCATGACGATTATTCTTTTGATATATTCAAACGACATTGTATGTACTGATGGGCCCGCAACCAAAACCACAGGCCCAAGCACGAGGGGCCGGTTCCCCCCACATGGCCCGCGGGCTTAGGCCCCCTTTAAATCACGATATTGTCCTTACTGGTACTGCTGCTGGTTCTGGATGTTGCCATTACCCATGTTGCCAAAGTACTGGTACGGATCCGGGTACCCGCCCGCCTGTGGCATGGGTACTCCTTGCTGAGGGTGGCCCTGGCCCAGGTAAGGCATTCCGTGGGGCAAATGCGCCGGCGGCAACTGCTGTGGATGCGGCACGGGCGCTTGGGCCGACTGGTGGGCGACGTTCTGTGCAGGCACATGGTGCTGGGGCGGGGCCGGGCTCTGTTCGGGCAGCTCTGGCGAGTTGGCATCACTCTGGTCGCCCTGATCGTTTTCTAAGCCTTCCTCGGGTGCATTCAAGCACGCCTGGATCAAGTTCTTGCCCTCCGATTTCGTCACCAATGGCTGCAATTTGGGCGTCGTGAACGTGTACACCAACCCGGTCTCGCTCACGACTAGAAGCAACACCTGCGTGCCGGTCAACACCGACAACTCGTACGCCTTCTTCATGATCCCTGCTTTTCTCTTGGAAAACGTGATGTGTCTTCTCAGCTTGTCCTGGATAAACTTGATCTCGATCTTGCGGCGCTCCTTCTGCTGCTTACCGCTGGTGGGCTCGTCGTCGTCGTCATCGTCTCCGCCACCCACGCCGCTTACTGATCCGCGACTGAATTGGGCGCCGGGGTTGCCGCCGAGATTTTCCTCGTGGTTTTCCAATTTGGTGGAGTCCGTGATTTCAGACATGTCTGGGAGTTAGTAATGTTTTGGGGGTTCTTAGAGCTGAAACAGGACAAAGGGCGGATTACTGGTTGGTTGGGGGGCAGATCTGGCTGGTGATAAGTGCCGTTTTGGGCGGGTGCATTTGTTGTTTTCTCATGCCCCAACCACGCCATTGTTCCCGCGGCGCTTGTTTTTATTTAAATTCGTGCAAATCGTTTCGAAATCACGCTCGGGATTCGCCCGGGCGCTCCCGCGTCCATGTGGCGTGAATGTTGGCGTTGTTTATCAGATTTATCGCCCAGGTGCCACTTTTTAATGCACCATCCCTTTTAGGAAAAATGGCGAGCCCCGATTGGGCCATGGACGTGGAACGGGCCCATCAATAGTGAGATTTTGCCAGAAAAGGCCATGGAAAAAGTCGCCGCATATATCTTGCTCCAGATTGGCACCGCCACGCGGTGATTGTGTGTTTGTAACATACCTGAATGTAATTTTTGTGGAGTATTATGTTTGTCAAAACTGTAGCTGCAATCAAAACAAGTGGAGGGCTTGAGATTTTAATCCCCTTTTGGGGTATTGGGGCGCGCACGCCCCGGCTGACATTGACTCGTCTATGTGCATGTTAGTTCTGCACAAGTGTTACACACTTCGTTCTGCCCTAACCACCCCTTAAATGTCCATGCCATGATTGGGCAGTAGCCATTGGTTAATCTGTTTGGTTAATATATTTGCCGGGTAAAACATGTGGGCGAATGCCGTACTATTCTTAGATTCCGAGATATGCTACGCGGCGAGCTTTGTTAGTCGGTGCGGGCTTGCCGCGCTTACCTGTTGAACTATAAATCGCCCGCTTTTTTATTTCAATCCAAAACAACGACTCCATCCTCTGCTTTGTGTTCAGTCGGAAGCGGTGTACTGTCCTTTGTCTTTATCACCATATCCTCCTCTGTTATTTCGCATGCCAGTAGGTTCATTTGATTGAATATGCGCTCGATGGCCTCTCTTATGGCGGGGTAGTCAAACCGATCTTTCGGTTTGTGCAAAGCGAGAAGCAACACCCTAAATAGCGCAGACTTTGTGAATGCAACGAGAGGCGTGTTTGCACTGGCTAGTAACCGTTCAGTTTCACGTAGTTTTGCTAAGATTTGCTTTTCGTTCCCGATCTCACCCAGAATCAATTGTGGTGAGATTGCCTTGTGAATGTCTTTGAATATGCTTTGAAATTGTTCGAGAAACGCCGAGAGGTATGCAGCCCGCGGAAACGTCTCATTGAACTTCTTTTGTTCCTGTTGATTGTCAAAAATGTAGTTCCCGCTTTCCATGTCGTTGTCGGAGTCTTCGAGACCCCAGTCAGAGTCAAATCCTTCTAGGCTGTCACTATCAGGCTCGTCATCTTCCAAACCACTCAAGTCTTTTTGGAGACCATTCTGATATGCCTTGCTGGATGTCACCCGAGCTGGTGCTACCTTGCTCGTACTCGGTGGCTTCCCAGATGATTTCGCACGCGATGCGGGAGCGGGCTTTTTGAGCTTGAGGCTCAACTTGAGAACTTTTTTGGGCGGCTTCTCGGCCTCGAGCTCATCATCTTCTTCGTCTGGCGAATCAGTGAATTCAGGGGGACCTTGCGAGCCCCATTTGTTAAATTCACCCATATCGGGCGTATTTTGTGCGAGTTTGTATGCATCGATGAGCGTGTCTTTCTTTGAATTGATTCTCTTGAGTAAAAAGTCCTCAATCTCTTTGGGTGACAAGATCTTTAAATCGCATGACTTGATCCAAATGTACGTATCGTCACTAAAAAACCGGACCGGGACGATGATAACCGGACGAGGCATTTTGCGCGTAAGCTTGATTGACTTCGGTTTCATTTTGCGTATGTTTTCAGGTAATATGTTTTCGTCCAATACCATGGCGGGCCAAGCTCTGTACCCTTTCACTTTCGCTAGTACAATGGCTGTAGGCTGTAAACCCATTTTTTTCTGTAGATCAACGGCACTTTCAGCGGAGCCAGCGGCACTGTTTTCATTGTTTATTATTTCACTTGGTTGAACTACCTCCTCTTTCACACTTCCATTCGTGACAACGGCATCTTCAGGTGGGTGAACAAGGTTCTCCTTGACCTCATCACCATTCAGATTTCCATCTATCGTAGGTTCTTCTTCGTGCTCCACACCATTCATAAGGGCAGCTTCAGTATTCGCTGGGGCGTCTGGTTGTTGTTTGGTATCAGGATTCATAGGAAATTGGCTTACTCAAACAATAGCGTGAATCGAGCACGCGTTTTGGCAAATGTACTTTTTGGTTGGCGAGCCAGCGCATGTGCAGGCAAATTCCTTCGGCGACTGAATTTCAAGGGCATCAGACACATTAGCACCATAATTGCCTTCCAATGCCGTTCAGTTCCATATTAGTTTTGATACTTCATGAAAAAGCGACAGATGGCCCATGTGAGCAATTATTCTTGCTTTTTAAACGGAAGGAGGCAGAGGGCATCTCCCATGCTAGCGTATAGGCCCGCAGGCGCCCACTGCGGATTGAGCACACCAAAATCTTCATCAAAACCATGAATCTTTGTGTCTAATTCAATGATATTCTTCTCCTGGTTGTAGCTATAGTAATTGATGCCACCCAGTTCGCAGCCAACAACAATATGTATGTCGTTGCCCGCGCCCACAACGTCGCATCCAATTTTTGTGGTCACCGGAGTAGACAGATACTTTGCCTGAAATGTATAGTCGCCACCTGTAACTCTTGTCGACTGTAGTTTCAGCATGGTCTCGACCGATTTCAGGCTTGTCATATCAAACTCACGAGGAATGGCGCACACATGGCCTGACTCAAGTGTAAAGAATAAATTCCCATTGAATACTTTGAGATCCAAGACCGCGTTTGATACACCATTTCCGTCGTTTCTTAGATCGCTCCCGAGACCACCTTCCAGGTGGGTGCGGCCTAAATTCGGCTGCAAATCCCATTTATACTGGTGCAGCGCGCGGAGATCCACGCCATAAATGCAGCCATCGGCGCCGGCGGCAAAAACAGTGCACCCATCCACAGCCAGCGTGTACAAGTTGTCTGTGGCCACTTTTGCTGTCCACGCTGGAGCCAGTGTATTAAGACGAGTATCGTACAAATGTATCAGGCGCCCGTGGCCCGAGACTGCGATTAAACGCTCGCCTATGTAGTTACACGTGGTGGCGTGATCAGGCGTGGTCACGTGCCGCACTCGACGACCTTTCACTAAATCCCAGGTCGATAGCGTTGCTGCCGAAACTGCCGCTACGTGTTCACCCATGTGGGCGATGTCGTTGACGGGCCAGTGGGAGCACTTACCTAGAATGGTGGTGGTGGTCGGGCGGGTAACCCCTGAAAACTCGAAATGTCGCATGCCTTTTGCCGGCTGCTCGGCTACCCAAGACACTTCTGAATCCACATTGGGAAATTGACTAACCTGAATTTGCGACTCAGACGTACCTGCAGCGACAAATGAATCCAGAATGGGTGCATACGCCGAGATCATCTTACTGTTGTACGCTATAGGTCGACGCGACTATGACGACGCGCTTATGCTGGGATGCACTGTTGTTCCGAATGGTCGTTCAAAGAATTGCCATTCGACACAGACTGCACTCCGAAGTTCAACATCACGACTTCGCCTAGGGTAAGAATAACGTGTACGGGGCTCTTTCCCCTAATGGCTACTGCAACCGACTGCTCGTCGGATAACCAGCAAGGGCCTTGAATGGGGACGTGAAAATTAGTTATAGAGGATTTGTTGTTGTTCATGGATGGAAGTACTGGAGTGTCTGATTTGGTCTGCACTTGAGCCTGCTACGATTGGTTCACTTGAACCAAGACTCTATGGGGACTTCCTGTTGCGTGACTACATTCGAACAACAAGGATTTGAACATTTCACAAAAATGACATGCCTAGTTTTTTTCTGAGAAACAAAAGTGCGTCAATATGAATAAGCACTAGCCAACTAGACATAACAATGGTTCTAAAAGGTTCGAGATCGCGGGATCAGCTCGAGACGGTGTCGTCAAGAGCGTCCTACGAGTCTCAAGTGAACAAATCATAAACATCAAATCATCACAAATTCTTGCTCTTGAGCAAGTCCTCTGCCGCAGAAATGAACTTGCCAGCATACTCAGTGGTAAGGTCTTTTGATGGGTGAAGAGCCTGGCCCTTATTGTTGAAAATCGCGCCGTTATTCTCGTCCAATTCTTCGGCTATCAACAAAGGGGCAATTTTTTGGGCATACTGTTCTGGAGAATTCGCAAACCATCCAACCATGCCTTCCACAACGGTGGAAAGAATAGAGCCCTCGCCAAGGACATTATTTCTAATGGCAGTCTTCACCAAGCCCGGGTTCAACCCATAAAAACGAAGATCTTTGTACTTGGCAACACTGTCATAGACTAGCGCCTCATTACCCGCCACCGTGTTCATGTGAGCTTGCATGACACCGTACTTTTTCTCACTGTTCAAATCGTCAATAGTGCCCAATTGGTCGTTTCCTGGAAATGCCATGACAAAGACACGTGGCGACGACGCGAAAAAACGCGTTGACATCAACTTGGGAGCTAATTCACGGAGCATGACTAACCGATTCAAAAAACTGACCGCCATGTCACGTTCTAAGCCTTCCTTGGTCTCCTCTCTTTTCCGTGCGGCGATAATACCGGTAGTGAATAAGAGGATATCCGTATCAGACACATCCAACGTCTTCGCAACCTCTCTAGATTTCTCGATTGAACTCAAATCAGCCTTCACGAAACTTATGTTTTTAGTATCAGCATCTCTGAAGGTTTGGCCAATCACAGTGACTTTAGCACCAGCGCCAGCAAATGTCTTACTGATTGCTCTCCCGAGCCCACCTGTACCTCCAACAACTGTCACGTTGAGTTTGCTAAGATTTTCGAGCTTTTTAGGGATCCACGAGATTGATTTGTCCACTTTCATTGTAAATGTATGATGACGATGATGATTTTATCTTGAAAAAATGGGGAATCAGATGGTTCATATACTTTATTTTCATTATTTCGCACCATGACGCGGAGTGCTCGGCCGAGCCACCGTCTTTGCTTTTGGTGTGCACATAAGCTTTAGCCGCGTCGTATTTTTTTTCGCGGTGAGTCGCCACCGACCAAATTCGGCAATTTCGGTGATAAGGGAGGCAAATGATAACAGAAAATTGTGAGGAACACCAATTCAATTACTAATGGCCACGAGGGAATTGCTACTTGTGATTCAAGACAAAAGCTTGTTCGTGGCAAATTTTAGATCTGCATGTCATCATGGCGTCATCAATTTGTCATCATGAATATTCTTGCATGTTCAGAGTTTTGTCCATGTTCAGATTTCTGTCTATAGAACCAATATTCTTGATTTACAACACATAGTTTCGGTTAGTGTGTTCTGTCATTGCGCCCGCAACCACCATGGTGTTGTGTTTTTATTTATGACTTGCATGGAAAGCGCAAACTCAAATCATAACATATAAGCCGAGCATCGATTGTCTCTAAGTGTCGTTTGATTGAGCGTAATCACGCGCGTAATGTGAAAAACGAAGCGTAATAAGAGAATGAGTGACGATGATTCCGTACCGGAAATTCAGTCCTTTATTTTTGTTTTTTGTCTGCGTAAGAGTACTATAGCAGTTTTCTAGCTTTGCAAGGCTTGATATAGGATATTGTTGAATTGATCAAACTAAATGACTCGAACCTCGAGGTCAATAAAAAGTTCAAGTGTCCACACAGCAATAGCTTCGGCTAAAAGTTATACGGTTCATCAAAATCTTTTTTTCGCAGCCTCATGGTAATCAGATAATAGCAATAATTTATCAGCTCCAATCTTTATAGTGCAAAAACTTCCGATCACGATCTTTTTGATCTTTTCGGCCTTTTGCTCTTCTTCCATACACTTTCCATAATTAAGGGGACCTCATAACGCTATTATTGTCATTACCTTTCCAATTCTTGACGCGAACCAATCACTTTTCATTCTGGTTGCGCCCCAGAAAGTGCTCTTCATGACAAAATAGGCTAGCCAGCTCGGAAATTGACAAATTTTATATTTCAAATATCATACTCGGTTTACGAAGTATATCTGACCTCTGAACATTGATATGTCTGTTCGTTGATAGAATGATCATACAGCTCGTCATACGGAGTAGAGCCATGCAATGGGAGAGTTGATGTTTAGGCAGCAAAAGCGACTTACAAAAAATTCAAAATATAAGAAAATCTACAAATCAGCAGATCTCACGTTTCATCCAATCATAAATATAAGTGCCCATTTTAATGCCAAGAAAAATCGCGCTTATTCCAACACCCGGTGCATGCGTGCTGCACAACTGTGCGCCAGGGCCATTGGCAAAACTGAAAGATCTTTTTACGAGCTCTGTGGCCCTACAAACACGCCGTAATTCTGTATACGATTGCAAAATTAAATGCGGAATTACGCCCACAACCGTAAAAGCGTTACGCCATGATTACGTTACGCCCAAAATCGATCAACAAAACACAGAACTTAGCGTTCTGAATAGCACGTTGTCTCAAATGAGCTGTCCTTGTTTTGAAACACGACCATTGATGAGAGTGAGGAGATATACGTAGATTTCACCTCTATGTTTTCTAAACTAGCACATCTTTTTCACAATCCGCAGTTTCGTACGGTGAAAACAGACATATATTCTATAGTCCCCCAAGTTCCCATTCTGTTACGCATGACCAACCATTGTGATGAGCACGCTGACTTCTCTATTCTATTGCATGTGGTGTGTTAAACTAAAGATCTGCAGCACACGCTCAAGTTCATAACGATGTTCGGTTTCTCAAAACAACACTAGCAAATGGAGATTGTAGAAGCTGTCGCTACGAAACAAATGTATAGAGAGCATGCAATATATGAATGGAGCCATAAAACCGGATAAATTGTCACGG
Organism: Metschnikowia aff. pulcherrima; assembly: GCA_004217705.1. Taxonomy (NCBI): domain Eukaryota; kingdom Fungi; phylum Ascomycota; class Pichiomycetes; order Serinales; family Metschnikowiaceae; genus Metschnikowia; species Metschnikowia pulcherrima. The sequence continues at coordinate 2,451,563 of CP034457.1, forward strand.
AAACATGGAGAGAAACTGGAATCCGAGTTGAAGATTGAACAATGGAGCGCGAATCAAGAGCAAATCACCACTTTCTAAACTGAACACTTGTTCAATTGATTCTCTCTATCCCTTTTTCTGTGACACCCAGACACATTTTTCCAAAATGTTCGAGGTTTTACCTTTCCGGAAATCGGGAGGTTTCCTTAGAGGACTTTACGCTGACTACTTGCCTTCAGTGAATAAACCCCTGACTCTTTCAGCCGAGGTGCCCCAAACCGCTACAGCCGAGGCGCCCCCAGATCTCCCGGCCGAGGAGCCTCAAAGTCCCCCGACCAATGATCTAGAAATCGTGGGCTACAGGAAAAACAAATTCACCTCTCCATTTTGCATTTCTGATGATAAGCATAACTTTATCGTAAGTATCAGGCCATACAATCCAGAAAGATGGGCCGTATTGGAAGATTACCTCGAAAAAGTGACTAAACTGAATTTTGCAGCTTCGGCAACGCAAATCGAGCGCTCACAGGTGATTGCTATGAACACTTCCCATCTAGCCCGAGAGATTCTTTTCCGTCCAGTTGATTTAAAGAGTTGCAACTTGTCCGATGCCAAGAATTTCGAGCAAGAGATAACAACAAGAATCCGAAATTTTGTTTCAGAGATCAACGGCTTTGAATCATCTCTTGCTGTTTTAAGACGTAAACTCCGCGTTTTCTCGCAAAAAGTGGCACCCGACCAGGCTTCTGGGCCCAACAATAATGTCCAAGAACGTCAGAAAGAGGATATCAAGAATTGGAGACTTGTTGCGAAAGAACACCGTGAAGTTCTATACAAGTGTGTTTGCGCAAGACTCATATTGTTTCAGCTCAAAAATGCTACCATAAGACATGAGCCTAAAACCGGCTTTATTCACATGAAAACAAAAGTGTGGTTTTCAACAGAACAAGAACGTGACACGATTTCTAGCAAGCTCTTGAAAGTGCCAATGTTTAAGAAGTGTGTGCCAGTGGACGAAAAACAAATGGATTCTGCCATATCCTCCCAAATCACTTGCTTGGAAGAGTATGCCCAAATCATCAAGGTAAAAGACGAGAATGGAAATACTCGGGTGTTTGAATCGCTCTTCAACAACAAGCACTATGATGCATTTGAGCTCTCTTTTCCCTTTGACAGGTATCCTCCCAGGATGTGCGTACAATTATTTCACGGGCATTTCGCTAAGAAGCCCCCTGGACACAACTGGGTATTTTTTCCTGTGCACATTGACCCTCTAGCGCTAGAACATAAAGCACGCTTTTATGTCAGGTGTGAGTCGGAAGTCAAATTTGATGAATATAATCAGGAAACTGGCTCTGTTATGACAAGATTGCATGAATCTAAGTTCTGCTTGAAATGTATTGGACAAGGCCGCGATTCGTGTCCTCGATCGAATCCACAGGCTCTGAAGGGTATAAAGTGTGTTGCTAAGAAAAGGCCGCGCCCTAAAGATGAAGGGAATATTGTCTTGCCCCTACAAAAAAAGAAATCTTAGTTATTTTGAGTGAAGCCTGGGACCAAGTCGGGGCTAGTTTGTGTATCTTGTTTGTATTTAAGTTTATCTATTGGTTCTTATATGGAAGTATCTTAGGGTTTAGTAGTTGGAACGATCAAGTAACTCTTCTGTTTTGATATTTGAAAGTAGGCGGAGAATGTAACGAGACCAAAATAAAGGCCAAACTATAAAGAATGAGCTATGATCCGGCCACAAGGAAGCATGGGATTGTTTATTCTGATAGTATGGGACCAATTAGGGGCACCAAAGGGACAGAATTTGTCGTCACTACCCTCGTCGACAAAAAGACGGTACTTTTGAGACCATTGTGATAGACTCCAAGGCCTTTCAGAGCAAAATTGATCAAAAAGCTCCGAGTTCGGAAAAATGATCTTTTCTCGCAAGGAGCCCATCAGTTTATTCAGGTAGGACAACCCTTTAGATAATGGTATTTGCCGAAGTGTAAAGGAAAATAACCTGGCACCCGCCCACATGGTGCTATTCAAGTCACAAAAGCTCGTGAGTATTGATAATTGGGTATTTTTGATGAAGAAGATTGGACACCAGATCATTCAGTGGATGTACCTAGGCTTTAGAGTGGCCCATACATCCAATCATAAGTGTGTTGAAGATATTTTCACTCTGAATATCCCTTCGTGAAGATTATGGCTTTGTATTCAAGAGGCAGAGTAGGGCAATTGGTCACACCGTTTTTTTCGGTTTCAATGAAGTCTCCTTGGTCGCTTCCCGCATAAATTTTGCTTGAATTTGCTATATTTTATGACACGACTTATTTTGCAAATACAAAGCCTTGGCAAAATGTTTTATTTTTCCGCTTCAAAAAAATGTGGAATTAAGACAATGAAGCAAATTTGACAATGGTGATTAGCGCTGCGCCTAACTTAAAACTTCAAAGCAGCTGATCTAGAAAAGTATAGATCAGTCTGTTCGGCAAAAAGAATCATTCTGAATTATTTTGTATACATGTTGATCACCCAAAGAGCGGACTTATGATACTTTTACGGATAAAACATCAGAAAAAAGAGCCAAAAATCTTGATGACTGGATTCTCAGGCCATTGTGCAAATCAACTCGGCGAATACCGAACACAATGGTAAGCGTAAGCCTCCACCACCTTCCGCAAAACCCAAATAGGAAAGTCAATCATGGTGGTATTGTTTTGAAAACCAGGAATCAAAATAGAATTGGTCTGTAAATCATCTGTCACAGTCACGAAAATGAGTTATTATGGCTGCAAACTCAGTGAGTCTCAACTTTCATCCAGGTAGTTCCGACAAGACTATTTACTAAGATGGAATATGATCACATCTAGAACTTCAAAAATAGACTGAAAACGACATCGAAAAGCCATTGTTGCGTCAATGCCAATGGATTGGACAGGATTGGATAGGATTGAACTGATTGTCTGTGAATTTGCTATAATATTCTGCAGGCCGAAACTTATTTATTTTCACAAAATGCAGGAAAATACTACGTATACGCAGCCGACGCCGGGTTACGGGGATACGCGATGCACTCCATGCATATACGAACCGACGGCTGGCCTTGGGGCTTGCAAAACAATAGCATCTTTACCATGTACCGGCCACGAAAAAAGATCAAAAAAAAAAACGTCCCAAAATTTTCAGTTCAGGCTGCCCTAAATATTATAAATAGGGACTGAATCCAGATCGTATTTCCATAATTTGATTATTCACAGTCGCCAATCATCTCATAATGACTTCTAATCCACCACCAAACTGCAATAATGTCGCCACGGCATTGAAAAACGTGACCGAAAAAAACATTGTGCTGGAAGTTGAAAATTTGAAACTCACAGAAAGCATTGCTGAGACTCCGGAAACGAGCAACCACGAAGAGTCGTCAACTGATGCCAGCTCTTTGGGTGCAATTGAATATCGAGGAGACATGGTGAAGCCGTTGGCCAGTTTTGGAGAGTTTGACATAAAACCCGAGGTTTCTAACTTGATTTGGATCAAAGACCATACTAGCGGAGAGACGCACGATGACATGCCCACGATTGCAAAGCTCTATAGACAGAACCTGGAGTTACCCGCTGCTGCAAAACTGTTTCTTGCGCAGTCTCCAAAGCTTATGGAAGAAGCCAACTGGGAAAAAAGAAAGGCAATTTTTTACGCCAATTGTCCAGGAGAGTATGCTTTCGAAATATTAAGTAAAATGTCACCATCCGAAGCGCTGAGAGTCATTGCCAAGAAAACCGCAAGGCACGAGCACGAGGTAGTCCTTGAACCATTGGAGGCTGGAAAAGATCATCTGAAATCTGTATGTTTGCTCAACAATGAGATCCAAGCCATGTGCAATCGCATCCGTGGTAATATCTCTCAGAAAAAGGACTCATTTCACAGGAGCCAGAAACCAGTTGAAAAGTACATGAGCTTCGGAGCCATCGATAGGGTTCTTAAACAGGATGAAATTGAGTCAAAATCTGAAACTTGGAGTGCTGAGATTCTTGCGTTGCAAAAGAACATGGAAGATTACACAGAAGTCGAATTGTTTCTCTTTCAGCTCAGTCATTCCAAGGCACGGTATGAGCCACGCACTGCAAGCATTCACATTAAGACTGAATTGATTTCCGATGTTGAAAGTGACCTTTTTAAAAGAGCATTGAAGCTCTATTCGAGTCACGACTTCAGACAGGGAACGGGAAGCGACAAGCGCAGCTTGGACGCTGAGTGCCAATTAGAGAGATTTGAGCTTGGCTTGTACAAATTTGGTACTGGTCCCTTCAAGTTGTTTGACACATTGTACAATGTTGGCCTGCTCCAAGCGTTTTGCTTCTATGTGCCATACGAAGACGTGAGTCCAAGCATGTGCGGATCCGTTTTACTCAACCACGGAAAATACACCGACATTGATTGGAAACTTCTTTCCATTCCGAATACTCTGGGTTTTCCTCAAACTTATCACTGTATCCGTGTTTATTGCAGCAAGGTTCACCTCGACTATGTGAAGCCAAGAACAAAAGGCTCGGATTCTCTTTTGGAACGTTACAAGCCGTATGAATTTTGCCTCAATTGTTTTTCCAGGGCGCATCAAACCTCATCTCGTCAGTGCCGATACTGACTCTAGAATGAGCTTTCACTTTAGCTCCTGTTTTCATCGTTTTCATTGTTTTTTAGTTTGTTTTGTTTTTGCACTTGATTTTTAGTTTTAAAAAATGGAAAGATTTACTTTCAACTTTTCTCGCTCCGATACTGACGTCTTCACGTCATGCTATGGTAAGCAAACTTCGGGTGGCAAAAGATATGAGTTAAGAGCCATACCCGGAGATCATAAAAGGATCGGGCATGCGTTTCAACATCTCTCGTTCTAAGAACAGTGTCGTGCTTTAAGACATGCCTTCAAATATCAGTGTGCTCGTGAGGGCTTTAATTCAAGAAAATAGGCCAATTGTCTCACAAACTAGTTTCCCAAAATGAGTTATTTTCATTGGAATATTATGTCATCATGCGGGTGAAACGGTTTGGGCGAAAAAAAAAAAAGGGTCTTGGCACTATTTTCTCTTTCCAGCTCATGACATATATTCCGCTAAGTGCATGCAAACAAATTGTATGCCACTGTGGTCTTCGGCATGAGTTTGTTGTGCTTTATAAAGCAGCGATGAAAACAAGGGCATTGAAAAGAAATGCGTACATCATGGGTTTTGTGGTGGAAATTATGCATGAACGCATTGTTGTACAATAAAAATTTATTGCTTTGCAAGGTTTTCACAATCGCCTTTGAAAACCTCACTCAGACAATGGCGTGTACAAATGAGCGTCACACATAGCCAATTGAAAACGCCGTCCCCTCACTGCAAAACTGAACATGAAAGGCAAATTAGGCAAATTAGGCTTTTGTCTAGCTTAAGTTTAGCCCATTGTTCTCGACTATAATGCACGCCATGCACATCAGCGCGGTATAATGGAGCCAAGTTTTTGATGTTCTGGATGATCGAATGTGCTCAAGATCGCAACCAGAGAAGACCGAAATATATCAAATGCCGAACCTTGGGCCCGATAAGATTAGCCTTATACAAAAATGATTTGCCATTGCACCAGAAAACAGCAGTGTTAAAGCTTTAGGTTTACCCAGAAAGACAAAGGGTGTAGCATTGTCTTGAATTTCAAGATTTTCAGGACACCTTTGAGCAATTTTCATGCATTCCGGACTTGAATACTGATTAAATCTTTGTGTAAAAACAATGCAAGAAGTTAATGGTGACCCTGGCATTGTTCATTTCCTTGATTCGTTTTCAAAGAGAGATGCACTTCGAGCAAATAAATTGACTGTGAGTGAATTTTTTTTCTATCCTGCAAATCCAAATTCCAGAATTTTTTCTCTTTGTATAAGGACATTTCGCTTGGCTGTCAATCCACAAAATCTTGTTCCTGAAAAACACGTCAACCGATAAAATGACATGCGATTCAAAATCTGAAAAATTGGCTTCTCACGAGAACGAAATCGAATTCCTGGAAGTCACTACCGAAACAGGCACAGAAGACGAAGAGTACAGCGATAGTGCAGACTCATTTCATCAGGCAAACATGTATCACGGAACTCAGGTGAAGCCGTTATCTCAATTTGGGACCTTTGAAATAAAGCCAGAGATCCGCGCACTTAAATGGATTTCCGACCATACCAGCGGTAAAACGCATCCGGACATGCCCACAATTTCGATGTTGTACAATCAAGACCTTTGTTTACCAAAAGCCGCCGGGCTCTTTGTCTCCCAGTCATGTGAGTTGAAAGAAGAGGCCAGGTGGGAAAAATTGAAGGCGGTTTTTTACAGCTTTTACCCAGCTAATATTCAATCTCGTATCCATGAAACCTTAAACGGACTTTCCGTGCTTGAAGCTCTGAGAATTATCGCCAAAAAGACGTCACGTTTTGAGCATGAAGTTCTCTTGCGGCCTTTGGAGGCGGATTCTTGCAATGAGAATGACGTCATGATGATTGAGAAGGCTATACCAGAAGTTATTTCAAAAGTTGTCGAGCGAATTTCGTGCTATGCTGGAGCCGTAACAAAAGCAGAAAGGCATCTTCAATCGTACACCGAATATTCACCATATGCCATCAATGAAGATGAACGGCGTTATAAACATAGCTTGCACAATAAACTCATGGGCAAGTCAGAAGCTTGGGTCAAAAATCTCGAAGATTATCAGATTTATGCTCGCAAAGGCCATGAGGCTTGTCTCTGGCTTTTTCAACTCGAACATCTAACCCACAGATTGGATCCACGTACGCTTTGGATTCATCTTAAGACTCAACCTCGTTTGTGTGCGCTGACAAAGGATGAGCGTATTTCAGAAGTACTCCACAAGCTTCCAATGCCTGATGATTATTGCTTGGAAGGGGGCGTAAAAAGAACAAACAAAGCAATGAGAAACCAGATCGAGCAGTTGGAAATTGCCTTAAGGGAGCTCGACATACCTTTTCTCCAAAACTTTGATTTGTTGCATAATCATAACAATTTCGAGCAGTTTGAACTTTGCGTACCTTATGCAAGATTTAGCCCCGAAGTGTGCACTGCAATATTGCAGACCCACTGCAATGATCGAAATGTGGGTGACAAATGTTTCATAGTGTCCAAGCCCGTCATTCTGGCAGTTCCAAAAAGCCACCACTCGATGCGGGTATACCTTGACATGAGCAAAGTTTGTGAGCCAGATAAAGCTAACCAAGATATGGACTCAAAACTCTTGCGATTCAAACCTCTTGGGTTTTGCTTTAACTGCTTTTCCAAAGCTCACACTACCAATAGGTGCTCTGAAACAAAGCGCGGGTTTGGGCAACCGACAACTGATAACAATGGGCAGGAGAACGAGCTGGTGAAGACATTCAACTCGCTCGATCTTTGAATAGCAAATTTATATTTGGATCTGTTTAATAGTGTATGAAAGCAATACTGCTTGAAATAGAATGTGCGAAATGTATTCCGCCGGCAGTTTAAAGCTTCTTCGTGGTCACCAGAGCAGACTTTGACCATTTGAAAACACACTTCAATTAAACAGAGCTCGAATGATTACACGAGCAAAAATCCAGCGGGTTTGGCTAATTAAGACCCAATTGCTCATGGATGTGGAGATGTGGAAATGTGGAGACGCGGAGCTTCAATGAGTTGAGATCTGTTCATAAAGGTCTGAAAAGGGCTCAAATTTTTGGATTTTGCTCGTTTTAATCCTCAAAACGTGTCAGATCAGGCCACGATGAATCTTTGTTCCGGTGAATTGCTGTAAGAATCTAATTCACGGGACCATGTGAGTTATATCGACAACGCCCGGCGGGAATGCAGAATACACCCCTTAAATTTCAGACAAGAAATCCATTCGGCCAGAAAATTTCGTAAGCTTAAAGCTTTGAGGTTTGCTCGAGATGTTTCGTGAAGCAATTTCTTATTTCTTGATCTGATATATCAATCAATTGTTTTGCAATTATTGCGACACCCACTTGGCGGTAAAAAATGTAGTTGATGCGATATTAAGTCATGAAATGCCCAGCCTTCGCTTTTCAATTCTTATAGAATAGATGAATTTTTGAAGGCAGATCCGTCGGTCTGTGATATGTAACTTTCTTGAGCTGACAAAAGCTTTTAGTAAATTGGCTGATCGATCCATGGTGTCAGCATATGGGAGGAAAACTCGAAGGAGTAATGCATAGTGTCACGTGATACACTTTTATTGGGTGTCGCACGACGGCGGTAAAACCGAGGAATGAAGGGATAAAAGACCTTTGCGTTTCCCCACCTGGTTTAGTCCTTCACGAATGTATTGGAAACTCTAGAAACTCTAGTTTGATTCGCAAGTATTACATACTGCATTTAGTACCTTGAATAAACTATCTTGTGTTCTAATACGTTGATCAGGTGGAGCATGATTAGTCTCTAGCTGCCTCGTGTGGCACGAGCAAACTCACATAAGCCGAGAAAAAGGCGAGGCGTTTATGAATGACAGCGTTTTTGATTTGTTCTAAATTGAGCTGCATGTTCAAAGTCTATAATCTTATGTCTCTTTGCGGTTCACTCTCGTGGCTGCAAAACTTTCACTATGTGACAATAGTCTTAAAGTTCCAGAAAGCTCACAAATTATGGACTCATCAAAGTCAAGGTTGATTGATTTGTGAAAGCTGGTGTTGGCATTCAACGGCTCCACAAGTATGATGTCAATTCAAATCAACTCCGCCGGTAATGCTTTATCTACAGTCAATTTCGCAACAAGGTGAAACTGACATACACACAACCAATTGTTTTTTTTTTGACCAAAATTGCTTAACATCCTGAAAACATTGGTGAACAATGGGCATTTTTATTTCCTCGAGCAAATCCAGATGGATCGCTGGAGAAACAATGGCATGATCTGGGCTTTAAAAGAAATGCTACATGTGAGGTTGCGAAAGAAAAAAGAAAAAAAGAAAACGAATGGCCGCTTTTTTTGTCAACAGAAAAAGTTGTTAAGAAATGCTTCTCGATCTTTCTGGGCAGATGGTACATTGAAACGCCGATTTGAAAACAACCAGCTCTTCTGCCGTGATTACCAAATCATCAGCTATCTGTGCTCGGTCTTGCTAGTGCAAGTATAATTTTCTTACTAATTTATCACGCCATGCATACTCTCTATTGTTGTTGATTCTGATGTGGTCACCACCAAATGCGCAAAACGTCATATATTTGACTCGAATGAACACTCACATACAGACAAAAGACTCTTCTCTGTTCTGTCGATGAAGATCCGCAGGAACCATTGGCCTAGGTCCTTAGAATTAGCCTGTTATCAGTGCTTCAAGGACTAATGCTATAGAGTATTCTGAATCACAAAAACCTGAATGTGGTTGATTGCATTGTCTAAAGAATATCCATAGAGCGTTTAATGTCCAAACAATAGTGGCCAAAATCATGTGTTGAGTTTTACTCCTGTGCGTTGAATCCTTTGTTCTCATGGCTCCATGGGCAAGAAGACGTCATGGCACTTATGTGCGTCAAAATTTATTGTTCGGAAAGAAGTGACGATACAGACTAAAAAAAAAAAAGCAAACGTGGCGACATCTTCTTGATGTATTGGCGAAGGAAATCTTGAATCAGACCGAATGGTGGAGAGACAAACATCATAAAGTTACACACCACTGAATAGGGTATGTTATTTATGCGACTTCCAATATTCGTCATGTCCCAACAGAGACTAAATGAAATTATGACAAACGGGTATATACTTTCCATTGTTCATGCACCGCCTTGGTGGGATACGTATATTGCTCATGCACTCTCAAGACAAAAAATGAATTTGAGCAATCCTTCGAAGCCTCGTGGCGATTCCCCAGCCATACACCAGATATAAGAATGCCTCAAATCTTCAACACGAATGATCCAACTTCGACATTTTTTTTTCACAAAGCATACTGATCAAGATGGAAGATATCACTGACTTTGAGATATTGGACCTGGAGAATGTCGCAGATGATATTACAGACGAAATACAATCATCAAATGCGAGAACCAGCATTTCTTGCGGTACTGCAGACTTGCAAGAGTCTGAAATGTATCATGGAGTGATGGTCAAGCCTTTGAGTAGTTTCAGAGAGTTCGAAACTGATCTTGATAGTCAAGATTGGCCATGGGTGTGTGACCGGACAAGTGGCGAGGTTCATAAAGACATGAAAACAGTGTCCAAATTGTACAACCAAGATTTGAACTTGCCTTCAGCAGCACTTGAATTCATCATGCAATCTCCTAAACTTCAAGAAGAGGCTAAGTGGGAAGAATTAAAGGCTGTATTATATGGATTCTACCCCGAGCTGAACCAGTCAAAAGCTTTCGCAGTGCTAGCAAAAGAGTCGATTCTTGAGGCTCTGAGATTCATTTGCAAAAAGACTTCAAACTTTGCTCACGAGGCAATTTTGAAGCCTATTAATGATATTGCTTGCAATGATGATACTGCCGTGAGCTTAAATCGTGAGATCGAAACAATGAGAGGTGTTGCTAAAAGTGCTATACAATCAGCAGGAGAGGCGTTGGCTATAGCACGGAAAGAACTTGACTGTTACAACACCTACACACTCGATAGATCGCTTTCGATAGGAAAAACCGGAACGATTCATTCACCATTGTGGAAATCTGCAATTGAAAACTTGCAGTTACATAAAAAAAGATACATTGAAGCAAGAGTTTTCGCTTTTCAGCTTGAACATGCAGCTGTGCGTTATGAAAAACGCACTCAATGGATCCATATAAGAACCAGCCCGGTTCCTCCCTCTGATAAAGCTGACCTGCTTTTTGCCCAGCTCGATAGGCTCAGTCAGCGTGACGATACAACTTTTAGAGGTACTCGGGGAGAGATACAAAAAGCATATTCTCGACAAACGGAAGTATTCAAGGCTGGATTGCGCTTTTTTGGCACGGGTCCTTTTAGGGATTTTGACTCATTGCACAGTTCTGAGCGGTTTCAAGCTTATAACTTCTTTGTGACTTACCACCTGTCGAGTCCACAAATGTGTACCACCCTTTTTAGGGATTTGTTTGAAAAACCCCCGCCAGACTGCAGCTACTTCTTTGCATCTACGCCATGCATTCTGGAATTTCCAAAGCTGAATCATAAAATTCGAGTATACATTGACATTCGGGCGACAGGAAACCCCGAGGATAAATACGGAGATCTTTATCTCATTCGTGAAGGGTATGAGGGTACTTTGCGCTATATGGAGTCCGCATATGTTCGATACTCATGATCAAAGCGCAGGAATGGATATGGCGTCTTCATCCAAGGTTGGTAGGTGATAAAGTTTATTTGTATCGCCCCTTCAGCAGTTGAATGGTGACATTGTTGTTACGAACTGGTAGCCTGAACTTTGTATGTTTTTTTTAATGAATGCTTTGCAAGTGGTTATTGTTTACCACGTTATCGCTGAATGATGTTTAAACTAGGTATTTTAAGTCAGCCAGAGTCTTATCGTTCTATCGCTTTTATGTTTGTTTTGTGTCTTTTTCATATTTATCCCCGACCGACTCAAATCTCGAGACCGATCATCGTTTGTTTCAAGTGCGAAATGTCTTTATGACTGGAAACGCATGCGGCCTATGGTTGGCGGACAACCCGAAATGATTTACCCCGCAGTGAGTGAGACTTGCATGAGGTTGGCTTTATGTTTGTGCTGGGTATAGAAGTATATCAAGGGGTCCTCGCCTTCCCTTTCGGGTGGTGCTTGGACCTCATTGAATATATATACTTATATCGAGTTTCCATCTCCCTTCCGGAGCCGACACTTTATGTCCTGCCCCCTTTTATCATCCAATTCTTCTCTAGCGTCTCAAGCTGCTGAGATTGCCGTAACAAAGTCAGTTTCAGGAGCATTCATTCTCAATAGTCTGGAAGTGGCACGGGAATAGTAATAAGATATGAAAGTAAACACAGCATAGAATACAGGTGATTAGTATGCCATCCCACTTGCTGACAGACAAAGATGACGCAAGCTTGGTCCTCAAATCCCGCTTAGGGTGTTTAGTTTCCTAACAGAGAATCTGGTTTCGTGTATCTCCTGGCTGGGTAGCCTTTCCATATCTGTATTTACCCGCTACACCCCAGAGATGAACAACGCGGCTGATACCCAGGTCCACCAACTTCCACCTTAGAGTTGGCTTTTCCTCATGTCTCACTTTTCATATAAGCAACGCCGAGTTTTCCCATTCATACCGCGGATGGTGCGCGTTTTTTTTTACTTTATCCCATGAAGAAGACGTCAGGTCGCCACCGTCAACATGTTCAAGACCGGAACCTGCTCATAATATCGATAGGGCAGAAGATGTTTCATCCACGAAAATTGAAAATTGACGCCACGGGGTCGCCTGGCTGCCGGTTCGATTCTTGATATTACACACGTCTCACTAAAAGTAAACCTTCGCTACGAGGAAACACAGGTAATAGCAAGTGAAGGGGTCCTGAGGAAGGGAATGGTATCGTGAAAAACAAATGTTCCAGGTTTGCATCACATGGTAACTTTCTTGCACATGAGGTCATAATATAGGCTCTATCACACCGAAATACTTTCGTCTAAACTAATACTCAATCTTGAAAGAGTCCTCAAGGTTGTGATATACCAATTTCATATGTGGAATGCTATGGGCGCAATTTGACTAACGGTTGCGAAAAATGATTTCGCGCGGGCCAGCCCCACAGTTAGCAATGTGCATTGTGCAGGACAAGTGGTTTTAACGTGCCACTTTGCCGTCATGTTCTTGCCAAGATGGTGACTTCAAATAATGCGTTCCTTCAATAAAAAAAGCACCCTTATCACCCTTAAACACAATTTGGTTCTTGCTCGATTGTCCCAGGTAAAGGGAGGGGAATACTTCTGGCTTCGCGTCGTGGCGTGACTTTTTCTCATGGTTGCTTCTCAGTGCTCATTGCGCGGGTCAATTCACGGCTTTTATCGGATGTGAAGGTTAGGAACACTTGCGGGATTAAACAAGCTGATTATTTCGGATTTGAATCATTTATTGGGTGAGATCAACACTGGAGACACTCAAAGGATGGTTTTGGGAAAGCAACCATTGCGATTGAACTCTTACCCGTGTTAAGTAAGTATAAGTGTTTTTCGTCTTTTACTACAGAAGTATGCATCGGTCCAGCTGCCGTTTTGGGTAGTTTTGTCCCTTTTACAAAAGCTTGTAAATTGCGCAGCTAATTCATCATCACCTTTCCCTCAAACACTGCAATTAATTGAATTTGGTTTAAAAAACAACCTTTTCTTGGCTTTTCTGGGATCTACAACAAATATCTTCAGAGGAAGAAATCAAAGGAATAGTATTTCAAAGCTTCCATTGCAGTCTTTCAAAACCACGTGGGATCAGGAATGGAAAAAGGGGCTCGTAAATGTTCGCATTCTGGGGCCCAATCCCCCTTCTCTTCTTCCCCACTTCAATTCAAGGGGTGAACTCAAATTGCGGGGCGTTAAATAACCACCACTTTCCCTTAATTGGGGAGATTTTTATTTGCTTTTTTTTTTTTTGCAACACTTTTTCTTCAAGCAGATCTGTGTATACCTCGATTCGTCTCACGGTACTTCCCATTTCGGCGAAAGATTTAGATATACAATCGCTTTTGTCTAGAACCAATTTTTTGGTATTCTCTTTTATTTGTTTCGAAAAAGACATACAAAGAAAACATTATGGGTGACTACTTGACTCCATCGGAGTTGCCGCAGCCGCGGTTGAAACGGACAAACACTGGATTTACACCCAACCAAATTGTTGCGTACGACGCACAAATTTCGGAGGCGGCGAAGCTCATTTGGAAGAAATATTCTAGCTTGACGCCTGTGGGCAGTGGCAGGAGAAAGCCGGCGCCAATTTCCGAGGAAGAATTTGAAAAAAGTTTCGTGAAGCATGTAGAGTTCACGTTGGCGCGGAATATGTACAATTGCGACGATTTGGGCGCGTACCAGGCCGCGTCGCAGTCGATCAGAGACTCCGTGCTTCTTAACTGGGCAGACACCCAACAAAGCCAGACAATCCACGATGGCAAGAGAGTTTACTATCTCTCGTTGGAGTTCTTGATGGGGCGTGCTATGGACAACGCATTGATCAACTCGAAGGCACGCTCTGTTGTCGACAAGACTTTGAACAATTTGGGGTTCAATCTCGAGGACGTGTTAGACCAGGAACCGGACGCAGGCTTAGGCAATGGCGGTTTAGGCCGTTTGGCTGCGTGTTTTGTTGACTCCTTATCCTCGAAAAATTACAGTGGGTGGGGATACGGCTTGAACTACCGATATGGTATTTTCAAGCAGCAAATCATTGACGGATACCAGGTTGAGACCCCTGACAATTGGTTGAAATACTCGAATCCGTGGGAAATCGACCGCACTGAGATCCAAATTCCTGTGGATTTCTATGGCCTGGTGGAAGAATCCTATGATGAAGAGACGGGGAAAGTCAAGAAGATCTGGAATGGCGGCGAGAGAGTTTTGGCTGTGGCAGCAGACTTCCCCATTCCCGGCTTTAACACGGCGAACACAAACAATTTGCGTTTGTGGAATGCAAGGCCTACCAACGAGTTCGACTTCAACAAGTTTAATGCAGGTGATTATCAGTCATCTGTTGCCGCTCAACAGCGTGCAGAGTCTATCACCGCGGTTTTGTACCCAAATGACAACTTCTACAGCGGAAAGGAGTTACGCTTGAAACAGCAGTATTTCTGGGTGGCCGCGTCGTTGCACGATATTGTGCGTCGTTTCAAAAAGCAGCATAAGACCGATTGGTCCAAGTTTACAGACAAAATCGCTATCCAGTTAAACGATACCCACCCAACTTTGGCTATCGTGGAGCTTCAGAGAATCTTGGTGGATTTGGAAGGGTTGCCTTGGAGCGAAGCGTGGGAAATAGTAACCTCCACGTTTGCTTACACTAACCACACCGTCATGACCGAGGCTTTGGAAAAATGGCCCGTTCAATTAGTTGGCACATTGCTTCCCAGACATTTGCAAATTATCTACGATATAAACTATTTCTTCTTGAAACTGGTTGAGGCCAAGTTTCCAAAAGACCTTGGGTTGTTGAGCAGAGTGTCTGTCATCGAAGAGGGTGAGCCAAAGTCTGTGCGCATGGCATATTTGGCGATTATCGGTTCACACAAGGTCAACGGAGTTGCAGAGTTGCATTCTGAATTGATCAAAACCACAATCTTCAAGGATTTCGTCAAGGTTTTTGGTGGTGACAAGTTCACTAACGTTACCAACGGTATTACTCCCAGAAGATGGCTCAAACAAGCCAACCCTGAGTTAGCGTCGTTGATAGCCGAAGCCCTCAATGATCCAGAGTATGACTATTTGACAAACTTGGGCAAACTTAAGGAGTTGGAAAAGTTTGTGGACGATGACAAATTTTTGACTAGATGGGATGAGATCAAATTCAACAACAAAAGAAGGTTGGCTGCTTTGATCAAGTCTGAGACCGGGATTGATGTAGACCCAACGGTCATGTTCGACATTCAGGTGAAGAGAATCCACGAGTACAAGAGACAGCAATTGAACATCTTTGCAACGATCTACAGGTATTTGAGGATCAAGGAGCTTATCGCCGAAGGAGTCTCTATAGAAGAGATCAAATTGAAGCACTACATATCGAAGGCCAGTATTTTTGGTGGAAAAGCTGCACCCGGCTATTACATGGCAAAGACAATCATCCATTTGATCAACAAGGCAGCTGAAGTGATCAATAACGACACAGAGATTGATAATTTATTGAAAGTTGTGTTCATTCCGGACTACAATGTTTCGAAGGCTGAAATCATTTGTCCTGGCTCGGATTTATCCAACCACATATCTACTGCAGGCACTGAGGCTTCTGGAACGTCCAACATGAAATTTGCGTTGAACGGAGGCTTGATCATTGGAACCGTGGACGGCGCAAACGTAGAGATTACTAGGGAGATTAGCGAGGACAACATTTTTTTGTTCGGAAACTTGGCTGAATCAGTGGAAGAAATCCGCCACGATCACTTGTTCCATGGCGTGACTGTCCCACAAACATTGCGAAAAGTGTTCGATGCGATTGAGGCTGGGCAATTTGGCGACCCTGGCGAGTATAAGTCTTTGATTGAGTCCATCACCAGTCATGGTGACTACTATCTTGTGACTGATGATTTTGACTTGATGTTGGAGTGCCAGCAAAGATTGGAGAAGGTGTATGGCCACCATGGCGGCGACTCCTCGGATCCCGACCACTTGCACAGGTGGGTCAAAAAGTCGTTGTTGTCGGTGGCCAACATGGGCTTTTTCAGCTCTGACCGGTGCATTGATGAGTACGCCGAGAACATCTGGAACGTCGAGCCATTGAGTCAGTAAAAGAACATATACGCTGTTTCTCACGCCTGTGAAAATGAATGCAATTGGATGTGATTGTCGTGTGCGCGTGGCTAACGCACCTGCCCCTCCAAGTGATAACTGGTATCCATACTTGAAAACGTATTGAACGTCATACCAAGTCTTGACCAAGTAAAAGCGTGTGTGTCTCCCACTACTGTGACACCAAACTTCTCTTCGAATTTCTCAATAAAAAAACAAAATATAAAAGAATTGACCGAACCTCGTGTTTTCGGAAACTGGCCAAATTTCCGGCACAACCGGTATCCTGTATGCAGGCCGGTCCTTCTATTTAACCCGCATTCCGCTTCGCCTCCCCTCACGCAGACACATTAATACGTATATAGTCGTGATCCAATACCACATTAAAAGTACCAAAAAGCGCCTTGTACTTCTTTGGGCGGCGCATGACTGCATTTTAAGGCCTTAAAGATTTTGCTACTGCATTTAAACCTCCAAAAATCCGGAATTTAGCACTGAAAACACAGGTGATGCTCAATTTCCTTGCCTTTCTCGTGTACACTTTAGTGGTGGCGGGAAACCCGATCAAACGGGCCCGGGAGTCGCTTTCAGACACTCAGGGGTATACGCAAAAGGACTACCTCGTGACCCGGTTACCCGGCCTCACGGAAAACGTGCCCGATCGGGACATACCCCTCATGTTTGCCGGCCAATTGCCGCTCTATCATGAGAACAACACACACTACTTCTTCTGGAAGTTTGTGGACCGGCAAAAGGTCGCCGGCGCGGAAAACAAAACGATTTTCTGGCTTAATGGCGGGCCCGGGTGCCTGTCGATGGACGGCGCGCTCATGGAGGCCGGCCCCTTCCGGGTGAATGGAGATAATAAGGTCACGTATAACGAAGGGTCTTGGCACCGAAAAGGAGACGTTGTTTTTGTGGACCAGCCCGCAGGTACAGGCTTTTCCTACAGCACCGAGTACGACCGCGAGCTTGGCGACGTGCTGTGGCACTTTCTTACGTTTTTGGAGCGCTATTTCGCGCTTTTCCCCGAGGACTTGCACAACGAGATCTTGCTAGCCGGCGAGAGTTACGCGGGACAGTACATCCCCTATATTGCGCGGGCCGTGCTTGACCGTAACTCCCGGATCAACAACGATGCAAATCTGACGGCGGCTACCTACAATTTGAGGGGCCTTTTGATTGGAAACGGATACATTTCTCCAAACGAACAGGGGCTTTCATTTGTGCCGTTTGCGGTGCAGTCGGGCATGATCACGACAAACCATCCGCATTGGGGCGATTTGCTCAAGGCGCATGAAAGCTGCCAGAACGCCGTGGCACAAACAAGCGTGGACGACATCAGTGCATTCTCTGTAGTGGACAAAACCTGTGACCGGGTGTTGACGCTTCTATTGAAGTTCACCGCTGACCGGGACGCGCCGCAGGATGCGCAGTGCTTTAACATGTACGACTACACGCTCAAGGACGAATTCCCCTCATGTGGAATGAACTGGCCGCCAGATTTGGCGCACGTGACCCCGTTTTTGGCGAGAGAAGCGGTCATGTCTGATTTGAACTTGGTGTTTCACAAACACTGGACCGAATGCTCCGGGTCTGTGGGTTCCCACTTGAAGGCGAGAAAGTCGTTGCCTGCAGTCAAGCTCTTACCCGGGCTTTTGGAGCAGTTGCAGATTGTATTGTTTCATGGAAACAAAGATGTGATATGCAATTATCTCGGCGCAGAAATGATGATCAAGAATTTGAAGTGGGGTGGTTCCACGGGCTTCTCCGATGATGCTGTCACGTACGACTGGCGCCACAACGGTTCCGTGGAAGGCTATCTTCGCTCAGAA
Organism: Metschnikowia aff. pulcherrima; assembly: GCA_004217705.1. Lineage (NCBI taxonomy): Eukaryota > Fungi > Ascomycota > Pichiomycetes > Serinales > Metschnikowiaceae > Metschnikowia > Metschnikowia pulcherrima. The sequence continues at coordinate 2,469,764 of CP034457.1, forward strand.
AGAAACCTAACGTATGTTAATGTGTTTAACGCGTCTCACATGGTACCTTTTGACAAGCCGGAAGTGTCTCGCGCAATTGTCGACCTCCTTTACAAAGTATATGATGTCAGAAGCGAAGCAGATGAAAAACCTCAGATCTTGACCTACCCTATCGGCTACAATTCTTCCTATTCGGAAGAAGAATCTTTGATGGGTACTTCTGCTCAAAGCAATCTGACAGTCCCCGGGCAGAACTCCTCAGACCAGGAAACTCCGCCGCCCACGAGCCGCATTGTGCGTGTGATTCAGCTCGCAGTGATTGTGGTGTTGATTTGGGGGGTGTGTGCACTCTATACCACCTATAAATCAAAGCCCACGTCCATCATCAAAACAAAGCCCACCGGGCGCAAGAAGAACGTGCTGTGGGCAGACCAGCTCGAGGAGGCGGTGAAGGTGCCCGGTGTCTCACAGGCCCCTTCGCTTATCACGAAAGCACTCAACAAGTTCAAGAAACTGGACACACAAGGGACATACCTGCGTGTGGAAGACGACATCGAAATGAACGAAAATGTTCCGGACGGAGATGACTTTGTGATCGGCAGCGACGAAGAGGATGAACAGAACAGAAACTGATTACGGAATTTGCGGACTTAGCGGGGAAAGTGCGATATCGTGCACCTGGGCCTATTCCATATGGCATTATACAAGGCTTGTGGGCCGCTACCACGTGTAAGAGTAATTACGAAAATCACGATGATAAATTGGAAAATGTAGACAGTCTAGTGGACAGTTTCCTTTTCATCCAAGCCAGATTATGAAATACGGTGAAAGGCATACTTTCACAAAGCCTTTCGACTTATGTGTAAATAAAGGAGACATGAGACACAACAACAAAAGATATTAGCAATCAAGCCTCATCGATAATGTACATTGCAATTCTTGGTATCGTTGTATTGTGCATAAATGGTTAGGGGCGCAAATAAAATGAACTAGATTTTAAGCTCGAATACTGACCCTCAAGCTTCATCATGCGTGGGTATGATCAAAAAGAAATCTCGCGCGATATGGGCGCGTAATTTAACGTGAAACCAAAAAAAGCTGAACAAAGAAGTGATTGGAGAAACGGTACGAGTGTAATCAACCCCGGCGGCTGCTTCCCAAAAAACCCTTCGTGTCATTCATCTTCACGTATGCATGCACGATCAAACCACGGTCGCATGAAAATACTTCGGACCTCTGGTAGTGACGCAACAAGCACGTGATATCGGATAGAGTCACTCAATGACCATCGTCAGACTAAAAGGGAAAAGCGGCATGTCGAAAGCAGTTTATAACGATATTTTTTTTTTCCAATTATACACGCGATTTCTAGGTCCCGATATCGTTCTTACACGAGTCTGCAGCATCGTTATGCACGGGACGCCACCATGAGGCATTACGAATGTTTTCATCAAAAAGCAAGAATAGAATATTGCAAGTAGTGAACCATTCAAATTCCCAAACAGTGTTAGTTTTTCCAAAAACCCCCTTTTTTAATATCGATTCCCAGAAGATGCAAATAGTTGCAATAAGCCATGTTCACCTCACCCTACTAGGATCTTTTCATCACGTGACATGTAATGTCGCACAAGCGATGAAAAAATGGCGCTCACAGCTACCAAAATCAAGAAGTCAAATTGACAATCCAAAATGTTGAAAAACGCGCTTAAAAAAGCCGTGCCGACGAAACTCTCGGTTGGGCTTCCTCCCAAATACACGTTGGCATCGCTCAGAAGTTTCCCGTCGTTGGAACCGCACGGAATGGCGCCGTACCCTACCTCTTTCCTAGACCATCCTCTAAGAAGGGACTTGCTCTGGAGCGCAGTGGTCTACGAGGCCGATAAGGCGCGTGTAGGGTCCGGGTATGTGCCCACCAAGTCGGACAAGTGGTTTTCCAACCGCAAGTTGCATCCCCAAAAGGGTACGGGCCGCGCCAGAGTCGGTGACGCGAACTCGCCCATCAGAGATAACGGAATCAAGGCCCACGGGATCAAGGCGCCTCATGATTGGCTGACCAAATTGCCGACGAAAGTCTACAGCCGTGGGTTCCAAACTGCTCTCAGTGACCAGTACAGAAACGGGCGCTTGTTTGTGATTTCAGGCGAAAACGCGGATTTCGCTTACTCGCACCCGGACCAGATGCGTCAGTTCGTAGAGCACCATGACGTGGCCGGCTTACAACTATTATTCATCACCGACGCTCTGCGTGAAAACCTCGTGCACGCCACGGGCGAAATGGGCACGAAATGTGACGTTTTGGTGAAGGAATCGGTCGAGGTGCGTGACTTGTTGAAAGCGAAGCGGATCTACATCGAGGAAGCCGCTTTGAATTGGTTTGTTTCCGAGCATGGGGCCTGAGGCCGTAGGGGTATATGTACATAGAAAAATTACGAGATCAGAATTGCGAACGCAAGCGTTTTGCGTGATATGAGATTGTTGAAAAAAGACACCTTCTAAAACAGTGGCTTTGCAAAGAGCGGTGGTCTAATTCAAGTTGTCTGGTATTGTTCAGGAGTCAATACATAATTGTCTGATCTTTCCGAATGTCCAGGGGTCTTCTTTTCGTGATATAATTGACGTACGGTGAGTGTTCAAGTTATCTGTCATTTGGGACAAGTTGTTAGGGGTTCCAATTAGGGAAGTATTATAAGTCTTTCTAGGCAATGAAATTCCTATTGTCTTGATGCCAGCAGGACTGGCTAGCCTCGAAGCGTGGCTGCCCAGGCACGAGCCGGAGCTGGCCAAGCATTCTTTCAAAGATGGAAAGGCGGCACATGATGATAGTGGCGGCCTTTTCCTATAAAGGCATTGGCCTATAAAAGGCTTGGTTTTACGACTCAGGTGGGTGGGTTAAAAAGCCAGACTGGTTGAAACAAAGATTCACATACCATTATATTTATTGCCAAATACCTTACTACAGACCTTAGCCGTTAGCAAGAACCTGACAAAAGTCTTATTGTGCAATCAACCTAGAATGGTTGTTTCAGGCGAGCATAACCAGAACTCATGAATTCTTAGTTCTCGCTGAATATGCTATCGTCTTCTTTATGATCCCCTCTATTGCTACTTCTTGACTTTTATCTCGAACAAGACCATTAGCTTTATTTACAAATCAATCAATTTATAATCATACAGATTCTTCTAGCAAAAATAGACTTTCAAGAGCAGACCCATCAAACCATTTCCGAGCCGCTCACTTTCTGTTAGGCAAGTACTTGGCGCTCTCTTCGGCTCCGCTCTTCTCAGCGGCTAATTCTTCTTGAGTCTTCTCTGATATCTCACGTGGCTTCACACCAACATCCCTGTATCCACAAGTAGCCACTTCTCCATCATATTCTTTCGCGTCATCAGACCTGGCAGCATTCTCATGAAATTGAGAAAGTTCCACGTCTTCTTCGGCCTCTCTTTTTGCAAAAAATGGCCTTGGAAATGGTTTGGGCACTGGCATGCGGCCAAAGAACCCATTGTTCTCTGGTGCAGCTGGCTTTTCTTCTTGGGATGGCATGAATGGCGCCATGAATGTCAGAAGATCGCCAAATGGCTCATCCCCTTTTGGCTCAGAATCTTTTTCGGGAGCATTTTCCATGTTTCCGCCCCTAAATCCATCAAAAAGCCCATCAAAGTCTTCTTTTTGAGGAATGAATGGTGTCACAAACGATAAGAGCTCGTTAAATGGCTCGACCGTTCTCGAAGGACCTTCAGTGAAGTTGGCTATCTCGTTGAAACCTTTCAACGCCTCAGAAAGATCAACTTGTAAAAGCTCATTGAATTGCTCCACCGTTTTCGAGACGTTGAAAGGCAGAGTGCTCGAATTGGGCATAAAGGCGTCTCCCAAGTGGTCCAAAAAGCCGCCTTCTGGGAATAATCCACTGGCGTTTGGCTTGAAGAGATTCTTGAACTCGTCCGGGAAATTCCCAGTAGCATTTCTTTGAAATAAGTTTTTCAACGCAGCGAAATCCAAGCCAGTGGAATTCGACCCCAGATGAGAGTGTGAAAAGCTGAAGCTACTGGAATTTTCTCTGGAAGAATTCTGAAAAAAGCCGTTTCCGGGAAATAAGGATTCCAAAAATTTTGTTGCGTCTTCAGAATTGTTTGAAGAGAGACTTCCCGATCTGGCAAAAGACCAAGGCCGGACATACCCAGTGTGGTTTGCAGGAGGGTCAGGTCTAGTATAGTTCAAGTTCCCCAAAAAGATTGCGTTGGTGGACGCGACACAGGCAAGGCCAGCCAAAGTGATTTCGTGTATTCTCATGATGTTTATTTGATGGTTTTTGGATTGTTTGATACAGACTATTCACCATTCTCTAGAATTGGCCCGCTATTTATCCGTGCCACTGGAACAGCAACCATTGACGAGGAAGATCAATACATCGGAAATATAATCCCCATATTTTGGTCCAAGACGGGCAAAGTGCAGATCTAGATTCCAAATCATAGCAACCTGGGGCGAATAAGTTATCGTTTAGCGAATTTCAGGTCTTCGTATGGCATTCCCGCTTCCATATGATCGTAGAATCAAGTTCTAGCAATACTTTAGTCAATTGTTTTTATATATTTCTGGTTTTTTTTTTTATTTTGTTCTTACATGGCTTCATTTTCCAGTATTTTAATACTTTGTAATAACAAAATTATGATCTTGAACACATGTATACAGTGTGCCATAAGCACAAGTTCAAGTTTTGCGGCACCATGATATGAGCTAGCCCGAAAAGCGCTAAAAGTTGACTTCTTTCGACAAAAACAGTATACAGCTCAATACTTGGACCTGAAATTTCCATATTAGGTATTTTTCGTGGCATTTCATTCATGTGATGAAATTCGGGCGCAGCAAGATAACATGTCTCGATAAGTTATTTGGCCGACGCAACCGACACGCTTCGGGCAAGAAATTGCAGTGAGTGAAATGATTGCTTTCGCGTAGGTAAGCTTTTTTTTTATTGGCATTAATTTTTTTTCCATGTGGCGTGGTAATTTGCTGATTTTCTTTCCTTCTTGCCGTGAAGAACATTATATTACGTCTATGAGAAGGTGGTTCTTTCTCACACTGACCAAGGATGGATAAATTCAATAGCAAAGTAGACGCCAGCTGGGCAGAACCCACATTCTTTTGCTTAAGCTGATTAAATGCAAATAAACCACGATTTTATGTGTCGAAAAAGACTTATTTCTTAGCTCTTCCACATCTTCGATTTTGCTCTTTCTTTTTCTGCAAGTATGTGTGTGTCGTTAAGCTTTTTCTTGATAAGAGCCATTGCTTACTTCCTGTGCTATCGCTGGCCAAGTGGATATCCGATACTTATTTAGTTTCATTTGCCCGGAAGCTTTCAATCTTTGTTTTCCTTTTTTTTGCCAGTGGGATTTTCTTCACGCTCACTAAACGTCTGTTTCTATGCGTTGGATGCAATTTTTTGCACCCATTTGATCCAATGTAGCTCTGACTAGATGTTAATTACCTATCACGTATAGAGACACGAACAAATGTCTACATAACACCTAATTGAACAATACGCAGCTTTCCAAAGAAAAAGGAAGTATTTGTCAAACTTACACGAGTAATGTTGTCGTTTTTTCGAACTTGTGATATGAACCAAAGCCGGCGCTGACTATATTCTGGTTCATTATTTGGTCTGCGACCGATGCTCACCGCACTAGTGGGGACAGACTCCATGTCAGAAAAATGTCACAAATGCATACGTATTCGACAACGTATCTCATTATGTAAACATACTCCGTATCTTGTAATCAATCAAGAACAAAAAAAAAGCAATAAGCTTATGATTGGGCGCTTTTCAACAATATAAACAGCCGATTCCTACGAGTTTCTCGCCTCAACAAATGCCTGCAGGTATTCATCCATTTTGTATAACTGATACAAACATTTTTGAACGACGCTTTCTTCTCTCTCGCTTAAGACTGAATTCACGAGCCTGTCATTCCTCCTAGATCTTTTCAAATCATACCTAGGTCCCATAATCATCAATACCATAATCGATCAATCAACAATCGTGTAATTGTCTGCACTCCCACATTTCCACTATGCACTCCTAGAAGCACAATATGGTCACGCGCGAGACTGTTTTTTTCTTGCCTCCGCGCGCATTGGGGCTCGAGCCCTAATCCAAATGTATGGCCCGCCGCACTCATCACCAGAAATCCTGCACACGCGTGGATGCTCGCTCTCGCGTTACGGAAAAAAATCTTTTTCCAGCACCGGCATTTCTTAACACCACCTACTCCATAGCCAAAATGTCCTTAGTCGTGCAAGAAGACGGATCGTTCCAGCACATTTTGCGGTATGTTTTCCGCGTATATACATGTTATGAGAGATACGGATAGGCCAGGCTGAATAGGGCACGGAAAATGGATCGAATCTAGCTCAAAGAGTGACCTTGAAATGATTGGTCAAGGCCATGTGATATCCATAGAGGCCTCATTAGGGTCAGGGTCAGATTTAAGGGTACCATTATCTTCCCAACAAGCTGCTAGAGCATTGAAATTATTAGCATTGGTATTTTCCCGCAATCGTCAAGAATCCACAAAGAGATTCAAATTTTCAAAAATTGCATTCTATTCAACGATTGTCATGGCCCTCTATGATGCATCACGTGACCGATGTGGATGTTTCGATTTGATCATCTACGCCCAGTTTTTTCCAAAAGGCAAATACCCAGAACCCTGATGAACCCTTTAGATTACCCGCCGAGCCTCACTGTTCTCCCCGCCCCTATATTTCTCATGATAACCCCAAATCCCTACCCCTCTTTCCATATACTAACCATGCAGTTTGTTGAACACCAACATCGATGGCAGAATCAAGATCATGTACGCCTTGACCAAGATCAGAGGTGTCGGTAGAAGATACTCCAACTTGGTTTGCAAGAAGGCCGACATTGACTTGAACAAGCGTGCCGGTGAGTTGACCCAGGAGGAGTTGGAGAGAGTCGTGACCATCATGCAGAACCCAACCCAATACAAGATCCCAGCTTGGTTCTTGAACAGACAGAAGGACCAGGTTGACGGTAAGGACTACCACGTCTTGGCCAACAACATGGAGTCGAAGTTGAGAGACGACTTGGAGAGATTGAAGAAGATCAGAGCCCACAGAGGTATCAGACACTTCTGGGGCTTGAAGGTCAGAGGCCAGCACACCAAGACCACTTCCCGTGGCCGTTAAGCGCGTGCACATCTTGTGTAATTAATTTACGTTATCATTAGTACGATTTGTGCCTGCTTTCTGGGCGTTGTAGAGCTGTTTGTTGGTGTATGGTGGTTGTGGTGGTTAGTCACGTGACGCGCCCCATGGCCGACAGAGTACTGTTCATTGATCAATTGTGCGTTCAGCGAAAAAAGTTTGCAACAGATTTCTTTGTGCTGTGCTTGCTGTGTGTGTTACAAGCATCAACTTGTTTCATGTGCTGGCTGGAATTCTGCCCTTCTATCTTAAAGTTCAAGCCAGAACGACATGTATCACGTGACTGAGGGCATTGAGTGCGTGAATGGCAATTCAACGAGCTTCACGTAAATCAAAGAAAAAAAAAAGGTAACAGTAATTTTTGTCTTTGAAGCCACTTTCTCTTTGTATCATGAATGAAAATCAGATGGATGCTAGTCGTTGGCCCTTTTTCAAGACTTGAGGCATTTATGAATTGCGATTATCTGTCCTGTGTATGTAAATGCCACTGTAGCTGGCTTAGCAGAAAAGTCTATTTATATGTCAAGTTGGTCAAGTAAAATATGAAGATATAATTCGGTACATTTGTATAGGAAAAGCGACGCATTTACATATGCCACGTCCATAGGAATGTGAAACAAAAGTATTGTCAAGAATCAACTTGATGCAAGAAAAAAAAAAGGGTAAGGATTCTCGAGAACGATATTGCATATGTTTATGAAAAGTGAAAGATGTTTTCAACCAAGTGTCTTTCGCCGTCAGAATTTTGGAAAAGCCATGTAAAGTATTGGTTTCAATATATTCAAGCTTAAGGGCGTGCCGTAATTAGTCTTAAGTTGAGCTTAATGTGAGAACGAGCTGACGCATGCTCGGCAGAAACACGTGATGTTGTCTTTATTTTGGTGATATTTGAAAAGATATCAAAGATTCGGGCAGAATCGAGCGTTTATATTCATAATCATATTCAGCAGCATTTGCCTATTTGGGGTGGCATTAGTGATTTGTTTTCGCAGGCGGCTGCAAGTGAAGCAAGCTGCAAGGAATTCCGAGGGCCAACACTGCGTTATTGTCTCAAATATAGGTCATTCATTCACACGCATAATCACCTATTTTTCTCGGCAATAAACCCATATCCAATAACACTCTACTCAAAGACCAGATTGGATAACGAAACAGTTAAATCCATATACTTCGTATGCAAAACTTTCCATACGTATGTGTCTCGCCTGAAGCGCATGCCGCGTGAGCCGCATCATTTTGCCACTGGCCATTGCTGTTGCGGATGCGCATTTCGCAATCGTTATCGCCATCTCAGACACTCTATTAAAAACAGTTAGTGCCATAGATTTGATAAAACCTTACGCATTTTTAGTAAACAAAGGGGATTTTCCGATCATAGATATCGCTATTTTTAGATATTTGCCTTTTTTTCCCGCAAAAACAAGCACTTTCACCTGGTTATGACGAGAAAAACGCCACAACTCACCGAGAGCCCGCCAGATCAGGTCCCAGAGACAGAGGCCGGTGCAGAACACCCTGAAAATGCTGAAAACAGCGACGATCTTGGTGCTGGTGGGTTTATAGTGAATGACTCTGCACGCAAACCAAAACGCAAGCCAAGACGGGCCAAACTGGTCCCGCTGTATAACGAAGACGTTTTGGAAGGGAGCCATATTTCAGCTGTGCTTGAAGACGACGCAGAAGCTGCAAAACCCGAAGTTTTGCCGCCGAAGAAACGCCAGCGACAAGCGCCACGTCGGCGTAACGCAGCAAGACGCGTCAAGGACGAGTCCGACGCCGATATCGATGCTGACGACGACTATAAAGACGACGCGGATGGTGCTGGAACTCATGTTGGAAGTGAGAGCGACGACGACATCTCCATCGTGGCCCATGCACGCGCGCGGGCAGGCACGTCCACAAACACGGCGATCTCGCTCCTGGATGAAGAGCTGGAGCAGGAACTCTCTGCGGAGCCGCCCACCAAGAAAAAACGCGTGACCAAACCGAGGAAAAAGAAAGAACCAAAGGTCAAGGTGCCGTACTTCACGAGGGTCACAAACAAGTTGTATGAGCAGCACCCGGAGCTCAAAGACGTATTCCCCTACTTGCAGTCTGTAGAGAAAGTCAAGGTGGAGCGTGCCGAACAGCCGGCGGATATGAACGTGAAATTGCTTCCGTTCCAGTTGGAGGGGCTAAACTGGCTCATCAAACAGGAAGAAGGCGAGTTTGCCGGCGGCGTGTTGGCCGACGAAATGGGCATGGGCAAGACTATCCAGACGATCGCGCTCTTCATGCAAGACTTGACGAAACGGCCCAATTTGGTGGTTGGCCCAACGGTGGCGCTTATGCAGTGGAAACATGAGATCGAAAACCACACCAAGGAAGGTAAACTAAAGGTGTTATTGTTTCATGGCGCCAACAGAGCCACCACGACGAAACAGCTTGAGGAATACGACGTTATTCTTACCTCGTATTCCGTGCTCGAAAGCGTGTATCGGAAGGAGCGGTACGGGTTCAAACGGAAGGACGGTGTGGTCAAGCAGAAGTCGCCGTTACACGCGCTAGACTTCTACCGGGTAATTCTCGACGAGGCACACAATATCAAGGACCGTACTAGTGGAACTGCAAAGGCTGCTAATGACTTGAAATGCCAGAAACGCTGGTGTCTCACAGGCACACCGCTCCAGAACCGAATTGGCGAGATGTACTCGTTGATCCGTTTCATGAAACTCGATCCGTTCTATAAATACTACTGCACCAAGTGTGACTGTCTGTCGCTGGAGTGGAAGTTTTCCGATTGGCGGCACTGTGATATATGCAATCACACGCCGATGTTGCATACGAACTTCTTCAACCATTTCATGTTGAAAAACATCCAGAAATACGGCATTGAGGGCGATGGCCTCACGTCTTTCCAGCACATCCGCCTCTTGCTCAATAACGTCATGTTACGACGCACCAAAATCGAGCGTGCGGACGATTTGGGGTTACCGCCGCGGATTGTCGAGATTAGACGTGACTGTTTCAACGAGGAGGAAAAGGACTTGTACCTGTCGCTTTACAGCGATTCGAAGAGGAAATTCAACGATTTCGTCGCCGAAGGTGTGGTGCTCAATAACTACGCAAACATTTTCACGCTTATCACGCGAATGCGTCAGTTGGCTGACCACCCCGATTTGGTGTTGAAACGGATCGGCACGAATTCCGTGGCGCAGGAAGTTGACGGCGTCATCATGTGCCAGTTATGTGACGACGAGGCCGAGGAACCGATCGAGCTGAAATGCCACCACAAGTTTTGCCGCATGTGCATCCGCGAGTACTACGAGAGTTTTCTGGGCGACGCCAAGAACTTGCAGTGCCCTGTTTGCCATATTGGGCTCTCAATAGATTTGCAGCAGCCCGCGTTGGAGGTCGACGAGGAATTGTTCAGCAAAGGCCTGATTATCAACCGAATCAAATTGGGCACGCACGGCGGCGGTTGGCGGTCTTCAACCAAGATCGAGGCGCTTGTGGAGGAGTTGTACAAGCTTCGTTCAGACAAACATACGATCAAATCGATTGTGTTTTCGCAGTTCACGTCGATGTTAGACCTTATCGAGTGGCGGTTGAAAAAAGCCGGTTTCGAGACCGTTAAGCTCCTGGGCTCAATGACCCCGCAGCAGCGTGATAATACCATCAAACATTTCATGGAGAATACGCTGGTGGAAATCTTCTTGGTGTCTTTGAAGGCCGGAGGTGTGGCGTTGAATTTGTGTGAAGCCTCGCAGGTGTTTTTGATGGACCCATGGTGGAACCCTAGTGTCGAGTGGCAGTCCATGGACAGGGTGCACAGAATCGGGCAGAAACGGCCGATTCGCATCACGCGATTCTGTATTGAGGACAGTATCGAGCTGAAGATCATCGAGTTGCAGGAGAAGAAGGCCAATATGATCCATGCCACAATCAATCACGACGATGCCGCCGTAAACCGCTTGACCCCAGACGATCTCCAGTTCTTGTTTATGAACTAGAGTTTTCAGGTGGAAAGGTAACTTTTGAGAACGTCCAAAAGGTGGAGTTATGGAATTGACGGATGACCACTTGCAAGCATAAGCAAGTACTTATCTGTATGCGCATATCAAAGCGCTTGTTGTTGTATATAATTTGCTCTAAAAGAGTGCCCAATTTTTCTGTTGTTTCGAATACATTAGCATGCAATCAGTGTTGGAAGCTTAAACGATGAAAGGTGGCCATTTGTCGTATTTGTAGGATTTCAACTGCCCCATTCATACTGAACTGTAATTTATAGTTAAGATTAAATCTGGTACTCATGTTTTTCGCGTCTTCAGTGTCTTTGCGTCTGTTGCGGAATAGATATGATGGTGCTTCTAAGGCAGTACAACCTAATTGAAAATTGTCATTTCATATTTGCATTTCTGTCTCGCTTTGTTGATCATTGATGTCAAAGAGTGCTCTATGAATCCATGGCACCGAATGCATCTAGAATCTAGACCCGGTTTCATCAAGTGGCGGTTTATTCATAAAAAATTCAAAATTTCCACCTGAAGTCTCCGATCAAGGTAAATTTTTGCTGATCAAGATTCAACGAATAAAGTTTTGCAGCCAAAACTTACCTGGTGCTTAAGTCCGAATATACAGGTAACATGGATAGTCTCCATCTGTCTGTAGTTATCTGTAATATGGCTCTATAGAAGGAGACATTCTCGTTTTTTTCTCGTTTCTCGACGCGAAGGTGGAAGATTTCATAGACATGAAAACAGAAATTACTACCTTGCGTTTTTGACCCGGTGTGAATATACTTGCATGTTTATTCTGCACGTGACCAATATAGGGACTGCCACGTCAAATTTTCTCCCTCACAACACACATTCTCAAAAGCATCAGGAGAGGTGTGTGCGTGAAGCTTTTCATGTCCTTATATCCAGTCAGCCAATAACCAGAATAAATCATCAGATTATCGACATTGCAAAAAAAAACGACATGTCGAAGCCAACATTTTCTCCCCTGGTTCAAGTCTTCACACCACGGCGCTGCGCGGCTTATCGGCACGTGACACTGTATGTGGGTGAGTCACCTTGAGATTTGCCCTTTTGTCGGGCGCGAGATAGAGTCAGGTTTCGGCGAATGCTCATAACCCAGGGTAGAAAAAAAAAAAGTGAATAAAGGTGAAGATATTCCCACGCCCCCCGCGAAAACTTGTACGTATATTCGATTGAGTAGAATATTTGTTTGCACGAGAATCCATCAATATGCTAGATTTTTGGGTGAAGTATCTCGACACGCCGACATTGTCTGTGTTGCCCCACGACTTCTTGAAGCCGTTGAATAACCGCTCGGTGGAGGCCACCAAGACGTTTTCCGTGGCCAATGCCGACTTCGTGACCGGATTGGCGATTTTTGCAGCACTTATTTTCCGGCTTTCGGGCGACGATGACGTGATCATTGCCACAGACGCCAGTAGCCAGGGCGAGCCGTTTGTCATTCGGGTCTCCGTGGATGCGAAAATGTCGTTTCTGCAATTGTTGGCAAAAGTGCAACATGAGTACGACAACAACAGCAAGAAAGTCGACTACCACAATTTGGACGACATTGCACGTGCCATCAGACAGGAGAAACAGCTCGAGGCAAACCCGGCGCTTTTCAAGGTGTCGTTGCAGCACGCGCGGGCGTCGCAGAAGTTGGAGACCTCCGTGCAAGGGTCGGTGCGTGACATGGCACTTTTCGTTTCCGAAAAAGGCGAGTTCCATATTTTCTACAACTCCTTGCTCTACAAGAGCGAACGCATTGACATTTTTGCCGAGCAAATCTCGCAATTTTACGCGCACGTGTCGAAAAACGCCGATGTGGAGATCTCGCGCGTGCCTTTGACCACGCCGGCGCAGAAAAAGCAATTGCCCGACCCAACATTGGACTTGGACTGGGCGGGGTACCGCGGCGCTATCCAGGATATCTTCATGGAGAATGCCTTGGCACATCCGGACAGAACTTGCGTGGTTGAGACCAAGCTGTTTTTGGCGCCGGAGCTGAAGACGCGTACATTCTCGTACAAGCAGATCAACCAGGCATCGAATGTGGTTGGCAACTACTTGAAGAGCACGGGTATCAAAAAGGGTGATATCGTGATGATCTATGCCTATAGGGGCGTGGACTTGATGGTCGCCGTCATGGGTGTGCTCAAGGCCGGTGCCACCTTCTCCGTGATCGACCCAGCATACCCTCCTGCGCGCCAGAATATCTACTTCTCCGTAGCGCGCCCGCTGGGTTTGATCGGCTTGGAGAAAGCCGGAGTTTTGGACGATTTGGTGGAAAACTACATCGAGACGGAGTTGAATGTGATTTCAAGAATCCCACAATTGAAGATCCAGGATGACGGCGAGATTGTTGGCGGCAACGTTGACGGCAGCGACTGCTTGACAGAATTCCAGCAGTTCAAGGACACTCCCACAGGAGTTGTGGTTGGTCCAGACAACAACCCCACTTTGTCATTCACACTGGGCTCCGAGGGCGTGCCCAAGGGCGTTTTGGGGCGTCATTTCTCGCTTGCGTACTACTTTCCCTGGATGGCACAGCGCTTTGGTCTTTCCTCCAACGACAAGTTCACCATGTTGTCTGGTATCGCGCATGACCCGATCCAGCGTGATATGTTCACGCCTCTTTTCTTAGGTGCGCAATTATTGGTCCCCACGGCAGACGACATTGGTACACCAGGCAAATTGGCCGACTGGATGGCCGAGTACGGTGCCACGGTGACTCATTTGACCCCCGCCATGGGCCAGCTTTTGAGTGCCCAGGCCTCTACGGCAATTCCGTCATTGCACCACGCGTTCTTCGTTGGCGACGTGTTGACCAAGCGTGACTGCTTGCGGTTGCAGACACTCGCAGAAAACGTGCACATTGTTAACATGTACGGTACCACCGAAACCCAGCGGGCGGTGTCGTACTTTGAGATTGCCAGCCGGGCCAAGGATGCCAACTACTTGAAAAACTTGAAGGACGTGATGCCTGCAGGCACCGGTATGCACAACGTGCAGCTTCTTGTCGTGAACAGAAACGACCGTGCACAAACATGCGGAGTAGGCGAGATCGGCGAGATCTACGTAAGAGCCGCCGGCTTATCGGAAGGCTACAGGGGCTTGCCCGACTTAAACCGCGAGAAATTTGTCACAAACTGGTACGTCGACCCTGAACACTGGATCGCCCAGGACAAGCAGAACGCCAAGCCTGAAGAGGCCAGCTGGCGCGAAGCCGCCTGGTTTGGTCCCAGAGACCGTTTGTACAGGACTGGGGACCTCGGGCGCTATCTTCCCGACGGAAACGTCGAATGTTGCGGCCGTGCCGATGACCAGGTGAAGATCCGTGGGTTCCGTATCGAGTTGGGCGAGATCGACACGCATTTGTCGCAGCATCCTTTGGTGCGTGAGAACGTGACGCTTGTCAGAAGAGACAAAAACGAAGAGCAGACGTTGATCTCATACATCGTGCCGAAAGAGTGTCCAGAGTTGCATCAGTTGACTGATGACGTGCAGGAACTGGATGATCCGATTATCCATGGGTTAGCCGCGTATGGTCCTTTGATCCGTGACATCAAGAAGCACTTAAAGAAGAGATTGGCTGCGTATGCGATTCCTACCATCATTGTGCCACTCGTTAAGTTGCCTCTCAACCCTAATGGAAAGGTCGACAAGCCAAAGTTGCCTTTCCCTGATACTGCGCAATTGGAAGCAGTGGCCAAGATGGCAAAGAAAGCCGGTAATCTGGATGAAGAGAGCCTTTCCGAATTGGAAACTCTTGTGCGCGACTTGTGGCTCTCTGTGTTGCCGAACCGTCCGCCCACTATCGCTAAGGATGACTCCTTTTTTGACTTGGGTGGTCACTCGATTTTGGGTACGCGCATGATTTTTGAGTTGCGCAAGAAAGTGCATGTGGATGTTCCCTTGGGCGTTATCTTCAAGAACCCGACTCTCGAGGCATTTGCCAAAGAAGTTGGGCTGTTTATGAAGGGCGATGTGGCCGAATTGGCCGACGGCACCAACACTGCTGATGTGCAAACTGAAATCGACACCGCGCAATCCTATTCCGACGACGCCAAGCAGCTTGCAACGTCCGCTTTGCTTGAAAAGTACCCCTCTTTGGAGGCGCTTGATTTTTCGAAACCAATCAGCGTGTTTGTTACCGGTGTCACTGGATTCCTTGGCTCGTTCATTCTCAGAGACCTTTTGGACTGCCGCACGGCCGCGTTCAAGGTGTATGCCCATGTGAGAGCATCCAACAAGGAGGCAGGGTTCGAGCGGATTCGCAAGACAGGAAAAACGTACGGAATCTGGAAGGACGAGTGGGCGTCACATATTGAAGTGGTCTTGGGTGACTTGGCCAAGCCACAATTCGGTATGGAGTCTGCTGAGTGGGAAAACTTGACAGGCTCTGTCGACGTCATCATCCACAACGGTGCCATGGTGCACTGGGTGTACCCTTACGCCACTTTACGTGACGCCAACGTGATTAGCACAATCAATGTGATCAACATGTGTGCTACTGGCAAGCCAAAGTACTTTTCGTTTGTGTCGTCCACATCCACGCTTGATACAGACTACTTCTTCAATGCGTCCGACGAACTCACTGCCCGTGGGCTTCCTGGAATTCCCGAGGCTGACGACTTGAAGGGGTCTGCATCAGGATTGGGTACAGGATACGGCCAGTCTAAATGGGCCGCTGAATACTTGGCCAGACAGGCGGGCGAGAGAGGCCTCAAGGGATGTATCACGCGTCCTGGTTATGTCACGGGGTTCTCACAAACAGGCGCGTCAAACACCGACGACTTTTTGTTGCGCTTCTTGAAAGGATGCGCAGAGTTGGGCCAGTATCCAAACATCACCAACACCATCAACATGGTGCCAGTGGACCACGTTGCGCGCGTGGTGGTCGCCACTGCCTTGCACCCACCACAACGTGATCACTTGGCGGTGGCGCACGTGACGGGCCATCCAAGAATTACGTTCAATCAGTTCGTCGGCAGCATGCGTGCGTATGGATACGCTGTTGAGCGTACGGACTACCCCACGTGGCGCTCAGCGTTGGAAAAGTTTGTCGTAGAGGAGTCGCAGAGTTCGGCGCTCTTCCCCTTGTTGCACTTTGTCTTGGACAACTTGCCTCAGGACACAAAGGCGCCTGAATTAGACGATGCTAACACAGTAAAATCGTTGAATGAAGATGCCGTGTTGACGCAGCAGAACGTTAGCTCGGGTGCAGGCGTCGAGGAGGATACCGTGGGGGTCTACATTAGTTACTTGGTCAAGATTGGATTTTTGCCCGCGCCTAACGGTCAGGGTAAAGCTTTACCCGCAATTGAGTTGAGCGACGAGACGTTGGCTCTCATCACGTCTGGCGCCGGTGGCCGTGGTTCCGCCAACTAGGCAATGACCATATTTTACGTAAAGAGACAATAATGAAAAGCATTGAGACAAGAGATACGGATACGACAGGGGTGATCTAACGTGCGGTACCTATTAATTACGCTTCAAAGCCTTATATTTCTTTTTCTTGATCTCTTTTTTCTACCTTCGAAGTTCAAAGCAGCCTTCCCCGGATTTGGCCTGTTTCGATGTACTGCATACGGCTTTGAGAAGATTCAACGTGAATACTGTCTTCACTGATAAGCTCAGAAATATACACCTTTTTGATTTGAAAACCTATTTTTGGGGGCGCCAAATTGAAGAATATTTGCAGTACAAAAATTTCGAGCCAATTGTCTGTTTAGAAGCATATTGCACCGCGCAAAACCTCAAGGGCTCTATATTATTCTCAAATACGACGAAAAACCTTACTTTGGTATTCAAACTCACAAACGCATACACTAGAACGATGCTGGATACGCCTGTAAAACCGCGCACGGGTTCCGAGACACCCCTTCAACGGTCTCCGGCACTTTCCCGCTCAATTTCCGCCCAATATTCGTCCCACGACTCGCTCATCGAAAGGCCGCTGCCGAGCCGGCCTGGGTCTGCGAGAACACCACAAACATCGGCGAAAAACAACTCCAAAACGCACTCTCAGAGTGGCAGTATAGATGCAGAAAGCGATGGTAACGTTTCGATGAAAAAACGGCTCGTGGAACAGTTCTACAAGATGGACGCGAAGGCTAAACCGGTGCGGGCACCGGAATCCCGTGGAAGCGCTGTATTTGGTGGTCCCTTGCCCGAAAAATTCCCCGTTTTTGCTGATAACAGTGCCGGTGGCAGCACGAAAAACTCTTCTGGTGATCTCGCTCTTTTGCCGTTCGATTCCGGCACCTTATCGCCGAATGACTGCGCAGATTTACTCCTAAATATCAGTACCGAGAAGACCGAGCTCGAGCTCGCAGAAATCACACGTGTGGTGAGTGAGACGGCCTCACAGCTCATGCGCCGCCCCTTGTTTACCGACCCTATCCCGAGCGGGAAGCGTCAGCTTGAGGCGATCGAAACTCACCTCAGAAGTCTACAGAATTCCGTCACCAATTTGGAGACAGAACTAGCCGCGGGAATTGCAGGCGCTAAGGCTCAATATCACGAGCAAACGCGCCGTAGCGTCGCTAAGGTCTCGCAACTTCGTGAGCTTCTTTTACTACTAGCATCACGCGTAGAAACGGCGAAAACACACATGGCTGAAAGCCGGGAATTGCTTGAAACAGAGATCGGCGCCAAAATCGCCGTTTTGGAGCGTGTGGCCGCGCGATTCGAGCAACATGACCGCCATGTGCGCCGCCGCCGTGTGCGTCAGGCCGTGGTTGTCTCCAGTCTCGCGGCAGCTCTCTTGGCGGTTATGTTTGCCGTTAAAACATTCAGCTGAAAGAATCACTTGGGGATGTACGGGTTTGTTATCGATTTCTTGACTTGCTTTACGAAAGTCATAATTTTGTTGCAAGCATATCACTCTGAGCTAGCCATACTCCTAGGCTATTGAACATGAAAGGTTAACGGTGTCCGACTGTGTTGTCTGTATGAACTTGCATTATTCACTATATCCCTGCAAGCGCCAGAAGAATTGACCTGCATGCAAAAAAAAAAAAAGATAATATGAAATCCCTTTACATCCATAGTCCGCGTTGCTTTCGTCGAGATGAAAATTTCGGTTCCTCGGATCGCTGAATTTTGGGATGTAAAAATATATATGGTCTGGCATAATCGAAGTGGTATGAGCTAACTTCGAATTTAGCACTGATTCTCCTGTGTGTGTTGCTGATGGAGCACAAGTCAATCAGACATCAAATATTGACTTATTGGTGAAATCATGGCTAGAAGATCATGTAAGGAAGATGCAGCCACAGTTAGAAAAACAACTTTTTTGTTTTCTAATTATGCAAATTATGCATGAATCTGCCACCTCTGCCGTCCCAAATAGCGTGCATGGTGTCACACTTTGACTATGATTACCCTCGATTATTCGAACTTTTTGAAGTATTATTTTCAAAGATAAATTGAAAAGTCAACTAGTCCTGTTGTGATGGCCTATCTTTTCCTCATCAACAAAAAGGGCAATGCCCTGAACGGCACAAGAATCGGGTGCAAATCTCGAGTTCGATTGATAATTCGTATAAAGATTCATACATGAATTGTATGCCAGCGATTCCTGTATACATCCATTCATGGTTCAAGAAGTCAAATTTCCCGATTCTTTGCTGTTCCCCGCCCTGCCTTATCCACGAAACTACCCGCCCTTCATAATGCCGCACGGATATGCCAGCTGTGATAAGTGATTGTCCAATCAAGAGAGTGAGAACGGCAGATTCAGCAGAGGAAATCGAAGGAAACGGCGAAAAGAAAAGAAAAGAAAAGAAAAAATGCCCAAAACAATGACACTTCGCCTGGCGTTTTCACGTTATAGCGGCTAGTTGCCCGCGCACTCTAAATTATTGCCCGTTTCGTTTCAGCAGTACGGAGCATGCGCAAGAGTTGCGATCGGGCAAGTAATGTAAACGAAGAAAACAATGGGTGGAGTCAACAGATATTGGTTAGAGGCAGGACAATTACGGCAAGCGGAGGGCAACGAAAAAAAAAGAAAGAATGTTTTCTCGTCCATACAAAGAACTGGAGAGAAAAAAAAAGGGGCTACTTCCTGACACCTAAAATGGAGAGCACTAAGTATGGGGAACTGCCTGTGCGCACAGCTTAACGTCTAAATACTTGATACGACATGCACAATCAATCCAAAAAATGCTGGATCAGCTAATACCAGAGACTTAATCTCTTCGATTTCCAAAGCCTTGAGGGGCGTTTATCTTCGTTCACACGAATTGGCCGGAAACACCGGATCCGGTGGCCGATCCGAACAATGCCATGTGTCACGTGACGCACACACGAGGATTAGTGCACGCGAGGCTGGGGAAAAAGCAATCACCACTAAAAAAAACCGTGAATTTCTTTTTTTTTGCCGTGTGCTGCATGCAGGCCGCAACGTGCTGTTTTGCTTGTGCGAAGAGGCCCTCAAGGCCCTTTCGAGTCTATTACCATCTATAACACACGCCGAAACGCCCATTCCCGCCCTATTTACCAATTATATTTAATTTTACATCGCTCTTTTGACGTCGAATCTTCGGCATTTTGCATCCAATTGCGCATAAATTATCCTGGTGTGTGTGTGTCACGTGCCTTTCATACAAGTCAAGAATCTGTGGCACTTTTCTCGGCTGATTTCTTATTCAAGATAGACATCTGCAAACATTTCGAGAAGGCAATATAAGATTTACTAAAGGGTGTTTTTGAAGGGGAATAAAAGCTATAAATAAGCATTGAGTGCATCTATCTGCTCCAAGTCCCGTCTTTTCGTCATTTCGACGTGGTCTCTATACTGATACCCTACTCAGATCCAGCATAACCCGTGATTCGCTTCTGATTTATACAAAATCTTCATTGACCCAAAGAAAAAAGCGAATTTTACTGTCATTGACACTGTTCCTGCGAACTCATAGCGAGAATTAAGCTCAAAGTATACATCCGGAGATAACGCGCGATCTCACCCAAACTTAACTCCGGTACTACTTCCATCCTCACAAATGGCCGAAGTCTTCCATATTTCCGCGGAACATACATTCCATGCGCCGCATGCGGTGCGTGCGGCAAAAACAAGGCACCTCACGGCATTGGCGCCGTTGCTCAGGGCGTTTTTCAAGCGTGGGAACGACGAATGTGATGTAAGCGGTGCGACTGTGGTGGTATTACACCCTACCGAGCGGCACAGCGCCAGTGAGAACGCGGCGATGTTTACCGAGCTAGATTCGCTCTCGTACGATGATAAGGTGCTCCTTCTTCGGTACTTTTTCAGTCACATGAACTTGATCGTGGTGTCCACCGCAGACCTTTTGAACGCCGGTTCTGTGGCCGAGCTCAACACCGCCATAGACAAGATCTCGGCACTCATGAAACACAGGATCCTGCGTGTGGCCACGTGGACCGGCACGGGGATCAACATCAACGACGCGTATCTGCGGGCGGAGTTACAGCCCGTCGGAGAACACGTGCAGATCTCCGAGATAGTGGCAACGATGTCGTTTCTCGTGCACCACCACGCCAATATGTCACGTGCCACACACGAGCAGGTTGTGGCGTTGAAAGAGGTGATTTTGCGCTCGCTCGATTTCAGCCTGTTGCTCGAAAACCATGCCCCTGCCAGGCTTTCCCAGCTATGTCACGTGGTGGGCCACTGGGCGTTCCCTGCACACGCACTTTCAAACGACGATCTCGTATATTGTGTCTATATCATGCTCGAGTTTGCCTTGGGTCACGTGCGCTCGCAGGAGGTGCCGCCAAGCTTCCAGTTTCCGTCTTCAAACGAGCTTTTTGCGTTGGTTTATATGGTACGTGATACCTACAAAAACGGCAACTCGTTTCACAACTTCCGCCACGCAGTAGACGTGCTTCAGGCGTGCTTCCACTTTCTCGTGCGCTTGAAATGTCTTCCTGAGTTCTCTCAGCTCGAGCTCGATCCCAGGGCCGAAGCCGAAACAGTCGGGAAATCGGAAAAAGCCTCTAAAAACACAAAACACACAAAACTCGTGGCTGTGGCCGAGTCGGACGCCGATTTGAAGGTCGAAAACGCGTCTGCAGGTCTGGAATGTCCTTTGCTAAGCCCGCTTCAGAGTCTAGGACTTCTTGTTGCCGCATTGGGCCATGATGTGGGCCACCCGGGCGTGACAAATGCGTTCATGATCAAATACCACTCGCCGACGTCACAGCTTTTCGGCGAACGGTCCGTTTTGGAACTGTTTCATGCATCTGTGTTTGTAAACAAGATCTTGGAGGTGAATTGGCCGAGCCTATTGGAGTCTGAGACCAGCCACGATTCCAAGGCCTCGCTACTGCTCAAAACTCTCATCATCAATAGCATTTTGGCCACCGATATGGCGGAGCACTTTGAGTACATCAGCAAACTCAAGGGCTTGAGCCTCTCGCTGGCAGAACAAAGCAACGAGCGCGTCAAATTGATCTGTTCCCTACTCATAAAGTGCGCCGATATCTCGAATGTGACCCGCCCGCTCCGGGTCCTGTCCCAGTGGGCGCTGGTGCTCTCGCAAGAGTTTTCGGAAGTGGAAACGCTAGAAAACGCGATAAAGCGCGGCGACTCGCTGTTTGGCGACGTTTCTTATGAACCATTACCCTCGAATTTGGATGAAATTTTGAACATGTATCCCAATCTTCACAAGGGCCAGATTTTCTTCATCCAGACGTTCGCCGAGGGCTTATTCAGCAGCATCGTTAAGCATTTTCCGGAGTTGCAGTACACGGCAGACCTCATTGAGGAGAACAATCAGTTCTGGTTGCGCCGCGTCGAACAGCTCCAGAAACACGATTTTGAGCAGTGATTTTGCACCAAATTTTGCATGTTTATATACTTTTTTCCCGGGCATTTTCCGGGCTCTTTGGGGCTCGCCGCCCACCCCTGCATTCTCGCCATTGGCGTGTACTTACATTAATAGATTATGCCATTCAAGACGTCTGTGTATGTAGTCCTTGTGTGAAATGAGACGCAAAACAACAAAATAGTGGGATAGAAAAACAAAGGCTGATCTCAAAAGAGTGGCATTGTGGGTTCAAGCGACATCGTTGAGGCATCCGGGTAAAAATTTAACCAAGTGTGGAAAACTTCAAAAGCGAGGAGGCTCTAGGGTGTTGGTGAGTCTGCTGCTGATGGGTTCATCAATTTATCGGATATATATCAGGAGCCCGGCGCCTGTTTCGACCTTTACTGGCGCAGAAAAAAGCATAAGTTCAATCGACGTTCATGAGCAAGCACCTATCATGACATCGGGACCGAAAGCCGTGAACATTTGGACAACATCAGGGGACTTTGAACCGACCTTGAATACTCCGCATGACACTAATCTTAAGAACAGAACTTTAAATTACTCGTCGGAGATCTCTTTCCACCCGCGTCGTCGCATGATGGTTGCAATGGACTACAATCAAAGCAGGAAAATCAACATTTACACATATATAGTTTAGAAATATTGTAGAGCAATGATTACTAGCTCGTGGCCATATATTACTTCCAGGTGCCGCTAAATTGAGTCTACTGAAATGGCCAAAGATTCAAGCCAGCATGCGAAATCGGTGGTCAGGCAAAGATAGCCGTGGAAGAGACTGGACTCAAAGATGACACGGGCAGAATAAGAAAGTTAAAGCGGAAGTAGAGGTTATTTTCTACGAAAAGGGGAAAAATTGACTACTGTTGAGGAACTTACTAGAATTTGACTATTTACCACCGTGGCGATTGGAGAAACTTATTGTCATAAACCCACCGTGAGATTAAAATGACATATCTATATGTTCCACTAGAGTAGAGAGGATTACTGTGTGTATAGCCCGTACCTGGTAAAATAGAAAAGCAAGGCCATTACTGAAAATTCTGGAAACTAGATTGTGATTGTCTTTTCAGAATGAAGTACGAAACACCACTTGAAAGATGACTGTAGATGTTGAAAAGCCGCTGGTTGATATAAACGGAGGCTTTCTTCATCCTTCGTGGCCTAATTGAGAAAGACTAATGGATACAGTATGTGCTTGAATCTGTTCGTGTTATATCAACTGCCTTTTCTCATTTCCTTGTCGCAGTAACCCAAAGACTCTTACAATATATAAAAGACTAGATCTGTCAAAAGATACTTCATTTATCAAGTCGAAGTTCATATTTTCTATTTGCTTGATCCATTTAATACAAAACGGGGAGCTGCATTCGGGAATTCAGGGAAAGTGGTGATGAAATGAAGCCGAGTGACAGAAGCCTGATGATATAATGAAGATGAGATTTATGTTTCACATTGAGGCTCGCCTAATGCTTGCATGAGGATTATTGGATTTGATCTTTGCCTGCGTCAAGATGATTGAGTAAACTTCTTGAGATAAGGAAATGAAAACATAACGAATATTCTCTTAAGACCAAGTCAGATAACTTTGCAGCCATTTCTTTCCGAGAATGATACGGATATCTAGTATCGTGTCCTGCGGTCGAGACGCTCAAATCTGACAAAATTTCAATTATCTTTCAGAAATTTTACTCAAAGTTTGAGTTTGAGTCATTTTCAACGCACAAGCGATTGAATTCCAAACATTTCAGCACAAAATGCTCAAAATCCAAGATGAATGTCCGGGAGTCTGATTATGTGAAAAAGCAGCTGGAAAGGATTGACATTTTCGGGAATTTATAGCTCTGGTATGTAAATCATCCTCTTTATTTAAAGCGTTCACGTTCAAAAAACCATCTGTATAATTTTACGCACCTAAATTTGGCAGAAACCAGTCATATAGCTGACTATCGTAATATATCTTGTTTCTAGAGGCCGAGACTTATAAGCATGCTGGGTCTACCGATGTCCCAATTACTAATTTGAAATTCCTCAAACAAATAGGTCATGCAACTGATAAGTCTTTTTGCTCAGAAGCAAAGTGAGACTCTTCAGGGTCTAGGTGTCTCATAAGGTAACGATTGTCTTGTAGAATATTTATTGAGTTCTTCCTTTTTCTGCTCCATTGCGTGAGAGAGCCATTGTTTGAATAGCCAAGCTTGACACGGCAGATAATCAAGATAAAGGTCTATTTTTCCAATGTTTACATGGCTTTTTCCACGCTTGCCATAACCCTAGAAGGTATGTATCCCGGCAACATGCACCAAATGTAACATCTTCAAAAGTCACGGTATGACACGAGTGTTCTCAAGTAAGATTGAGGCTAGTGAGTATAAAATGATATCACGTAATTGATTTCGAGATGAAAAGACGAGTCTAGGTTGTTCCAAGTATAAAATCACTGAAGCAGCCATAGGGTCAGTGAATAGTCAAGTCACGATGAGAATTCGCCCCACCTTTGAATACTTAATACAAGCCACGACAGGTCATTCCTCAGCTCTCTGCTATTCGTCATTCCTCCTACATATAATCTGTCCATTTCAAGCGAGTGATATGAAATTCACGAAATCGAGAATATCTTGGTGGAGTAAGAAAAAAATATGTGCTCCTTAATCCCTATCACACCATGTGGTCCATCTAGGAATCAAACTTCGACTTTGTCGCGATGGGTGCAATAATGTTGCTCAATCCCCATCACACCATGTGGTCCATCTAAGACTCAAACTTCGACTTTGCCGTGATGGGTGCAATAATGTCGCTATATACTGCACATAGCCATAAACTTTGACACGACATTTTTGCGTCGTGGCCCATCGCTTATTCGCATCACGTGACTGGCTCGACCGGCGGGTGCGCGCAGCTGACATCTGGCACTTTTTCCTACCTTTTTCTTCTCCAGACCGTTTGTCCATATTAAACCCTTAGTGAAAGAGCATTGATTGTTCGGCCACTGCTGTTTTGGGTTTCTGCAGGCACAATCAAACAATTGTCGTTATTTTTAGTGACAAAATTATACTGGCATTTCAAAAAGAGGCAGGCCCATCGCATTCACGCCAAGTGATTTTATTCCCATCACCTGAAACGTTGATTGCTGAATCCTAGTGAGTTCATAAGTGGCATTCTTTCAGACTTTCACAGACGTATCAGGCAATTTTCCGATTCTGGAAACCGGAAATTAGCCGCCAGGTACGCAGACCCGTTTTTACAGCACTTTAACGAGTATTTTTGCTGCAAAAAAGGAGAATACGCGAATCGCTCAAAATGGACGGAAACTCAGAATTCCTTGGCAAAACGTTTCTGGAGAGGCCCATCATGCTCTCGCCGCTGCCAGCAGAGGCGCCGCAGATGCACTTTTCACAACTGAGTACATTGCCGCAGGGGTTCCAAGCGCAACGAAATCAGAGCGTTGGCTATAATTTGCAGCAAGAGTTTGAAGCGCTCAAGGCCGACTTGGACTTGGACTTAAGCTTCTCCAACGACACATTAGCCGCCGGGCCTGCTGCGCCAGGGTCAAGTGAGCACGGTGTCGGATTTCAGGCCGGAACTGCCCGTGATCTGGAGCACACCGCGCCGCTGGTCTTGCTGAGTGCATCTGCGGCCGCTAATGGCTCTTCAACGAGCCCTCTGGACTCCGCAGCAAGCCCCAAGCTTCTGTCTGGCACGGGGAATGCGTCGCGCGTATTGTCGGGCGGCCCTAGCCTCTTAGCGCCAGCGGCTAATTCCCCTTATTCCATGAATGGGCCAAGCTTAAGCCAGAATCATTTAAGTGGTATCAACAGTCATCCCTTGCTGGAGACATTGGTACGGGATAGCACGCTCTCACCGCCCGCGGGCGGGGTAGGCACAGCGGGGCTTTCGTCGTTCTTGCAGAAAAATAGCGGATTTGCAGCACTGCTAGGGGGTTTGCCCAGTCGGCCGCAGCTGGTGAACGATTTTTCGATGATGCCGCGTAGCCAGCCCTTTTCTAGGGTGCAGCATCTGGGTAATTTTTACACGGATATGATGGCCCACACGAGCTGGATAGAGACGTTGAACCCACAAGAGATCGTGGCGATGTTGGACTACTGGTGCAACAACTTGCCCTTCGATATACTACTTACAATGAAGCTGCGCTTGCACAACCACTTGAGCCTGGGCATCTCGGTGCCTTCAGCGCCTCAGGTCTTCAATAAGGTTGACACTTACCCGCAGTACCAGACCGACTTTGTCAATGACATGGAAAACTTGTCTTTCAATGACCTGCGGGCCGACCTGGCGCTTTTGCAGCCAAAGCCGAAGGTCAACGGCTTTAAGAGCCATTTGTTTGCCGACTCAAAAGTACCGCGTCCAAAACTGGCTGACCCGACGCTTCACACCCGCGCCGCGCAGCCCTTACACCCCGGCGAGCGCGCCCGCCTGCCAACATCTCATTTGTACGAAAAGACGAATTTCCTCCAGCTAGCCGCAGCATCCCATCTGCCGCATCAGTACGGTGCTGGTATGCATGCACCTGCGGGCAATGACGATGGATTTGATCACTCGGCCGCGCACAAAATGGGCGCCCTCGCGACGATCAACTCAAGGGTCGCATTGGACTATAACCGAAAGCCGTTTCTGTCCGTGTCACGTGGCCACAGCGCCGCGGCGTACGAGGAGCTGCTTCACAGACAAAGCAACTCGCTGTCCGTGCCAGCAAACACACAGAAATACTCCGTGGCAGCCATGGGCGGGCAGCTCAAAAAGAAAGAGCTGGATATGCTGTTGAAACCAAAAATGTCCGCCCCTCTGACGCCCGTAAATAGTTCGCTGATGCCGCCGGAGATCATTGACATGGACTTGTTGACGAATATTCCAGCTTGGCTAAAGATCCTTCGCTTGCACAAGTACACGGACTATTTGAAGGACATGCGCTGGCAGGACCTTGTGGAACTTAGTGACGACGATTTGGAGGCCAAGGGCGTGAAGGCATTAGGTGCGCGGCGCAAGTTGCTCAAAGCATTCGAAGCAGTGAAGTTGTCCCAGGCGTAGACGCCTGAAGATGATGTGAGGGGCCCAAAGAAAGTCTTGGGGAAACATTCGAGCAAAAAAGTGACTGTCTGTAATTCACAGAAGCCAAGGTGTTTGATACGCTGACGCGCTTCTCCTGATGATCAGGTGGACTAGGAATCATAAAAAGTTGTAATAGACATGAGTGCACGATACTATTCAAAGTGAAGGAAATACTGAACCGCCGAGTTGTTCAAAAGCATCGCGGTCTGCTTCATGAAGTGGATTTACTCACTTGACATATACCAACGTGAGGATCTTTCCTTAAAGTCCCAAGTTTTCATGAACCGGGGCCTAAAGTGGTAAACCTGTAAATCACTTGCGTGTTTGATACTTCAACTGCGAGATTTACGGAACTACATTGCCAAGAACAGAATTCTGGTTTGATCGCGGATGTTCCAGGTCCAGAAGGTTCTTGACGTATGCTTTTGAACGTATCACTATTTCGATTCATAGTGCTCTACTCGGAACTTATCTTTCTTGTGCCGTACCGAAATAGGTGGACATAAGCGGCATGCCAATTACGTACCTCGTCCTAAGACAAGTGATTTTTACCTTCAATTTACTTCATTCTTGCAGTGGACACAGGTGATAAATAGTGCTACGGATACGAAATTTCCAGATTGAAATCACGCCATGGCATGTCGATTAGTAGTAAATAATGGGTCACTTGTGCGAATAAAGTGATGTATTTCTGTCAGAGACTCACCAAAAATGCACCAGGGACATAGATTCAGGCGCTGTGTCGGCCTCACCAGATAAATTAGAAAGCACGTGGAACTGCATGGCGAACAGGTCAGAAAGCACGCCGAAATTAGCCTTGAATTGGCATAAAGTTGAAACAAAACAGTCAGGCTAAGCGAATTCAGGTCAAAATCGGCCGATATAGCCCAAAATAGGCCAAAACAAGCCAAAACAAGCCAAAAAACTTGTATGTTTGGACTCCCGCTACTAGACAATAACGCAGCACGAGTTTGTCTTCTTCGCCTGTTTATAGAACATGCGTGACGACAGCGACAAGGCCTCAGACTTGTCTACCAACGAATCGAGCTTCTCGCCACGCTGCAAAACACTCTCGATCGTCTTGTGTAACACGATTTTTGTCTCGTCCAATTCCTGCTGCACCTTCATGATCAGATCCGCCTGGCTCGGGTCCTGGTACTTCTTGATGTATGCAGCCAAGTTGTCAAACTGTAAGGCCGGCGATGGCTCGGTCACGTGGCTCCACTGGCTCGCCGGGTGCAACGATAAGTACTCCTCTAAGATCTTGTTGATAAGCGTATATGCCGGTCTCACCGGGTACTCCTTGTCGGTGATAACCACACACGATAAGCCCTCTGTGCGCGTGTACGTGTGCCCCACGTAGTTGCCCTCCTCGATGCTCTGTCTCTGGCCCGCGGGCGTTCTCTGGGCGACTGTTTCCGAGAAAAACGTCATGAATTGCGCCACCGACAGCCGCTCGAAAAACGAGAACTGTGCGAGGTCGCTCGCTGCGGAAAGCTCGACGGCCTTTTCGCCGACCTTCAAGATACCGATATAATAGATCTTCATTGCGCGAAATGGGCGTTTATGTGGAAAAACCGTTGGTGTTGAAACGGGCTTGTCGTGACCCGCAGGCGCTTGCTTTGGGTTTCGAGTCACGTGACGCGGGCCAGGGCTCAAGCACGGACTTGAGACTGTGTGCAATGCAATGAAATCGAAGGAAAACAATAAGGCATTGATGAAGTAGACGAAACTCGATGTATTTTGATAAATTTTATGCAATTATCTGGTATATTTATGTATTTATATATGCTTCTGGTTCATTCATGGCTCTACTCTTTGCTAGTGGTGGTGCCTCAGAAAAACGGTGTTTTCTCATTCATTCATAGCCGCACGGCCCGCCTGCCTCCAGGCCCCAGGGCCTCCAGGAAACCTTGATGCGGGGTGCGGCCAGGCACCACGATCTGGCTACCTCGCTCGCTAATAGATTATAGTGTGTTACTTAAGGAGATCTTTCATACAAGTATGGTCTGATTTGTTTCTTTTTTTTTCCGCTGCTCGATATAAGGTTTTCACAAGTAAAATAATTTGTGATGAAAAAGAACAAAAAGAGAACAAATGTGCTAATTCAAAGGCACTACCTGACTACGATCTCCGCTTTGGCCGGCCCGATATAAGTTATCCTTCTGTGCAAGTTTCAGAATAAGCATGACTATCGGGACCAAAAGGGACGAAAGTATACGTAAACCTGATGACTGGAAATAATGAAAAATGGCCAAAAATTAGGTGGTCTGGTAAAATTTTATGGTCGTTTTGTCGAGCATATCTATTGTATGATGTGGATCTGGACCTGGATATAGGTGCGACAGTGTTGTGAAAATCGGTTTTTTTTGTGGTGTTGCACGTAGGCGCGTAATTGTGCAAGGAAATATTTTCCGCTTTTTCTTACTTTTATTTGTCATCCGCACGAAATGATTCGTAAACGTAAGCCTCAAAATATCTCTTAACGATTGCCACGGCATCGTTTACCGTTTCGCATCATACACGATTGAACCATCCATCATTGAAAAAAACTCGTTTTTCGAAATTGTCGACTGTGAATCTTTCCAGAGGCTTTTCAATTCTTCAAAGAATAATTTAACTCACTTAGTCACTCTTTTTGCGGTCCGCTCGGATTCTTAAAACGCTCTTTCGGTTCGAAAAATAATTTTTTAGGGGGGGAGGAAATTCCAGGTGAGGGGATCAATGATGCATCCAATGAAGGTGTAACCATCGAAGACGACAAGCTGACTTTGTGAAACTAACTACTTTTTGATTGCTTGGAGCAGACGCCTGCCGGTTTTGTTGTCTGTAGATATATATTTGTGTTCCTTTTGATACAAAAAAAAGGAAAAAACCCACTTTTTCCACTTTGAGTTGCATTTTCCATGTTTTTCGTCCATTAGTAACAACGAACAACTCTTAACAGCACACTTACGATTACGCAATTATTTCTCCCATTTTCTCAGATAATTGCGTAATCGTTAAGCCTCCACGCGTAATGGCGTGCGATTTCAGTGCCATTACACATTTTTACGAGTGATCCTGGTGCGAAAGACTTATCGAACCATCCGGGAGATAGTTTTTTGCCCAAAGTAATACCTAAGATTTCTTCAAAGTTGCAGCAGCTCGTTGTCGTTGTTTTTGATTGTTTACTGAGAAAAAGCAATTTTTGGAAATCTTTGAGCGAACTGAATTTAGCCTACTTTTCCAGTTGAACTTGTTGTGTGAGAAGTCTCACATTTCCATCTCTAGGTGGGCATGAACAGCTTTTAGTTGGCCCTTTTGAGTCTGCAGAATCGGCGACGCGTGACAAACCGATCGTAAAGTTAAAGTGCCAAAAACCGCACGATAGGTAAATACCACTTGAAGCTTACCACACTGGTGACTGTCATACAGACACTGGCCTGCGTATGAGACTCTGGGCTCTTGCCGATAAGCATTTTCTGAGGATGTCTAGTTAAAAGTCCCAGAAATGATGCATACGCGAAAAGAGGTGTTTTAACATAAACCGCAAGCTTGATGAATGTTTTGAAATCTCGCTCAAACAACTAAGGTTCTGTGTGGCTTTTGATCATGAACAGGCCGATCTGGATTCAAGCCTAATTCTTGAAGCAAACATTATTATACAATTTTGTTTGCCACAATATGATATGACTACTATGGACAATTTTGTTCGTTTTTCTTGTTCTTCTTGTTTTATTATGCAAAGCTTCGATGTTTAGCTGTCTCATCCGCCATTCAGTGTGATTCTTTCGAGGCGGTTTGTTTTCGTATGGTGGCTCCTGACATCAGAGGAATGACTCAAGATAAAGAGGGCCGAAAGGACTTTTTGATCCCTCAAATTCACGTTTTGTAATTATTTGTATATTCTTGCATTTATTTTAAAGACCAACTATTGGTGCCCCTGATTGTGTGCTCAGGGCTGAAAATATTGATGGTGACAGAGACCCAAAAACCACAACCAAGTTGACACTGCTCAAAATTTAGCGTATCATAACATCTTCAAAAAGACAAATTGGTAAATCGAATGCTTTTTCGTCAGAAAATAAAAACTGAGGTCACCATAAATGGGACCTCTCATGGCCCTTTATGCCATGCCAAGTCCCATGATACGGAGAGCTCACAGGAGTCCCTGCTTGGATGTATTGAGCAATAAAAGATAGGGGAAAAGAAAACACCTGCGAATTCTGATTTGGCACTTTCACGGATTTCATTTCTGGATTCTTCAAATTTATCAGCCCATTGTAACGATATACGATTTTTCGCTTGCGTAGCAGGATTAATGGTTGCGAAATTCGTACCAGCCTCAACTGGCCTGAGATTTTTTGTTGTTTTTTTTTGTTCTTCCATGTTCTGTTTTGTACTCTCACGGGATTTGCGAGAATTCCTCATCATGTACATTCACACACTTTTTACACACATTTAAACATACTTCATTACAAACACAACTCGAAATCATGTTCATTTACATCATCGTGTTTTTCTTGATCACTTACCTCACGCTATTGTGATTGGACACAAGCATATTGCCAAACAAAACTGGAACACGTTTCGGGCTCACTTTTTTGTGCACTTGCCTTTTCCAAGATATCCGTTTGGAAAACAATTCGTGTCTTTTTTTACTATTTGTTTACTTTTGTCTGCTCTCAGATCAAAACTATTATTCTTGTGGTGATCCTTACAATTTGAGGAAGAAGTTCCCGAGCCACATCCACGAAATAAGAAACTTTCGGTGTTTAGATTTAGAGACATTTAATCTTTCTAACTACACATGACACAAACACTCTTATAGACCAATCAATCCCAGGTACATACAGACATTGTAGGACGAATCCGTGTATATGTTATGGCCACCAATTCAGGCAACTTTGACGATTGCACCAAAAGAGCCTTAGTCCATTCGTTTGAATCTGGTTCAAACTTTGGATCCTTCTATTTTTTGCTTTCTGTTGCGTGATACATCTGATTAAGTACTAGGAGCCGGAATTGCTTACAGTACCTCGCTCTCCACAAAACCAAACATGTATATATATAACACCCTAGCCAGCTTCGCTACCAAGGTCCATGCCGAGGCATTCTCACTCCTACCGCCAGTTTCCTTTTTTTCGGTGTTCGATACTCTGTGTTGGTTTCGATGTCTTTATGATAATTTTGGCCGAAACTGGACATTCATCATGCCTTTCTAGTCTCGCTGGCTGCGCTCTGTATGTGAGAGGCAGAGCCCTTGGATATCACTTGACTGTAATGCTAAAGGTAACAGATTGTATCATGATTTTAGCAAGGATTTGAGAAATTCATTATTTTTTTTCATTTTGATGTAGAAAGAAATTTCAAAGAGAAAAAATTCCCTCTCCTAACAGTACTTTGCACACACAAGATTACCATAGAAGCTTCATCAATAAGTCAAGAGTATGCCTCACAAGACGACATGTACAGGCAGGCCAGGCCTAGGAATATGAACTCCACATGTATGCACATGGCATAGGGGGTATATACTCGAGTGAATAGAAAAAAGCTTGATTTTTTCCAGAATACAATTCACTCTTGAGTGTAAATCCTAATTCCGCAAATTTTTTTTTTTTTTTCTCGATTTCCTTTATTGTTTTTCTATGGGCTTTAGGCTTTTCTCATAGGCATTTTAATAACTCTGCCAAGTGATGTCGATATCCCAGCGTGCGCGCGCTTTTCTCTCTCTGAGTGGAAAGTCTCGCGTGCGCTCAGCCGTGTATGCTTATGCGCAGCATAATGTGCTTCTAGTCTTGGAAAGTGCCACATAATTCCACAGCCCATACTTTGAAACCACCAATATTTTATTTCTTCAAAAAGCCACAAAACTTCATTATACATATATGCTGGCGGACCTACTAAAGGAACCCGAGCCAACAGAGCCCCCAAGGCCTGAGCCCAGCCCGGCATTGAAGATTGTGCTTTTGGGCGATCTGGGGGTCGGCAAAACGTGTCTCCGGGCGCAATTTGTGCATCACGTGTTCTCGAACGCGTACAAGGCAACCATTGGCGGCGATTTCTTGACTACAACGGTCGAAATCGGGGCCGAATCGAACCAAACCACGGTTTCGGCGAAAACGTCAGATTTCCGAGATAAGCGTGCGTCACGTGACCCGGACTCAAAGTCCGTCGTTTCTCAGCCACAGGGGCCCCAATCGGTCAGTTTACAGGTTTGGGATACTGCCGGGCAGGAGCGGTTCAATCTGATCTCGCATGCATTCTACCGCGGCGCCGATGTGGCCATTTTGGTCTATGACATCACCAGTTATGAGCTGTTGCTCAGTGTGCGCAGCTGGTTTGCCCGTTTCTTACAGCACTGCAACGTGAATGCGCCCGGTGTCATCATCGTGGGCAACAAGCTCGATCGTGCCGCCGACCGCGCCGTAGATACGGATGAGGTTAAGGATGTGCTCTGTCGAAACGACCCTGCTTTTGCAAGTCACGTGACCGATTGGGAAAACGATGTTTTCGAGGTCTCGTGCCGAACGCTTGCGTCTGTGGAGGCAGTGTTCAAAAGTGCGGCGATTATCGGCTTGAGAAACGCTACAGAAACCAGTCATGACCGCTACTTTCGTGCTAAAAACGTGGTTTTGGACGATGCGCAGGCCGTCTCGTCCCGGTGTGCATGCTAGTACTCGTCTATGGTACTTTCAGAAACTGCCAAAGCGGTATATAGAGGCGGCACTATGTCACGTGTCTGCCAAGACCTCTTGATATTATCAAGACCTTGCAATGTCTTTTTTCTTGGCTCCTTTGCGACTCTGCGAAGACTTTCTCTGTATTCTGTCAAGATTTTGATGAGAGCGTGATGAGTAATCAAGACTTTATGAGAATCTCATTGCGATGATAGATGGCTCGCGTAATTGGCCTTGGACTTCTCATGAGGGACCAGAATACCATTACTAAGAACTCGATATGCTAATCACGGATTACTCTTGGTTCTGTTTGATGTCCATACAGATAATTCTTATACTCATGTCAAGGCAGGCTTCCGTGCCATAAGGAACGGTTTTTTTCAAGGTGACAGGAAACCCCGAATCTAGCCACCTGTACTCATTATAATACCGATATTTATCTCTGTCATGTGAAGACACTCAGAGTACACCATTCCGACTCCAAACTGACACCTGCGAAGGTCAAAAGTTCAGATGTTGAATACGGATCGCTTGTGTCTGTTTTCATTGTTATTTTTTCTTTCAATTTTTGCAAGGCTCTCAACCAATGCAGCTTACATATTGCTTCTCTAGACTTGAAGAGGCAAGGGAGAAAAGCTTGCCTCACATATAGGTGGAAATGGCCTGATTTATGAAAAAACCGGTGAAAATACAAAACTTTGAGAGATCCCAATCCATGGCCGGCACCTATTATGATGGAAGAACAAGCATCATGCAATACAGCACATGCCAGCCCGGAGTTATAAAGTGTAATCGCCAGCTGAGTGTGTGATTGTAGAAACCATGTCGTCCTGTTTCATGTTTGCGTCAAGACTAATCGATGTCACAAATAGGCCTTTGTAAATTCGAGAACGTTTTACAAAACTTCAAGTAATTCAGGCCCTCATGAAATCGAAAATAGAGAATTCAGTGTGATTCTATTGATGTATCCTCACATCGATATAGTGTGTGAGCTCGTGGCTGATAGATCGAAAACCATTGTCTCAGAAATTACAATGCGCCAAACTTAATTCCGAGCCCACTACTTTTCGTGCAAAGGGAAAATCCACATAAGCCCTTGATTTATGTTCGGATCAAGTAATTTGCTTTCATCACCACTGGACAAGCTGATTGTTTCCTTCACCTCAATAAAGACTCATATAGATATCTCTCTACACTCGCTGATATAAATAGATGCATGGGTTTACGCGTTCACACGGGCATATATACAGATAAGTGCTACTCTGCGGAACCCAGCGGCTTCATGAACTACTTAAGAGACCAGTTATATTCAAGCCCTTCCGGAACATTCCAAAAATCATCAAAATCTCTTTGGGTCGGTCCTGGTCCTGCATATAACTCTCAGGCAACTTTGGAGATGTCCTCTGTCGCTGGAGGCTCCTCAAAAGCCTGCTCGTGGGCCTGCTGGGCCTTCTTCTCCTCCCCCATGGCCTCGGCCTTCTCCGTGGTCGCGTTGGTCTCTGCGCCAACGGCGTTTCCCACTGCTTGGGCCTGCTCGCTATTGGCATGTGCCGGTTCGGTAGAGTCTGCGCTGGGCACGGGCTCATCGTCCTCGTACAACTCCTCCTTGTAGTGCTCAGGGTGCTGTCTGAAACACGTGCGCATGGCCTCGAATTTGGCGATGCAGTCGATGCCCTTGGGCTCGGTTTCTGAGTATACAAAACACGCAAACGCAGCCTTGAAATCCTCGCCACATGGGCCGTGTGCCATGCCGCCAAGACAGGGGCAGTCCCAGTTGATCTCGCCAGTCTCAGGGTTGAACGCCGCGGATTGTGAGCCAGCTTCCGCGTCCGTTTCTGCGGTTTCAGTGTTGTCCAGAGCAGGCTCTGCAGAATCGTCTTTTTGCTCGCCATTCTCCTGGGTTTTGGCCTCAAAAGCGGTTTTCTCGGGCTCCACGGCTCCCTCTGCATGCGCCAATTCGGCCTCGACCTTCTGGGCGTCAGCGTCATTGCTCAATAAAGATTTAGGCATGAACACCGCCGCTGATGCCATGAGGGCAAGCCCTGAAGCAGCCGCAAGCGCAAATCTTGGCGTCGAGCGCAGCTGTCTTGTCGTGGAAAGTCTCCGCGTGGCCATGGCGGCGCTGCGGCGCATGGATGCCTGGAATACGGGTCTAAACATGGTGGTGTGTGTGATTTCAGAGGTTTCTAAAATAGTTTTTCCGGGCCCAGTATACTCTATTGCTCACGTGCACCGGCTGTTTTTTTGCGGCAGCACCCGCAGCCGCGACGTGCAGCTGACTAAGCTCGCCCGGCTTCCATGCCTGCAACAATTTTTTTTTTTTTTTTTGGCTCGAGGGTGGCAAATTGCACACCCAGCCCCGTATAGAGTTTGATGAGTCGTCACTCATGTGGATTTGAATACATTTCGAGCCAGAATACTTGATCTATTTATCATGGGTGTAGTGAATGAACTCTGCGTAGCCTGGTCGCATCTATAGTGAGGTGTATATGAGAGGAGTACATTTTAAGGGAAAGAAACCCAGGGGTTCATTTTGAAGAGACTCCAAGACCTTCTATAGGAACCTGTTTGGTGAAAAAGATTAAAAAATCGATAAAATCGAAAAATTTCGAGCATTTGTGTAATTTTGAATGATCATGATCGAATTCAGATCCGCTGTCTCTTTCACCAATGCTAGAGACGTTTCGGGCATAATTACTGGAGATCTCGTTAAATTGCGAAAGTGAAAGAATCAAAAAGAGCCAGCAAAAATCAAATGCGAGGTAAAACCCAAAATTGGCTCGGCAAAATTGAAAAAATACTACATCAATACAATGCCATATCAACCCAAACCATTTTCCATATGCATTGCATAAAAATAACTAAATCTTTGATTCTCGTCACATTTCAACATACAGATGTTTATATACACACCAAACATTCAGCGATCTCTCACGTCGTGGGTCAAATTGCCCATATCCACTGGAGTTTCTTTCACGGGCGCAGTAAGCGAGCTGGCCCAGAATAACGAGCAAATTACTAGAATTATAGATCCTGCGCCTACCATGCGTACTGCTTTGATGGTTTTTTGAGATACTGCCGTTTTCTCGTCGCCAATACGGTCTAGCAACTTGTTGAAGTTTTTCGCCTTTGTTTTCACCAGGTACGTCCTTTTGGCGAATATGCATAGCTGTGCTGGCCGAGCGGTTAGTTTGAATCCCGGTTGTGCCAACTTTGTGGTAATTCTGAACATTGTAGTGATTTGTGTAGGGTTCAATTAAAAGGTGTAATATCGAGTGGGGAACCCTTCAGTGGTGTGCTAGTGAGTTTTGGGCCATGTCACGTGATATATACATTATCAACTTTCATGTCTTCGGATCTAGTATCCTCTGTGAATACGATCAAGTTCTGAAAAATTGAAAATTTGTACTCATGACAATCAAAGTGGACAACTCTTGATATTAGTGCTTGGACAAAATCGATATTTGTTTGATCGTTTAGTTCACTTGTATCTATTATGAATGGTCTTTTATCGATCGACCATACACTGCAGGGTACAGTAGTGATGACAATTCGCATTCGATTTACAAGGGAAAGCTCGTGATTTGAGTTTTCGAGAAAGGATTATAGTCACAAATCCGTTCTTTTTGCTTTTTTTTTTCTTCTCTTTTTTTCTTCTCTTTTTTCTGTTCGAGCCCGTTTTTCAGATTTAGTGAAACTCTAGCAACTCGGTGACATCGATGGGCACGAAATCCAGGCCCTCATGCACCCAAAGCACGTCTCCCGAAATGAAACATTGTGTGGTTTTCCCATCCATGAACTTAATTTCCCAGATCTCGTTCATATTGGCGTCTCTATGAAGCGTGCTTTGAAACACGGCATTATTCTGCACGCAAAGCTGCTGGACCACGTCCTTAAAAGTCACGATTAGATCCAGGGCAGCAAATGCATATGTGCTAGCATGGTTATCTTTGCCCTCACTCTGTATCAACAGCTCGAGCTCAGATTCTGGGTTTTCGTCATGGTTATATGAAGGTAGTGGGACGGCAAAAGTTCGGTTTTTTCGGAAACTGTGCATATCACTGATAGCAGTGTTAGTGTACCAGAGCAACAAGGCCTCCATGTCAGGGTATTTTCTAGACAACGAAGCTAGTTGCGCTTGCCATGTATGAAATAAAGGCAATGGGTTTTCTCCGACCTCAAGCAACCGCCTCAAATGTCGTATCATCGGGTTGAGAACTGTGAACAGCATAAGCATTTCCAGCTGCATCAGAGAGACGATCCCAAATGAGTATTGTAGATCCAGAATCATTGATAAGTTGTCTAGCAAACGATCTGTGGGCGTTTCTTGGCAAAAACGGACCAATTTGGAGATCATAACTTGTTTCAATGAGTCTACTCTCTTTTCATGATACTGCGCAATGAGAATCGCGCCCATTTGGCAAAAGTGCTCGAGCACGGGTTTCATTTCGTGTTCGTAGTGGGCCCAGGCATTTTCCAGACTCGCTAAATCTAGCCAGAATTGCGAAAAAACCGCCTGGTACTTATCTGCAACGATATCCACAACGTGACGGCGCAGTGAATCATCCCATGCATACTCAGAAAGGTACTCCAAAATCCTGCTATCGAACCCGGAGGAAAGATCCCATAAGGCGATGATTTCTTTCACTTTCGGAATCACGGTTTCGTCAACAGCAATCTGCTCAACCAATGGAGAGTCGATGATCACGGGCGAGTCTAGCCAGAACCGAAGGTCATATGCAGGACCAGTGTTTTCTCCCTTATATTCACTATAGGCTTGCTTCAAGAGCTGCAACATCATCGAGTCCCATGGCGTGAGCACTGTGGATAAGTGCTGCGTGGCTAGATTCCTGTACAAAACTGCCCATTGCAGCAAGGTATGAATGGCAGTTTCATCGATCGACGAAAATAACCATGTCACGTGCGCTTTCGCGTATGATACAAAAATGCTTTGTATATCTGGAAGCATGGAATAGGGCTCTCCCACAAGGTCTTCGAGTAGCGATGTCATGTTAGTGACACCCAAATTGTCGCCCATTACTTTGAGTCTATTCACCAATGATTCGACACTGGCTTGCTCGGTTTTGTCCGATGCGAGAGACGTTTCAATATGACCAATCTCAAGACGTAGAGCTTTTGCCTTTTCGTCTATCAGTATCACTTCTGTGAGGACTTTTGAAAGCTTGGTGTATACTTGTTCCACCTCCAGCGTGGTCTGGCCTGCAGATAGACTATCGGAGAGTTCCTTATAGTGCAACGGCACGGGCACGCCTGCTCGTTCGAGGTCATCAATCACCGCAAAGAGATCGTAGCTGGGCTTCGAAAAAGTGACGGTTTTGGGCTTTTCCTCGTCTGAACTCTGGTCGTTTTCGTGTTTGGTGGATCTCTCTCGGATCCCGCCCACACCCAAGCCCTGCGGTCGTAGTTTGGTCTCTATAGGAACAGAAATGCCATTTTTCCGTGTACCTAAGCCTTGGCCTTCTTTGTATCCCATTCCCAATAAGAGTTTGGCCCCGATGCCGTACTGGCTAATCATAGAGTTATGCTCCAGATTTGAATTAGACTCATTTTTCACTATTTTTCGATTAGAACCAATTCCAGCCTGGGCTTGGTTTTTAAGGTACGGTGGCGTGCCAAAAGAGCCATTTTCGGCATCATTATCATCTATTCCATCGATTTCGTCCTCGGCCTCGTCATCGTCTTCCTCAAGATCTGAGTATTCATTAGACACGGCCATGCTCATCATTCCCATTCTGGGCTTGCCCGAATTTTCATTCCCGGAAAAGTCTTTATCCGGATTTTCCCCAGAAGCCGCGGAAAACGAAATCCCGCCTTTGCTTGCGGTCATTCCTTGACATGTACAAGACTTGTGGAGAATAGTATATGCATCTGGGTGCTACGACAAGCTCGCACTCGCCCGCATATAAACTTCCGCTATTATGCAGGACCAAATCGTAGGATTTTTCATGAAGATATATAAAATGAGAGTCACGCGTTGATATGTTCTAGCAGCTGAATCGGAATTGGTGCATTGCTTCTTTTGTATTGGTATGTGGCCGAAAAACTGAAAAAAAAGAAGAAAAAGCCGGGATTTGTCGTTGTTGAAGGTGTATCGTTCCACTCCTCCATTGTTGTTACTTGACGCCGCGCTACCGTGAAGTAGGACATTTTCGAAAACTACCGGGAAAAGAAGAAGTAAGAATGAAGAAAAAAGTTCGCTTAGTCGTGAAAGTTGCTGTATCCAAAGAGGCAAAAAAAAATTTTGTATTCAACAAAGTGTTCAGCATCAAGTTGGAACAGGCATATGTGTGTTGTGACAAACCTAGGTTCTCTTTCATGTCATGATTATAATCCTGACATGCTCAATAACGAACCAGAGTTGAGCTTTTTCTCGAACCTCTAAAACATTCCGATAGCGGAATTTGTAATGAGCGCCTTTAAATTCCAAGGGTCAGAGAAAACTGCGCATGAGCATGGCTAATGATTCCATTTCCGTTGTCTTCTAGAATCATTGTAAACTGCAATAAACACAGAGTGGATCAAGCTTTGCGAGTGGCTTTCATGCATTGATAATCACTTAGTGGCTGAAATATTTTTATGAGGAAATTCTAAGAATGAGCCCTTGAATGAAAAGCCACATCCATCATTCATCCCAGGCCCATATCCATAACCACAAAACGCAAACACGAGCAATTCCAACATAGGACCAACAAATTTCGGCAGTAAGTAAATTTCGAATTGAACCACGTCTCCCTTATGCTACATTTCTTGAAAACAGCAACTTCTTGCGAAACATCCGTAAAACTTGAAAAAATTAGCAGATCTTTTTCGTTTTCTTTGGCCAGCCTGGAAGACTTTCATTCGAGTTATTTCTGAGGCTTGCACGTCGTTCTCAGTCATCTTTAAGTCCGGACATGTTGCACATTTCAGAAGCCTCTGGATATTCTCAATCAAAACCAGTCTCAACAAGTCCATGTTTGCTTTGTACTTTTTGAATTCGGTTGACTGACTGAAAGTAGAAATTATTGGCAAGAAAAACCAGGGTCAGTTCTGATTCTGATCGACTTTTATGCACATCTAGCGATAGAGTGCGTGTCATCTTGCTGTTTGCT
This sequence comes from Metschnikowia aff. pulcherrima, assembly GCA_004217705.1. Taxonomy (NCBI): domain Eukaryota; kingdom Fungi; phylum Ascomycota; class Pichiomycetes; order Serinales; family Metschnikowiaceae; genus Metschnikowia; species Metschnikowia pulcherrima. The sequence continues at coordinate 2,510,630 of CP034457.1, forward strand.
TTCAGTACACTTGGCTCTCATCAACCCAAATGATGTCAAATCAAGGACATGTGCACATCCACTATTGCACCAAAATGGAGGAGTCACAGGCAAATCATTGTATGTTTTCACAAAACTCGCCAAAAAGCGGCCTAAATATGCTTTTTAGACGATTTTTCAAGTCAAAACCCACCACAACGTCACGTGATGTTCCTTCTAGTCATTTCCCAGGCCTCTCATCACGTCAAGCCTTATCTTTAAGCATTTGTACGAGCCTGGCCTCGTCCAATGGGGCCGAATCATGCTCTAAATGGTCCAATCCTTCACTGATTACCTGCACCACGCGGGGCTGGTCGCTTTCCCCCGGAAGATAAAAGTCGCCAGGAATATACTCGCCGTATTTGCGAAGCCACTCGCTCCGACGCTCATGCTCATCGTTTTCGATCTCGTAGAGTTCCCCGTTGAGAAAATCGTCCAAAGTTTTGAGGAATTTGCGCGGGTACACATATTGTTCGAAATGAAGCTCGCTCAAATACTGCGCCTGGTAGACCGAGCGGAAGTGGCGGTAATGCGTTGCTAGATCGTTCACTAAGGAGGCATATGCCTCAACAGGGCCGGGAGAGAGTGCAACCACGTTATCCTCGAGCGAACTTTGCATGTACACTTTCTGGCTGCGCATAAGCATTAGCATTAATTCCATGACGTCATTAGCTTCAAATCCAGTATACCACTCAGAAAAAGCCCGGCATTTTCCAGCGAAATCCAGGATTATTATCAGTTTTGGCTCAACAAACGCCGCGGCCCGCCGCTGATTGTTTTTTATGATATCATGGATCGCTCTGACCTCCGATAGCACCGAGGGTAATTCTAGTGTGTCGCCACGCAATACCTCGAGATCCACCGTCTCAGCTTCCGCTCGGCTCGCCGCCAAAACACACTGGTCGTAGTGGTTTGTGAGCATCTCCAAAAGACTGGTGAGTTCCAGCCCCAAGGCGTTGTTTTCCCGCAAAATCGTGCCCACCAAGTCTGTGGTCTTACCTGCAGGAAAATCACCATTGGCGTATTTCATGAACGGTTTGAGTGTGATAATGTGTTCCTCGTGCGTTGCCTTGATGCTTTTGAAATCAGAAAGCTTGCTGTTAGCCGCCAGCATCACGCTATCAAGCTTTGTACGTAGTAATGTGCTGATTTTGCCGCAATTGCCCCGGTAAATCTCGATATTTGCCCGCAAAGTACCGATATCGTCTAGCGCCACGAAATCATCGAGTTTATACGCCTTTTCATCGGTTTTATTTTTGAGTAAAAACGAAGGCACGTCTGTTTCATGCAACGCGGCCAAAACCGCATCCAATTCCCGGAGTGCCGGTTGCAAAATCGCCAGCACTTTCTTATCGTGGCCATCAGTCACCTGCAACACGCTAGCCTGGATGTTTTTGGTGATAGATGCGAGCAGCATATGCTGTTTCAGAAGTGTTTCAAAATCTGCGAGTGCATTTTTGATCTCGATAGGGAATTCTTCACATAACGCCTCAGTTGTGGTCTTTAGGCTAGTGTGGGCCAGCGTTGAGATTTGCTGGGCGATCTCCAACGTACGCAATGCCTCATTTGTCCACGCAGGGACCTCATCGCGCGGGCCCATGAAGGTCTTTTTTTCTTATGAAATTTTAAAAGAGAAAAAAGTAGAGATTTCGACGCAATTGTACGGGTTTTCGAGAGATTTGCAGTTTATACGATGATGATAATCCGGCCCGATAGACCGAAAGGGTGGGGGAAGTCCGGCAGGTAAGGCGCGGAATTTGGCTGAGGAAAAGTGGGTTAGGCGGGAGAACATGTTGAAGTGCACGCTCGTTTTCTGTAGCCAGCCATTTCGTCTTGACGAAATGAGCAATCATTAGCCGATTTCTCGCTAATTAATCGAAATATTCATTTCATTTTGTTAATTTGGGAGAAAAGCGCACCGTTCACTTACCCACACATACAAATTCAATAGCTTTGGTATAGTGCTCTGAAAAACGTTACTTTCGGCTGCGACCATTTCGCGAAGAAAGCACTGTTTCCCGTCCGATCAACGTTAGTTAACCTTCGCAGAGCCGTACTGAGTAGTGTAGTGGGAGACCATATGCGAAATTACGGTGTTGCAGTCTTTTTTTTTTCTTTCACGATATTTTTTTTTTTGATGATACACATCGTTCACTTAATAGAGCATTCATCCTGCTATCCATTTAAAGGCGTTTTATGTTATGAGCAGCCATTTCATGGCCGTTTTTTTTTCTAAAGAAACAAATCGTATTAATTTCAAGTTTGATTGAGGTGTCTGCGCGCATGACTTAAAGAGGCAAAGGCTTTTCATGATGCCCTCTTGACAAGTCACATAAAGCAATCTTGCAAGGTGAATTAGAATTAAATCTCTCGTGTTTGATATCGGAAAATGTTTGAGGTACTAGATATCTATTTTGTCAGCTTAGAGGACTGTAAGAGGTCAATTCGAATTTTTGAAGAAGTTTTTAGTTTTTGTATACTGACTCAGCCCGCGAAACGCACTTTTATTTGGCGAACTTCTCACTGGTATTGTTAACTATGTAATGATTTCATAAAAATCAATAATTTGTATATGGATGAGCCTTTGACATCATAGTCTTCAACGTTTAAGAGCCAAAACAAAAGGAAATCCCCGCGATAAAAAAAAAGAAAGGAAAGAAAAACAACCATCGACCTTCAAAGTGCCATTTTGCGCAAAATTCTATGAGTGAAGACCGTTCTAGAAGGGGACTGACCATGGTGAAAAAAGCGTATCCACTTCTAGTCCTGATTCCCTGGTGCATTCCAATTTCATTCAGTCATTAGTGTTCACGATCAAATTTTCTGACTCATTGAAAAGTCTCTTAGTGCTTGGGATCTGCTTAAATATAGTGACCCGAATTCGTCGCCAGTTGTTCGCGACACACCTATTCTATGTGGATATTCCGGCTCCAGTCTCGTGCACTACAAAAACATGACACAAGCAAGGAAATTTGAAAATATTAACAAGTGATAGATACTTCTGTGAGCCACTTTAAATAAAATGCCATAGTATTGCTATTTCTAAAGTCTAGTCCCGATTCGACTACATACTCATTACTCTTGGTTGTTTCTTGATGCGCCCAGTGCGTACCATACTATTGCAACCACGCTGATAAATAATGTGAGGGAAAAAATAAAAAGATCTCAGAAAAAGCACATAGAGTCCCCGGCCCAGAAACGGTCACGTAGAATATATATATACTTCCGGTCCTTTTTCCCAAAAAAATCGCCTACCATAAATTTATCTGCCAAAACGAGAATTATCTAGAACTTAAAAAGTTAAAACCACTACAATCGAAACATGGAGTGCATGCGGGCGAAGGCTACCAAGACTTTAGGTTTTCGCGCACGCGAAACACTCACCTTTAGGCCGTAGTAACTAGTATCGATCATCCTAGGCTCAGCAAGATCCACGCAAAAACCACCTAAATTCGATTTTAACCAATCGTAACTTTTCCTTTGGCCCTTTTTTATACACATACACTTTTTTCAGCCACGAAAAATGGACGCTGTGGCGAGATTACGACAGGCAATAATGGCGAACGAGCCGGTCGAATTGAAGACGGTGGGGGATGTTGAAACCGCCGCTGAAACGATGAAAGACGCCACGCACGTGCGGCTAGGGGAAGGCCCGGCCAGCGCGTTGTACTCGCTTGACGCGCTCACGAATTTCTACAACGAAGACGAGCAGCAGACGCTCCGGCCAGTGCTTTTTTGCTGGTTCCACGATAAATCGTCGATTGTCGACTACAAGACCGCGTGCTTAGAGCAGGGAATCGCCGACTTCAAGTTTTTGGTCAAGGCCGAGTTGACCACGTGGCTCAGCGGCAAATCTGACCTGTGCAAGTTCATCAAGACCGCCGAAAAAGATGCTCTGAAAACCTCAGAATCCGGCGCCGAGCCGGCGGCTAAAAGGCAGAAGGCCGACCCGCAGTTGGCCCGCGTGATGCAGCACGAAGTGGACTCGCTCGATCACAATGCCGCGTTGCGTGGCACGAAGAACGTGATGCTCCGCAATCTCATTTCGGACGCCAAAAAGTTCACCGCACAGTTAAAGCGTGCTAAGCCCCTGAAAACAAACGCGCGCAGCTCTGTTCTGGTCAAGAAACAGCCCATTATCATTGTTTCTCCCGCAACAACGGCCTTGCTTTCCCTTAGCAACATCAAGGAGTTCTTGGAGGAAGGACGGTTTGTGGAGCCCGATTTGAAGCGCTCGGAAAACAATGTCGTGACTATCTCGCGTCCGCTGGACCGCTTTGTGCCCGCTGCGCAGCTGATCATGGTGGTGGACAACGTGGACCTCTTCACGAAACCCGAGTACTGGGACCGTGTCATTGCGATCTTCACCACGGGCCAGACCTGGCAGTTTGCCAAGTTCAAATACTCGCGCCCGGAAGTCTTGTTCCAGCACTACCACGGCTTCTACGTCGGCTACCTGGGTGACATTGTTCCCAAACAGATTGCCGACTGGAACGTGTCCGTGGTGAGCGTGGATCGCGGCGAAAAGCGGTTCCGCGACAAGATGATTGTGCGTGACTTGTGGACACAGCTAGACAAGACGCTAGCCGCCAAGAACTATGGTGTTTAATGGCTCGGAAAAGAGCTTACGGAGAAAGTTAATCAGGATCTTGATTTTGGCCTTGTCGGAATGTGTTTTTTTTGTTTCTTCATGAGCTGCGACTTGAAGATGCTATAGCCGAGATCTGACACCTCAGGGTATCTGTTGATGCTGCAAATAGTACTACACGGGGGTGGGATTGGCACATAGAAAGGTTCCCAAAGGGGCGCTTTATACAATGTATTATATTTGGTATTGATGGTCAGACACTGCATAAAGGTATATGTGCTGCCGAGGCATTCACAAACGACTCGGGATATACCGGGGACAGACTTTCTGATCAAAAATTTCAAATCCACTCACCAATGACGCGCATAGATTTGCTAATATTACGACACACAGAGGTCAGACCTAGCTTTTCCTGAAAAACTCAAAACTGACTTGTGTGGTGTCGTATCTTGGAATGTACTGATATCCCAGTGTTCGTATAATGTCTAGGATCTGCCTTTGCCAAGACTATCAACGTCTTGAAAAGTATAGAAATCTACAATCAACTCAAAATACTTTTGGGTTTTAAGGAAGCTCGTGCTCGCTTTTGCCCTCACGGTTATGAACGTTTTTTTTTTTTTTTCTTTTTTCGCCAAAACTATTTATCTTCACCAGAATCGATCGAACGACATACAACGGACGTTTTCATGTGACTCTTTTGCCTGCCAGGGAACGAAATAGTCAGTTAGCAAAACGATTCAATATGGGCGAGGGAAATGATCAAGAAATGGATGGATGCCAATCGAACATCATGCGTTTTTTCAAGGTGTTGCCGTATACGGCTTCACTTCATGGGCGATTGTATTCCTTTGAACAATAACGTCTGCACAAAGGCCTGAATTTTCCGGCAACTTTACCCAAAAAGGCAACAAAAACAAATCATTCCGCTCGAACAATGTGAGGTTGAAGCAGAATTTTCAAGAGTATAATCGCCAGAAATGTACTACTTTTTTTTGATATTTTCTCATATACCCATGTCTTTTCAGACCCCAGGCGACTATCTGACGAGACAATCTAGAATACGATTCACTTGACGAGGAACAAAGAAGAATCGATTCATTAGTTCATTCGCAAAAATCAAAAAAAATGAACAAAAAAAAAAGCCTATTCATTCACCATTGTTGAAATTCGCTTCTCTGAAAACTATTGTCCCGCTCTCGTCTATGCACCCAGCCATGGTTCTCAATGCCCGGGTCGGGCTTACGTAAAGCATTAACCAATTAATTGAGCCCGACTCGAAAAATTCATTTTCAATTTGCTGAAACTTTTTTTTGTATATAAAGGCGGTCATATTGCTTGCTAAACTGGAAAAATTTAGTTATCAGAACATCTTTCTACAATTCTCAGAATGAAGACAAGCTTGACATTAGTTGCAACCGCACTTTTCTCCGTATTGGCAGCAGCGGCACCAATCACGGACAATTTTGGAGACGTTCTTATCAGAAATGATGAAAATCCAGAATCCCGGGAAATTGGAAATGTTTCTGCCGAAAAAGTTTTGTTCAAACGCGAATTCGACTTTATGTTTCAGCAAAAAGACTTGGCTCAAAGAGTCAAATCAGCTATTGCCAGCAGAAAAGGCTGGTTGAGAAACTCATTCGATGCTGGGCTTTGGGAAAAGAGCAGAGGCTTTTACGAGGAAGCTTTGTTGAACTTTGAAAAGGAAGCAAAATATATGGCTGGTGGCAATTTCAACATTGAACCGGACCTCAAGGCCCTCAAAGACTTACTTACTACAATGACGGAGACTGGGGATAAGATACGGAGTTTCGAGAGTTGCAAGTATCCTGGCCAAGACTTGATGAAGGAGATGATGGCACTTAGCGTGGAAGTGCTTGCATTTAAAGACATTAACGGCAATGTTGATATTTTGGATGCCGATGTCAAGCGCACTTTTGAGAATAAGAAATCAAAATTCCTCGATTTGCAAGAAAAGGCCAAAAATGATGTCTCAATGCTCCCTGGCATCCGCCGTATTTTTGATGAGTACGCTGAAAAGGCCAAGGAAGGCTTCGATACGTCATTGGATGTAGAAGACCAGGTGGAAAAGTGCCCTTCTTTGTGATTTGACCTGTCCTAAGCTTCATTAGGTATCATGGCCGCTTTGGTTAATTAGTCACGATTCGTTTGCCTATTCAAAGTTCACGAATACGACTTTTTTTCCATTTTTTTTACAACGCTTCTATATCTTTCACAAATAACTTGTAAGAAATATTACCCTCCAAACCGAATCGTAAGTCAAGAGAATCCTGATTGATCTGAATGGGCAAACTAAAGAACGATGAAATCCGCGTGATAGCGAAAAAATCAAAACAATTTATAAAGAAAAAGGAAAGCATGAAGTAATGTGACAAGGCCGGGATAAGAAGTTTTCCTACCGGCTAAAAAATGGGTATGTAACACTTTTGGGCTTGCCTGTGAAAATGGAACTACCAATAAATAAGTTGCCTTTGTTTTTTTTCCTGGGACATGAAGTATGATTGTGGTAAACTCTCACAGCCTTTCGGCAATAAAAATTGTCAATGCTATGCCATGAAATTTTGAGTTGACACAGCCATCGTAAACCCACCTTCCCGGTTTTGATATCGTTGTCCAAGTTGATTTGACCCCATAAGCTCGTGCCAAGTTCTATGTGATATGACTATTACCTCCAATTTATAGAGGGGTTTTAGAAAAACTGTGATATCAAGAGTATCCACAAAATCCATGCCTCTCATTGCCTAAAAAAACAACACGAGTCTTGACTCTGTATGTCTATACGTCTATATGTCTATGTACAAGAATATGCATACTGCAGTGACGACAGCAATAAGTGATCTTTTGATTGGAAAACCGGTGGCCTCAAATCATGAAAAACACTGATCACTTATCAATAGATTTCGACCTCATCTCTAGCACCTCGTGGGATACTTTTGTGCAAGCGCTCAATTTTGAGCTGTGCCATTCTTGAGAGCTCAAGAGATAGCTATGCAACCTCAACTTACCAACAAGCTCATATCAGAAGACCAAGTCGAAACCTTCAAATACTCATCTCTTTTGGGCTCACTGGAAGGCTCGCTCGAGTTCGATAAAGCGGCGGTAGAGATCGTCGACGGCCATATTATCCACTGCCCGAGAGTCACGTGACCGTACCGATACGGTGCCATTGGCAATATCTCGGTCGCCCACCATGACAATGTATGAATAGCCTTTATGGAGCGCGTCCTTGATGCGTGTGCCCACCGTTTCGTTGCGTTTATCCACGTCCACGTAGAAATTGTACCCCGTGAGCGGCGCCACAGTGTGTGCACCCATAATATCGCCCAAAAGCCGTTTCTGCACATCCTCAGCGGCGTTAACGTGCCGTGAAGACACGGGGATGATAATGGCCTGCCGCGGGTTGAGCCAGAACGGCCACCTGCCCTGATAGTGGTCGAGCAAAATGGCGAAAAACCGCTCCAACGACCCGAAAACGGCCCGGTGCACCATAATCGGCCGGTGCTCACGACTCCCGTCGGCACCAGTGTACGAGAGCTGGAACCGTTGCGGGAGCTGGAAGTCGAGTTGCACAGTGCCGACCTGGTGGCGTTTCCCGAACGCATCCGTGAGCAAAACGTCGATTTTTGGCCCATAAAAGGCACCATCGCCCGGCCGTTCCTGCCACTTGTCTGTGCACGCATCAAGCGCCTCTGCGAGCTGCTGTTCCGCGGTCTGCCACGTTTCAGGCTCGCCCATGTACTTTTCCGGACGTGTTGATAAATAAAACTCGATATCTTTCTCGGCAATGCCAAAAACGGCATATGTGTCTTTGATCATCTTGAGTGTGTTTGAGATCTCCTCAGGGAGCTGTGCGAGCGTGCAGAAAATGTGGCCATCATCCTGGTGGAAACGGCGCACGCGTGTGAGCCCCAGGAGCGCGCCACTGGCTTCGTTGCGGTGTAGTGACGAGAAATCAGAGTATCTGATCGGCAATTCGTTATAGGAGCGGTCGAGTTTCGCATATATCAAGCAGTGGCCGGGGCAGTTCATTGGCTTGAGCCCGTACTCGTGCAAGGCGTCCGGATCAACGGTTTCGGCGGTTTCGGCGGCTTTGGGTTGCTCAAAACCTGCGGTTTTTTCACACTCACCGCTATTTTCGCTCTTTACACCTTTTACGCCATTTCCAAGCTCCCCATTCTTCATTTCGGGTTCAGATTTTTGGCTCATCTCATCAACACCACCAGTTTCCCCAATATGACCCTCTTTCTCGTCTCTCAGCACGTTTCCTACAACCTTAAACATGTCGTCCTTGTAGTTCTGCCAGTGGCCTGACTGTTCCCACAATTGCGTCTTGTATATGAGCGGCGTGACCACCTCGTCAAAGCCATGGCGTGCCTGCTGATGCTTCATGAACCCAATCAACTTGTTGAACACCCGTGTGCCGTGGGGCAAGAAAAACACCAGCCCCGGCGTTACCGGATCAGTGACGAAGAGCTGCTGCCGCGTGGCGATAGCGTGGTTCGCCTGCGTGGCCAGCTCCTTTAAATTCGTACTGTAGCGTACACAAGATGAGCGTAGAAGCCCGAGACGCGGTTTCATGGTCACTGCTTGTGTTTGGGTGTGAAATTGTGCCGTCTTTGGATGCGAAAATGAGCTTTTCTACACGATTATGCACCTCGCGTTGGCACGCTCATGTGCGCGGCCTCCACACAGGTTTGAGCGGAGTTGACTGTTAGGTATTGTTTTAGTATTCAGCGAAATCTGGAATAATTGGATGATGGGGATTTTAAGGATTATGGAACATTTTGAGTTTTTTAAATACGAAGATTTTGAAAAGTGACTCTATTCAGTTCTAGCTTTCAAAAACATGGTGCATCAGAAGAGCTAGCTCAGTTATATTCTGGTCGATCATCCAGTGTACAGCCTAACTTAGAAACTGTGGTGGAAAAGATAGTTTTTTATTTATTTCAAATTTTATCAGAAAATGACTTGCAAGGATATGATTTTGAGCGGGCTCGATTTTGTCTCTGACTGAATTTGAACCTAGCCCTTTTTTGACATCATAATTTAGGTACTTTCACACGTAGACACGCGATTGTTATGCCATCACTGATCCCATTTCAGATAAAGTTTGGCCAGAGCAGCGCAGAATGACTCTATTGGTTTTTAAATGAACGCCATTTCGAACATCAAGATACATTTCGTGACAGTCAATAATTCGAAGTAAGACCCATGGAGGACATGTGTTTTGCAGCATCTTGAAAGCGAGTAGAATTGCGTTTACTGATTTCAATATCTGTAATAATCGATTTGAAAAGAAAGCACCACGAGCCATAACGCATCGTCTCGCTGCTTATAACCCGCAGGTCTCCTCTTCAATTTTCCCTTCTTCCGATCACTAAACTTGTCGGTGACAATAGAGTAACTTTCTTTCTTTCATTGTTCCATTGTTTCTTTCATCTAAAGCCACCATAATCCTCGCCAGTTTCAATCAAAGTTGCAAATATGTCACCCGACTAGTCGTTCATGAAATGGCTCAAAGGCACATGTGCACAAATTTTCATTCGACACCGTTCGTCAGGCATCGCATGAAAGACGAAGAAGAAGGAGAGGAACAAACAGACAAACAAACAAAGAAAAAAGAAAATCATCTCCTGTTTTGTGCCACCCTGGGCCTGCGAACTCAAACATCGCCAAAACATCACCCTGTACCGTAATGCCTCACTTTCACTTCTAGAGACGTCGATTCAGTGGTGACAAAAAGGCTCACATTCCACAAAGCGCCATCTATGCCTTGATCATTCTTGCATCGAGATGACACCCAAATCTGGAGTTCATCACCACTCTGGCCATAACTGTACTCAGGACAAAATCCCGGTTTTTCCCTTTTTTCCACGGGTTTTCCCCGAGCTCCTTTCATTCTCTAAATCGCAATACTGGGCTGCTCTGGCCGGTCTAAGTTCCCAACACCACCCGTTTTCTCCTCCGTTTTCACATTGCCCACCAGTTCTGGTCGCCACACGCCCAAACCAACTTTGAATCCACTAAAAGTCTTGAATTGAAACGGCCTCTTGCGCCATCTGCGGCACGGCCGGCCCGATTTGTCCAAAACTTGCGGCCCACTATTCATGGCAAGCCCTGCAGCGCTGGGTTCCTTTGGCCCGGTGTTGACCTTTCCAATCATGTTCTCTTCGGCCGGCGCCGGCGACGAATTCGGCAGCGCTGCGTTTTTCTTCTCTTCGCTGCTGAGTTTTTTCGCTCTGGATTTCGGTTTGGGCGCAGCAAACACCGGGAGCGTCTCGAGGTACGCTGGCGGAACCTTGAGTTTGACCGGGTATTTCTTCGCAGGAGGCATAATCAAGTATTCAGGTTTCAAAAAGCGGAATTATGCAAAAAATATATATGTATAGATATATTTATGTTGGATTGAAATGCAATGGGTAGCCAATAGCTGCGCAAATAAGAAGCCGTCTGAGAAAACCTGCTGAATCAATCAAATGAACGAACCAGATTCCAGAAAAAAAACCGTGTTTTCACCGAAAATGCCAGCCAAAATTCGAAAATTGTCCAGATTCGTTGTGATAGGTTCAAATCCGAAATCTGCAAGTAGACGATGGAGATATAATATCGAGTCTTGCCGATTCCGATGAATCTGACGTCGCGGTGAATCTGATGTCGCGGTGCGCGCGCCGGGCCCCATATTCATGGATCATAAGCCACACTGATCATTCTCTTGGTATCTCTTGCATGCCCCAGAAACTCCCAAATTCGTTTCTTTAGTATCGAAAATCTTCAAGGCAAAAACCGGCTTCGAAATAAAAGCCTCAAAATCCACAAAATTCTTAGCTGCAGGAGCACCTACCAGTACCCTGGCTGCATAAACAATAGCACGTATCATCATATCTTCACGAAATGTCGCTTGAGCGACGCCTTTCTCGGCTAGACCACCTAGCATCAAACGTGAGACAGGATGTGAGAGCACACCAGCGCACGTACGAGGGCGCGTATACGCGGACAGCGATTCTGTGTCTTTCGTTTTCGGTGGTTATCATCAAGCTTTTCTCTCCTGAGTTTCTCCCGATCGGCACTGTATATACGGCGTATGGCTTTTTGCTCTATTTCGTCGGCGTGGTCAAGGCGAAAAACGTCCAGACGTATTATAATGAAGACAAGGATAAGGAGGAATTCACGACGGCGGGCGATTCGGTGATTTTGCTCACGTCAATCAGCTTGGCCACGTATGTGGCGTTGCTAGTATTGGTGCTAAAACTATGAGAGAGGGGATTTGAGGGTGATGTTTACGTCAAAAATGTAGAATTGATTCGAGCAGATGGGCTTTAATTTAATTTGTTTTGATGGCAGTTTTGGTCAGAAGAAAGCACACAAAGATTATTACCATGTATCCAAGAATGGGTGGTAGTTTCTGAGGTGTTGAAGAATGATGAAAAAAAGAACAGATCAGAGCAAAAAACGAAGAAAACCAAAAAAAAGCAAATCAGAACAAAAAATATATCAAGGTTGAATTTGAGGTTACTTGGGAAATACTTGAATATCAGGGGTTTCTAGCTAGGAGCATCCAGTGAGAAGCTGATGGGGGTGTACAGTCGAAAGGGACGTCACAGGGACCTCAATCGCAAAGGTCTCACTCTAAAGGCATGCTTTCCAAAGCGCCTTTTTTCATTTTTCATTTTTATTTTTGGATACAAGAGAGCCTGAAAATTTATCTAACTTTTTTTGGAGAATCTCGATTCAGATAAAGATTTTCTTCACAGACGTTATTACTTACTGTGCATGCAAAGCCAATGTATTGTTGTTGACGCTCGATGCGTATGTGCATTCGATCTTATTTCGCTACTAAATGTGAGTGAACTCGCGGGCGATACCGAAGGCCGCATTCTCCTCCAATTCATCTTCGGATGCCTAGATAGAGAAAAAACAGATTTTTTTCAGCTGGATGGTTTATTGGATATATCTTAAACATGCACGCTTCATACAATCACGCAGGGGCACCTCGATAAGGATGTGTGCTCGAAAGATAAAAAGGTACAGTATGTGCCCGTCAAAAGTCAGAAACTTTGTCGAAACATGCAGCATTTTCGTACAATATGGGCATGAATTCGTTAAAGTCTCCCGCCAGTCTTGCAAATAATACAGAAAAAGGAACTGGTTAACGCTAAGTCTTGTTGGCTGAATGTGGGGTCCATTATTATCTGTGCCTGCGTGGTTATATACCGGACGTGCACCACGACCTCACAAATGTGAGGGTAAATAATTCGAGCAAAAGAGGAGAATTCTTTATCATATGGACTTAAACAAAAACTCTAAAATCAACCAAAGCGTACATTCACACACCCTAACCCACTTGAGAAAGTTGACCATAAACTTGATCAGGTTTCTGACAGATCGATGCGATTATTATTATATACAGGCCATGCATATTTCGGGTCAAGAAAAGATGCTCCATTTTGGCATCGTTGGGGGTTTTTTTTTTCGACCAAATGAGCCAGAAAATTCCAGGGATGGCATCAAACAACAACCTTGGCCCCTGCAAACGACCTGGACCCGAGCTGAATCATGGTGGATCCATTTCCAAGAAAGCAGCAGGGTCCGTGCTGGAGAATACCGGCGATACGGAAGAGGTTGCATCGGCAATACGCGAAAGAAATCATAGGCAAGAAAAGGAACGGCTTGAGCGACATCTCAGTTTCGAAAAACAGCAAAATGCGGACCTCATAGGCGAGTATGAGCGGAAATTGTATACTCAGAAAAAGGATTACGAGGCACAGTTGCGTGTTCTCGAAGAGAAGATTTCATTTTATGAAAAAACTGAAAATGAAAGAGGATTGGGGGTAACACAAGCTGAAACTAAGCAAAAAGATGCACAACATCAAAACATGTCGATAATTGAAGAACGGATTCCAGTCATGGCAAAGGTTGTAGAAAACGACCAGTCGCTTGTCGAGAATGAAATTTCTCAGAAAGACAAACAAGAGGTAAATTCGAGCTTTTTCGACTCTAAATTTCTCGACTTGGCTCGTGATAGAAAGCCGGTTCCTGAAAATGACTCGTTTCTTGAGTTGGCCATGCTCCACGTTGACGAGGATACAGATTCGGACGAATATAGGGACGAAGTGTCGTCGATTGAGTCCTTTGGCGTGGACACTGAAGACATGACTGAGAAAGAATTTTCCACGTATTTTGAGCTCCAAAATGTCTTGAGACGGCTCAACAAACGATATCCGGTAGAAGAGGAGGAACAAGAAAAACAAGAGGAGCTTGCTGAGACGCTTCTTTATTGTTTGCATAACATAAGGAACGTGCCAGAACCAAAAGAAGCCGATTGTTTGGCGCGTGTACAAGACATTAGACGGTCTTTTGACCGCGCTAATATGTTGATGTCCACGGAACCGAAAAAGACGCTTGAGGAATTCAGCTTGAGGAAAATCGTCAAGGTTAAGCTCTCACTTGAAAAAGTCATGGACGAGATGAAACAAAAACGTTCTGACCACTGCGAAGTCCTGAAGAGTGTTTTCCGTGCATGCAATAAAATGGGCGCACCCAAAGTCAAGTCCTCAATAGAGAAGTTTGCGCAGTATGTGGACTTTCGCGAAAAAGATATGGACGCGTTTTGGCTGATAAGAGAATGTGAACTTGTTTATATAGAAACAGCACGTGCACTCCATGTTGTCATGCGTGTCGAAAAGGCGGTACGTGAGTGTCCCACGGGAGAAGAAGGTGAAGTCTGATCAGGAGAAATGTGCGTGAGAAGATATGGGGCGTGGATGAACTCTAAGTTCAGATTACAGTTCTTGAACATGGAAGTTATTCTCCCTTTCTGCATGTTTTATCGCAAATTTTCAGGCCAAGTAAGTGGTCCTTGCCGGATGCTTCGGGTGAGAGCGAAACTATCGTTGTTTCAGACGATGCGCTGGCGGATGATGAAGCGTTTGAAATGGTCAGAAACATTGTAGGAGACAAAGAGCTCTATGGGTCAATTTTCAAGCTGTTTTCGCCGCCACACATTAGCAACTAAAGAGCAATTGCAAAGCTCATTGACCCGATTGAAGGAAAAGTCAGGGAGCTAAAATCGCGTCTCAGTTTACTCTCTTGGTTCTGCTGGAGGAAGAATTACAAGAAATGAGCGAGGAATCGATAATCCATGCCATTTTTTCTACCCGGAATATCCACCCATAATACTGAAGCTCTCACTGCACTCGAGTCTTCGCGCAAGTATATTAAAGAGCGTGAGATCAGCCAAAAGAATGTGTTAGTGTGTTGGCCTAGCTCGAGAGATTCCAGGAGATTATCTTGCGTCTGAGGCAAGCAAATGCTCGTCATAGACCCACTCAGGGCTTCTTTGCCTCCAGATTGATCTTTCCGTTATAAGTTCCATTTTTACCAAATAAAAAACGAACAAAATAAAGAAAATTGGCTCGTTTCAATAGACCAATAGACTTCGGAAAACTTTTACACTATTCTCACTTTCTTTGATACGATACCCGGGTCACTATCTTGAGTTTTGCCAAAAAGGAAAAATATTTCTCAGCAGGTCACACTGTGTATAAATACACAAGTCCTTTTAAACGCTTTGAGTCTGTAAGGAACATTCTTCAAGGAAGTATCCACATTCACCACAATATACGTAGGACCCGTTCACAGGTATTTCTCCACCGCTCAAACTTTTCATTTTTCGATTATCGAAGAGTTATCACATTAGAGAACGTTCTCCTCAGTGTGTAACATGTACACCACAACAATCGCAAAAACTATACAACATATAGAAAAAACCTATAATAGATCGCAACTTCACCCCTGGCATCGTTTGGCGGCACGAGATCTCTCATCGGAAATGAATCTGCTTCGAGGCCTCTACCCAGAATGAACTCAATTTACCAGACTTATCAGACTATCATGAATCCATGGAATCAGTCCCTCCAAGAGCGCGAGACAATAGTCGATTCGGAAGCCATTCTCTGCCGCCCGGCGCTGTCCTGAATACGCCTCAAGTACCATTTTCACAAACCAATTGAGGTTGATTAAGTCTGTAAATGATTTATCAGTGGGTGCAAGCATTTCTCTTAAATTCATTGGCCTCGGAAAGCCTAGTTTATTCCACCAGTATCTGGAGCATGCACACTCATTGTAGAGGGGAGCGAACAAGCCTTTAGAAATACCGTTTCTAGGCACAAAAGACATTCCACGTCTCTTCTAACCTTTGGCTCATCATATACGGGCACAAAGGGTCTCTTTTACCGCTCAACCTGGGTTTTTGCCCTCATGAATAGGGAACTGAAGTTGGTTATCACAAGGGCCGCTGAAATTTTGAGAAAAGCGGTATATATAGCATCCATTTCAAGAAAATTCAAGAAAAACAATCTCATGAATAATTGTGTTCTGATCTCTCATTATTTTGGACCGAAAATCAATTAGATGCATGGAGGAATTTTGATGTTTAGGACTTAAATAATTAAAAAAAGAAGCTGGTATCGAAAAGCGCAAGTGGTTTAACGGTAAAATCCGACGTTGCCATCGTCGGGCTCCCGGTTCGACTCCGGGCTTGCGCATATTTTTTATTATCATTTTGTCAGTTTCACATTGTCTGTTGCTGTTTCGCAGCCTCTAGTCACGATGAAGCAGAGAGCATAGCAAAATAATAGTAAGAAAAAGTGGAGTCTTGCTCGGTTCAGTTGACAGATTTCGAAAACTGTACGGGCACATAATATAGGGTAAACGTAATATGAAGCTCGCTGTGTATCAAGCTTCTTTTGAGATGAGCAGTATTAGAACCTGATTAAATCTCACACGCTGCCAAGCCAAGAAACCAACGCAAGGCATGGCAACGAAGCTGGCTAAGGTTTTATTTATATTTATACATAGTTTTGTGGAGAGCTGAGTAATCAATTCTGGCTCCCAGTCCTTAATCAGATGTATCAAGCAAAAAAGAAACAAAAAAAACAGACCTTACGCCACAAGACAAAATATCACATGATACAAGGCACGTGATGTCCGCACTAAAAAATTGTACGCACATTACTCTGGCGCTCTGTTCTGAGAAACTGCTGCACTCGCAAATACTCTTTTTGCAATAGAATTTCTAAGAATACGAACGACAGGAATTTAATACGGTCCTGTGATGATTTAAGGTTTGTTTATAATAAGTGAAGCTGAGAACGTTCGATTTATGCTGGATTCCAGGGTTAGAATTGGGGCTGAAAGCATTAGCGGACCTGGCGCTAATAGTCATGCAGACGTCACCGTTTCAGGGGAGTCTGGAGAAAAACCAGATGTTTTCACAGATTGCTCGGCGGCTAACGCGAATCCGCTGGTCAGAATGTATGACTCATTTACCGATACAGACACTGGCGCTCATGAGAATGGCGCAGACCATGATCCCGTCACAAGAGCCAGCGCTTGTTCTACACATGGTGAAGGTGAAGAGAATCGTGACTCTGTAGCTCTCAAGGCTATTGAATCTGGCCACAAACGGGCATACAAAGACAACCACGTGGGCACGAAGAAAAGAAAAACGCGCCGGTCTCATCAAGCGGACGATTTATTAAAGACCATGTTGGCAGATAGCTATTCTTCTGCTGACACTCTCAGACACGATTCGCGCCCTGAACATTTGTCTTCCGGCAAACATACTATTGCATCTTCCAAGAATAAAGCTAGCAGTGCATCAGATGAAGAACCAATCAGCTCTTTCGAAGAATCCGACTCCTATAATCTGCTGGAGGAAACTTCTGACGATGAGCAAGTGGCGTGTAAAGATCTGGAGCGATTCTATTCAGAGCGAGGTTCCCAGTTTCTCAGTTCTGGCGAACCGTCTAGTGAGGAACTTGTTTTGCGGTCAAAATTGTCCATGCTTGAGTTGAAACGCAAGAGGGACTATGATTCAGGGCTAGTTTGCTTACCACTCTCGGGTATTGAACACCACAAGGAAGATAGCCTGTATGACCCTAGCACCAAATACATTAAGACTAGAAGCACTCAAGGTGTGGAACTACAGAAGTTGAGCAATGCTATCGTGCCAGTTCGAGCCCCTCGAAAAGCTTTGCTGGTTAGCGAACTGGGGAATCCAAGCAATCATAGTCTGTCACAAGACTCAAAGAGTTGCGCGGCCACTCTTCAGCTGCAAAATAATCACCGAGCAGACGGTATGTCGAGAGCTCAACGTAAAAAAGACGATCTACACCTGCCCAGCGAATCATGCGCCGATGAATCAGCGCAGAAATTGCATTCTACGAGTGCAAACGCAGCTGATCATAATTTGAATTCTTCAACTCATGAAAGATCCACGCAACCTGCGAGTGGGAGATCTCTCGTTGTCGATCTCGTATGCCGAGTGTGCTCGAAGACATGTGTATCCTTAAGTCGTTTGACTACCCACATGAGAAGTCACACTGGTGAAAAGCCATTCGCGTGTGCGGAATGTGGAAAAGCATTTTCACAAAGTGGTAACTTGGCTACTCACATGAGATGTCACACTGGTGAAAAGCCGTACGCGTGTGCCGAATGTGATAAGAGATATTTACAAAGTGGTCATTTAGCTGCTCACATGAGATCTCACACCGGTGAAAAGCCATACGCGTGTGCCGAGTGTGACAAAAGATTTTTATATAATTGTGATTTGACTGCTCACTTGAGATCTCACACCGGTGAAAAGCCATTCGCGTGTGCCGAATGCGACAAGAGATTTTCACGAAATTATTATTTGACTGCTCACATGAGATCGCACACTGGTGAAAAGCCATTCGCGTGTGCCGAGTGTGACAAGAGTTTTTCACGAAATTATGATTTGACTACTCACATGAGATCTCACACTGGTGAAAAGCCATTCGCGTGTGCCGAGTGTGACAAAAGATTTTCCTATAATTGTGATTTGACTGCTCACATGAGATCTCACACTGGCGAGAAGCCATACGCGTGTGCTAAATGTGATAAGACATTCTCACGAAATCGTGATTTGGCTGCTCACATGAGATATCACACCGGTGAAAAGCCATACGCGTGTGCCGAGTGTGACAAAAGTTTTGCCTACAATTGTGATTTGACTGTTCACATGAGATCTCACACCGGTGAAAAACCATTCGCGTGTGCCGAATGCGACAAGAGATTCACACAAAATTATTATTTGACTAAGCACATGAGTTGTCACACCGGTGAAAAGCCATTCGCGTGTGCCGAATGCGACAAGAGATTTACACGAAATGATTCTTTGGCTAAGCACATGAGGTGTCATACCGGTGAAAAGTCTTTCGCATGTGCGGAATGTGGGAAAGCATTCTCACGAAAACGTGATTTGGCTGCTCACATGGGATCTCACACCGGTGAAAAGCCATTTGCGTGTGCGGAGTGTGAAAAGAAATTTTCACAAAGTGGTAACTTGGCTGCTCACATGAGATCTCACACTGGTGAAATGCCATTCGCGTGTGCGGAATGTGGTAAGACATTCTCACGAAAGCGTGATATGGCCGCTCACATGAGATCTCACACTGGTGAAAAGCCATTCGCGTGTGCCGAGTGTGACAAAAGATTTTCCTATAATTGTGATTTGACTGCTCACATGAGATCTCACACCGGTGAAAAGCCATTCGCGTGTGCCGAATGCGACAAGAGATTTACAAGAAATTATTATTTGACTGCTCACATGAGGTGTCATACCGGTGAAAAGTCTTTCGCATGTGCGGAATGTGGGAAAGCATTCTCACGAAAACGTGATTTGGCTGCTCACATGGGATCTCACACCGGTGAAAAGCCATTCGCGTGTGCGGAATGTGGGAAAGCATTCTCACGAAATTGTGATTTGGCTGCTCACATGAGATCTCACACTGGTGAAAAGCCATACGCGTGTGCCGAGTGTGACAAAATTTTTTCCTATAATTGTAATTTGGCTGCTCACATGGGATCTCACACCGGTGAAAAGCCATTCGCGTGTGCGGAATGTGGGAAAGCATTCTCACGAAATCGTGATTTGACTGCTCACATGAGATTTCACACTGGTGAAAAGCCGTACGCGTGTGCCGAATGTGATAAGAGATATTTACAAAGTGGTCATTTAGCTGCTCACATGAGATCTCACACCGGTGAAAAGCCATACGCGTGTGCCGAGTGTGACAAAAGATTTTTATATAATTGTGATTTGACTGCTCACTTGAGATCTCACACCGGTGAAAAGCCATTCGCGTGTGCCGAATGCGACAAGAGATTTTCACGAAATTATTATTTGACTGCTCACATGAGATCGCACACTGGTGAAAAGCCATTCGCGTGTGCCAAATGCGATAAGAGATATTCACAAAGTGGTCATTTAGCTGTTCACATGAGAACTCACACCGGTGAAAAGCCATTCGCGTGTGCCGAATGTGACAGATGTTTCTCTCAAAATGGTGATTTGACTGTTCACATGAGATCTCACACTGATGAAAAGCCATATGCGTGTGCCGAATGTGATATGAGATATTCACAAAGTGGTCATTTGGCTGCTCACATGAGATCTCACACAGGTGAGAAGCCGTTCGCGTGTGCGGAATGTGGTAAGAGATTTACAGGGAGGGGTGCCTTGGTTATTCACATGAGATCTCACACTGGTGAAGAGCTATATGATTTCACCGGCTGTCTGGAAAGAATGTCACAAGAGGGCATTTGGTGAGACACTAAAAGATAAACACTCACGAATGATCATGCGCGTGCTTTGATTGTCAAAGTGTATGCTTGAAAGTACAGTTTGGTGCAGGGCGGGTAGTTACATTGGCGATCAGTTCTCGTGCCCTAATTGGTCCTGGGACGACGGCCACAGAAAGCCAGAAGCTCAAAATCCTAATTGCCTCAATTTTTAGGGAAAACTCAACGCTTTTGCCAATCGTTCTCACATTATGACAATGCCATGTCTAAACATGCTCACGAGGACGTGTTCATTTGCGGTGCTGTTCTAGTTGAGCTGTCATCAACTATCAGCATGTCTTGGCTATCTAATAGAACAATAGTCACCACCCGACTAAGGTGTTGCCATTGGCAAAGTCTGTCTTGTGTTAATTATGCTGGCAATTCAATCATAAGGTTGGATTTAGCCACCGTCGAATAGACCTAGGTATTCGCACTCTTGTGAGTTGAGCTGACCAATATAAGGTGTCTTTGCAAGGTGTGCGCCTGCGTTGTTGCATATGGTGGCTGACATCGTTGAAAGAAATATAAAAATGAGGATGGTTGGTGACTTTGTGCTCACATTCGTCAAAAGTCAAGTCGGACGCTAGGCAGAAGCTCTACTACAAGGAATGTGCATACAAACAGCGCTACAGATTGTCATGCATTGTGCTGTATTGAGGGCTATGAGTGCTGACGGTGCTTGCAGTCCTAATGTGAGCCAGCGCCCCTGCTGACACGCTCCGTCACGGAGTCGTACGCGACCTTTAAAAAGTACGTTCCCTGGATATCGGCGGCAATACCGTTCAAAGCGCGTCTTGAGGAGTCCTTCGAGGAGGCATACACCATCTTCGAGCGGGCTGGTGCGTCGTCTGGAGACCACGTGTAATAAACAATTTTAGTTCTCTTGCCTTCGCCACCGCCGATTTCTTACTCAAAGCCGTGTACGGCGTATTTGCATTCGTTTCAAGGCAAAACAACCAAAAACGACTCGTACTCGTCGTCCGACGACGTCTTGTCCACGGCAATCGGCGTTTTCTCTGGGCTCAACGCGAAGATGGTAAATTTGGACCTCTTGCCCGACGTCCAGTCGTTGAATGCGGACAAGGACTCGTCGGCAACGGTTGCTCTGTCGGGTTAGTATGGGGTGTATGATTGAAGGTGCATTTCCATTGTCGTGAATGGTTTTTTGAAGACTGCGATAGGTCTCGGGAAGGGACTGAGTGATCTTGTGTGTCATCAGAATTTCATTTTGTTAACTTTACTTGTGGTGACAGTGCAGCGGCAAGCGTTGGATTAACCATTGATTGCGAGATCAGTGTGAACAGGACTTCCAACACTATCGGAGTCAAGAAAATTTTGTGGGCAAAATATCCAAGTCCTTGCAGAAACAAATTATGTCAACGCTCCAAGCCCTAAAACCACCACCTGGACGAGCACTTGCACGGACCAAAAGGCAATTTTGCGCATGCGCATCAACCTCGACTCGTCGTCCGCCACATAGTTGACAAAACTGTCATACACCAGTTCGGAGATATCGTCCATCAAGAGTGAGTCATATACCGTCCAAGATCCCGCAAAATCTGCAAGCAGTTTCACCACGCGGGCCTCAATCTCGATGAATGCATTGCGCAGGTTAATATACGCGACGATCGGGCGTATAAGCGCATAGTTCACATAACTAAGCTCGGGCGCCTGGAAGGGCACCAGCGCACGCACGTTGTTCAAACGTAGCGTAAGGTCAAGCACGAAGAACTGCAGCACGTCCTCTGGCGAGAGGCGCGATTCGCGTTTAGGCGCTACGCCGGGGTTCCTGTAGCGGGTAGCCTCCTTGTGGATCGAGTCTGCAACAATCTGCACGATATCCGCCACGTTGTAGTCACGTGCATCTTCGGGAACCATCACGTCGCCCATCATGTCGACTTTCCCCGCAGAAATCCACCCGAACGGACCCTCTAGCCCCTTGTTGAGATGGTCTACGCTCAAGGAGTCGACGCGGAGTCTGGTAACGCGTTTCCATGGCAGTTCGGACTCCAGCACGTCGCCCTCAAAGTCGTCGAGCCGCTGTCGTTTGTGCACGGTGAAAAGCGAGTCGTCGTACAGGCCGCTAACGTTGTTTGCGTTTAGCAAGTCGTAAAAGAGCCAGTGTTTGCGCAATTTCTCCAACTCGCAGTTATAGATTGCCACCTTGAACGGGCGGAACGCTGCGGGTTGGAGCAATGTGAACAACACGTCCTTCATCACGAAATTATTAAACTCGAAATCCCCAAAGTGATACTTATTCTTATAGTTTGTAGCATCATCATCCTTTGCCCAATGCACGTGCGTGCGGTCCACGATTCCTCGTAATCCCTTGATCTCCATCGTGTCGATGATGCCCGTACCGTTCATCCATTTGCGGAACGAAAACGACACGTTGACTTCTTCTATGGTTAGGTCAAACTGCGTATAGTTGCCGTCATCGATCGGCTCGGCGGCTTCCTGGCTGCGCAAGAATGCATCTGCCTGTGACCCCTTGACAAACTTGCGCGCTAGTTTTGGCCGGCGGCTAACGAAACACTTTTTGAATGATATCTTGCCGTCACGCCAGCCAGGCACGATCGCGTGCTCAAAAGTAACCTGTAGATTCGAGTTTTGCGTCATGATCTCGCCAACCTTGCGCGCAACAAACTCCTGCGAGAAAATCGGGTTGATTGTGAAGATGACCAACAGCACAAACGTCGTGGTGCCCAAAATGAGCAAGAAAACGTTCCCCACCACGAGCCAGGAGAATAGAGCCAGGTAATCGTCGGTGTTAAACGGGCGATTTGATTTTTTCAAAAGCCATTTGAATCTTATGCCCACGCGTGCTAATACTGTGTTAGCGCGAGCCAAGAGCTGCTCCTTGGTGGCGCTTTTCAACGGTGGTTTCGGCGGCTCGGAAAAGTGTGTCGGTTTTCCGGAACCTGGCTCTTCGCCATTCATTTCCGCTCCTTCATCCGCCTCCGATCCCGGATTTTCCTGAAATTTATCAGAAGGAGAATCATCTCTGATTTTTCCATCGTTCTCCTTGATATTCACCTGCTTGTAGCATTGTCTAGCTATGCTGAAGGTGCGATTTTGGGCCATGAACAAGGACCCAGGTGGTCCACAAATCATTGGCTGAAAACGGGCCTGGGCCAGCATATAGCCTTTGGAAAGTGGTATTTTACATATCCCGCGTTTTAGAAGCAAACCTTTGAACATGATTTTTATGTGTTTCGCCGGTTTCTCGGCTTTTCAGTACATGAAAAGGTGTGGAGAAGCGATGCCTTCAGACAGGAGCATGGCACTCGGGCGCGCGCCGCTGACTGAATGAGACGCCGGAGCAATCGAAAATTGGGTTTGGGTGAAAAAGACAGATGTGGGGATATTTGATAATATTTTGAAAAGGAAGTTTTGAAAGGTTGATCAACCGGAAAGAATGAACAAGAATAAAATTGAATATAAACGTGTTTGAGGAAATTTGCTTGATTCTCAAGTATCTGGCTGCGAATTGCGAATTGCGAATGCTCAAGGGCCGTCCATCAAAATCAACCATGTGTACTACATTTTCCTTTTGATTTTGAGGAACAAGTTAATGAGAAGGACACATATTCACCTCGTAAAACGTCTTTGAATTCTGATTGCCGGCCATGTATGTAAATGGAACCTTGAAAGAACAACTGGGGTAGGCTGATACTCCGTAGGCTTCTGAATATGCGAGTCCATTTGTGATTCGGAAAATTATGGGAATCTAGAGATTTTGGCCAGTTTTTCATGATACATATACTCGGAATTTGTAATGGTGAGCAAGTATAACTTTTTTTTTGTTTTCACCAATGACTTGGGGAGTTTGGTGTCCATAAGAAGAAATATTCTAAAACGCTTCTTAGCAGATTCTCTATCGCTACCGAAGGGAGATCGCGATTGTTCAAGACTAGCCAAAGTAAACCAAGCAGCAGTCTATTTGAACATTTTCTTGTTTCTGTAAAATGAAGAATGACGATTTCCAATTTCCAGGACTTAGTCACCCTAAAAAGGGGCAATTTTATAAAGAATACAACAACTGAGCGAGTCAGGTGACAAAAGTATCGTTTCCATATTGTGAGAATCGATCAAATGCCCTACATGCCAGAGGAAAGATGACGAGAAATGCCCGATACAATAAAGACCAAAAACTTTTCGAAGAGGTGTTGTAGATGAAAAAAAAAAAAAACGAAATCGGAAAAAGGATTATAAAACTCAATCAGAATCTTTTATTTAATAATCACCCTTGAGTTATGTTTGTTTATTAGTCTTGCACACTAACATGCGTGCCAAAGGTATAGCCCCCAGAATTACTCATAAACACACCATGCCGCGACTCTTACACATGAAAAAGCTACTACCAAAAAACAAAAATATCTCAACGAGCTTAATTAGTCACAATCGCCATTATTTAGTGACTCACCTGGCCCGTAGATGCACCAGTGGCTATTTAGTCTGTGCAAGAAACTCGTAATTTGCAGTAATCCTTCTCTATTGGGTAGAACGCGCGATGACTCAGGCATACGGGCTTATCTCCGGAGCCGTGCCGATAAGCCACCAAAATATATAAAGCCATGGAGAAACGCGCTATTTTCAGTGTTTATCGACTTTTCAAAAAACTACATCTATTCAAAAGCTTCATAGGATGACGAATTTTGGCCACGCATTCAAAAAAGAACACTTTCCGGCCTCAGACAACGCTTTTGTCCCGGTGAATCATGGGTCCTATGGCTTGCCTCCGCAATGCGTGATAGATAAGTACATCGAGGCGTTTTACGGCGACATTGCAAGTCCAGATAAGTTCATACGCGAGAACCAGCCGAAACAGTACCTTGAGGGCCTAAAATTGGTCGCAGGCGTACTCAATTGCTCGTACAAGGACCTCGCATTAGTGGCAAATGCGACCCTGGGCGTGAATACCGTTTTGCGGTCCTTCCCGTTCAAGGAAGGCGATAAAATCGCATACCCCTCAACTACGTACGGCCTGTGTGCCAACACGGTGAAGTTCTTGGCGAAACAGCTCGGGATTGTGCCTGTGGTCGTGCCGTTAGATTATCCTATGCTGGACGAGGCCGTGATGGCGCAATTTGCAGCCGTTTTCCGTGAAAATGACATCAAATTGGCGCTTTTTGACACCGTGGTGTCGATGCCGGGCGTGAAAATGCCTTTCAAGGAGATCTCGCAGCTCTGTAAGGAAAACGGCGTGTTGTCATTGGTGGACGGCGCACACCTGATTGGGCTCATTCCAATTGACCTCGGCACGCCTGAATTCCAGCCCGATTTTTACGTGTCGAACCTCCACAAATGGCTCTCTCTCCCGCGTGGCTGTGCCGTGTTGTATGTGGCGAAACAGCACCACCGCCAAGTGCAGACGATGCCGATAAGTCACTCGTATATCGATAGCGACGCCGATATCTCCGAAAAGGAGCTTGAAAACTTGCTTGTGCTGAAATTCACCTTTATCGGCTCAGAAACGTTTGCTGCGTTGGCATGTATCCCCACGGCGCTTGAGTTCAGGGCCGAAAAATGCGGCGGCGAGGCGAAGATCAGAGAATACTGCGAGAAATTGGCCAGAGAAGCCGGCGATTTGGCCGTGAAAACGTGGCCTGGCGCCAAAGTGATGGAGAATGACGAAGGCACGCTCGTCACGGCCATGGTCACGGTGCAAGTGCCGATAAGCCATTACAGCCAGACGTTTGATGCTACATCCAAAGAGGATATGAAACGGTTGCTTGATTTCGTGCTTGCACATATGCTTGATGTGTACAAGACGTTTGTGCCTTTTGCAGCACATAACGAAAAGCTTGTTGTGCGGTTTTCTGCCCAGGTGTATAACGAAATCTCTGACTACGAGTATGCGATTGATGCCGTTCAGAAAACGTTGCGCACGTTCTTCGCCAGAGAAAGCAGCTTGTGAGATTCATTGGGGTTTCCAAAAGATATGTTATGAGAAAAATTGCTATTCATTGGAGTAATTGTATCTTGAATTAGAACTCCTTTTTCTGTTTGTGGCAGGTGTGCTTACAAATTACAATACACAAGCCTATGAACTGTTCCTGATTCCAGGTTATTTATCGCGTCGAGACTACTGAGTTTGTAGCAATCGGAACATAAAAAAAGTATATTATTTTGTGTTGAAATCAAAAACAAAAGTACACGCTTTATTCTAGCGTTTGTGTCAAAAATCAAGTTACCGTGTCATTTTTTTATTAGACATAGTCTGAAAGACATCAAAGTGAGTACCCAAATGATTGACGAGTGTGCTTTTGTACCGATTCTCATAGCCTCCGTCTCCTAAAAACACTAAGTCAAGAAATTTGTATATGATTCCCCGGTTTTTTGTCACATGCGCATTTCACAACATGTGTGATCATGACTGACAAGGCATGGTGATTGGGTGAATAAACGGATAGGTGAACTGGCGAAACACGCTGTTTTCGAAAAAAAAAAAAAAGATGTGATCAAATTGTATTCCAGACAATTCAGAGTCTTCCGAGCTCATTCCAATTTGCATAAAACTTCAATTTGCATCCCGACCTCCCAGGCAGTGTTGTGAGAATCGGTTTTTTTTGTGGTGTTGCGCGTAGGCGCGTAATCGTGCAAGAAAATATTTTCCGCTTTTTCGTACTTTTATTTGTCATGCGCACGACGTAATTCGTAATCAATAGCGTAAAAATTTATCCTCACGATTGTTACGGCATCGTTTTCCTTTTCGCATCATACACGATTGAACCTCACTTGCTCAAATCCATCATTGCAGAACTCCTTTCTCGAAATTGTCGACTGTGAATCTTTCCAGAGGCTTTTCAATTGTTCAAAGAATAATTTTACTCACTTAGTCACTCTTTTTGCGGTCCGCTCGGATTTTGAAAACGCTCTTTCGGTTCGAAAAAGTAATTTTTAGGAGGGGAGGAGATTCCAGGTGAGGGGATCAATGATGCATCCAATGAAGGTGTAACCACCGAAGACGACAAGCTGACTTCGTGAAACTAGCTAGTTTTTGATTGCTTGGAGCGGACGCCTGCCGGTTTTGTTGTCTGTAGATATATATTTATATTCCTTTTGATACAAAAAAAAGGAAAAACCCACTTTTTTCCACTTTGAGTTGCATTTTCCATGTACTTCGTTCATTAGTAAATACGAAGAACTCTTAACAGCACACTTACGATTACGCAATTACTTCTCCCATGGGCGCGAAATTGTTAAGCCTCCAGGCGAAGTGGCGCGCGTATTTAGTGCCATTACCCGTTTTTACGAGTTATTTCACATCACTGCTCCCAGGTGCCACCTGGACAAATTTATTCGTCTCCTATCACGCTAAATTTACTATGAATCTTCGACCATACCACGGCCAGTTGGCAGCTTGAAAAGAAAGCTTTTTGGCACTTCAATTGGTTTTTTCCTTCATTATTTTATAATTATCACCTGCATCAAAGTTTTTAGAAAAAGGAAAATGCCAACATTTGAGCACGTTTCACAGTTCCACCAGTGGCTGTCGTAACATCGTTAGAACGCACCTGAAACGCACTTTGGCCGGTCCAATGTCCAATGCGGCGGCCTTATCGCCAGTTCTAGAACTCCCCGGCCAACAGGATGCATCTGGGGTCATGCACAGTGGATGTCATCAACATCGGGCAGGCCACGGGGGTTTCCGAAGCTATCTGTTAAAAAAAAAAAAAAACGCATTCATACTTATGCATACAAATCTTATCTCCTTGGAACTTTTGTCTTTCTTTGGTCATGTATTGATGAAAACTTTGAGTATTAGATCATTCAAGAAGAAGAATCAGAATTCGGCCATGACGGACCCTAATGGTCAAGCTTTTGCCGTGAATCTTGTAGGATGATGTAGGTGTTCTACCAAAGAACACAAAGAAATAACTGCTCAGACGAAAAAATCATCTCACAGCCAACAAAAAGTATGATGATGCTGGTATGTCACACCCTTTGAGCCATTTCACTGATTAGGCTCTTCAAATGAATATCGCACATACTAAGCCTGATCTGATTCTCGTGTGTATCACGCTTAAGGCTATCTATTTCTTTGATCACCTTCACATATCCATTACAGCAGTTGGGTTTTGGTAGACTAATGACCAAGACCTTGGCATTCTTGATGCTTTTGAAGATCGTTTGTAGTATGCCACCAGCGATTACTGCAAAGATGCTGCCCATAAACAATAAGTCATGTGATAACATCTGAATCTACGCATACGTATACGCATACGCATACGCATACGCGTCCAAAATCCGTAAATACGTTTGTGGGATCTGATAGTTGCCCTATCGTCAAGCTGAAGACAACTTTACCATGGGGCCGAGCCCCTAAAGCCTTCCCGTGCCGTCGGGAGATCTCGCTCGGCTGAGCCAAAATATGACAAGATGACCTTGGACGAGGCTTGTCACCTTTTCTGCTGGATTAGTCATTCTGAAGTCACTGACATCACAAAGCAAGGCATAACCCTTCATTGCTTTGATCTGGACCAAACATGACTACTGGACCATGGATAATCAAATGTGGTTGCTGCGCAACGTATCACGAAAATTCTTTGACAGATAGAATGGGAGAAGATAGTTCACAGTTGTTTCAAGGGAATACATTACCCGGCTCGCCGGAGGGCTTTTGAACTCCCTTCCAAACTGCCAAAAGTGGAAGCGATCAAATTGATCGCTCTTGAAAGCACGGCACGCTTGGGCGACATTGTCCTCAAAGAAGTTGGCACCTGCGACACTCAGAATCTCTCTCCAGAAGAAAGCGTTCCTTTGATCAAGGCTTTGCTTGGCTCTATCTTGCCGAAAAAGGAAGCTGAGTTAGTAGCTATCGCAGAATCAATCACGGAATTCGACCCTGCCGCCGAACTCGACACCCCGATGCTAGAGCACGACAACAAAGTCAACCAAACAATAAGCTCCCAAGATTTTACTGCAGAAAAAAAACACCGGCTTCTCAAGACAGCGTTACGGTTACGGCCTAAAATCTGGTTGCTCAACCATCATTGGGGTTTTGTCTCCCCTCAAAGCGGGTTGATTCACGTTCATTGCCCACCTTGGAATCTGATTACCGACACCTCTTGCTCCCCGATTCCGTCTATGAGTTGCCATGCCATAACTGATGGGTACCTGAATCATGTATCCCTCCCATGTGCTTCCAATTTGAGAAAAAGAAAAGATTTTGAGGCATTATTGGATTCTTTGAGAGTTGAGGGCGATAGTGGCTCATGCCGCCGTTTCGAAGCCTTGAGAAATTCAACTCAGTTTGTTCACTTCAAACTTGCCATAAAAAGTCAATATTCCCCACTTGCTAATGCGGCAACGCAGGCCCACCTTGATCAACTTCCAGTAAAGCCAAAGTACTTCTTTACAGAAACAGTAAGTCCAGACCAGTATGGATCGATTGTTACGAAGAAAGGTTTTATCCGTATTACGAAGGGTACATTTTCTGTAAATAAGTCCAACTACTCTCCTTCAAATGACATTATCTTGACATTTGAAGAAAACATCAAATATCGCTCGAACTGCTTTTTGACCGATCACACTAAATTTTCATGCCCTAAGGCACACTGTGCCAGATTTGACAGAGGGGGGCCTGGGAGTAAATCTTGTCAGGCCGGGAAAATGGCACAATCTCAACATGCCAACCTGTCACGTGTGACTTTCACTGCGTCAAACCAAAAAACACGCGACAGATAACGAGAATGGCAAGGCCAAGAGCACTGATTTGGAACAGGCCAGAGAGCTTCAACGAATGGCCGAAGGTCGGATCCACCATGAAACAAAGATCACCTGAGAAGAAAGAAAATGCTTTGCCAAAAGAGTTTCTGCAAAAAAACCCGCACAGCCGTATCGAGGTCGCTGACGGGGAACAAAACAACGCTAGAAACAAGGGGGTTGAATCCCCTCAGGACATTTTGGAACTGTTGATGGCAACTCTTTGGGAATTGGTAAACGGTCGACTCCATATCTTGAAATGAAAAAAAAAAACCCAGTGGACCGTTAACCAAGAAAAACCCCACCACCCAAATTCTATCATCCCACCCTCACAAGGAGGCAGATACAGTTTCATCATCTACATTCATTTCAAAAACTATTACCACTCCCGAGACTTTCTCCACGAATCGAGAATCTACCCCCTTAAATAACATCAAGCAGGACGCAAATTATGACCTCCCATAGACCACCGCTGATGAGACTCAATCTGCTATGAAGATCACTTACAATGGCGGGGACATAGCCAACTCAACTCACCTGCACGTGGGCCGGGGAATGGATGAAACTCCCAAGACAATTGAAGGTGAGAGCGTAGTCATGGACACAGCAAGTGTAGAACAGGAGCCAGATCACATAGACAGGGAAATCATGCGCACAGAGAAAAAAAGCATGCTAGGGGAGGTTTAGGAGAACCACGATGTGTGTTTTTGGTCATCTTTGTCCATCTATACAAACCCGCAAATGTATGAGTCTCTTGGCTCACATCGACGCAGGGGGCAACAGGCAGGCACGCCGAGGGCGGAAGCGCAACATGAATGCGCGTGTATGCAGTCTGCGCGGTTAAAGTGGCTGCGCAAAAACTTGGCAGGGGCTGCTGGCTACAGGGACTACAATGACTGGTTGCAAGCGCGCGCAATTGACGACCAGCGCTATCGATTCGTGCAAAGTATGTTCATTTTTAATTATAAGAAGCTCCACATGTCACGCAAAAATGAGTAATCTTTACGGGGGGATTGGTAGCTATTTACCCAATGAGGTTTGTTTTGTCTACGAAGAATAGCCGCACTGGTTTGGGTACTGTCTGTCGGACAACGGCTGCGGGAACACGCCAGCTTGGATAAGACGGGCCATATCCCAGTCAATCGCGTCTTCGGTCTTCCAGTTCCAGAAAATCCAGCCGCCAGTCTGCTCGAATGCGTCGAGCTGCGCCTCCATGTACCGTCTGACGCTTTGCTTGTAATCTGCAGTCCACACGTCTGACGAAGTGTATTGGGCACACGAGTTTGTGAGCGAGGAGCTGTCGTAGTCGCCGGACCAGCGGGCACCACGGCCCACACCGTTAAGCCAGAGCGCACAGTCGGTGAGCGCCGCAGAAAACTCGCCGCACACGTTCCATTTGTCCTCTTTTTTGGCATCCCAGCCCCACGTACAGGCAACCGAGATATGGTCATCGAGCGACCGTTCCAATTCACCCTGGCTGAAAACTTGGTAGTGGTGGTGGTCAAGCACAATGTTGTAGTACTCGGCCCCGGTAGGCATGAAGCCATTCCAGTACTCGAACGGCTGGAACGCGTCGTGGATGATAAGCGTGTTTTGCGTCACGGAACGAGCATTCTTATAAGCCCATTCGTAGAAGTTCTTGAGCTGGTTCATGTCCAGCACGGGCCCAAGGGGCTCGTTCAAGAACTCAATGCCCGCCACTACATCCAGGTATGACGCCGCGCCATATTTGTCGAAAATCGCTTGCAATGCGGTTAATGTGACGCCGATATTAGTGTCTGTCTGGTACTGGATGGAGTCACGAAGGCCCGAGTTATCGAATCCGTTCTGCGACCCTGGCGCGCCGTGCAAGTCGATCCATACTTGCAATTTGTGGTTTCTTGCCCATTGCAACGCCAAATCAAGGTACTTTATCTGACCATCCACATAGGGGTCATCATCGAGCATGAGAAACGCCCAGTAACCGATCGGGATACGCACGGTGTTGAGTCCTGCGGCGGCTATGTCCTTGAAGTCATTCTCGGTGTACCACGTTTGCCAGTGCTGTTCCAAAACAGACTGGGCCTGGTCCTTGCCGAGTCGTTGAGTCAAATGATACTCGTCAACGACGTCATCGCCGTAAGGCTGAAACAAAGTGGGCGTGATGTATGGCTCCAACACAAACCAGCCGCCCAAGTTCACGCCAAGCGTTTTTGTGTTTTCGAAGTCAAACCGTTTTTGAGGCACGCTTAATGCCATGGCTGCGGCAGCGAGGGACAATAGCGAGAGAGCGAGTCTCATGGTGAAGCTAGGTGTTTTGAAAGCGAAAAGTGAGTGAAATAAACTTTTGAAATGCAAAATATAAGAAGGATGCCTTCTAAGCAGATGGACGGGGCTCTGGGCGGCTTATAACCACAAAGCCTGTGCCGTGAAATTGCGAAAAGGAGCCGCGTGCCTCCCCCTCCATCAATGTCATGCAGCCTCGCGTCCGGTGTGCAGGATGCATGGTGAGGAATGTATGCACACTAATGTACAGGCCGTTTCAAATCAGATTTGAATTCTGAGTTGCCTTCCTCAGCGCTGTCGATGCACCATTCGAGTGCTACGTTTACTCTAAACGCGGGAAGTGAACAAAAAGAAAAGCTCAGCAAAGGGTATGGATCTATCAACTTGTAAAAAAAAAGAAAAATTGCTTCGCATGGCCGCCTGAAAAGCCTCTTAATTCAGACCATTGTTTATCTTGCGCGCGCTAATTTCAATGTTGAAGCACAGCCGGGCAACTTGCTTCTCACAGTAAACAAAGGCAGGTGTGATGCTCCAACTTCCTTGCCGGTTTGTTGTGATTTTACGTTCACTATTGAGTTCAACAATCCAGTAGACTAGGTTATTCAAAAACTCATTGTACGGAAAACATTCACGCGTTTCCGTGGCTCGGAGCAACTCAGAAAATGTCTCGATATAGCCGCCACGTAGTCCACTCAAACTTTTCCATCACCTACAATTTTATATCTTTCAATATGCATACTATGGATATACATTGCCAGTTCCCATCTTTGGAAATGGAAAAAAAAATTGAATCTGCGATATTGGTGTTGCCGGACTAAGGAACATGTGGCTCCCGAATCGAATCAGATGCCACCTTTACATTTTTAGAAGCAAGTCTGCATATAAGGGTGTGCATATAATACCGTGATTTCTTTTGTTCTTTATTCCAAAAATTGATAAGAGTGGGACCGTGGTCGTCGTCGTATAGCCGGCCAAAGCAGCAGCCGTTGGTTTCGTTCGTCGTCAGATCTGTAAGTGCATAGATCACAAAATGCAACTATGTTTAAAGCCTTACGCAACGAATCCTTATCAATAAGCCGAACAATTTCTAGTTTATTCCTGTGAAACAATCATGGCTTACAGTTTTGCACACTCCTTGTTTACCAAATACTTGATAGCCAGCAACCGTTATGGGCCAGTGCCAAATAGCTAGTGTAGACCTATGTATTCCAGGGTCCCACCAAATCGCAAAGTATGGTGAAGACAAAAACTCTTCGATTGGCCCAAAAATTTGCTTACATTGTATTGGATTCGATCTTTGGCCGTGCTAGTCACATTTCCTCGTATTTGTATTTTTTTTCTGTTTCTCAAGGCCATATATGCTCACACGCTTTTTACAGGTGTTTATGGATTAGCGTTCTTGAAAATCCCCCGCGAATCGAATCACGCTAAAATGAGAAATTTAAAGTTTGTTCATGTTCAACGGTCAAGAGAGCAAGCGGATCGGGTCTCGACCAATTTTTTTGCGTGGGGGCTAGATCTTGCCATATGTGAGAATGGGGCGGAAACACGCGTCATCGCTTATGCGCTCGCTCGGAGATCACTCAATGATCGCCGGAACTGGATCGGCATTCACCAGTAATCACAATTACATTTGGGATAAGGCAGAATCTTTTTTATGTCAAAAATTTTCTTTCTTTCTATGGTCCTGCTTTTATCGCTTCACATTTTCAGTTCACAAAACTGGCTGGCTATATATACAGAGTTAGCTCTAACTCAAGAAATCACGTGATCTATTTCGAGTATAATTAGTAGGGTATGAAAAGCCACACTTTTGCGTTGGTCAAAAAGAAAACAGCTTTCATGCTGAGCGTCACAATCATAGATTTTCACAAATTAGCATCTAGATGTTTAGCAACCACACATTCAATTTCTGTCCTATTGTTGCTGTTTCTTATCTCCAGGCCCGCCTGTACAATAAGCACTTGCGCTTATCTCGTAGTCAGGTGTTTTTCGCCAAAATTTGCTGCGGAGAAGCGTCTTCATGAGATGGTACGGGTTGTTTACTGGAATGAATAAAAGATTTTGAATTGGAAGAATTTGCGTGTGTATCTTTCAGGGACCCTGTAAATCGAGTTTTTGAGCAGCTAGCGGGCTGGTGAATGCTGAAGAAATTGGCCACCAGAAGCAACGACATATCAAGCGTGAAGCTGCACTTTTTCGGCTGTTTTTCGCAACTTTCAAAATCAAAAAAAAATGTTTGAAAAGAAGACCGCACGATAGTGAATGAAGCTTAATAACTAAGTGATACATGTTTTTCAGAACCAGTGAGGGCGCAGGTGTCATAGAATGGTCACATCACGTGACTTGCAAACAAAATAATAGGAAAGTGGGGAGTTTGTTGCAATCAAGCACTTGGCTGCAAAATTGCTATTGAACAAAAATGATTTGCTTAAATTACTGCTTTTGCGAACTATTTTCCTGATCAAATGATTGGCCCTGTGTTTCATAAGCTCATTTGTGATGGAGAAAATCCGTGATTGATTGTCTAGCCCACCATTAATTTTGAACTGGCATCATTAATGACATCCCAAAACAAATCCTGAATTTTCCTATCGTAAATTATTTTCAATGAGAACACAACACCTTGTTTATGAGACCAAAACATCAATTCTATCTATTTTATCTATTCTAATATACATGTATATGCCCGAAGGTCTCTTATCGTTCATCTTTTCCCCCCATAATCACACCTGCTGCTCAAGAGAAACGGCGTTCTGCAAAGTGTACTCATTGTCAGTCTCAGACGTGCCTTCCGAGACTGAAGGCGACAATTTGTGATTGTCCACGAAGTTTTCCTCGAATTTTTCCGGATGACGAACTCTGTAGTTTTTGACAGCCAGTGGGAAAAGATCAATCGACCAGAACAAAAGCAAAAACCCATACCAGAAACAAAGCATCCATTCGAAAATGGCCGACGTGGAGTCATCAGCAATTGTACCAAAGGCAATTGCGAAAATCACGGCTATTGTGAGCCACACCAGTTTCGCGATAAACGATACCATATAAAGATTTTGCCATTTGTGAGTGCCAAAAATGACCCGTTCGTGGTTCGGATGCAATCTTTGTGGGAAGTTGCCAAAAATGAATGAGTTGGCAAAATTGAAGAAGCACGCCCAGAACAGAAAGAAAATAAACACTCCCAACATGCTGAGGTGCACTTTCTCGTGGATCGATGTTTTGAAAATAGACACCAACAAAATGCCAATCTGCGCCAAAATAGCCGACACAATGCTCAAAATGGCGAAGATGGGCTGTTTCTTCGAAACGTATGGCTGGAGCTTGTGCTGCTTGCGTAACACGTATTCCATCACCAACGAACCGATGAAAAAGATCATTTGAAACCCAACACAAGTGATGAAGAGTGGGTTTAGATTCGTCGCAGCAATGTCACTGAGAAACACTGGACGCATGTGTTTTCCATCCATAAAAGAATAGATCGGCCGGCCTTGTGCTCCCCAGCATGCCAACATGGCAATGAGCATGCCCCACCAGACCACCATTGCCACGAGTGGGATGATGTAATAATGAATTTTCGTGAATTTGAGCGAGGTCATTATAGCTATTCGGAACTGACGTGATGTCTGATGATTTTGATTGAAAATTTCTTTGTGGGGACGCCAGGGGTTGTCTTCCTCTGGGCTGGAGAAGGAA
The DNA here is from genome assembly GCA_004217705.1 of Metschnikowia aff. pulcherrima. Lineage (NCBI taxonomy): Eukaryota > Fungi > Ascomycota > Pichiomycetes > Serinales > Metschnikowiaceae > Metschnikowia > Metschnikowia pulcherrima. Next base: position 2,546,568 of record CP034457.1, read on the forward strand.
AGGGGGATCTCGGTGCACCGAATTGTGTTTTTTTTTTTTTTTTTTTGCATTCCATTACTCGCATTTAGTAAGCTGTCATGTGACGCATAACCATGCCTGGTGCCTAGTACGAACGCGAAATATGAAACAACTCAAAACGCGTCGTGGGGGCACCTCAAAAAGCGTCTCAGGATAAATGGTCGGCGAGAGTTGATCAGCCTAGTATAATAAGCCCGAAAATGTGTTGTGGAATAAATTTTGCGCTGGAAACGCCATGGGAATACGCTTTTGCAAGGTTTTTCCGGTGACATTGTTTCCCCTGACATCATCCGGAAAAAACTCGACGTTAAGGTGCAGGTCTATCCATTGTATGCTCGCATGCTCTAACGTTTCCTTCACGTCAACAAATAACTTTCAACAGTTCGCACCGGCAAGTGGGCCATGAGAGTATTTGAAAGCCTGTATATATAACCATTATTAGCGGGTCATGCAAGTGTGTCGCAAAAATTGTCTAATTCGTAAAAATTCATCAAATGTTGAAAACCCTGCGCCCTGCGGGCCTACTCTTCCGCGGACGACCCGGAGCGTACCCGAATCGGAAACTCGAGCCTGGCGCGCGCAGCTTATCTCCACACCCGTGCACCACAGCCGGTTATAGATGCGCGATTTGGCTGCTTGCAGCATTTGCTTCGGTGGACGCATTCCGTCGAAATGTCTGTTATCTAGATCTGACACTCTTATCGCGACAGATTTCTCCACATGGAAAGGTCCCGGTTCTGCATCTTTCGTTATCGCTGTAACCCGCGTCCGTGATAGGCGATTTTTTCGGGCATTTTAATAGACTCGGTTTGGGCACCGAAAATTTTTCCCATTTTCCCCATCAACTACCACCAGCCCTCTTTAGGCATTTTCTGACGGCCTTTTGTCACTGGCCATTCTTAATTTGCATTTTCGAGGAATAGTATTTGGCAAAAAAAGGCGACATTTTTCAAAAAATATAACGGCGGCATTTTTCCACTTCTGTGCATCGACAATCCGTCAAATCGACATTCCATAAGCTTCAAAAGAGAACAAAAAAGAAGCTACCATGAGCGACGAGATTTTCTCGATCAACTCGACGCTGAACGAGGATTTCATTCCCGGAACGATCAACATTTATTCGTTTTCGGCGGAGGAAGGCCACCTGAACCTCAAGGTGACAAAAAATAACGTGATTTTGGTACCACAACCATCAGATTCCGTCAACGACCCGTTGAACTGGGCCCGAAGCAAGAAATTGTGGAATTTTCTTCTCTTGGCATTCATCACAGGCTTCACTGCGGCAACGCTGAACGACGCCGGTGCCACACAGGACTCTTTGAATGAACTATACGGAATTTCATACGATGCCATGAACTCGGGTGCAGGTGTGCTTTTCATAGCCATCGGCTGGACGACTTTTTTGCTCACACCAGTGGCAAGTCTTTACGGACGTAAAGTGTCATACTTTATTTGCATATTCGTCGGGCTTGTGGGCGCAGTGTGGTTTGCCGTCTGCAAGAGAACGTCCGATACTGTTTGGTCACAGTTATTTGTTGGGGCGTCTGAGGCATGTGCAGAGGCCCATGTGCAGCAGTCGTTGACCGACATGTACTTCCAGCACCAGCTAGGTGCAGTCTTGACCGTGTATATATTGGCGACGTCGGTGGGCACGTATTTGGGTCCGTTGATCGCTGGCTTCATTGTGGAGGGCGCTGGTTTTCGTTGGGTAGGGTGGATCGCAGTTTTCATCCTGGCCGGTCTTTTGGCGGTGATCTTTTTTGGCATGCACGAGACGATGTTTGACCGTAAGAAATACCAGGGCGTGGTGCAGCAGACGTCGCTGGGCCAGTTTGACCTCAAGACCGAGAAGAAAGACATTTTCGCTGAGAAAAAGGAGTCCAATGGGATCGACGAAAACTTATCTGTTAGCTCCAACATGTCTGTTCACAGCAACAACCTCGAGTTAGCCGTTACTCACAAGAGGGGCGCCCGGGAGCCAAAAATCAGCTATTGGCGACTGGTGGCGATGATCACCAAGGCGCCCAATTTAGTCGGCACCGGCATCAAGCAGTACTTGAAACGGCTCTTACTCTTGTTCCGGGTATTCCTTTTTCCGCCAACCTTGTTCTCGGGCCTCGTGTGGGGCATGCAGGATGCACTTTTGACCTTCTACTTGACTGTTGAGGACGACGAGTACTACGACCCGCCATACAACTACGGCAACACGCAGGTGGCGCTCATGAACGTGCCATGCCTTATCGGTGCCGTCATTGGGTGCGTATATGCCGGTATAGTGAGTGACTGGTTCACCATCTGGATGGCGAAGCGTAACAATGGTGTGCAGGAAGCCGAATACAGGCTCTATTTCTTGATTATCCCGGCGATTCTTACGCCCGTGGGTCTCATTCTCTTTGCCGTGGGTACAGACCAGCACTGGCCTTGGTTCCCCACCTATTTTGGGTTAGCGTTGATTGGTATAGGTTTCGGCTCGCTGGGTGACGTCTCCATGGGTTATTTGATGGACGCCTACCCAGATATGGTGATTGAGATGATGGCAGGAGTTTCCGTGATCAACAACATGTTCGGCTGCATTTTCACGTTTGCGTGCCTGCCGTGGCTTGATGCCATGGGTAACACCAAGACATTCATCATTTTGGCCGTGATCACAGTGATAGTTATGGGTGGTGCCGTTCCATTCATCATTTACGGGAAACGTATTCGTAAATGGACCAAGCCCTGGTACCTTGACTACTGCCATCGCCGTGATAGCATGGAGTAGACCATTCAGGCACATTTCAAATAGTATTTATTCATAGACTTTTGGGGTACCGCGTAATGTTTGGTGTCGATCTGTAGTTCAGTTTTTGATGAAGGCTAAGACCCAGGCCGCCTTCACACTGATCATAAGTTTGAGTTGTTCCTTAGTGTGGGAGGGTTAGAGATGGTATGTTAATGGTCTCTGTAACTTGTTTCTCTCCATGAACAGATCAGGAATGCACCATTTGCACCGTTTCACGACCACCAGCACGATACAATGTTTTCTGTTTTTTTTTTTTTTCCAATCACCGTAATCGATTTATCATCAAAAAGGAAACATGAGAACAATGGCCATAGCCAGCTCTCAAACATTCCATGGCATGATATCAGGCTATATTTGATTATCTCTGTTGTTTTAAAGTCGACGGTGATCTTGGTACCGGTTGTGTCACATGTGCAGCCTCCAATACCCGTGCAATTCTTTCCTGGAAGTACGTGGCATGAAATATATATGATGTTTGTTGTGGTCTTCTTGGATTTCAGACCCACCAGCTTATTGCCAAAACGTCAGATAGTGCCGGTCGCATCATGCCATAGACAATGTGCTTTCAAGCTCATAGCCTGATTAAGAAACAGTCAACAGGTCATAAATTGGACACGTACGATTCTCTGCTCCGGCGAGCTTGAGGGATGGTTCATGATGCAAGAAAACCAACCTTACATGTTCGATATTTAAAACAGTCGTTGTCGTTGGCTGGTTCCGACATCGTAAATTTCTCGGAAATCAATCGATTCTTGGGTCATGGTGAATCTTCCATCAAGCTCGACCTTCTCGTCGTGTGCGTCGTTGGAGCATCCGGGACTCCTAAGTGTAGCGAACGTTGACATTATTTGGATAGTGAAAAAAAAAAAAAGGTTTGCGGCTTTTTTTGCCATTTCAGATGCTTTGATAAGTTCAAAACACCTGCGTGTACGAGCACGACTGTCTTACAATGCGTTCCCTTTGAATTTTGTCTGATACCCTCAAGAGCATACGATTCCTCACGAGACGCAAGCTGCAAAAGCCAAAATTCCGGAAGCCCGTTTTCTTTCCTTTGCTCTTGGTTGCAAGCACACAACTCATAAAGACCCACCATAATTTCATGCACAAGACATTACACCCCAAACGATTGCCCAAATGACAGAAAGCGTTTCTTTACAGATTCTTACAAGCCGATCAAGAAACTATTATGTGGCTCATTAGAGAAACAGCTAAACCCCTCGACTACCACTGGCCGACCATGTTTTTCTTCGAATACAAAAAAAAAAACAGGTAAGCGGCTATACGTGGTGGCTGCAAATTCGTAGGTCACGCTTCGCCCTATTATCCACTACCCTACCAGCACTTGCTGCAAAATGCGCACTGACTCGAAAGATGCACACAGCCGTCTAGGGCTGCGCCCTTCCCACCTGCACGTGACCAGATCTTTTGCATGGCGCGCGCCCTACAGAGGTGGAAAAAAAGTTCTCGCGGGCCAATACTTCTTCTACACAATTCAAAACTAAGAATAGTCTGCCTATTGCTTAAATTGATTATCTCTAGTTCGCCATGTCTACTGAATCTGCTTTGTCTTACGCCGCCTTGATCTTGGCCGACGCCGACGTCGAGATCACCTCCGACAAGTTGGCCACTTTGGTCTCGAAGGCCAACGTCGAGATCGAGCCTATCTGGGCCGACCTCTTCGCCAAGGCTTTGGAGGGCAAGAACTTGAAGGACTTCTTCTTCAACTTCTCTGCTGCTCCAGCTGCCGGTGCTTCCGCCGGTGCCGCTGCCGGCGGTGCTGTTGAGGAGGCTGCCGCTGAGGAGAAGGAGGAAGAGGCCAAGGAGGAGTCCGACGACGACATGGGCTTCGGCTTGTTCGACTAATCGTGCCCCGGTATCTAATGTTAATAATTTAATCACACACCTCGGTTCTAATTTCACATGTAAATATGTATTGAAAGCTTACAAGATGTCGTAGACCTCCATGTCCGGTACTGTGGACCTCAATTTCATATGATGCTCTTGACCACGGCATAGGAGTCTGATTTATATCTCTTAATGATATGAGCATAATGAAAACGATGAGATGAACGTTTGAGCGTCGCAATTCGGCCGATGAGTTTGATAGGTACTAATGTTCATACGAATTCAGTAGCGGACCTTTACCCGTACGATGTTTAAAACAATAAAACTTACTCTCATGTCGCGTTGCATCACAATTGAGTTCGTAATGACCTACATCAAAAGTCTACCTGAACAGTGTTATTAAAGAATACAGACGTGCGCTTACTTCTTCTTCTTCTCGGCCTCAGCCTCAGCCTTTTCTCTGGCTCTCTTCTCTCTGATACCCCAGTACTTCTTCTCGTTCTTAGCGAGTCTCAAGGTTCTGTAGGCGGTCTGCTCTGGCACCTCAACAGCCTTGGTGGTGGTCTCGGTGGAGGCCTGGACAATAGGGAAGGCAACGGCGGTGTTGATCTGCTCACCCTCAGCCTTGGACTTCTTGTCGAAGATAACCAACTTGGACTTGTACTCGTTCAAGCGGGCGACGTTAGCGTCGAAGTTCTCCTGCGACTTGTTCTGTCTTCTGTGGTCAACGGCAATGCCCACAGTTCTGGCGTACTTGGCGGTCAAACCAGCGGCCTTGACCTCAGCCAAAGTGAAACCACGGCCGGCTCTCACCTTTCTGTTGTACTTGATAGTAGGACATCTGACAATAGGTCTCAAGGCATCCACTGGGGCTGGGGCAACCTTGGCGGCCTTCTCCAAACGGTGTTGTCTTCTGGATTCCTTCTTGCCGGCCTGGTCAAAGTGGACTCTGACACGTTCCTGCCAGTGCTTTCTGAAGTGGTTCTTCAACAAGGGTTGGTTCTTTGAGATAGCCATTTTTGTCCTGGAGAGATGGTTGTAAAAAAAAGTTCGCCAGTTAGCTTTTTTTCCGTGAGAACTTTTTTCGCCGCCTGTGCGCAGGACATTAGCGTGAGCGCTGCCAATCGACTCCTGGGGGCACCGAGCGGGACCGCGGCGCTGGTACGGCAGGCGGGCGCGGAGATTTCAGCGCAGTCACGCAGTCACGTGATCTGATTGATGTCGTTCAAGATGCGCGCGTATTTTTCAGACCGCGTACTGCAGATGGTGTGTATCGATGAGTGTCTGTTAATAGGTTGGTGCAACGCGCACTCGAACCTGCGCACGTGATCTACACTAACAAACACACCCACAGCAGAAGTGGCCTTAGCGATCAAGTTTCAAATACTTATCTGCAGTCCCACCACGCTGCCGCTCGCACGCAGCGGCGCTCACGGTGGGAAAAAACTTTTTCGTGGTGGGATTTTTCTCCATATACCATTTTCTCCATAACGATGTCCACTCCATCTGTCCAGGTATGTTGCGCCAGCCCCCGAACGAAACGTCATGCTTTGTGAAATATGTTGTATTTATGAAAAGAATCGGACAGACATTTGTCAAACATACGGAATGCCCATGTGGGAAAGAACACCTCTCAGCGGCTAATGAGAATTCACTGGATTTACAGCACCTCGAGATGCAAGCCTGATTCAAGCACTATACCCCCATCACAGTACCTGGAATGTGAAACAATGCATACTGCAGCCATTTGAGAGATTGTCAACCGATTTGAATCGACCCATCGAAATTGAGATTCAGGCGATCTGAATTCAAAAGTCCCTTCCACCATTTTGCTTCGTGATTTCGAGCATTCTTTCATGTCAAACACTTAATCCCTCATAATCTCATACTTGCATAAGGCCGGCGTTTTCAGACCCAAACAGGCAAATTATGGCCTGCTAGCTTTCACCATATCTCCACAACTTGTACTAACAAATAGACTTTCGGTAAGAAGAAGACCGCTACTGCTGTCGCCCACGTCAAGTCCGGTAAGGGTTTGATCAAGGTCAACGGTACCCCAATCACCTTGGTTCAGCCCGAGATCTTGCGTTTCAAGGTCTACGAGCCATTGACTTTGGCCGGCTTGGACAAGTTCGCCAACATCGACATCAGAGTCAGAGTTACCGGTGGTGGTCACGTGTCTCAGGTTTACGCCATCAGACAGGCTATTGCCAAGGGCTTGGTTGCTTACCACCAGAAATACGTCGACGAGGCTTCTAAGAACGAGCTCAAGAAGATCTTCGCCTCTTACGACAAGTCCTTGTTGGTCGCCGACTCCAGAAGAATGGAGCCAAAGAAGTTCGGTGGTCGTGGTGCCAGAGCCAGATTCCAGAAGTCTTACCGTTAAATGGGTGTGGCATTGGCCTTGCATCTTTTTTATCTAATGTACAAATTAAGCACGTATATCTGTTGTAGTTGTCCCCGGGAACTAAGAGATATGACCGAGGGACTAGATGATAATCATTGACCTGCCTCGATGTATACCAATATGCGAAAGGCTGCCGTTGCACGCAGAGTCCAGATCTGTTTCCACTCAACCAAGTTTGAAAGTATGGACATATGATACGAGACTCTTGAGGTTTAACACTTTATTCTCAGCCGTTTGCATCCATGGACTTGCACTCAAACAACCCCAGTCCTCAATCAGATGTATCAAGCAAAAAAAAAAAAAACACAACTTTTCGAAATGAATCTTTAAAAGCATGCAACAAAAAAACATTGGATGCGAATAAGTCTAGAAAAGGGTAACTCCGAAATTAATGCATCGTGTTTGCAGTTTGAAGCAGTCATGAAATTCTGAATCTCGTGGGTTATCAGATCTTAGAATACGATAAGTAAACTTCTTTTCGGCTCAATATATGTATTACAACCAAGTCGATCAAGAAGTACCGGGAATTCAAAAATATACATGCTCCAAAACCCTGTAACTTTTTCAACTCCGTGCGCTGTGATTTTCCACACACCACGAAGAGGGGGTTCTGGAACATATGGGATTGTGGAAAGCTACGAAAGCAATTCTGACTCTCCAGTCGTTAGTCAGATGTATTATGTATCAAACAAAAAAAGAAAGCCAAATGCGAAGAATCCAGAAATCCCCAGGGTTCTATTTTGCCATGTGTCGCTGTCGTGAATTGGCCTGCAGCCATTCTTAACCACGACCGAGTGAGCAGAATTGTGCTAAAAGGGACGAAATTATAAAACTTTCAGTGCCGGCTTCCGTGTTCAAGAGAAAAAGCACAAGCAAAAAAATGATAAGAAAAAGAAAAAGGTATAAGCAAAACACTTTTATTTTCATCTCACTAATTAAGCACGATCAAAAGAAATCCATGACCACAGGTTATCAACGAAGAACTAATCTTTGTTTTCTCTTCGGCTTTTTTTGATCAACAAACAAGATTGGGTCTTTCTCCAACTAGATTTTCTAAAGGTAATATGACTTGTTTTCTATCTATTTGCCTAAAGGTTCAAGATCCAAATTTTGTGGTGTTTTGGGTCTGGAAGAACAAGCATCTAATGCCTTGTTGAGCCTTCTGATCTATATTCACTTTTAATCTATCTCTGATCTCTAATATATCCACGATTGACGCTTATGCCCGACCAATCAAAGAATCATTGTTGTAGAAAACTTGGACATGCCTGTTGGCTCTGGCTCGTTCCACTATACTCACAGCCAATTTACTGTCTCGCAGTACTGGTCTCGTCTGATTTCGCAAAAATTATCAATTTATCACGTTTCGTGAAAGTGACCATAATTTTTCTCACGAGTCTTTGCTCCGTCGTTGCTTTGCCTTGAAGATTTTTGAATGCGGCCTTCCAGAAAAGTTGGCCTTAGCAGGACCTGATATGACATGAAAATGAGAACTCTCAGCCAAACTAGCCAACTTTGGTCTGAATTTCCGTTCGCAGCCCATGATCAATTTCACACCTTTAAATTATCAGAACAATACGCTGATTCTGAAAAACCCTTCCTGTCACCCATTTTGTTCGGAAATATTCTGTACTATCTGATAGCCCTTTGGTCAGGTCTGCATAGAAGGATCACAAATCTTTGACGTTGACTTGAATAGTAGCCTGTTTGATTTCTTGTGAAACAGAGAATTCTGACATAATCAAAGTTCTTTGAACAGAATGTGGCATATTTTCCTCACCAAGATCTTCATCAGTAGGCCAGACCGGGTGATCTAAAGGTTTATTCTCAGACGATGCTATCTCATAGGCTGGCCAGGCCGCGTCTTCAATTGCAGGCTTGGAAGCCATGATAATAAACCCAAAAAGATCCCAAATCATGCACCATAAATCGGTCAAAAGCATCATAAACTATATTTATAGCTCTTTTCTGTTTCACAAGGTCAACAAGAATAAGAATTTTTCAACAAGGCATTCAAATTTATGTTGGATCAAGTTTCTCCTGTTTTGAGTCTTCGTCAATTTCCTAATCTGGCGGAAACGCGGGCCCGGCCCCAGATTTCGCGTGGCCCAATGCGGCTCTATGTCCACCGCCATGCCGTACAACATAATTCTATCAACGAACTAAGTTGAGTTCCGTCACCGAATTCTCCAGAATTATAACATGGCCTGGATCGCGTCGCTGCCGAGCCTTCAAATCCCACTACCATTGGCGTCGCCCGTGGTGTCTGTTGAGCCGATTCCGCACTCGAATTTAGTGGCGCTCATAACCGCAAGTTGCATCACTGTTTTCGACACTAAAACACTACTCCCGTTGGCGTTACACGCGCGGTTGCCCGAATGTTTACAGACACATGGTGAGAGCGTTGATGCCAAGGTTCGAGATGTGGCGTTGGACACGGCATCTGGCGAAAAGATGACGTTGTTGGACGTGCACGTGCGCACCCAAAACAACTTCGTGCTTCTCTATCACATCTCCGTGAACCACAACAAGTCGTTATACGAGGTAGTAGACGCTTCCAGCACGGAAAATGTGTTGCAAAACAGTCTACCTCTAGCGGCTCAAAGCACGAAAAACTCGCTCTCGGGCATGTTCAAACTGGCCACGCAGTCGCTACTTCACGGCCAAACCATGGGCTCTAATATGGCCAGCGTCGAGCATTTCGAACACGCGTCCGTGGATGATGAGCAACGCAATGGGTATATACCGCTTGTCAAAGTTGCACTTGTAAAGATTTTGAAGCTCTCGGCAAAGATCACGGGGTTCTGGTGTAAACCCAATTCGCGGAACTTGATCTTCTTTAACGGCGAAAGCCTGCTTCAATTGCTCAATATCAAGACATTCAAAAGTGACTCTGTGAAGCTTGCGGAGGCCAGCTGGTACAGTGACACTCTTTTGCTTGAGTATAATGCGAACGAAAACTATTTCTTGCATGTAAATTGTGCCAATGACGTTTCGCTTTTGCAACTAGATCGTCTGAGTGGGGAACTACTAGTGAGTCATACGGCTTTAGCCACATTAGACTGCAGCGCCAGAAAAATCGCCTTCAACCCGCAAAACGATCTTTTGTTGCTCGAAACAGACACAGATCTCAGACTTTACACTTTCAACAAAGGCACAGCACAGGGTTTGCAGTTCTTGAGAACTATGAAGAAGTTTGCAGAGCCGCACGGGATAGAGTTTGGCTGGTCGCCATGTGGCGAATTCTTCTATTATATTGACGTTTCGACCCATTTTTGGCAACTTATTTCGAAAAACGGGCGTGTGCATTTCGGTTCGGCTCACGTAGTCTCAGAATTGGCCGCTGCGAATACCCAAAACCCCGATTCATTGATAAAAGATGCCGGTTTTTGCCACATCTCGCTTTGTGCCGTATCCTCAAACGCACAGTGCCTATTCTTGATCGACACTAAGCGCCAAACGTTATTCAAGATCGATCTATTCAGGCAAATCGAGACTCTGGAAAGACCGCTATTTTATGACCATTATTATCTCAGCCGCCTTGACCCTGCAAACCCAGGTTCGTTTTTGCGAGTGCCTTTGCCGCCATTTATACAGAAAATCCTAGCAGAAATGCAATGGATAAATGGCGGCTCGCTCAAAAAAGCGCTGAAAGTGCCCACGGCAAAACTCACCGCACGCTTCAACTCACTGAAACAGCTTTCTTTAAGTTATGGTCGCGAAATTGCCATATCCACACCAATATGTGCCGGCCTGGAATGCCTCCAAGTGTACTGGTTCCAGTTTTACAACCACTACATGGGCCTGATGAATGTGGTGGACCATATCTGGCTAGGGGACTATTTGTTGCTCATCAACAGGGTACCGAGAGAGAACTCAGCCGAGACAAGTATCCCGGAAGACTTCATGGAGGATGAATTGGTACTTTTGAATACCGAACAAGCAAAATATGGTGCCGGTGGGGTCAAGTTCAAATTCGACAGCGACCTAATTTCGTGGAGACACACGTTCAAAAGCCGAATCTTAGAGATGGAAGTTTCCGAAGGCGAAAATGCCGAAGTTCGCACCTTGACTATAGTCACGCACGACATGAAGATCATCATGATTGATTTCAATCTCGATTCCGTGAGCCAGGCGGAAACACCCGACTTTAAGTTGGACTCGTCAAAGATATCCATACGGGTGCGCAGAACAATTCACTTGTCAAGTATCAAACACAAGCTTGCGATATCTTCTTTGAAAAATATCTTCACCATTATGAGCAAACACTTCTTTTTCTTGCTAGATAACGGAGACTGTTTCCTCCTCAAGAATCAAGCCACGCCGCCGCCCAACGGCCTCGCTCACGAAACCAATGCCAGCAACATGTATGAGTTGATCAAAGTGAATTCTGCAGTCGACAGATTTCAGGTGTTGCCCATACGTTATAACGATATGGTCTCAGGAACTTATCTCACGCTATTCAAGGGCGACGATGTGCTCGTGTACGACTTGCAGGAACTCCTAGCCCGTGCGCACGAATATGAAGACACAGATGTTTCTGGCGATGTGGATGTGGTGAAGAGACTCAAACCTGTAAGAGCACATACCACAGGCTTCAGTCCGGTTCAAGTATTTCAGTCTTCTGGCACAATCGGGATCTTGGGATTTGAGTGTCAAGTCTTGTGGAAGAACGAGACCTTGATTCTCAAGCAAAAACCTGGCCGATTACTGGTGTTAGACAAATTCGTACACCGCGATCTTTTTGAAGCTCGCTTGAGCGAGATTGTTATCAACGCAAAATACGCCGGCTTTGAAAATTTCGCGTACTGTCTCGAACTATTGCTCTTTGAACAATTGGATAGTTCTGAGTCTGAGGACTCGTTCAAAAGAGTATGTGGCCTTGTGGGCGCCAATCCCGCGGCATACAGAATATTCGTTAACTTTTTGCGCAAGATCGAAGTGCACTATTGGGATCGTTTCTTCAACACGTTGAAACTCACGCCACTCGAGTTCATGAACAAGTTGATTGCATCACACAATGTCGATCTCTGCTATAATTACCTTAGCATCTACCTCAATTTCAAGAAAGAACACGACCGCGCCGACTCGCCCGAGGAATATGATGATTTACTAGGCGAGACTGAGCAGCTTGTTATTTTGAAAATCGTGGACATGTTGCAGAAAGACGAAAAGTGGGATGAGTGTTTTGAGCTTTGCCGCTTCATCAAGCTTTTGCAGCCTCTGGGCACGCTCCTCACCAAAGTGCGCGCCAGCATCAGTGCATGAGCTTTGCCTATATTAGCGGTTTTGAGTGGTACGCTATAGTCTTTGACCCGAAGAGGCAATTTGGAGCGTGATAAAATCAATGCAGTTAATAGATGTGACTCCTCGACGGAGGTCTCAAAATAGGCTCATTTTGCAAAATTGACCTGGTTGATTTGAATATCCAGAGGCTTGACGATATCTCATGGTACATGCACGACCGCGCACTTGACCAACCAAACGGCCTCAATTTGCAAGAATCTCAAGAATCTCAAAACACCGATTTAAACCCCACATACCGCCAATGACGCTTGCCACGCAGTTCGCCGAGACCACCCGCCGGTCGCTCACACTGTCGGACATGAGGACGCGTGTGCTCCACTTGTACCGTAAATTCATCAGAAACTCTAAGGAGTTCTCCAACTTGTATGAATTGGACATGCCTGTGTCTAACGTGAAGACAAAGATTAGACAAGAGTTCGAGAGACAGAGGTTCGTGGCAGATTTGGATGTCACAAACATTCTCTACGCCAAGGGCCAGATGGAATTCCAGGAATTGATCAATTTCTGGAAACAGCAGTGTCACGTGTTGCGCTACTTTGAGGACCAGGAGACTTACGGCGACGTGGACAAGAACGATTTCGTTAAGAATTTCTTGAGAGGCAACTAGATCAAGAGGGTCTTATATTTTCAAAAGAGTCAGTGCATGTGTCTGGAAATTTTGCTCCAGCAGTGAGTTTGGCTGCGATATTCTGAGACGGTCGATTACGGCAGATACAACCGGCAGAATGCCGCGTACATATTTAAATGTGAATTACACAAGGATAGAAGCCGCGTAGAAAGCTGTATAACAGAAACAAAGGATGGGTATGTTCACAAGGGGGGTATTATATATTGCTGGCCCAGCCGCCTACTCCAATGGGTCGGCCAATGGCGGCTCCTCAACGCCGTAATCCAAGTCCTCGTCCTCCTCGACACTCGCCTCCTGGTACTGCTGGTATTCACTGACCAAGTCGTTCATGTTGGACTCGGCTTCGCTGAACTCTATCTCGTCCATACCCTCAGATGTGTACCAGTGCAAAAACGCCTTTCTACGGAACATTGCACTAAACTGATCGCCAACACGCTTGAACAACTCTTGGATCGAGGTCGAGTTACCGATGAACGTGGCAGACATGTCCAAGTCGCGCGGTGGCACGGAACACACGGCGGTTTGCACATTGTTGGGGATCCACTCCACAAAGTAATCAGCATTTCTCGTTTGTACCTTGTGCATCTCGTCGTCAACCTCCTTCATCGATACTTTACCTCTGAAGAAAGCCGCGACGGTCAAGTAACGCCCGTTACGTGGGTCGGAGGCCGCCATCATGTTTTTCGCATCAAACATCTGCTGCGTCAACTCGGGCACAGTCAAGGACCTAAAGGACTTCGAGCCGATCGCCGTCAATGGTGCGTAGCCAACCATGAAGAAGTGCAAACGTGGGAATGGAACCAAGTTGACAGCCAATTTACGCAAATCAGAGTTCAACTGGCCTGGGTAACGCAACGAGGTGGTAACTCCCGACATCACCGAGGAGACCAAGTTATTCAAGTGATCATAGCTTGGCTGCGGCAACTTCAACGTCTTCTGACAAATGTTGTACAACGCCTCGTTGTCGATACAGAACGTCTCGTCCGAATTCTCCACCAATTGGTGCACGGACAACGTCGCGTTGTAGGGCTCGATCACGGTATCGGACACCTTTGGAGATGGCACCACGGAAAACGTTGCCATCATACGGTCAGGAAACTCCTCACGGATCCGCGAGAGCAACAACGTACCCATACCGGACCCGGTACCGCCTCCCAACGAGTGTGTGATTTGAAAACCTTGTAAAGAGTCACATCCTTCAGCCTCTCTTCTCACAACATCCATAACAGAGTCCACCAACTCCGCACCCTCGGTGTAATGACCCTTGGCCCACACGTTACCCGCCGAGGATTGCCCGAAAATGTAGTTGTCAGGTCTGAAAAGATTACCGATTTTCGAAGCCTTGACCGCGTCGATCGTGCCGGGCTCCAAATCGACAAGCACTGCACGTGGCACGTATTTGCCTGAAGACGCCTCGTTGAAGTAAACATCCAACTTGGCCTTTTGAATGCCTTCGTCACCATGGTAGTTACCATTGTTATCTAAGCCATGTTCGCCACAGATAGTCTCCCAGAAAGCAGCACCCTGGCGGTTAGTATTGTTGTAAAAAAGGGGCAAAAAAGGAAAACTTAAAACATACTATTTGGTTACCACATTGACCCGTGGACAAATGAATCTAGAATCGTTAGTAAAACATGATGTTATAGGAGATAGATCACGTGACTTTGGCCGGCTACTGCCCAGCGGTAAGCGGGGTAACAGGCAGAATTATGGGAAGCTGGTGTCACAAAGTTGCTAAAAATGGCGATCAATGTGGATAAAAGCTGTTTTTAATTTGAATTTCGAGGAGTTTTCCCGATTTTGATTGGCGTTTTCAATGGCGCTCTCGCGATCCAATAGTCACACGCGAACAATGCCAATTAAATGTGGAATAACCCCGTAAATTGCATTTATCACCATGTCATTTTGTTTCTGTATTGATAGCAGCCATAAGATTGATATTTTTTGACTCTCAATTCGTAATTTGTGCAGCTTTTTATCGAATCACACATGTTCGGTTTCAGCGTGTGGAGCGTGTTTTGCTCGCGTCCTGATCCGGGTGAAACCCCCAAAAAAAAGCCAATTATGAACATCGATAATCTGCTGCCTGTATGCCATGTCACATAATGTATCATATCTGTACGAGTCTCACATACGATTTCTCTCATAGTGGTGATGTGAGAGGGTGTTTTGAATGGAGATATCAGGGGATTCAAGCGAGAGTTGAGAGCGTGAAAGGCTGCGTACGGCATGTTTATTTTCTGTGCGTGGCCCAGCTAGGCAGAATTGGTAGACACACGACCGCGAAGTGTTGTTATTTTTCTCTTTTCGGATACCCGTGCGGCTCGTGCATGCGTACTACTACACGTATTTGGCGTGGTCCAAAAGGCAGCTATACCGCAGAGAATATCGGTCTAAGGAAGCCGAGAAATAAATGTTTGTTTTCTTTTTGCACGATTTTCTCTAACTTGAATCTCTTTAATTTACTGTTTTCTCTTTCAAGTTTGAATCTGCCTACTATCTTTCGATCGGTGTGGTGTTGGACCACACATTGGCTCGCGCTTGAGGTTGATGAAAGACAATTAAGCTGTTTATCTATCCATATCGTCAAAATGATTATAAGTTTTTTGAAGTATGGATTTAAAACTTGACTGGAGTATAGATGGAAATTTTTCTCGAAAAAATTGGGCACTTCCTGATTTTTGATCATCATTGTTTAATTTTCTGTTACCTCCATGATCAGAGATAGTACCTTGTAAACGGAAAACATGGCCCACATACATACAAAAAGTTGACCAGATCCAATAACCTTTCCCTGCGCCTAATTTGTTCTCTAATTAGTATAATGACATGCCTTGGCAATCCAATCACGCCGAAAGGAGATTTTTTCTACTTGCTTATCCCTCCCCTTATTGTTTGCGAGATGGTATGCTTGAACGAAATGACGTTGGCACAAGTGTGCACACCATGCCTCGAATGCATTGAGACCCGCTTTTCAAGATCTTGCTGAGAAAGATAACTTGACAGATTCTCCGGAACAAATTCAGAGATATTCCTTTTTACGATTATAATGCGTTCTATAGATGGTTATCCCTAGAACTATCTCTGATATTGGCCAGAAAGGTAATCGTTATAGGCAGTATTGACTGGAACTATTGGTGAGCGTTTCCTAAGCTGGTCTCAATATAATTAACGGGATCTTTATGTCTTTCAAGTATTCTGTATTTATCGAGCAATTTGAACTCGTATTCGGCAGCCAGCCAGTGAAATCGACAAGCCCATGAGTCTACGATAGGGTGATTGAAATTGGCCGCAGGATACATTTGGCCCGTGAACAAAAGCTTGATGCGCCCTATTGAGAACAATCCGGAAGGGCGAGAAAGAAAAAAAAAGATAATTCAGTCTAATAAGCGTTCTTCAATGTTTTCAGTCCTCTCTCACTCAGATCGACTAGTGATTGGAAATCCACTGTAGCCGCCTTACGCAATATACACAATTAAACAGTGTTTTGATAACTGGCAAAGTAGGATTCTCGTGAATGTTTAGTTGAAGATCTTGCTCGAATAGGACTCATCTTACCTCAGTCTCTACGTACGTACGCATACGCAACACCGTGTAATATATTACGCAATAAACAGCACTGAATGTCAACCACACATGATTACATTTCGATTGGGCAATCACAGAAGTTTTCCAGAAACATCGTTGATTATGATCGGAAAACGGAGTCGCTTTTTTTTAAAAAAAAACATGCTTTGAAAATCGAAAGTCTGTTGGATAAAGAAAAAACAGTGCTAACGGGCTACTGCTCTCAGCTTCACACATGCACGTATATGGTGAACACGACCTAATAAAAGCTCAAAGTTTATAAATTAAAATACAGGCTCATGGAAAAACTTCATAAGCAACATCATTTGCAAAATAAAAAGAAACGTCCGATTTTTGTTGGCTTAGCACGGACTGTAATGGGCCTTGGTCCTGCAGATAATCCAACACCCGACTCTCGCTTGTGGTACACTCGCATTCTCACGCTGAACACCATGCCAGCACGTTCCTAGTCATTCCAACCTCACTTCCAGGTGTTAAAAAGTCACACTTAAACACACATAAACTTGTTCTTTTTGGCAGAAGCTAAAACCTAGACTTACCCGGAACAATACACGCACACAAAATATGTCCAGTACGATCCAAAACCGTACGCACGAGTTTCAACAATGCGTGACGTCGTTCGACAAGATAAATAAGGTTGGTACGCCGCAACAGCGGCAAATTCCGGGGAAAAAATCGAAGTTCAGCCAGCAGGCCAGCATTATAGCCAAGGACATTGCACACACGACGGAATTGTTGCTGAAACTTGCGCTTTTGGCCAAACGCAAGCCGCTTTTTGACGACCGCCCGGTGGAAATCGGCGAATTGACATATGTGATCAAACAGGATATATTCAAGATCGAGCAGAGCATCCAAAACTTGCAGAAGTTTGCACGCGGTGACTCGCTGATCCAGGTCGACTCGCAAATCACTCAGTACCTGAAAAACGTGATGAACTTGTTGAATCTGAAGATGAAAAACGTTAGCGGCGAGTTCAAGTCTGTTTTGGAACTCAGACAGAAAAACGAGCTAGTAAACAAATCGAGGAAGGAGCATTTTTTATCCGCTGCGCTGAACAGACAGAATAACGGCTCGCCGGCGCTAAACGGGCCGAACCTGCTTATGAATTTGGGCGAGAACCCGTATTTGATGCCGGATACACAGGAATTGCCCTCAAACAACGAACTACTTGCCATTCCAGACCAGACGCGACAGCTCTTGCTAATGGAAGAGCAAAGCAACGAATATTTGCAGCAGCGTAACTCTGCCGTAGAGACCATAGAGGCTACAATCAATGAGGTGGGCAATTTGTTCCTGCAGCTAGCAACTATGGTCACGGAACAAGGTGAAACGATACAGCGGATCGACCAGAACGTCGAGGACATCGACATGAATATCCTGGGCGCCCAACGCGAGCTTTTGAAGTATTACACGACCATTTCCAGTAATCGGTGGTTGTTCTTGAAGATTTTTGGTGTTTTGCTCGCGTTTTTCTTCCTCTGGGTTGTCGTCAGCTAATAGTTCGTGTGCGGGATCAAATTTGGGACCATGTATCTATCTTGTTTTCTCAGGGACTTTCACGACGGTCATTCCAGGGTACGTCAGATTTATCATGGGACAGACTTAAAGGAGAAGGATACGGATTGCACCTCTCGATCATCTGTGACCAAACATTTTCAGAAACGGTGCCTCACTATGAATTTTCTGAGGCGAATATCCTTTTTGCACATCTCAAAATCAGCCAGAAAATGCACGTCCTTCCAAGCTAATGAATCGTCGCTTTGTTCAATTCAAGAAACGATCCTCAGCCTAAAAGTGAGAAACTAGCTTACTCACAAGACAGTGTTTCGACTTCAATTAAAGCGTTGGATAGACTCTGCACGAGGGCAAACTGCAAAGTTTAATGCTTGCAGCATAAATTCACGTTGCTAAGGGAGCATGAGATGATGAGACTCAGGACATCAACCGTTTCTTAAGCAACTCTACCAAGACGGGAAGAACAGTTTTTTGAAACAAAGCAAAGATTTGAAGAGAAAAAGAAAACGAAATGAGTATTTTTGAAATCATTCTCCCGACCGAAGAGGCTTCTTTTAAAGTAATGGAGAAGTGTATTGATGGCGAAGGCGCTGCTGGTTCTGGTGCGACTTGCGGCCACTTCTTTATTGCATATGTTTCCATGCTGGTTCGGCCAAAGAGTCGACTCACACGTGACTTATCGTGCATTGAATAATTCAAATAGACAAGCAAAAACTACTCCTCTACGAAAACACTCAAATCGCCAAACATATCCCACAGAGATTAAAACAACAAGAAAAAAAAGCGTTGATAGCAAATGCTGTGGCGGGTCGTGCGCGCACCGAAACGAGCACCCCCCTCCCCGGACAGTTCCCAGCGCTTATCAGTACACCGTCATTCGCCAGCACAAACAGTAACACCACGGCATAGGCCCCCTTTTCGAGCATAAATTCTCTCTGATTATTAGATTATCAATCGTCTACCTTGTCAATAATACCAACGCACTGCAAAAATGTGGAATTACATGTTTGGCGGCAACAAGCAGCAGAAAAAGGAGTTGCCGAAAAAGGCGATCGTGGAATTGCGGGAACATATTCAGATGCTCAACAAAAAACGCAGCCATTTGGAGCTGCAAATCGCAGACCAGGATGCGTTGGCGCGTAAATACATAGCCTCGAATAAGGCGTTGGCGAAGAACGCATTGAAGCGGAAGAAGGGCTACGAAACGAACTTGATGAAGATTGAGAACCAGATCGATTCGTTAGAGACGCAGTTGACGGCGATCGAGGGTGCTAACTTGAACTTGGAGACGATGAAGGCGATGAAACAGGGCGCACTGGCAATGAAACAGATACATGGCGAATATGACGTGGACAAGGTTGAAAATACGATGGACGATATTCGCGAGCAGGTGGAGTTGGCAGACGAAATCTCGGAGGCGATTCTGCGGCCCGTGGGTACGGGCTACGTCGACGAGGACGAGTTGGACGAGGAGTTGGCTGCGTTGCAGGCCGAGGACCAGGAAGCTCGCCAAGAGAAACAGCCACAGAAACAGGCCCTGGAGCCGCAGAGGCAACCACAGCAGGCCATGCCCGCGTTCCCGCTGGTGGCTCAGGGCACGCCGCAGGACGAGGACGAGGACGAGGAGGCGCTTCGCGCGTTGCAGGCCGAAATGGGTCTATAGACAGGTGTCGAAGGACTGACGTTGAAGATGGCCCACGGGAGCGGTGGGTATCGCAAATCATGCGAGTCACGTTCCAAGTCTGTCGCTTCTTTTTCTAGCATGCACACTGCCTTCTGTTTTGTCTTGAAAGCACGCCACTGACAGAAAGCGTATACTGCAGATGCGTGACGCCACGTGAACGATTAGGTCATATCGTTTTCGTTGCTTGTGAGCAATTATCTACGGTGTCGTCTGGCTTAGTCTGTGTACACCGAGGTGCGCGAGCTTGATAGCGCCTCTGCTTTGAATCGGGATCTCGGACTAATGAGGGCTTCTGTCATACCCCGCGTCACCTGGCCTGCTACAATTCCCGACCGTTCTGTGTGGTAAATGAAGCCCGAGAACATCAGCCTAACCTACATCGGAGATCTTGAATTGAAGGCCTTCCGCGTCTTCGGAAGATTCTCGATAGGTATGTGCCAGTGACGCGTTACTTAGGTTCACCCCCATAATGTTGCAAGCGAGTCATGTGTCATTCCGTTTATGTATCGTCAAGCGACTTAACCAATAATTAATAAAGTCACGGACAGCGCGGATGTCATCGTTTCAACCGTGTGGGGGCATCATATGTGGTCGTCATCGATTGAGCCCGTGTTCACCAATGTATTCATCCACTTCCAAAGATGGCACAATAAATTGCGAGAAATAACATAAATACAAGTATACGATGACTCGTAGAGAAATAAATAGACTTCACTGTCTTTCTTCACCCTTCAAACCCTAAACTAACAACCGAAGTCATCCGGTAGCTGCACGACTAACGCCCTTATTTTCTTTTCCGCCAGTTCTTTGTGTTTCGTGAAGACTTGCCGCAACTCAGACAATACACCATTCGTGTTTTCAAGCTGACTATCCCAAACAATCACCTCGCGCCAGGCCAAAAATACCTTTCTTGCTAGATGTTTGACCTGAAGATCGATGTGCCCTCTAACATCGAGTAGCGCATAGAGCGCTATATTCAGTTCAATGATCCTCAAGACCAAGCGGTGACCGGTGGCGTTGCTTTCGCCATAATATACTAATTCCGAAACCGTACTTGACATCTCCCCTAAAACGTGCCACGCGAATTTGACTCGAAAGGACAATTCTCGAAACCGGGCCGTTCGTTTCTCGGCCGGCGTGGCGCTGTAAATAAGATTATCAATGTCCGAGAGGCGATTTTCCAATTTTTCGCTTTCAGCTTCAAACTGAATGTAGTCGAATTTTCGCTTTTTTATAAATGCTTTTAGACGTGTGAGGAATTTGTCCAACATGCCCTCCGCAGTCTGCCAGCCTGCATTTTCATGGTCAATAGTTTGATGAGAAAGAGAAATGGCGTTTCTGCTAACAAGAGTTTCAGCATGTGTGACGTCATGCGTAACAGAATCTTTCGAAAAATTGCTCTCGTAGTTTATAAGAGAAGATTGTATCAGGTCGCGTGTGACGTTAGCAGATATCAAAATCAACATAAAGGCAATTATCGCCAAAAGATTCAACCTTAAAAGCATGACAGGGAGTTTCATAAAAAACAAACTTTGGCCTGGTTTGCAGTCGAGCCAATGAATCTATTTATGTGGAACTCGGATGTGTGCAGGGGATTCACCCCACATGGACTATTTCCGTTTCGCAACATGTGTACTCCACGGAATTACCTTCCGGGTTTCCACACGGCAGGTTGCTTTCGGCATGGAATTGCTTTCGAGAACACAAAAAAGAAATCTTTCGAAGAAAAAATTATACTTTAATCGATATTTCTTTCAAACTGGTATGCTATCACAACTCGTAATTTTAGCCTTCAGACACTCAAATTTGGTCTTGTCTCTTGGTCATATATGCTCTCGCCTAAATGTGGCCAAAATGCCCACAGGGTTTTGAGTCGACACAATTTCACAGACAGTAGGGCTAATTTCATGGACTGTATCACTCTTTCTAGTAGTGGCCCGAATGGCTCTCTCTTAGCTCTCACGTAAGTGTCGTTCACGAAAGTGTTAGTGTATAAGCACGTGAAAGCTATTCTCAAAACGATGACCAACAAGAGATCTTCCTTAACAAAGTGAAAAGCCATTTAGGAACTGCGCTAAGATTTAAATAAAGTTGCACCTTGCAAAGCCAAAGATCTGACAATTCCGTTCTCGCAATGACTGTCATACTCAAATGAAACTAGATTCACACGATCACCCACGCCCAAATGTCAAAAACTGTAAGAAAGCAGTTTCATAGCAGCTTGCAGCTGGTTGCGCTTAGTCACGATGTTCAAAACCGCGATTTTCGACTCTTTATTGCACCAGTAGTGGCGTCATTGGGAACGGAATCTGTTTTTCCAACATCGCGAGTGTAGTTTGAACCTGCTTCACTTGTGTAGCAAATACTAAGCGCTCACCGATAGGCACGTGCATCAAACTGGCGAATTTCGCGACCCAGATTCCCAAACAGCGTTTGAACAAGGCAAGTTCTGCTTCATAAGAATCAATATGAACATCTAGTTTTCCGCGTGCATCAAGCACAGTCAAGATTCTTACGTTAAGCTCAATGACACTATGCATGAGTCGGTGGCATGGGTTTGAAACGTCGCTGTAATAGTGCATGCCCTTTGCAGAATCCACCATAATCAAAAACACGTGCTTGGCGAACGTCAATTGATCCAAAAGTTCCTGTGACGAACTCTCGCTCTCGATCAAGATGTTGTTCTTCGCAAGCTCTTTTCTGAAACCCGGAACGACAAGTTCGAATTTGCGGGACTCAAAACTTGTCTCGTTGAAGTAAAACCTCAAATCATTGACAAAAAGCCCCAACAGTCTTTCGACTTGTTTAGGATCGATCTCGTATTTCATCATCGGATTTTGGTTCTGTGACCCGTAAATTGGCCTTTTCCCTAAAGGATATCGTATAGTTTGAAACGCCTCGGTCTGGTCCGAGTCGGTATCTTCAGAAGTGTCATTTACTAGCCGTTCATATGCTGTATCACCTGAGTGGATCTTAAGTCTCATCCAGCCACAATTCACCACTGATGTAAATGTAAATGCCACAAAGATTGGAACGAGTCTCATATCCTTATTGTATGGGTCCAAGAATATCTTTGTTATTTGGAAAAGGTACAACGCCGTTGTCTTATAGTCAATAATATCTGTATGACAATGAAAGAAGCGGAATATACCTGATTGTTGATTTCATGGGGCTGTGTCGAAGATGAAACAATCAAGCCGGCGTAACATCCGATAGAGAGAGTTTACATATCGATTGGGCTGAGTTTTATCCGTGCAATATAGCATTCAAGGAATTGGCTATCCAGACTTACATCGTTCTCACCCAAAAAGACCGTTTCCGCCGGAATTACTCAACGCGCTCGCAATTTCATCTCCTGTGATTGGAAAATTTTCGCCCAATCCAGCAAGTAAAGGCTATCAAACGTATTCAAATATATTCCGCTTGTTTTCACTTGAGTCTTGTGTTGTGCGCTTTTTTGATTGTCTGTCTTGACACTTTGGCATCAGGAAGCGCAAAGGCGATAAGTGGTCACGTTAAGGAACACAGTGCCGGGCCAGACCTAAGCCAATTTTACCTTTTCCAAATATTTTAAGTTGCTCTTTCACTTGAGCAGTTTCGAATCCTACTTGCTCGAGGAGCCATAATATGTTGGGCCCAGAGCACCCGGGAACCCGCCCAGGCCCTGTCCTTTCTTGCTAGGGGCCAACGGAGCGCCGTGGCGAAACGCCTCCCTTGGTTTTGGTGCATCACCTTGTGAAATGCGCTCGTTATCTCTTCTTACATAATCGGCATACCCTGGCCGCGTATTGCGGCCGTCCGTTTCGTATGCGATGTTAACCTTTTGCGGCGGGAGCGTGTACGTTCCGGGCGGCGGCTGTGCGTGACCACCCCCTGGCGCATTGTTATGCTTCTGGGGCAGATTTGGATCCTGCCAATTTTGCTGTGAATCAATCGAAAAAGACTCTTCTCTCCCAGATTTTTCGTCAGGGTACTCACTTGGCCCATTATTCCCAGAATATTGCGGGGTCTGCTCTCCATTACCCGTTAGTTGCGACGCCTCCAGCTGTTCATAAGAGGGCGGCTCATCATTGGGGGTTTCTTTTGAATTGAAAGTGCTCATGATAGGCTAGAGTTGCGAAAAGGATTCTGAAAAAGTCTTTTGATTGGCAGAGCTTAATGTACAAAAGAAGAAAAGGGTCACTTTTGTGAGGTTCAATACTAAGGATAAGAGCGGCTAATAATGCGTGATTGCTTGCTGGGTCTGGGGTAACGAGGGGCACATCACGTGACGAGACAATTCGGATGTACGGGTGCCCTTCAAACTTTTCACATCAGGCGCACCTCATAATCTATTATATCAAGACCTTGCCATACACATATACATAAAAACATGCTCTCTCGCTCAAATATTGGCTATTTAGGCCAAACCACGAAGACTTTCGTCCGTGGCAAAAAAACGACTGGCGTCACCGCTTCTACTCAGAAAGTGGTGAATCAATTATCGGCACTTTCGGCCAGCAAGAAACAACCAAAGCTTTTGAAGTTGTGTGCGGAGGACCTCATCAAGCACAAAACCATCACAAACGCCTGGCGATTGTTTTCGAGAAAACAGAAGGACAAACACATGGATCAGCTTAAGAAGCAATTTCAGAGCATCAAAACGGCGATGGACGAGTTGAAAGCGCTTAGTCCTGAGTTATACGAGGCGGCAAATGCGCCAGAACATATGAAACGGTTTCCGTTGGACATGAAGGTCCCCACAGACTATCCCGCTAATCAGCCATGGGTATACAGCTACGAGAAGCGTACCGAATAGACAGGTAGATGATGGTACTGCATATAACACATCTTGTAAATACACGACAGCATACGACAACAGTGAGTTAAAGAGTGAGCTTTCGCCATGTAGAGAGGTCTAAAAGTATGACGCGAGTGATCGGACAAAGCGATTGGAGAATGTTTGCTTCATTTGATTGGAAAACCTCGATTTTTAGCTCATGCTATGTCTTTAAGTCAGAACCATGCAGAACGAAGAAAACTCATCTAAATTTTTAGATTTTGTTGTCACTTCCTTCAATTGAACGCAAGTTTAGCAATGTATTGCCTCAAAAATATGATCCTAATTAGCTGGTCTCAATGTAAATGTACTGGATTGTATCAACAATAACAAAATTGCAACTCTGGTCCTGCTGAGCCTTAGACAGGAGCTTGATATTAGCAAAACAACACATCAACTACCATTATGCATGTAACACATTTGCAAGGAAGACAAATTCGTTCAAGCGAACATGAGCGGCTGCTTGAGTCTCAGCATATCAAAGAAGAAGATTTTTCTCTTGGAATGATAGCGATACTCAGAGATGAACGGGTTGAACATGCTTTGAGGCGAGCAGGCCAAATTTACAACAAAAATTATTGACGAAGTGTTCTTGAAGTCAAGCGAAAATTGCTTTTGGGGGATCCCGCCCTTCACGACCACCACACATGTCTCAAACGAAAAATTCAGTGGCACAAATTCCAAGCACGCTTGTCATATGAGTTTCAGTTTCAGATTCATGTGCCAGTGCCCGTGTCCGTGCCGTGCAAGCAACGTCTTTTCCCTACCCCACAAATGATCCAAGATCAATTCTCTCCCCAAACAGAGCCCTGATCATAACGGCAAATCGGCTCCCACTCAGCCTACGCTTTCTTTTTCCGAGCCAGCGTGGCCGCGCTAGCATCCTTCCCCGCATTCCCATTTGCTGGTTCTACGGAATCTTCATAATCGTCCAAATCCGTCGTGGTGGAAACTGTGCCATGCTTTTTTTGAAGTGTCTTCACAAACGTCGCCAGCGACATACTGAAAATATGGTCTTCATCGGTGATTACAAGTCTACGCTTGTTGCTACCGCCCGACGAGTTTTTTGCGAAATTGTCAAACCCTTTCACGATGTTGCCGTAGGTGCTTTCATTGAAATAATCAGTTTCCTTTTCGTATATGGCATCCTCTAGCTCCGCAAGCTTTGAGTCGATCTCCTTTTTCCGGAGAATCAGCCGCGTGAGGTCGTTTTTGAGCTTCGTATACTGGTCCACCGACGGGCCCTGCTTGCTCATGATCTCGTTTGACCTATTATCATTCTAGAGGTGAATTGGTTTGCATAGGTGATGAGAAATGTGAGAGCCACACACCCGTACACCTCGAAATTTTAGATGGAAGCATCGGTTGAGGCGAATCCAGCACCCGAAGTGGCATTTTCTGGGCGGTTAAACTTACTCGCATTTGAAAGGACTTTCCTTTTTCTTGTCTGTGTAGTCTTGTTGAAAAGAAAAAAATATTATTCGCGGACGCACGTTGTGTGATATGCTGGCTTCGTGCCGCGGAAGGTTCAAGCGAGAAAGTGGTACGATTTGTTGTGGAGTGAGACTCATAGTCATCTTTACGAAGAAGAAGGTCACTGTTGCAATGCGAGACAAAAATAGCCTGACAGCCAAGAAATGCAACATGGATACGGACTCTCTCTAAAGCGCAAAATAAAAAACTCGTGGTTCTTGGCGCCTATCACATATACGGTGGGGCCACGAGAACCGAGTTTTTCCTTGTTGAAAGGGAGAGATCGATTGATTGTTCGCTGCGTCAGTATGATGTAACTTTGCTTTTGTGGCAAATGAGCCCGGATGGGAACTAGAGCCGAGGTGCACATAAGCTATCACGCGCCCGTTGAGGGAGAGTGAACAAACCCGGCGCACAATATATGCAGGCTTATGTAATGCAGCATGCGCCGCGAGCGGGGCGGGTGCAAAAAATTACGCAAGGATGCATAAGCTCGATCCGAGCCACCAGCAGGTAT
The DNA here is from genome assembly GCA_004217705.1 of Metschnikowia aff. pulcherrima. Lineage (NCBI taxonomy): Eukaryota > Fungi > Ascomycota > Pichiomycetes > Serinales > Metschnikowiaceae > Metschnikowia > Metschnikowia pulcherrima. The sequence goes on from CP034457.1 coordinate 2,573,151, forward strand.
ATAAGACGCGGGCGTGCATTTCGAATCTTCACGGATAAGTGAGGGGTCGGAATTTGTTCAGAAGGAGTCGAGCGCAATTATGCATGCATGCCACGGCACCCATTCTGCATTGCAATTTTAACCCTGATATCCGAGCAGTTCGTGCCCGTGGAATTGCGGTCGATTTGTGGCGAGGGTCAGTGGCACACGGGAGTTAGTCAACACAATTTGCGAAATCATGGAGTTCCGCATTCCACATCTGAGACACCCCTTTCGATAAGATGTGCGGTTTGTGTAGAGGTATGCTTTCTCTGCGAACATTCCAGGGCTGATGGAGTCTGAGACATATCCGCCAGTTTCGTCGAATCGCAATCTTTCAGTGGGTGTTCGTGTATGAAATCCTTGACTTTTCATCTTCGGAAAGTTTCGAGCCTGTGTGATGATTAGTCATATGTATTTGTTGAATCTTTCAAACGAGTTCAGAAAGTAGGCCACAAAACGGGGTTTCTTATAGATTTAGAAAGAATTCATTTTTGTTACCATCATCCATTGCCTAAGGGAGTCTGGCGACAACGAAACTTTTTGGTACCTTTACCGCGCGGGCCACTTTCCAGAGCTTTTTTGCAACACGCTCTTCATGTCAGTGTCTCCAATGTGCTGGCTACACTTGTCCTTTTGCAAGCGGCTCGCGGTTGACTTTACAAGAATTTATAAGAAAACAATCCTCACTCAAGGGATTATATATTTTCTTGATTGACTGGTAATGAGCTCTACAGGCCTGAGAGAATTGCGACATACGATGAACGTCGGCTGTTGAGGCGACATCACATAAAAGTTCTGTTTCTAAAACTTTCATTTAATAGCAACCTAGACCAGCGCAGTGGTTCAATGTATGTGGTTATGTGTCTCGCACAAAGAGAAATTGAGGACATGACAGTTTCTTAACTGATGACTAGGAAGGTTCTTTAATCTGCAGCTTCACGACCTCACGGGTATATTCATATGCTGTTCCAGAAAAGGATACCACAAAGTTGAAAGGGATGCATCAAGAAACCCCCTAAACAGACCTCTATGGAGGGGGCTCAAACTTAGCAATCAGCTATGGTGAAATTTTCAAATTTTATGGACAAAACCAAACATGTCATGTAGGATATTTCTTCAAAGCGCACAATATTGCTACAAAAACAAGATGTCAAACAAGCTCGAAGAATAAATTCAGGTTTTGTCTGTCTGCAACAGCAATGTCAGCAAGTCTGACTCCACATCGTTCGCCTTCATACAATTCAAGTGAACACCAAGATAAATTGTTGACCTAAAAGAACCTTTGAACCCGAAGATATTATGCCATTTAGCAATATTAAGCAGTGCTGTGTGGTGTTTGCGGAAGGTAGCTGTGGCGGCTAACCAAGGGGTTATTTCGAGACTTCATTGGCATATCACGTGATATGCGATAACAGACTCGACAACCTGATTTGCGCACGTTTTTCGATTCCTTCCATCCGCTTCGTCCGGGTGCGCGCTCCGGGCTGCTCTGAGCCATTTTGTCAGACTCTTAGGCGCATATGCAAACTCCGACCCCGAAAACTCTTACGGGGCACGGGCGTACGCACATTATTGTGGTGCCACGGTGGCAGCGCCGGAAAACCCGCTTAGCCATCCCCAGAGCAAATTTGCTACATTGGAGACGAATTTTGTGATGAAATTAACAAAAAAAAAATTAGAAACTGAAGCTTACTAACTAATTGGCCTTCAACTGCATGTCAAGGAGTTGGTGGTTCGCGTTAGCGTTTTTTCTGGCACTTCTAGAAATTACTCATTGGTGGCCCTGAGAAATCTCACCATGCGACCCGGGCTTGTGTGGTCCACACCTCGAGCCATTATAAAGGTGCACGCACTCGCACCCCTTCCTTCTGGTTTGAAAATCTTTTTATCATCAAACATCAAACAATCACAATGTCCGTCACCAAAATCCATGCTCGCTACGTCTACGACTCCAGAGGAAACCCTACTGTCGAGGTCGACTTGTTCACCGACAAGGGCAGATTCAGATCCATTGTTCCTTCTGGTGCCTCCACTGGTGTCCACGAGGCTTTGGAGTTGAGAGACGGCGACAAGTCCAAATGGTTGGGCAAGGGTGTCCTCAAGGCCGTTGCCAACGTCAACGAGAAGATTGCCCCAGCTTTCATCGAGGCCAAGCTTGACCTCACCAACCAGACCAAAGTCGACGAGTTCTTGAACTCTTTGGACGGTACCCCAAACAAGTCTAAGTTGGGTGCCAACGCCATCTTGGGTGTCTCCTTGGCTGCTGCCAAGGCCGCTGCCGCCGAGAAGAACGTGCCATTGTACAAGCACTTGGCCGACATTTCCGGCGCCAAGCAGGACAAGTTTGTCTTGCCAGTTCCTTTCCAGAACGTTGTCAACGGTGGCTCGCACGCCGGTGGTGCTTTGGCCTTCCAGGAGTTCATGATTGTGCCAACTGGTGCCCCAACCTTCGCCGAGGCCTTGAGAATCGGCTCTGAGGTTTACCACAACTTGAAGTCTTTGACCAAGAAGAAGTACGGCCAGTCCGCTGGTAACGTCGGTGACGAGGGTGGTGTTGCCCCAGACATTGGCTCCCCAAGAGAGGCCTTGGACTTGATTGTCTCTGCCATTGAGGCCGCTGGCTACACTGGCCAGGTCGGCATTGCCTTGGACGTTGCCTCGTCCGAGTTCTACAAGGACGGCAAGTACGACTTGGACTTCAAGAACCCTAACTCCGATGCCTCCAAGTGGTTGACTGGTGAGCAGTTGGCCTCTTTGTACGAGGAGTTGATCAACGAGTACCCTATTGTTTCCATCGAGGACCCATTCGGCGAGGACGACTGGGACGCGTGGGTGCACTTCTACTCCAAGGTCTCTGACAAGATCCAGATTGTCGGTGATGACTTGACTGTGACCAACCCATTGAGAATCAAGACCGCCATCGAGAAGAAGGCCGCCAACGCCTTGTTGTTGAAGGTCAACCAGATCGGTTCTTTGTCCGAGTCCATCAACGCTGCCAACGACTCTTACTCCGCTGGCTGGGGTGTCATGGTTTCCCACAGATCCGGTGAGACTGAGGACACCTTCATTGCCGACTTGGCTGTTGGTTTGAGATCTGGGCAGATCAAGACCGGTGCTCCTGCCAGATCCGAGAGATTGGCCAAGCTTAACGAGATCTTGAGAATCGAGGAGGAGTTGGGCGACAAGGCCGTCTACGCCGGTAAGGACTTCAGAATCGCCTCTACTTTGTAAGTATGCTGATCGAAAGCGTCAAATAGGCTAGTTACTATTTCAAGAAACGAACGATCCATTAAAAGCTAATTGTAGGCTCCCTAGGCTGAACTAGCATGGCTACCACAAACATTGATAAAGATCTTTTAGACACAGGCTGGTGCTGAGCTGAATATATCGAAAGGCGCTTGATTTCATCCGTGCTACCAAAGCATTGTGGAAAATCATATGAGCTTATTTATGGATCGAAACACTTCTAAGAATTTGCTATCGTAAACATTTACCCAAAGCAAAGATCAATCGGTGTCTACGCCAGGAATCACTCATGATAAACCTGTACATTTCTTCACAAGAATTGGTAAAATTCAAATATTACTCAACAAACTTCCAATAGAGCGTTTTTTGATTTCAATGAGATTGGTTCGAGTTGGCTGCAATCAGGGTTTCCATACCGCAGATGCCATCTCTGAAAGCGTTACATGGGTACCATTTCTATATTAAATTACTTAAAAAACATGTGATTTTCATGAGCAGGTCTGACAATGGTAATTTACAGCAAAAACCTTATTCAAGCACCGAATCCTAGACGTAGTACCCTACGCTTATGGATATTTGGGTGTTCTTCGAGATCCTTCCCAATCACCAATTGTTGTTATGTACAAAAGAATCACGCCATTGGACTATCATTATCAAGACCGCTCACTACCTTTTGACTGCCTTCATGGCCTCAATTAAGCGGGCCACAACAATCTCCACCTCTTTAAATGTATTGTAGAGAGGCACGGGTGCGAGGCGGATGACGTCGGGCCGCCGTTCGTCACAGATAATGGCGTGGGCGTGCAAGTATTGATGCACCTGTTCCATCACATTCTGCGGCTGAAACAATATCGAGAGCTGACAGCCCCTTTCGTTTTCGTTTGGCGGCGTGAGGATCTTGAACCCAAACTCGGTTTTGGGCGCATATGCAGGCAAGCAGAAACCACTGAATTTTAATAACAGTTCTAGGTGATTCGTCAATGCAACGCTCTTTCGACGAAGCTCGCTGACGCCTCCTACCGCTTTGAAAATCTCTAAGGAGCTCTGTAGCGCCACACAATCAATGACACTAGGGTTTGACTGGCGGTACGATAGTGCCAGCTTGATCGGGTCAAACCGCTCCAACATCTTAAATCGCTCGCCAGCATTGTTGCCCCACCAGCCAGCAAGCCGGGGCTCGAAGTTTTCTGCAGAATTGTCCTTTGTGTACTTTTCGTGGACGTAAATGCCGCCGATCGCCCCGGGGCCAGAATTAAGGTACTTATAGGAGCACCATGCGGCAAAATCGACGCCCCACTCATGTAGTGACAAAGGCACGTTACCCACAGCGTGTGCCAAATCCCAGCCTACAACTGCGCCGATGGAGTGAGCAAAACTGGTGATTTTCCCAATGTCAAAGAATTGGCCGGTGTAGTATTGAATTCCGGGTAACACAACTAGCGCAATCTCTTGTTGATAATCTCTTAAAACTTTCAAAACAAGGTCCGTTTGAAGGTACGTCTCGCCCTCTGGAACCTCGAGCTGGATCAAATGGGACTCGTCAAACCCGTGCATTTTCACCATGTTCAAGAAAGCATAGTAATCAGAGGGAAACGCGTTTTTCTCAAACAAAATCTTGGTCCGGCCCCCTTTGGGCTTGTAGAAAGACACCAATAACGAGTTCAAGTTTGCCGTCAACGAGCCCATGGCCGCTACTTCTGTTGTTTTCGCACCAACAATTGGCGCCAACAAGTCCACTAGTGGGAGATCAATATCCATCCACATGGTCTTGCCTTCGCCTGGATGATTGAAATGAGCTTCAACTCCACGCTCGCCCCATGCTCTCAATTCTGCCTCAATTGCGGGTTTTGTCGTTTTAGGCATGAGCCCTAGCGAGTTTCCACAGAAATAGATTGATTTCTCGTCGGGCAGGAACTGCAGCGAATTCACGCCTAGCGACTTGAATGTAGGCACAACAAACTTGTCGTTATACGACGCATATTTTTTGTCCAATTCAGCAGCTTCCAGGGCCATTTTTGTCGGGCTATCTGTCAATATATGGGTGAGCGTGCGTGCGTGCCCGGTGAATGAACGCTGAGACGCAGTGGCGCGATGTCCGCACCGGGATTCCACCCGCCTCGAGAGTGGGCGCTTCTCGCGGCGCAGTTTGATAACAACGAAATTCACCAGCCCGTGGCGGTGGCACAGGGTACAAAGCGCCCAAACTTCTTGGTCAGGGTAAAGAATTGAATAGAATTTATTACAACAAATTCAAGCTCCCAATTGTTGATTTGAGTCTGGCCGGAAATAGCAGCTGCCTCAAACGCCCCGACTCTCACGGCACCTGCGCGTGTGCTTTTGGGCGCACAATGCACAGACACGAATTGTGGCCTGAGTTTCGCAAAACAACCACTTTAAACATCTGGATCAGATCTGAATGAACCCGAACGGGCCGGAGTTGGAACCGGAGCCTGGAACGTCATAGCACGTCTGGGATTGTGGTTATATATGCCAAGCCACATTTGTTCTTGTATAAACGTCATTCTACTTTTCGGGGATAGGACTGCACACTACAAGTGAGACAACCCTTGCCACAGCTGGTGGCTCTGGGCACTCCCGCCCTAAGTTTTCGTGTTCGAGCATGCGCTGACGCAGTGAAGACGACGCAGACGGAATACAGCCGCTCGGAATTATAACGGTTGAGGGGAAACAATTGAAACAGACATAAAACAACAAAATAAAACCTTCGCTAGTAACGATGAAAGCTCGTAATGAACACCCATGTGGTTGTGGAACACACATGAAAACCTCGTGATCGACCAGTATCTGCAGGCCAAGGGTTCGAGTATCCATCCCTTGTCTTTCCTTTACGAACAGCGGAACTCCGTTGCATGGGGCGAGTGAAACATACATCAGTGTAAAAAAACACGAAAAAAAACCAAACAAACAGGCGCTTTTGAGCCGCGCCGTACCACGCCCCTCAAACTCAATTTGTCTGGCCCCTTATCAGCGGGGATATATATTTGTAGGTGACGTAAGTGAACTGGGCGTAAATAGACTTTTTCATGATGCACCGCCACGAGCATGACCGTGTTTTGACTTCTACTACTTAAAAAGATTCATGCATTTTCGAGTCAGACAACAATTTCATCAATACTCCATCTATTATTTCAAGGGTTCGTATGTGTATCATAAGGGTTTCGTATTTCCATGTTCATAATCAGATGGGTTACAAGCACCCATTCGGAATTCCGTAAGGCTGCAATGCAGCTGGTGAACGACGAAGGACGCGTGGCTTGTATCTTACCCAGAAACCATGCAAACAGCGCCTCTGCACGCTCAGAATAAAAAAGGAGAGTGCACATAAGAAAACTCGGAGCTTTGGCCCAGTTAGGCCACCGCCGAGCGCTGCATTAGGCTATTGTTGGTTAACGTTGTCTTTTGTTTCGGGCGTCTGCACATATCTGTGAGACGCACCTGCAGTGATGTCACCCACCGCGCTGGATTAATTCGCCCGGCAGCACATCGTCACGACGGAATACAGTGCGCTACTCCGATAGCGAAGACTCGGAATTAGCCTCACAATACTCCTTGTGGCGAGTACATGAGCTCATGTGAGACAGCATGGCAAAAGAAAAGAGCAGCATGAGACGCTGTCTCACATCCCTAGTGAGACATTTTAGTCAACGTCACTCTTATGGGTCTTGTGGATCTTCAGTGGTTATAGAAATTATTCTCCCCTGCGAAATTGTCCGACTTCACTACAATGGGCGAGAAAAGTCAGGATTTTTTTTACCACTCATCTCATGTCTGGAGTCGCCCGCGCCCACAGCTCGGGAAAAGGCACCTCGTACCGATTTTATGGCGCATGCGTACAGCATCCACCAACTTTTTTTTTTTCCTTCCACATTCAATTACTAATTTGCTCGTTAAGTATCACGGGACTTGTAGGATTCCGATGGTAGGGTAACTATACACGTTGCCAAGGCCGCAACGTGGTTGCCGACACCTCGAGGCGAGGCGGCATAGCCCCCATTAGCTTGCCGTTTCAAGGCATTTTCGTGGTCAGCGGGAATTCCCGGTACATGCCCAAAATATAGTATTGTTCGCTCTTGATAGCGTGAGGTTAGGGATTATGCACAAGTCTTGACGCCCAGCTTGCATCACCGCACCGCACCGCCAATTAAAAAAAAAAAAAAAAAATTGTTCGCATTACATCACTCGCACATGCCTCAACTCCGGAACTCCAGGGTCATGTACAAGGCCACATTGGCAACATCGGCAAAGCAGATATCAAATTTAGGGCTAGACTCATGTCATCAAATGGAGCAAGGAAATGCCAATAATTGATTGCGGCTTGCTGCTTCGGGGCGATCTCGGCCCGGGTGTGTCAAGATGTAGCAAAAAAAAACGGGAACGTGTAAGGCGAAATTTCACCGACCACAGATCGCTGAGATTATTTGCCAGTGCGGCCATGACGTAGTGGTGGAGTTGAAATTGTGGGCGGGTCTAGCCCCGGCGGTGCGAACATTTGGCCGAAAGTGCAGGTCACGTGACTCGCGAAAGTTTAGTCGTTTTTGTTTTTTCGTGACGGTGTCTGTATAAGGGGCGATTTGCTCACGTGCCCTAGCGTGCACACAGGTGGGACATGGGATGTATGTTCCGGAAAGGTTCCGGTTATGTTCAGGAAGCGCAAAGTGTTGATGGGTTCATCAGGCCACTGCCACAGAATTCCGTGGGGGCCAAGTAAAAAACAAGCTCGAAACCCTCGAATATTTCTGATTCACCACGCCATGGCTGGATCTGGTAAAGCCAAGAACCCCGGTGGGACATGATGCCCGCTGTTCATTCATGTGGATGTGAGCGTGTATGCCGGAGTACATGGAGCGCAATGCACGCTGCAAGCGGGTGCGGCAGGGGCTAAATTCCCACTCCTTGTTTTGTTGAATTCGCCCGCAGCGGAGAGTATTACGCATGCGCACCCCATGACGTTTAGGCAGGTTCGTCATCCATCGGTGTCCCAGATTCCCAGCTTATTTAAGTATCTGCAAATCTCCATAATGTCGGTATTTTTTTGAAGCTCCATCTCACGATCCACTTCATTGTCTTCCCACTAAGAGACATTTGCTTACACTAGATACAATTGTCACAATGGTTTACTCTACAGACGCTAGCAAATGGAGGGCTTACCAGTTCCTGGACCCGTTTGCAGCAGGCTCGTTCTTTGTGTGCAACAAGATCAACACCCACTTTTGCCGCCCAGACTGTGATGCACATCCAGTCACGGAGTTGCACCTGGAAATCAAATTCGTCAACACGGCGCAGGACGCTGTTGGCTTGGGGTTCTCGCCATGCAAGTCATGTGACCCGATGCAGGTGCCGGCGATCGACGTGAACCTTCTTTTGGTCACCGTCCGTGAAATAAACTCGGTGATTGGCTTTGTGCCGCCGTTGCTTGACGACGACGAGGATAAGGTCACAGAAACAATTAAGGAAAACCTCATGGGCCACGGTTCTGTGCAGCGCCGCATGCTGGTGCCCATGAATGCGTTTTCCAGCAAGGCCGCCAAGCCCACTACCTACGCGGTCTCGAAGAACGATTCGGAACACTACCGCCTCATTGATTTGGCGTGTCGTCACCTTGCGTTGGCCGCCGCGGTTTCGATTTTCGGACAGAATTCCGGTTCCAGCAGTCCCAAAATGGACGACTCTAGCCTGAAGAAGAAGGGTGGCAGAAAGAGACGCGGAGGCGTGTTGGGCTTCAAGGAGCTTGCCACCAAGTCCAAGTTGTCGGCGTGGCACTTCCACAGGGTGTTCAAGAGCATCATTGGCCTCACGCCCAAGACGTATGGTGACATGTGCTGGGAGTTCTTGGAGAAGGAGAAGGATGCGATGGATTCCGACGAAACGCCTCAAAGACATGCCAGCAGCTTATCGTTGGCTGAACTGGCCAAACTCGAGAACCTTTCTGGAAGCGTGACGCCAGTGATCAAGGAGGAGCCTTACCAATTCGACTTGCAAGAATCCTACTTGACTCCACCACAGATGACTCAAATCTCGTCGCCCGGCCTGGGCCAGAAACGGTCACGTGTCTGTGAGGAGATGCCTTCGCTGAAGCGTATGTCAGTGGCGTCGCCCACCTTGAGCCCCTTCTCAAACTTGAAGTTGGATGACGCACAGGACCAATTGAGTTTGCTGCAGCGGGCAATTTCGGTGCCCAACTTGAGCACGTTTGGCGCCGCCCCAAATACGCTATTCCAGCACCTGAGAAACTTTGACTTCTTCGTCAACAGAGAGGATATGCCTTCCACAGACTCTGTGTTTGCATCGGCGCTTCCCCTCAATGACCCGGTCCTGTTTCCTGAAGAATATTCCTCGGCGACGCTTTCTAACGACATTTCACCCGCTACGATTGAGGACATTTCGCCCCTTGATGGTGCGGCCATGATCTCACCCGAGATGATGAACAACGACATGTCGTTGATGATGAATGCTCAGGGCAACCAGGGCTTTTCGTATGCGACGACAGACCCAATCAACGAGGAGGAGTTATTTCCCAACATGGACTTGTTTCCAGACTTGTTCAAGCTGAAAAACGAGTACGCTACAGACTACAACTTGAATGACCCTTTGCTTTCAGGACTTGCGCCAGAGTTGATGTCGCAAATTGATTTTTAGAGGAGTTTGAGTAGAAAAGGCGCGGCTTTGATAGCGCGCGGCAACGACAGTTTGATTGATTTCCCGCTTTGTTTTGAGTGTTATTTACGGTTGCTGGCAGTGCTGGTTCACTTGTCAAGGAGTTTGATGATGTTATTTTTTATATTATAGAATACAATTTTAATGCCAAAAAAGGCTTTCACGAAAACTCAATCATCTGTAGATAAACGCCCGCGGGACGCACCCACCCAGAAAAGGAAGTAGCTTCCAGCGGAAAGAGTCAAGGATAAACGAGGGTGGCGAAATTGGCGCGCTGTGTGCAGGAACACACTTTTTCGTCCGAAATTAGGGGGTCACTCCTTGCCCGGCCGACCAGTGTGGTTATCAGCTGCCCTATTTCGGGGAATTAGGCAAGTATAGAGATAGGCCACTGATACTACGCCGAAGATAAGAAGGCTTGAGAGAAGCATGACCAGTGTTGAAACGCGCAAATACATAGTTTATTTTAGCTTAGCGCCCATTGCAGAATTGCGAAAAAATTGCAGAGGTAATCTAAAATTTCGGGCGGGGCGGTCGTTGGAGTGTGGGCAGCCAGCCTGAGGGGAAATACCCAAATGTGGCCTCATACGATAAATCCGTCCACTCCGCGGAAGCATTGGCAGAGATGGGCTTGGGCGGGCAGGCAAAAGTTTCCATGCAGCTGTGTGCTGCGCAAGTGCAGGCCAAATATAGAACACGCAGCAAGACGTCAGCACGGGCGTGCGCTACACCCGCGGGTTGTTCACTTGTTGGCCGCCCATTTTGGCACTGTAAGCGACTGCCCGAAAGTTGCAGCTTAACTCCGGCCGAGTCGCAATTGTTATATCCTAACGACACACCCGTGCATCCCCAAGTTAATTCTCCTTGTACTCGGCGACCCGCTGCTTGTTCTGTTTAGCAACCTCCACTAACTGCTGGAACGCGCTGGTGGCCAACTTCAGCCGCCCAGAGTCGCCCTCGGTGGATCTGCGCGCAGGTGGTGGCGTGGTTAATGACAGTTTCGAGGCATCCTTGTCACCGGTATCGCGCAACGCCAGTGCAAACTTGCCCCAGCGTGATAAGGGCAGTTTTGCATCCTCCGCGGCCCGTTCAGCCTCCTTAGCCTCCGACGAAGGTTCGCGCACGACTCCTTCCTCGCCAAACAAGTTGATCTCATTCGGGTCGTCGTCGCCGTCGCCCTGAATCGCCTTGAGACGTTGAATCTTATTGGCCAATTTGACCATCTCGATCGCGTGACGGAATTTCTGTTTCCCGTCGAAGTTTTGCTTGAGGTTGGGTAACAAGTCGGCGTGGCGGTGCTTCGAGGCCACTTCAACCAACCATGGGTCATTCAATAACTCTGTAGCCGTGGCCCTATGGCTAGGGTTGAACTGTAAAGCCTTGATGATAAATCTACGCGCATCCTTCGAAACGTCGCGCCAGTAGTCCGCGTGGAAAATCACGGCGTTGTTGTGCCTCACCTCCGCCACGAAATCTTGCACGTTTTCGGCGCGGAAGGGCGAGTACCCGCAGAGAATCGTGTAACAAACCACGCCCAAGGACCAAATGTCGCACGGCTTACCATGGCCCGTGCCCATGATGACCTCGGGCGCCGCGTAGCCAAACAGGCCCGCGCTGGATTGCAATTTCTCGTTGGGGCTCTCCAATTTCTTGGCAATTCCGAAATCCGCCAATACAATGTTTGAGTCCTTTTCCTTTGACAAATACAACACGTTCTCGGGCTTGATGTCGCGATGCACAATGTCTTTGTTGTGCAAATAGTCGATCGCCTCGAGAATCTGCACGATCACGAGCGACGCATCGTGTTCTGTGAATCTGCCTTCTTGCACGATCCGATCAAATAGCTCGCCGCCGGTAGCCAATTGCGTGACAATGTAGAATTTCTCGCGTGACTCGAACCAGTCCCTAAAGCCCACAATGTGCGGGTGCAGGAGCAGCTGGAGGAGCTCCAACTCGTCAATGACTAGCTGCTCGTCACCCTTCAATGCCTTTTTCAAGATGATTTTCACCGCCACGTCCTCCTTCCGCGTGTTGTCTCGCGCGTACCGCACAATTCCGAACGAGCCGGCGCCAAGCGTGCGTCCGAACGTGAGGTTCGACTTGCGGAGGTACAGTTCCGGCTGTCCGCTGATCTTGTTGAAGAGTTTCTTCAACGGCTTTTCGGTTTCCATGATTGATTGCGATGCTTTGCAAGTGTGTGGATTGAGTAGGGGGTTTTTTTTTTTTGATATTTCAGATCAACTGTAAATTCTTAGGTTTGATTTCCGCCAATTTCAAGTGAATTTCCTCGATTTTCCTAATTCAATTTAGATGATGTGGGATATAGTGATGATATTTCAAGGTAAGGGTGGGTTCTCAGTCCTTGCTCAGTGGCAGTGTGTCCTGCATGCTTGTCCAAATCGTGATGTTACCACAACAAACCCATCCCTCATAGGTTTATCGTTGACAATTGCTAATAGAATTAAAAAGCATATTTATGAGTCACGCCTTGATTTTCCAGACTCATGATACCATGAGCTGCAGCATATACATCCTACTTCTACCAAAAGGGCTGACTCCAGTCGACTCTGAACACGGAATCGTCGACATTCAATGCGGGCCGGACTATATGCAGGCTATCAGGGCCAATGTGCAGTATTGCCGCTATGGCCTACGAACAACGCAATGGACAAATCGGCTAACCAACACAACAAAACGGGTTAAAGTTTGAGAAAAAAAACTGAATAGCATCAAAAGCTTATAAGCGAGAGCCTTGCTGAGGCCTCACACTCAAGCCAATTTAGTCACAAACACAGACCACCGAAATTTATGCACACCCGTCGGGATTGCTCGTCCTAAACAGCCGCAACCTATTGCCCCATTCGTGCGCCAAGCGGAGGCGCGATTCCGCTAAGATAGCCGTGGTATAAGAACCCCCGCCATACCGGACCCTTTGGCAAATAATAACAAAAATCTAGCAAAAGTTATAGAATGCTTAGAGCACGCAGAATCGCCCAGGCGGCCGTTTTTGGCGCAAAGAGAACTGCGTCCTCGGTTGCAGCCACATACTACCCGACCGAGCCAGTTGCACCCAAATTGGTGACCGAATCCGTGCCCGGGCCAAAGTCCGTCGAGTTGAACAAAACATTAGGTGCCGTTTTTGACAACAGAGCATCTTATTTTGTCACAGACTATACCAACTCGCTCGGGAATTATATTTCCGACTGCGACGGGAACCAGTTGTTGGATGTATACTGCCAGATTTCGTCGATTCCGTTGGGGTACAACAACCCGGCGTTACTCGAGACTGCAGCCTCAAAGGAAATGGCCAGTGCGTTAGTGAACCGCCCGGCATTGGCGTGTTTTCCACAGGCCGACTACGCACAGATTTTAGAGGAAGGCATTTTGGCGGCGGCGCCTCCTGGCACAGATAAAGTGTGGACGGCGCTTTCTGGCTCGTGCGCTAACGAAACTGCATTCAAAGCAGCTTTCATGTATCAAGCAGCACACCAGAGAGGTCTGATGGACTTTACCGACGAGGAGTTGACATCTGTCATGGAGAACAAGGCGCCAGGGTCACCTGACCGCGTGATTTTATCGTTTGACAAGGGCTTCCATGGGCGTCTTTTTGGCTCCTTGTCTACAACCCGCTCGAAGGCGATTCACAAATTGGATATCCCTGCATTCAAATGGCCAAAGGCGCCGTTCCCAACGTTGAAATACCCGTTGAACGAGCACGTGAAGGAAAATGCAGAGGAGGAGCAGCGTTGCTTGGACGAGTTTGAACGGATTGTCACTGAGTACCCTCCACACAGCATTGCCGCCATCATTGTCGAGCCCGTGCAGTCCGAAGGTGGCGACAACCACGCGTCGAGACACTTTTTCCAAGGCTTGCGTGACTTGACGTTGAAACACGAGATCCTTATGATTGTTGACGAGGTGCAAACTGGCGTTGGCGCCAGTGGAAAGTTCTGGGCACATGAGCACTGGAATTTGACCACGCCGCCAGACATGGTGACGTTCTCCAAGAAGTTCCAGGCCGCCGGGTTCTACTTTGCCAACCCAAATTTGCAGCCTGCGCAGCCTTACAGACAGTTCAACACCTGGTGTGGTGACCCATCCAAGGCTATAATCGCAAGAACAATTTATCAGGAGATTGCTAAACACGGACTTGTCGAGAAAACCGCCCAGGTTGGCGACTACTTGTACAAGCAACTTGACGCTTTGTTCAAAAAGTTCCCAGGAACCGTGCACAGTTTGCGAGGCGAGAACTTTGGTACTTTTATTGCATGGAGCTGTGCCAACCCTGCGCAGAGAAACGAGTTGTTGTTGAAGATGCGGTCAGTTGGCGTGAACATTGGCGGCTGCGGTGACTATAGCATCCGGTTGAGGCCTGCTCTTGTGTTTGAGCAGCGCCACGCAGACTTGTTCTTGGAGGCGCTCGAGACCTCGTTGAAGAGTCTTTGAAGATCGTGCGCAAAAATATAGAAGGCGAAAAATTACGACACGCGTACACTAGACTAGACTTCTCCACGGATGGAAATAAAAACGGATTCGATACCGGATAGCAAGTGACATAGCTTGGGATTTCCGCCAGGATTATGGATCCCTCGCACAAAGTACAGTCATTTGTTACTTGTCCATCCATACACGTTCTGTAGTCAATGCCTCAAACTTCACCTAGAGGAAAAGCGTGGTACACAGATGTAATCTGTTAGGCCACACTGCAAATGCAGATCCAACAATAAAAGCTCATAATTTATCGTCATAGAAGTAGGTTTGAAACAACAAGGTCGGATTCAACAACCGGAACAGCTTGCATAAACCATCTTTCTAAGGCTACGTCTAGAGCAGTGCTCTAAATCCGTTTGAAAAAAATTGAATAATATCTAGGGCCAACCTCTTAATAATCGACATCTCGACTCCTCGATTCAGTCTCTCTTGTAGAGCTTCCTTTTAATATAGAGGTCTAGCCCTGGCGAATTTTGGCGCGACCCCGTGAAGTTAACCAGCGCGAATTCCCTGCCATCCATTTTTGCCCTTTTCTTTCCCAACGCTTTGCATGATTAGAAAAACACTTCTGGAGTATCGTCTCAAACAATTTTCAAAATGCCATCTACTCAATGAACGGGCCCCATTGGATTAAAAGGATATCCAAATTTTGTCTCCTGAAAAGTGCCTCTAAGAATCCCTCTTTCCTGATCAATTCTTGCAGCCAAAAAGATCGCGCCTCGGACAATGCCCGGATTGCCGCCCAACAAGATTTCTCAAAAGATAGCTATCTTATGCTGCAAATAAAAATGGTGTCTCTTTCTCTATCACCCAAGATTAAAATCTCAAGACCTGAAAGTTTTGAACAGCCACACACTCTCAAGATAAAAAGACTGTCGTTACCTCCAAAAGCTAAAAAAGAAAAAAAAAAAAATGCAACCCACATCCTCAAGTCCGGCAACGTTCCGGGCGCGCCTGGCTGGAACGGCTGTCACGTTCAATGGCGCAGACAAGCGCATGCGAGGACACAAACCACCTTCCGGGCACAAGCAACGAAAGAAAATCTAACAAAAAAAATCACGAGACATTTTCATACAGCCCGCTTTAAATTTTCAAAGAGCAAACACAAATTCTGCTCTCAGCAACCTTCGATAAGAGACCCTTTGACGCGATCTCTTTTGTCTTGCCCCGTGCAATCTTACCATGAAGAGCTAGGTCTTCCGCTGCGCTATGCTAGGAAGACTATTTAAGCTGAAGTCGCTGCTAAGCCTCGGCGGCAGCACTACCAGCAAGGTTGCAGGTGAGCTGTCTGATGGCACGGCGAATCCCACGCCTACGACGCAAACGCCAAATGACGCAAGTGTAAATGCTGTGTCTTTTGAAGACTCGTATACACGTGAAATCTTGTATGGGTCGCTGGAATTGGCTTTACACCCTTTAATTTTTAACCCTCAAAGGTTTCGCTTGCTAGTTTCGCAGGACGGTGGCGACCTACGCGCGAAGCAGGTCCTCTATGACTCTTCCAAGTATCTCGTCGAGGGCGTATCACTGCGCACGAAGTCTTCACCAGCGACTGTATCGCCATCGGCGGAATCTTTTAGTGATCCAGGCTCGTTGCGGCTGGGCTCATCATCTAATTCGAGACTTCCGAATTCAGCCAATACGCTCAGAAGTGGTTCATCTTACAACAAGGTGCCCATTGCCAAACAAACCCACAACATCAACGACCTCAATGACTACATGTTTGGACGGGGTATACCCTCCGTGGAGCGTCACACATCTACGAAGATTCACGTTCTCCTGCCTCTCAGCCTGTTAGGCGACGGGTCAGGCATGGCTGTGCTCTTATCGAGGGTATTTCTGATATCCGCTTTCGGCTATAACGCAGACTCGGACCTGACGGGTGATCTGGATTGGGTGCCCCGCCCGACCTTCAAATCTAAAGACTCAGTGCTACAAATTCATGTTCCTACCGCAAAGCACCATTGTGGCTCGTCTGATCATTCGCAATTGCAGAACAGAGCATTTTCTTTTAGCTCGCGGTTCGCAGTTGGTGTTGTAATTCCTCTTGAAGACTCAGGGGAAACAATCGAGGAAGTGATTTCAAGCAACTGGGAGACCATCGCGCATTTTCTTATTGTGCTCCAGAAGCTCATTTGCAAAAAGCTAACGCTAGCTTTGAAAGCCTCTTTGATTAATGGCCTGTCTCCCCTTATTAGTAACAAAAGAATTGTGTTTCCTCTGGGGGTGCTACAGCTAGAGCCTGAATTTGGACATCAACTCCAGAAGCTCACCAAGCTTATTCATTACAATGTGAATACCCCCAGATTAATAAACATTAATGCATTCATGACTCACAGTTTGAATCACATGAGCACAAACCTTAATACGAATGTGATCAACTGGGCTCTTGAGGTCATAAATTGGCTAGAATTCAAGGATGGTCGGAATTTTTCTCCCTTCCACACTCAAGGACTGGCTGTTCCGCAAATGCATTCCCAACACTCATATCTTCTGCAGAGCGCATCTGGTGCCTCCCCTTGGTATCGATCCCACGAGACACCCGCGTCCTCAAACACTTTTCTTGCCAGTTTGTTCGCTTTAATTTTACCTATGCGACACATGCTCGCGAAAGGCCCATTACACGTGGATGCAGAAAATAGGGATGGATCGAAGGCCATCACAAGAGTTGTGGTCATGACTAGCAATTCGTCTGTGGCAAAGAAGCTCTTGTTTATTTTGAGTGGTTTGATTCCCGATGTAGAGTTTTTGCACCGGCTTGAAAACGCGGGAGACGTCGATGCCAATTCTAGTGGCACCCTCTCAGAAACTCCAACTCCCGGGGCCAACGTTGAGCCGAATTCGAAATTGTCACCTCTGACATGTTTACAAAGCAAGATTGCAAACTCACCCAAAGGGAATGGGATTAGCTTCACTGCCAAGCCAACAACCTCACAGCCCATTCCTATCAGGAGCAATCGTGTTGGGTCAAACCCACAGTCAGATGACTCAGCGCTGGCCTCTGTTTCTTCTACGAAAGGGTGGGATGTACCTCATAAATCAGCTACTAGCTTGTCTCTTCATGGCCAGACTACCACGACCGAGGTAGCGAACGTCACAGCGGCACAGCAAATACCAGGCCCAAGAAGAGTGTCTGCTTCGAATTCATCATCAATGGCCCATTTGTCGTCTTCACTCAATTCATCTTTGTCTTCAAGCGCCTCAAACTATTCTTTGTCTCGTTTAGGCAGTAGCTTCATGGACAAATGGAAAAATTCACTTGTTGGATCAAATAAATTTCATCAGAACTTCATCTCGGAAACAATTGACGGCGCGTTCACTTCAGATAATATAAACGCCAGGCCCTCGATGTATTCCGTTAGTTCGCCCTCGCCGGCCGATGAACTAGATGAGCCGGTGTGGGAGGGCTCGTGCTCGGCCTCAACTGGCTCTCCCATGAAGCAAAAGTGTTCTCGGACTCAATCTCTTCTCAATTTATCTGGTGAAGCCACAAACAAAACTGCAGGGGTTTCTAGTTCTGCTTTGGGCGTTGACAGGACAAGAACCTCAGTCATATTTCCGCCGTTGAGGGACAAAAATCTGAATGTCGATGACGTAAATTCAAGCATAATCAAACAGAAGGTCTGGAGCTTGATGCGATGTGATCTAAAATTTTCCACGAGAGGTAGAAAGGGGCTAAAGGCAGATCACTTGAATGAAAAGTATCCTTCAGAAGAAAGCAAGAGATTGGATCAATCCGGTACACTCTATGTTCAGATCTCGAGTATCATGTCTCCGCAACTTCACAAAAAAGCATATCTACAGCCAAATGTGGCCTTTGTTGATGAGTTCAGACCAGAGTACACAATTCAGTCATGCCCCGTGAACCCTAGGCTCGAGGCACAAGTGTCCAACGCCATGAAGAATGACTTGTTGTTTTATCAAAACAATTGTGGGTACGAGAAAATCACGTCAAAGACCGTTTATATAGGTTTGCGTGCTCGAGAAATCAAACTCATTGAGATGAGCGTGGAGAGCCCAAAGCGAGGAAAAGGTCACACTTCTTCGGTCTCTCCTGCTGCGGTTGTGGATCTGCGTCAGTCTTATTTCTCGAGCGCGCCTTCAGAGTCTCCTATCTCATCCTATTTTCATGGTGGTGACTATTCTAACCACGAGAAGAGGGAAATACCGGCCGCGAACACCTTCCGAACAACCGTCAAGAAGGTCTTTTCACCAAACAAAAATTCAGGTGATAGGGACGCTATAAACTACGTGGAAGCTCAACTTGAAAAGCTCAATGAGGTTGCGTCACTCATAAACAGTAACTCTGCAGAAACCGTCGAGACAAAAGATCTCTACAATCGCATGCTCTGCAACGCAGTCCGCGAGTTGATCACATGAGATTCTGTTACGTGTGATGAGAATAGCTTATACATGAAAAAAAAAAAAAAAAAGAAAGAAAAGAAAAGAAAGCGAGTATGTCCGCAATGTTCAGCGGAAGAATACTCTAGGGACGCTTAATAGCGCAGTGTTTTCAGAACTCTAGGAGATTCCTGATCTGTAGCATGCACGCGCAGAAAAACGCGAGCCGTCGGAAAAAGACTTTGGAAAAATCCAGAAGGCTTGCCGCGAAGGCAGAACAGGAGAGATCGTGATAACGACCATAACACTGATTAGACGGTTTTACCTGCGCTGAAGCTTTCTTGACATTTGCAGAAAAAATACCATCACGGAAGAGGAGGGAACTTGCATATTCGAAGTTACCCTTGCATATTCTCCAGTCCACTGAAAAGTCCCGCATCGACGTGCTTGCTCGAGCGACAGCGCATCACGTTCTTTCAAAAAGTTTTTGTACATTCATACAATCTCACATTTTCATTGCATTTACATTTGAGCACAAGCACAAAATATGGCGGATAAAGAAAACTCACCCGAGTTGTTCATAGATGCGCCCGACAAGACCGTCGAGGCGTTGTCGACATTTGTCAACATTCCCGAATGCACGTATCTGGCAAAACACCTCGGCCGCTCTGGCCAAAAAGAGACCATGACATGTGATTGTCCCGAGCAATGGGATGAGGACAGTGCCAGCAATCTAGCATGTGGAGAAGACAGTAACTGTATCAATAGGGTAACATCTGTTGAGTGCACCAACAAAGGGTGTCTATGCGGCAAAGACTGCCAGAACCAACGGTTCCAAAAAAGGCAATATAGCGATGTAAAAGTTGTGCAGACGGAGAAAAAAGGGTATGGGCTAGTGGCGCTGCAGCTGATTCCGGAGCAGCTGTTTATATATGAGTACGTGGGAGAGGTGATTGGGGAGGAAAACTTCCGCCAGCGAATGGTGGACTATGACACGCGCAAAATCCGCCATTTTTACTTCATGATGCTCACAAAAGATGCATTCATTGACGCCACAGAAAAGGGTTGCTTGGCGCGGTTCTGCAACCACTCGTGCCTGCCGAATGCTTATGTGGACAAGTGGGTTGTCGGCGACAAGTTGCGCATGGGCATTTTCGCGAAGCGCGAGATCGAAGAGGGCGAAGAAATCACATTCGACTATAACGTGGACCGTTACGGCGCCCAGCTGCAGCCGTGTTATTGCGGAGCGGCAAACTGTATAGGCTGGATGGGCGGTAAGACACAAACGGATGCGGCGCTTTTGCTTCCTGACGGTTTGTCTGAGGCGCTAGGCGTGACCAGGCAACAGGAGAGAGCTTGGTTGAAACAGAATAAGAAGGCGAAGAACGCACAGAACCCGGAAGCTGCCGTCAATGAAGAATTTGTCAAGTCTATCGAAGTTGTTTCCTTGGCTGATGGGGACGTGGCAAAAGCCATGAGCGCGTTGATGAAGGCCGAGGAGCCAACAATAGTGGAAAAGCTTGTGGAGAGAGTGTATTTGACCGAAGAGCCGCGTATCAACTCGTTGATTGTGAAGTTTCACGGCTACAAAACGTTATCGCGCGTTCTCAAGGAAAATGCCGCCAACGAGGACTTGGTTGTTCGCATCTTGCTGACCTTGAAGAGATGGCCGTCCATGACGAGAAACAAGATTGAGCTGCTGCAGATCGAGGATGTGGTAAAAGATATCGTGGAAACGCTTCTGAACACCGAGATCCATAGTTTGGCTCAGGAGTTGCTTGCGGAATGGTCCAAGCTAGAGATGGCGTACCGAATCCCGAAAAATAACGAAAACGGAACAAAAAATGGCGACGAAAAAGTTTCTCAATCGCCAGCGTACGGAAGAAACGTGAGATCAGAGCTGCCAGGGAATTCAGGATCGAAAGCGGCCGACAAAGACGATGAGGATCTTCCGCCGGGATGGCAGAAAGCGCTTGATAAAAACACAAACACGCATTACTACTACCACAAGGGCTTGGGAATCTCGAAATGGGAACGGCCCATGTCTGCAGTACCCAAGGGACCTAAACTGGCAGCAGTAAAGAAGGAAAAAACGCCGAAAAAGGAGAAAGCGAGTTCAAGCAAAGAAAAACCGGCGCGTCCGGCGAAAAAACGCGACGATAAAGATGTCCACAGATTGCATGAAGAATTTCTACGGAAGGAAAAAGAGGATCAGTTCAACGGTGTTCTTGAGAAAGAAAAACTCCTACAAGAACTTATTGTGAAATCGCAACAAGAGGCGATGGAAAAGAAACGCCTCGAGCAACAAGCCAAACAGGACCGCATGGCAAAGATTAAAGAGAAGCAGCGTAAGAGAGAGGCGGCTGCAGTTGCCAGCGTGTCGGCAAAAGAAAAGATCCAATCAAAACCCTCGTCGACGCCCCAAGCCCTTTGGACAAACACGCTCGCACGTTACATTCCAAATTTAATCAAGAAACACGAAAGTAATATTGGGCATGAAAACATCAAGGGCTGCGCGCGTGAATTGGTGAAAGTTTTAACGGCCAAGGAGTTGAAGCGGGACCCAAAAAGCACGCCGCCGAAGGAATTGGATGGCGCCAAAATCAAGAAACTCAAGGAGTTCTGCAACACATGGATGGAAAAGTTCTTGGTCAAGTACCAGGCGAAAAGGGCCAAGCTCAGTGTGTCAGAATCAACCGACTGATCAGGCCGTGCCATCCATCAATAGACTGGGGAAGCCAACACTTAATGGTGACGTTTGTAGTATCTACAAAACACAAGATGTTGTCGACTCTCTCGCGACGAGAAAACCTACCCATGCCTTCGCTCAATAAATGTGCGTTCTATAAGTGTTTCATATGTGTACAATAGTATGCCGACGATTATGCTGATACCGAAAAAATCGATCATACACTTGATGTCTAGTCGTGTTCTAATAATCTTGGCAAGTTTTCAATGCTCTCCGTGCCGTAGATGATCTGGTACGTGGCCTCAAATAGCGGAAATTCGCGAGTTTTGTTCACGTTTTCCAACAATTCGTGTACTTCTTTGGCCGTGAGGACACCCTGGGAAGACTGTCCGTTCAATAACTCCCTCTCGGCCGTTTCTGCATCGTCCCCAGTTTTGGCCATGTGGCGTCCCACTCTGACGTTACGACCGCCACCACAAGTGGCTATAAGATCGGCCACACCGGCGGACTCTTTAGTGAACGTTGATGAAACAGACTCAGGGAAAAACATTTTCGAGAACTTGATGATTTCCAATAAGCCAACTCTCATTATAGCTGCCTTGGCGTTGTCTCCCCAACCAAGACCTTCGACGAAACCAACAGCCAATGCAACGACATTTTTCAACGCACCGGCCACGGAAACGCCAGCCACGTCGTCAACGACAGTCACGTGGAAGTACGGTCTGTGGAACGCCGCTTTCAATACAGTATGGTCGATATCTTTACCTGGTCCAGCATAGTCTTCTGGCAACTGGTAAGCAACAGTCGTTTCGGACCAGTAACCACGAGCGATCTCAGGCGCCAAGTTAGCACCCGAAAGTGCACCACAGGCAATGCCGAGCTGCTCAGTAATGTAAGTACTGAGCAATTTGCACCCCGAGGGAGTTACCTCCAAACCCTTGAGGCACGATATAGCCCTGCAAGTGGGCTTTAGCTTGCCCTTCAAGTTCTTTGCGATGCGGCCCAAAAACTGGTGCGGCAAGTTGAAAACCAATAAATCGGCATCTTGGGCGACTTTAACAATGTCTGGGCTTGCTCTCAAATTATCTGGGAGTTTCACACCAGGCAAGTACCTGACATTCTCATGGTCTTCATTTATAATCTCGGTCAAGTTTCTGCCGTCGACCTTTTCCTCAAAAACCCACATGTCCACGTAATGCTTGAACAAGCGGGGCCTGGCGGCGGCATTCTCAGCAAGTATTTTCGCCACGGTAGTTCCCCAATTTCCGGAGCCGATCACCGCGATCTTGAAGGGAGTAGCGGGGTGCGTTGAACGGTGCCCCGTGCTGGAGGGAGAAGCCATGATCTGTGATATGTGCTGCAATCTCTGTGCTGGCGAAGACATTTTGATGATGTCTTGCTGTATGTGTGTGTAATTGTTGTATCACTCAATTGATTGCTTTTCGAAAAGGTGCAAGCTTAGATATTAAAATAATTTGGTGACCTCCCTGGTTCCCGGCGGCGCAGAACTTTTATATTAGGACTGGTTATCGGAGTGCGAGTCATCGGCGCAGGTCTGCCGAGGCAAGCGTCAAATTGATAGTTTTTTTTTCTTTTTTTGCGCGTTCCTTGGTCCGAATCCGGCCGCATGCAGCACCCGTTTTGTGCCGAGGCTTACGACAAAAAAAAAAGCCGCTCAGTTTTCGCAGCAGCGGATGTCACGATGGCTGTCAAAACGTGACCCTGGCTGTAAATACTCATGACGACTTCACTATATCACCTAATGAAAAGACCCTTACTCAAAAAAGCCTCTCTGACAAATCAGCTCAGACAAGTCAGCTCAGACAAACTCTCCCGTTCTGCTAAGTTAGTGGGCCCAGATTGAGTATTTGCCCGCCCTGCCGAAAGCAGTCATCTCGGAGTGCGATTCCGCCCAAACACTTACGAGTGATTAAAACAGATCAATTATAACATCGAGAATGCGGGTTGAATGTGAGCTTTTTTTCGAAGAAACACATTGAAACGTGAAGGGTAACTCACAACATGCTATCTCTTTTTTTCCCTCGGCTAATTGCAATGAACGATGCCTGGCGGAAAGGAAGTGACGTCACGCGAAGTACAAGAGCATGTGAGCCGCGTCACCTTATCAGGCAAAAACTAAAGATACGCTTGACTGGCCAAGCCCTTACATTCCCGCACGCAGCGCAGATACTAACCACACACAGAATCACCAATTTGATAAACGAGTTAAAATCTTATTGGAACAACTCTATGTTTGGATGTGAGTTTCTAGCATAGTATCTCAATATTTCATGGGTTTAGAATTTCTTTGGCGGTTGGTCATGGCCGCCCGACTATCCTGCGTCACATGATCTGTGAAGTGCATGAAAGTCCTCTTGCATACGAATACTTCCAAGCCAATACTCTGTTGCTGACTGAATGAAAAAGCTTTTTGAGAGGATTAAGGCATCATCGGTGACAATTACATTGGTCTTGCGCAGTCAACACGTTTGGAAGCAAAAGGCATATGCACCTTAGGTATTGACTGTGGTGCGAGACATTCTTGGATCCTACCCAAAGCTTATGACGCGTCTTAATGACGCATTAATTTAAGTCTTGACATCACATATAAACGTAAACACGACATGTTATTGTTGAAATGCTTGGCCATCAAGCAAGTTACGGGTTCAAGCGTCGCCCAAAAATATGCAAACGCGGCTCAAACGTTTTCGAACGCAATCAAAGGATTTACAATCGAGCACTACATGAGGTCCACTTTCTATTTTACTTGATTGAAACATGAGGTTTGACAGAAACCAACAAGGTTTCAGCATGGTGTGCGTGTATCTATCATGAGAGTGTATTAATAAATAGTGCGCGATTCATGGACATACATCAAGGCTCACACAGCATGAATGCATTGCCGCTCGCCTTCTCAAAATTAAGAGATGGTCAATGATGAGCCCGAGAAATGAAAGGTTTCCTTAGTGCGAGGGTGGCCTTTTGACTAGGTAGCAGCACTGGTATATTTGAAGCCAGGCTTCATCCTACTTTCCCCAAAGAAGTCGCTTCACTTCTTCTTGAGATATTCGAGGTTTGTGTGGTAAAGCTTTTTTTCAGCGTTTCTCTTGCACGTCATTGTTCCGATATGCCGCTTGAGCGCATCTCGCCGAGCAAAGCCCTTGCCACACTCTTTACAGATATTGGCCGGCACTGACAAGTGCTGTTTCGCATGGCGCTTCAAGTCCGACGAGCGACGGAACAGCATTGTGCAATTCAGACATGGAAACTTTCTGTTTGACTTTTCCAGACTGGACGCGTGGTCACTGGTTTCTGGGCTTGGGCTCGCTGCCGATTTGTCCAATAAAAAGTTCCACCCTTCACTCTTTCTGCTGGCCGGATTTGTGTCCGCTTCGCTCATAAAAATATTGTTGCTAAGGTTCGGAAACCCTTTATAAAAATTCTGGATCATTAGTTGTCCGTTCTCGTTCGACTGAATACTTTCCGAGTGCTTGATCGGATTTCCGTGCGGTGACAGCACGTACTGGAGTCTAGCCAAAAGATCTTGAATTGTGGGGTCCACTATTAGGTTTGATTCTGTCGAGGTTGCAACAAGCGCCTCATGCGCCAAGCGGAGAAAGCGAGCATCTTCATCAGTTTGAGACCCGTTTTCGTTCAGGGAAGTTTGGCTTCTTGGTGGGGGATCTTCTGTTCTCGGCGTGCCGGAAGGATTCAGGACTCCTCGCGTATAGCTCACATTTTGCTCGATAACGACTGGGGAGTGTCTTTGCATGTAATTGAATCCGTTTGGCGTGGATATATTCCCCGGCGGAGAGTCACCTCCAAACACAGAGAAACTCATCTTGACGCGGCACTATTGCACTGAGAGACGTTGTTGGTAATAAAATGGAATCCTTTCGGTAGTCTCTCTAAAGCCACAACTTGTTTTATTTGCCAAGAGAATGAATTGCTGTTTTTCAGTGTTGAATATTTGCAAACAAAAATTGTGTTATCGACGTGGTTTCGGTACGTTCGAAAACTGTGGCGTCCTGGGGTCCGCTCCTGCTTCTGTTGCTTCTGATGTACCGGATTGATGCAATACTGCTATTAGATTGTTTCCAAGAGATTGGTATTTGTGATTCGTGCAGGGCGCGGCCACTACTCAACTTAATCTTATCGTTAAAACTTATCCAAGTTTATGTTCGAGGCTGTGGCGGAGGAATGTCAATGGCGTAGTATTTTTTGCTTAAGTAGTATCTTCGTGTAAAGATCAGCCATTACCTGTGTGAAAACCGTCCAACAAACAACCAACTTGATTCTTTAACGGCGCTATTGTGTCCCTTGTGCTTTTCCAAAAGCCGAAAATCCTGTTTGATGGCGTACAAACATTCTTCGTGGCGGTGTCAAAACTTAATTTGATGCCGTTTGTTTTGGGGTATCTCACGTGACATTTTGCAATCTTGCGGCACGCGTGGCTGCCATGGCGCGGGCGGCTCCAAACATGCTGCCTAAAGCGGCCAAAGCGCCGTGCTCCACACTCGCGGAACATTCGGCGATATGTTGCTTTAAGCGACGACTCAAATATTTTTTTGACTTCGGAGTCATGAATACGTCGATGTGCTGCTATAGGCCAGCATAGCATGCCAGCACATACAAAGGGTGAATGCAGCACGTGACCTGACTAATACACGAGAGTAAGTCAGATTTTTTTGCTAAAATCACGTGCTAAAATGTTTAATTTCATATGCTTGCATGAAAGCAAATACAGCCGAGCTGTTAACCTTTAGACAGTGCTCAATATTTCAAAAAAACAGTCAAGCATTCGTACTGACAATTGCATCGGCATAGTGAGACAGGGTGAGCCGGGCGCGGCTTCAGGCCATCTGAAATGGCGGGGAGCGCTGGGCTGATTTGAGTCGCGCACGTCCTTTCAGATAAAGTGAGAAGGCAGAATGTTCGAATCCCACATCACAAGGTTCTTAGTTAATTAAGCTCAAAACGATGCATACCGATTTGCCCGCTCGCCCGAAGTCACAAAGGCTTGTGAACAAGACTAAGGCCGAGAAGCCGTTGCAATATTTCCAACAATTCAAAAGACGCTCGCAGAACATAACCAGTATCAATGATCTTTTGCCCGGGCTCAACGATATATCCGATGCGTTCGAGGCCATGCCAATGGACTTGGTGAAGTATTTCACGCTATTGAAGGAAATCGATGCCAAATGCATCAAAACTGTGCCCTTGATCAACCACAACATCGATAACTATATCGACAGGCTCCACGTGAAACGCGAAGAAGCGGCGCCCGAGAAGGCCACCAAAATCACGCGTTTGCAGCGCATCCGCAAACAAATCCACGAGGTAATCCCTTGTCTTGAGGAGAAAATGCACGTTACATCTGTGGCTGCAGATGTGATGGCTAAGCACATGTACCGCATCAACAACGACTACAAGGTGATAATCGGAAACAACGAGATCCCAGAATCCGTGCGTATTGGCC
This sequence comes from Metschnikowia aff. pulcherrima, assembly GCA_004217705.1. Taxonomy (NCBI): domain Eukaryota; kingdom Fungi; phylum Ascomycota; class Pichiomycetes; order Serinales; family Metschnikowiaceae; genus Metschnikowia; species Metschnikowia pulcherrima. The sequence continues at coordinate 2,600,093 of CP034457.1, forward strand.
CACTCAACCACCGGGCTTTGATTCTGGATCCTCAGGCAGCGGCGGATGCTGCAAAAAGCGCGCAGTCACAAAGATCTGAAACCCGCAGGGAGGCACTAGCCGCTCGAAAAGCCCACAAGGATGGCGACGACGAGGATGGCACAAAGAAACGCAGAAACAAGGAGCCCACGCCGCTCGAAAACTCTTCCACTCACGGTAACACGAAAAAACGCCGGAAGGAGAAGGAGGCAGAGAAGGCAGCAATACCTGCCACAACAGAGAAGAAGAGGACCGTCGGGAAGCCAAAGAAGGATAAGGAGAACGACCCGGTGTCTAATCCGGGCAGCAATGGTCCTGAGCCAACGTACTGCTACTGTAACCAAATCTCGTTTGGCGAAATGGTGGGGTGTGACGGCGACACTTGTGAGCGTGAGTGGTTCCACTTGCCGTGTATCGGTTTCAAAAACCCGCCGGAGGGCAAGTGGTATTGTGACGATTGTCTTGCTAAAATGAAGAAAACAAAAAAGGCATAAAAGCTCTAGCACAGAGTACAAGCGTGTTTCTCCACAAATTTTGGCTTTTTTTTCGACGCATCTGGGAAGCCAATGGCTGCACTTCTCACCGTGGGTAGCTGCCTACACGCTTAAACCAGCTACCTGTGGTCAAATATTGTGGAGATCAACTTTTCAGAAAACACATCGAATGCTATTGTTAGAGTCGTTTCGGGATATCGCCCACATGCTTTTTTGAAAGCGGAATGGAAATGAGATTCACCATTTTGGGACAGCCGCTGGCTGTAAAATGCGAAATTGGGCTGCTTGCGCTCCGCGAGCTACGCTGTTTAACGCTAGTAAGAAGAAATTCTGGTGCGCTCGAGGATTGAAAACCCGTAACTCCGAAAGAAGGATGATTCGGCGGCCGGTCGGCCGGCCGGAATTCGAGCCGAAAGCGTCGAGTTCTCATAATGTTCCCAATGAAGAAATCGGGCAGGGCAAAACAATGGCCCCGTAACTTCCCTTTGTTCGAAAGCAGCATGAGTACTGCTGCGCGGCTAGCAAAAAAAAAAAAATACCTTGACATGACACCCGTGCATCTAGTGCGGTCGCAACTACAGCGAGGATTTATCGGTCCAACAAGCCAATTTTTTCAACAAACAAGCCCAATCGTTCTACAAAATGCCCAAGGAATACAAATTAGTCGTTGTTGGCGGAGGTGGTGTTGGTAAATCCGCCATCACCATCCAATTGATCCAATCTCATTTCGTTGACGAGTACGACCCAACAATCGAGGACTCTTACAGGAAGCAATGCGTCGTTGACGGGCAGCAAGCCATCTTAGATATATTGGACACCGCCGGACAAGAGGAGTACCTGGCCATGAGAGAACAATACATGCGGACTGGCGAGGGATTTTTACTTGTCTACGCTATCAATTCGAAGAACTCGCTCGACGAATTGTCCGGATTCTATGAGCAAATTCAGAGAGTGAAGGATTCCGACAACGTGCCTGTGTTAGTCGTGGGCAATAAATCCGATTTGGAAATTGAGAGACAGGTCTCTTACGAAGAAGGCTTAGCCTTCGCCAAATCTTTGTCTTGTCCTTTCATGGAGGCGTCTGCAAAACAAAGAATTAATGTGGAGGAGGCATTCTATGGTCTTGTGCGCAGTATTAATAGCAAGGAAGCTTCACTTGCTGAAACTTTGAATGGCGAATCGGTCGACCCGAAGGCCCCTAATGCCGCCGCAAACTCGCTGGCTGATGCTGCTGCGTCTGTGCCTGGGGATGGAAATGCGAATGGTGCGAACGGTGTTGCGTCTGGTGCTGGAAAACTGGCATCTGCTTCTGCTCCCCAAAGAAAAACGCAAAAAAACACGGCTTCGGATTCCAAGGCCAAGAGCGGATGCTGTGTGATTGTCTAGCCAAGCACAAAGCCGGCACAAATTTAATACTGGAGGTACGAAAGCTCAGCTGGTTCACTCCTAGTCCAGTGAAGATACAATGAGGTTCACGAAATGCTTTTAGATTCTATATATCTCCTGATGGGTCCTGCCTTTCACTTCCTTCGCTTGCATTTATAATCAAATTACATACGATGATAATCTTTTCACTCCATCGATGCCCTGGCTGCTCTGTTAATTTATTAGTTGATGAAATGAAAGACAATAAAGTGCAATATCAAACTTGCGAAGATAAAGTCTCCAAATGCCCGCTCCGGGCTAATTGTGGGAAAAGTTTTGGCGATATCCGCGTCATCCTTCTTTCCGTCTTTAGTATCAGCAGACGCATATTGCATTCTCAAGCTGACGGTCAAAACGAACTGGCCAACGCAGGCAATGAAGCCTCCCAAGAACGCGTTGAATGGAAAGTTTCCCACCAAGAGCACGTATACAAATTGCAAGCCACCCAAAGCAACCAAAAACACCAAGAATATATCGATAAGCTTTAAGCGGGGCGTCAATGTCTGGCAGTAGTTTTTATATGTGGCATTCACGGCATTTCCAACGTCGCTGAAACTATGGGCCACCTTTGAATTGGGATTCGCAACTGTAGTCTTTCTCAGGGATTCGGTCACAGTTTCTTGAGCTGCTGCATGTTTTGCAGCGACTGCAGCAGCAGCCTTTTTGACGGCACTTTCCTTTTTGGCCATGGTGTGTTGTGGACTCCTTTAGTATGGTGGTAGAAGTAAAGTATGTCGTGCGTCGTGAACACGTTTATGTTCAAGTCGCACTGCTGCGCATGAGCGTGTCCTGCGGGAACAGAAATATATTGGTTGCACAAATTGTCGCTCTAGGTGGAGAAAGTAAGCTTTTGAAATGCATGTTTATCTTTTTTTAACATTACCCAACATTCAATATAGCCCAAAATGATTGGGCCTACCCCGCAATTGTCTATAAAAAGTATGGCGATTCCCATCTACATCTGATCATCTTTTTTCCCAGGCAGCTGTTAACCCCTCTTGCCGCTGGGATAGACATTGTGAGCTATGAGGCTTCGAAACATTTCCAATTGCGAAACTGAGTTGCTCGAAGCTTTTCTACTTTCACACATTACTTCATTTGACGCTAACACTTATCTCATGTTAAAAAAGATGGTGAGCCAGACCGGCAAAATGTACTTCCCGCTCAAGCCTCAGCCGGCGCACTATATCACGTGACTGGCTAGCCTATACTCATTCCAGCCTGATGTCACAGCATTCTGATCGGTCAGTAGAAGCATGACTGCCGCTACTCGAGAAGATGTGGAGATCGACCCTTTGGAAAGCAAGAAATCCTTGCTTATCCCAAAGGCGCCGATTCTGCGCATCATTCCCCCGCTCAACTTTTGCCCTGTCGAAAAGGAGTTATATCGTTCTGGACAGCCGTCGCTTATCAACCAATCTTTTTTGGAGGAGTTGAACTTGAAGACGATCCTATGGTTGGCCAGTGAAGAGCCCGTGGAGGACTTTTTGGACTATTGTCTGAACAAAAGCATCAACATTGAGTTTGTCGGGCTAATCAATGACTACAACTATACGAACATAAATCCGTGGGACTCATTGGACGAGCGCACTATCAAAAAGGCGTTGGAGTTCATTTGCAATAAGGAAAATTACCCTATGCTAGTATGCTGCGGAATGGGAAGGCACCGCACAGGTGCGGTGATTGGCTGCTTGCGTCGCTTACAGGGGTGGAACTTGGCCAGTGTTTCGGAAGAGTACAGGCGATTTTCTGGTGCGCGAGGGGGCAGGATCCTAGTCGAATTGCTCATAGAGAGCTTTGATGTTCTGAGCGTGGAGGGTGATCCAGATAAGCTCCCTGATTTCCTTAGATAGGAGTCAAGCAGGAAAAAATTGAGTGAACGGAAGTTGGAATACGGGTCTCGTTGTTGCATTACTGGACCCGTCAGAACAAAGATTTTGTGAATCATTAATCATAATGACGAAAAACGATCAAGGATGGTAAGTATGCTGTGATATAACCTACATGTTAGTGACAATGGTTTACCACTAATGAAACATGATTTAGTCAGACCATGCATGACGGAATTCTTCTCGCAACTTGATTCTGTACGAAGTCTAACTAACATAGACACTCGGACGCGAACATATACGTCTTGCGCATAAACGCTTCAGAAGATCGAATTATTCTAGCTAGAAACAAAGTGGGAGTGTGTAGAGACCAGGGTCACGCTCACTGCATCAATATCGATAACAGACTACACGGCCTGGCGCAACAGATCTGGCAGAACGCTATTTCACAAACTAAATCAGTTTCGATTTCATTAAAAGAGCTATTCGATATCCGGAGCTCAAGCAACCGAGAGGGATAAGTTGGGCTGTTGGCTGTTGGGCCGTCCGAACTAAACATGCGCATCCAATACACCCGTGCACCTCGTGGGGTAGGCAAATGAGGGCGGGCCTTTCGCAAGGGCTAAGGAGGCAAAGAAGCCTTTGAAGATAAGTGTGATAGTTTTGGCAAAAAGACGCAACACAACATCTTGAGTCAGGCCTGCAGTTTGCTCTCACACATATTCGAATCAAGAATTCAGTATTATTCCTCAGCACTTTTAATCGAGTATCAACAGCCACATAAAAACATGGGCAGGTGTATCACGATTATTACCCTTACAGGCGCCGCATCCTTGGGCTTGTTGACCGGATCTTTGACCTACCAGTCTCTCAAGGGCATCCCAGACTTGATCAGACAATTAAACAAACAAGTTTCCTTGAAAACCGCGTCTGCGGAGCCCATTTTGAGCCTGATTAGGACCAATTTTACTGTCTTCAACGTCTCCAACCTCGTTTTGGCTTCGCTTTCGACCTGGCTTTTCTCCACCGCTTATAGGCACTCTCCAGCTTCTGGGAAACACCCTTACTTGATTTACTCTGCTTTGGGCGCTCCTTTGACGCTTTTCGCCTTGTATTTTCAAACTGGGCTCAAATCGTGCTCGATTCTCGGGCCATTCAGTGACGGCCGTCTCGAACAGTTTTTGCGTGTGAACTATATGAAGTTGAGCGCAAAAGTGGAGAAGAAAGCTGCAGAAATTAAGGGTGAAGAGGAGAAGAAAGATGTGGCTCCCAAGAAGGCCGCAAGGAACGCAAACGAAGACGAGAACTTGGACCAGTCGTACATTCACATTTCCGAAGAATCACTGGACTCGTCACCTGAAACCCCAGTGGAGGTGACTCAATCAAATATCGAAGACGAGGTCGAGGCTGCTTTGAGCAAGAAAGAACGCGTACAGGATTTAGAGACAGTGGGTTCGGCGTATAATGTGGCATCTGTCATTGCTGGAGTCGGTTTCGCCATTTGCTCGATTGGTGTCATTGGGGACCTGTTCTTTCTCTAGTCAGGCATGTAGTCCGGGTTGTTGTCATGGATTATGGGCGTTTTGAAACAGCTGTCCTATTTGAATTGCGTATATTTGCCCGAAACTGATCTTGGTTGCAGATTTTTCGATGCAAGAGTCGAGCCGGGTGGCTGACCATAAAGTGAATTTGTTTCGACTTGTCATGTCATGTCTATCGTACATACGCCATCATCAGTATATTCAATTATGAGCAGGGCAGCACGTAAATTCAGGCAACTTAGTGGGGTATAGCAAGCCCACCATTCATGTTGCTTGATGTTTGTTGTTCTAGTCTCGTACTAAATAATTTCTAATAGCAGGTTTTCCATTTGTTGGACCATTGGTGGTTATGGGACGAAAATATTAATATTTGACTGCAACTAACCGCGAAACAATAATTTGAATTCCTGGGACTTGCAATTTACGACCAGAATAAGCGTTCTGTTTACGTCCATGCGGCCGTAGTATGTGTGCTAAGCAATTTAGTAGAAAAATACCTGACACCAAACTAATGCGTGGTTGAAAAGGCAAAAGGTCAACGAGAACTTTTAATTTTGCACTTCGCATTACGTGAAAAGCGGAGAAATGAGTCCACCTGAAAACACCTCATAATAATTTATACTTCACACGTTTATCGAAATCAACACAGGTAATGATATTTTTATTCATAAAATCTTCAATCTTTACAAGAGGAGACGTCAAAAAATTTAGCCATCGGTTTGAAAAGATGGAATTCGTGCTGATAGCTTTGATTTGAGCTGTGCCTTTAAAGGGTCCGACATATAAACGGATTTACTGAGCAAGGCCAAAAAAAGAACGCCCGTTTAAAGCCCTGAAAAGCCCAACTTTTGTCATAAAAACAGCCAAGTTACTTGGGATCATTTGTGCCTACCTGGATAACCGTTTCATATAGCAGAACCCACCAAAAAGGATCGACTCAAACAGGGATATCTCCAATTGGGGGCAGTGCTCGCGCAGGGAGCGTCCGGCACACTACACGGCACAGGAATGACGTGTGGCGGTGAATGCGGTGACCTCATAAACCCAAACATTCACGAACCGACAGACAGACAAACAAACCACACGCGAATGAGACGACATTCCAATACTTAAGCAAGGCCAAGATATGCTTTATGAACCCGAAAAAATTCTTGAGCTGGAAAATCAAAAATTCTGCAAAAAAAGAGATGAAGCAATATAATAAAAAAAAAAGGCCGGGCCTCTCTTTCTTTATGCAGACAGGACCTCAGACCTGGGTGGGCCCATTTTTCCGCGGATGATGACAAACGGCAATGTTAACTCCGGGGGCCGGTCGGATATAAAAGGCGCGCACGCGTATCCTCTCAGCCGTGCAATCGTGAAAAACGAGATTCCAGTTTTTATTGACAATTCACACCAAAAGAAAAAGAAAAAAACATGTCGTTTTACGAACTCAAGCCTAAAGACGCCAAGGGAAACGAGTACCCTTTTGCTGACTTGAAGGGTAAGGTGGTGGTGATTGTGAATGTGGCCTCGAAGTGTGGCTTCACCCCACAGTACAAGGAATTGGAGGAATTGAACAAAAAGTACGCCGACAAGGACGTGCAGATCTTGGGCTTCCCATGCAACCAGTTCGGAAAGCAGGAGCCCGGCAGCGCCGACGAAATCGCATCGTTCTGCTCGTTGAACTACGGTGTCACATTCCCTGTTTTGGGCAAAGTTGAGGTCAATGGGGACAACGCCGACCCCGTGTATAAGTTCTTGAAGAGCCAGAAATCAGGGCTTATGGGGCTCAACAGAGTCAAATGGAACTTCGAGAAGTTTTTGATCGACAAAAACGGCAACGTTGTTGAGAGATACTCCTCATTGACGAAGCCTTTGACGTTGAGTGCTAAGATCGATGAGTTGCTCAAATAAGCACACAAGTTATAGGTGTCAGGGGAGGTTTTCAGGACATTGTGATTTTGACAGGCCTCGAACGATTAATTTGAGGTTGAATGAGGCCCCTGGAGTATTTATTGATTTGCATATAATGGTTGTAACATACGGTAATATGTCTGACAATTGCTTCAAAGAAGGTAGCAACTAAAGGACGGTTGTTATGTATCCAGACTTACGTTTAATTAATGATTGTGTATACTTTTGGGCTTGGGTGCACTTCATGAGTCAAACTGATTAATTGCTGATTTAAGCCAAACATAATGAATTCGTGCTAATCTGGCCTAAAGCGCCAAACATATTCTTACTGTCCTTAGTGGGAGCGGACTTACTTGTTTGGGATCACTCCCGGGATTGCCCCGTGTTTATAGACTACCCTGTTCAGTTAATATATTGCATAATTATCACGTGTGTACTGCATCATAGTGTATACCCATGCACTAAGCTGATCGTCCATACATTGGGAAAGATAAAAGGATACCGGATTTGTATCTATCGAAGTCAGTGCGGAATGGATTCCGAAGAAAATGAACTTGCATATTTTGCCCTGCAAGGTTTGAATGGCTCTAGCAGCATTCCTGATTCTCCTTCTCCAAATTCTTCTCAAAGAGAAAAAAGATCTCGATCTCGATCTCGTTCTCCATCTTCAACATACCAGCGAGCTGTCCCTGGAGGAAATGTATCTATGAATCATCAAACAAAGAAGATGAAGCCGCATACTGAAGGATCGTGCTTCACAGAGGAAACACGTCTTGCTTTTCTGGAACGTCTCAAGAACAAATCGTCCCGGACTCGCTTAATGACTCAGGAAAAGTTCGACTCGATAATTAAATATATGCGAGAAGGGCTTGAGGGTCCCGTTGCTGAAGGTTTCTCGAAAGCAGAGAGAGCAAACTACAGAAGGGACCGAAGAAATGCTTTGCACGATTTCTTTCTAGGCGAAGAAGATGGCAAGCTTTATCGCAAAAGTCAACACGGTTCACTAAAAGTAGTGCCTTTTGATAAGGTGATTGATGTTATCCATGAACATCATGCATCTCTGGCACATAGTGGGGTGAACAAGACTTTCGCTTACTTGAAAGATCAATATTATGGTGTCACGTTTGCAGACGTGAATTTTCTTCTAGAGCGCTGTACGTTTTGCGAGTCGACGCGTCGACGTCCAAACAGACCACGTGCTCCTCTTGAGGCCAAAGAATCTAGTCGCCCTTCTGAGCCTGAAGAATCTAGCCATGCTTCTGAGCCCGGAGAATCTAATCGTCCTCTTGAGCCCGAAAAATCTGGCCGCCAACCTGAGCTCATACAAGTTAGTCTGCCTCTAGAGCGTGTGCAGATTGACATTGTAGATGTTAGATCCGATCCGTCGGAGGATCATCAATGGACTCTACATGTGAAGGATCTTTTCACAAAACTATCCATGTTGTATGCTCTACAGGATAAACAGTCACAGGAAATAGCCATGTATTTGAGACAGTTCATGCGGTTCTATGGGCCCCCTGAATCCATACAGCTCTACGATTGCAAGGAGTTTAGAGGGGATGTCGAGAAACTCCTCGAATCAAGGGGTGTCAAGATCGTATATGTGAGTTCGAAAGCTTTGAAGCTTCAGGGCCTTGTAAAACAGGCAAATTGGGTTGTGAAGCGTAGAATGGTAATGTGGAAGAAACAGAACCCTGAGTCGGATTGGAAACGGGGCCTTGAATTCATCGAGAGATCTATCAATAACTCATCTTGTCTGGGTCTTCCTCCGGGCTTGACACCACATAAATTGCTCTTGGGTCAAAACAGAAGGATCGAGCTCGAGTCTGAGCGTTTAACCATGAATCTTTCAATGCTAGAAATTGACAAGATTGCGATGGGCATTTGAACGGGGTAGTCGTGTTTAGTAATATGCAGAATTTTTTTCCAACAAATAGACGATTGATACAGTTGAACAGTCTGTAAGCAATTTGTTTTGCTGAGCATATTAATCTTTGCTGGACTACGATGCCGTCAATGATGATAGATTCATGTTTTTGTTTGGCCGAATATTTTTCCATTTAATCTCGTGGTCAGTTATCGATGCTGCTGCTTAAGATTTTTCGTCAATTCTGTTGGGTGCCCTGTTCGCCTTGGCCACCAAGCCTTTTTAAACGCAGACGGCCAATATGAGCTCCCCGAGGCCTAATTTGGACAACTCTTAGGAATCTGATGATGGCTTTTCATAATGATACTGGGAAGTCAGGCTGGTTCTATTGGATGATGTACATGATAAATATGTGCCAAGTTTAAAAACCTTATTTCACATCCGCACACAACGTTTAACAAAACACCACATTTCATTTCATTGAAGCAAATCACCAAATATTTGTCTGGTCCGTAAAATGAAGCAACTTTCTTTTCTATTGTTCTCTACTCAATACACATCTGGTAGCAAGGCCGGACAGGGTTTTCATATATATGAGTAGTTGTGTGAAGAGCAATTTCGGTTTTCAATCCTTTCTCAGATGTATCAAGCAAAACCAAGAAGAACATTTTAATCATTTCTTGACTGAGACATCGATAAGCGCAATATGGCCGCAGTTTTGTCCATCTTTCTAGCATTCACAACGACCTGTGTCACACTGCCTTCTACGCAAAAAAATAACGGTTTAGCTTTAGCTGAATTGTCGGACTTCTAGCACCATTTGGTTCCCAAGCTCACCTTTGTACGACGAGGAACATTCGAAAAAGAAACTTTCTTCTTTCTTCCGTCATTTATTGCAGCATTAAGCTAACATTTTGAGTCACGAATCTTTTTTCTAGAACGCCAATTAACAGAGAATAGAGTACGCGATCAGCCGCTCATCATGTATTGCAACAATTTTGGCATGACACTCACTCCTTTTCGAATACATGGGTTTTGTAATAATGGACTCATTTTTCTGCTGTCTTATCCCTGTTAATGAGTTGGTGTTGGATGATTTTCTCTTTTATACTAGCAAGTCTATCAGCTCTTTCTAAAAGCGCATCATTGTTGGCAGAAGGTTCAATGTCATGAGACAGCTCCTGAGGCAATGACGATAATAGTTCCGAAACACAATCTGGCAATGTACCGCTTGAAACTTCGCCCAAGGGTCTTTTTGCTTGAAAATCCTTTTGAACTGCACTCACATCAAGTCTGAGCTGACTTTCTGGACTTTGCACAGCCATTTCTTTCGACACTTTTGCCCGTTCCGTGCCAAACACCGTTTTATACGCATTCAAACTGGGAACCATCGGGTAAGGGTCGGTATTAATGGACATTTCAATCTGCTCTATCGCTTCGTCCCAGCAACTGTTTCCGGTTTCAATCACCCATGCTGCCACTTTGAGCTGAACCATTTCCGTGAATTCGTTGGCGGAACTTTCAACAATGCTCGACCTAGTGCGACCGATGGTAAGGTCGATCCCCCGTGAACAAATGAGCTGAGAAATAGCACTTTTGATGACATGGTCTCCATTATGCTGTATAACACGTGGACTCCCAAAGTAACGTATGAATAGATCAAGACAGTCCGCTACATCGCTGGGGCATTTGGTCTTCAAGGGGTATAGTTGGCAGAAGTTACTGAAGTGGTCACGGATAGCAAGTATCCAAGTGAATCCATTGGATGGCTGGTGGTACCGGTCTACAAAATCAAGCTGAAGCCGATCAAACGGCTCTTCTTCTTGATTCTTATCCAGATATTCGGGAGGGTCAGACTTTCCTCGGGCAGATCCACATACGGAGCAAACGGCAACAAAATCTTTCACATCATTCCTTGTGAGTCCATGAATTTTAGCAGAAACGAGCGGATGCATTTTCAGCACGGACAAATGGGCCTTTTCAGGTCGATGGATTTGTGCAAGAAGGTGGAACGCGGTATCATGAGAGGCGACCAACTTTCTGGTCCCCGGTTTCGGAACAAAGTATAATAAGTTTCCTTCGAGTTGGTGGAAATTTCTGATTCTACTCCTTTTTCCATGGAAAGCATTTCTCTCTTCTTTGCTAGTAAAATTGGGGACGTCTATAGTAGCATTATGAGCTTCTTCCAAGACAGAACAATAATATTTATAATCCTCCGGGGAAAGGAGGCTTTTACTTTTGGAGTTCTTGATCGTTCTATCAAAGGTCTCCTTACTATCTTGACTGAGACCATCATAGAACGGAAAATCCAGCAGTTCAGGAAGCGGTCTAAATTCAATGTTTTCCGCTAAATTAGAACCTCCATCATAATCGTTAGTTGCCGGTGTGCTTTGGTCATCGCTTACATCTTCACTTGGGTCAATGCTCACTGGTCCGACTTCCCACGCCATCAAATCTAGCATGATGGAAAAAAAAAAGAAGTGGATTCCGAAATTATGGATGGAGAACGAATCGATGAGATTTTCGCGCGCATTGACTTGTGGGGTATGGATGTGCGAACAAATATTTTTGATAGTTACAGAAAATACTAGTCTCATCAATTTTTTCTTTGAGAAACGCGAGAGAGAAAAATCTTATATGCGACTAAATAGCCTATTCCAAGACCGACTTTTAAGGAATATGAAAAAAAAAACGTCTCCGAGACGGACTTAAATCCCAAAGGAGTAAGTCCGTGCTGCGCTGTGCAGTCTGAAAAGGCACGGCGGTGAGTGCCACTGTGCCAAATTGGGTCGGAGCGCCAAATTTCAAAACATATCGAGAACAACCAGTGCCGTAGTAGCCGTGTAGGGGTCATCAAAATGCACCAAAATATGACATATTATAAGTTTTTGAGACCATTCGTAACCACGTAGCAACTCAATATCATGCGTCCAATACTGTAAATTGAATAGTTTGACCGATCCAACCCACTGATAGTTCTGAGAGACTGCTTATTGGGCATGTGTAGGCCCGCGCGTATGACAGAACGAAATCTTGCATGAGACTTCACGCACCACTAAGATTCCATTTCTAGCGCATCTTCTCAGGAGTAGTCTGTGGGGTCATTTCTGGAAACCAACACGAACGTCTGCAAGCAATTTTTCTGCGAATGTCGAGTTTATTGATTTAAGGCTAAACTTTCAACGTTTATTTGTCCGAAAATACTGAAAATCAAAGCTTGAAACGCAGACATGTCACCTCCGTATAGGATGTCACGATTCAACACGTGACTACGTTACGTTTCAGCGTATAGTTTTACGGCATGAGCTAAACTGTCCTACTTGCGTAGACCATAATCCCGCGCTAGCCAGCACCGTATTTTTACTATTTGGGAAATCCCATGTAAACAATGCGTTTTTCCTGCAAATTAGAGACCCCTCGCGCCAGCTAGTCGTTGAACCCCCTGGTGCTAATGCAAGCCGGGTTAAATCATAGTTCACCAGCACCAAATGTCGTTTTTCGATTTTACACCTAAAGACTTTAAAGGAGACGAGTTTCCGTTTAGAAATTACAAAGGAAAAGTGACCTTAGTTGTCAATGTCGCGTCAAAGTGCCATTTGGCGCCGCAATACAAGGAATTGGAGGATTTGAACCGCAAGTATGCCGGCAAGAATGTGCAGATTGTGGCATTCCCATGCAACCAGTTTGGCAAGCAGGAGCCTGGAAGTGCAGTTGAAATCATCACATTTTGCTCCATGAACTATGGCGTTACTTTTCCCGTGTTGGGGAAAATAAAAGTCAACGGGAAAAATGCTGATCCCGTGTATAAATTCTTGAAGAGCAAAAAGCCCGGTTTCATGGGGTTGAAGAGAGTCAATTGGAATTTTGAGAAGTTCTTGATTGATCAAAATGGACAGGTGGCACATAGATACTCTGCTTTAACTAGGCCCCATAAGCTAGGCCCCAAGATAGACGAATTGCTCAGATCACAACTGGCCCATTGAGCAAGCGAGCGAGAGAATGGCCCTAAAAAAGCCAAAAAAAAAAAAAAAAGAAAGGCTGCTGTTCTCCTTTTAACATGAGGAATCATAGAAACCCAAGAATGGGTTGGTCTTGGTAAGCGTTTAGACTGCAGCTGGCTCAGTTAACACACTAATCACGCGACGAGTTGAGCGACGGCGTTATTTTAATTCATCTCGGGATTTAGATTGTAAAGATTCAAAAGCTAAAAGTCAAATGAAACCAGTATTTACTCCAAAGTATCGTTCCACGGGTTAAAGGTAAAATTCTAGCGACCATGGGGCAATTAAGGATCGCCTTAAGCTTTCAATCGCAACACATTTGGGGAAATGGCCCCTGGAACTAGATACTATTTGTTATGATTTTTAGGCCATAACTATTGACTTGAAATGCAGTGTGATTCTTTCAGGGATCAACAGACGGCGTATTCAATCATTACACTGTTACGAGTTCACATGGCTTTGCTCACATTCTTGTGCCCAGCACGTCGCTTCCTCACAGAGAATGACTTTCAACGTAGACACGCGCAATTCCGATTCCGTTTTTTTTTTTTTTTTTTTCAAATAAGAAGTCAGCAATCCCACAATGAGAGTACATTTTCCTAACTGCTGATCACGCTGTTCCGTAGCATTCGAATTCACGACATTGAGGCGCGTCAGGGGCACATTCTCGAAGCCTCCGACATGCACGTATCATGGGTGATGTCATAAGACACACAGAAAGATTTGTATTCCTGGCACATCGAAGAAAGTATCAAAGCTGGGACTCAATCATTAACGTGTGATTTGATGAATATCAAAACTGGAAGGCATGTCTAACGCCTTTGAGCTCCGTTTCGTCCTGGATAGGACTCGAAGTTCTTTGAGTGTGATCTCCAAATTTCTAAATCCTATGCACTGTGGTCATCTCTTCTCTCGCTCGTAATGTGGATCGTCATGTAATTCTATAACACTCATATGGAAGGATCGGCTATGCTCAAAAACTTGTACTTCTTCTTTGTAATATCGTAGCAATCATTCAACGCGTCATTATCCACAAACCACGATACTTTACCTGCAGCACCCTCATTGACAATCGAGCTAGGCAATCCCTTTTCGGGTCTCTCCATGATGATTCTCATAATCGGAGCTTTAGTCAAACCCTCCACAACAAACGCTACTCTTTGTGCGTGACAGATCACGGGTATCGAGAGAGTGATTCTGTTTTCAGGGCCCAGCGGAGCATTAGATACAGGCATGCACCACGCCAAGGTCTCTCTCAATTGCTCGCCATGGTTAGGAAAGAGTGATGCAATGTGACCATCAGGAGCGCACCCAAGGAGCAACAAATTGAACATCGGCAACTTGACCGAGTCTTTCTTTGCAAAGTTGTCAATAAGTAGTTTTTCGTAGTTATCGGCGCACTCTTGCGGATCGCTAATCAACAGCTCGTCAATATGGAACACGTTAGGTTTTGCATCGCATTCTATCAAATCGAAAATGTCTCTTTTTGCCTGCCCGTAGTTCGAGTCCGGACTATCGAATGGCACCATTCTCTCGTCGGCAAAGTACACATCCCACTTGTCCCACTCGATCTCATCCTGTCTTGATAATAATCCTTGCTGCAAGATTTTTATGAGAGAGCCTCCACTGATTGCGATTTTGAACCGCTGCTCCGAGCGTTTTTTTAACTTGGGGGTCCGACGAGTGGCCTCGCCATTAACAAGACCACCACTATTGCTTCTGCTGTGTCCCTGTATGGAAACAGTTGACAGCATCTGCAGCAATGGCGGACGCAGTGCTGCGGCGAGCTTCATGCCTGCGATCGTAGCCTTGTCCAACGTATTGTAAAGCGTATTATTCTGTGCTGTGATTATGTGGTCGGCAACGGCATCTGCGACACCCTCAAATTCGGGGAATGAGTACACCAATGGAACTTGTGTCGTCATGTTTGCGGATTATGTATTTGTAAGCAATGAAGAAATCTATGATGATTTCCGTGTGTTTGAATGGACCTGGCGGCTATGCTGTAATTGGCAGATCACGGGATAAATAGGGGTTGGGCCGGCGGCTAGTGGTTACACCTGGAAGCGTGACAGAGTGTAGTGAGCAAGAGTCAAACGGCGGTCAAAAAGTGGATTAAGCCAAAAAAAGTTGGAAACTTTAAATGTGCGAAGCGTGCTATAAATGATGCTAAGCAACGAAAACCAGGAGGGATTCTTCGGAGACGAAATGCCACTTGACGCACAATAGTAAAGTCGTGATGGGAAACTGTAATGTGACTCAATCTGACTAAAGGCTCTGTAGATAGAATATGGAGATCAATTGCAGGATTTTGTGCGATTGTTCTTTTTTTTTTTTCCAAAGCAGTTTCTTTTGGCGGGAGGTAGACCTGACTAACAAAAGACTAGTGAGGAGTCATGAGGGGTCCGGTGGAGGCGGGCGGACGGCAGCACGATACTTTTCGCGGAACACTTGGGTCACGTGACCACACCGCAAAATCAAAAAAAAAAAAGCCTCTTCGGTGTGGGGTGGCTGCGAAGACATGAAAAAAAAAAGCTTGTCGCGGTATACGCTTACGAGGCAAGGCCGCGAGGCAAGGCCCAAATGATGAACTCGGGCACTTTCTTTCCTTTTGCTTATTTACTAGATTATTATCCTCTTTATTTACTCAAGGTTTTGCGGTATCTCGATGCATATATAGTAAAATTCGCTGATGAGGATCTCATCCGGAAATGAAGAGGGATAAAATCTAGGACCTAGTTTATGCTTCTAGGGAGCGCACTATTGGCGAAAATTGAAATGACATCATCCCAATAATGAACTTTTGAAAAACACGCTCAAAATATATTTATAGCTGAGTTCCTCAAGACCAGGTTCAACTATAGAATGAACCATAAATTTCTGATTAAACGACAGTTCTATTTCTGTTATACTGCCGTGGACGATAAAACTTTGCGACTTGCTTAGTTGCAAGAGGTCTGCTTTTCTTTGTGAAACTTCCAGCTCTCACCGAGTGGCGACATACATACGTCACTCAAATACCTTAAGTCCGACTTTGGGTGCTACCAAAACACAAACCCTTTCTTGTGCTTGATTTGCGGATGCTGACTCCACAAAGGGTGAAGTCTTGGTGGCTCTAGCTTCGCCGCACGGCTAAACTCAAGAATTTATTGATGGCATGAAATTTCTCGTCCTATTGCATGCCACTGAATCCTGTCACTAGACGGCAAACCGCTTTTACCGCACATCACTATTAGGCTTGTTTAGGACAATAGTTTGGTGGTTCTAGCTCTATTTGCGACTGTTTTGGGGACAATCCATGTGTTCTCTGAAACTGCTATTGTTGAAAAATATCACAGCGGCATTGTTGTAGCTTGCAAGTTTCATTAAATTTCGAAATTCTTTTTCATTTCGGTGATCTCCGAGCGGAGTATTCCCGTGACCGTTGGGGCATTGAAAGAACTTTCTTCATCGAGATTTCACGGGTCTCACCGAATATCTCAAAATCCCCTGGCTTGCCAAAATAGTTGCACAAAAAGCCAAAACAACGAAATGTCGGGACTCTTCAGGGTCAAAACACAGACTCAACAATCGTAAAGCTGAGTCATTCAAGGAATGACGTGTGGGCCTAAATAAGAAATAGCAGTCAATGCGTGAAATTTTAGGATGTGGTCAAAAATTACCCAATTTGATCAGAAGTAATAGCTAAATCTTGCTGAGTTCAACAAAATCTCCTAGTCTGTTGTCGAAACCCACAACAATGATGGCTAGAACAATGTGTAGGTGAACATAGCATGAAGTTGGCCGCATTCGATTGCGAATGTTTGTGAACAATAAGATATCTCTCGTAAACTCAATTGTGGTCTATTGACCGCGGAATTATACGCCTTTCAAGACATACGTGAGAGTCTCGACTACTGTTCTTTTTTGAAGAAAAGAAATGAGTCAGCCTAGTAGATTTTGCAACGGATGCTTTTGTCAATGGATGGGGTCCACGTTGAACAAAATGATAAGAATCAAAGA
Organism: Metschnikowia aff. pulcherrima; assembly: GCA_004217705.1. Taxonomy (NCBI): domain Eukaryota; kingdom Fungi; phylum Ascomycota; class Pichiomycetes; order Serinales; family Metschnikowiaceae; genus Metschnikowia; species Metschnikowia pulcherrima. Next base: position 2,617,166 of record CP034457.1, read on the forward strand.
AAGCCCGATGACTATGATATAAAGCACATACCATACAAAGAATGACCAAACGGGCGTCAGAGCTTTGTGTGAATCGGCGGATTCACATTGTTCGCCGAAAAGAGTTTTATAATTGCTCAAAAATCCTAGATTTTGGCGATATGGACGGCAGTTTTGAAGATACATAAACAAGTGCATCCCGTTCTGATTCTGTATTTTCGGTTTAGTCCAGAAAAAGCAGTCGCCGATTGAATCAAAAAACACGCCGTGTCATTTAACTTCACGTCAGCCTCAAAAGTCTGCTCCTATGATGCTCTACGGAACACGAATCAGCCCTCTAATGACTATCGCGCAATTAGTTTTGTTCAATCTAGCAGCGGCGCTTGCTTTACAGATCTCAAACCCGGACCAGAAACAAGTGCTGTTCTTTGGCCAACTGAATTCTCGGCCTTACCAAGTGAATGAGGAATCAAAAGTCTGGAGAGAAACACTCACGTTCAAAAATCACAACCCCGGAAGAAAGTACGCGAATAAGATCATAATTGCAAAACGAGACGAGACCGAGGATGCGGTTTCAGAGCAGCCACCGCCACCAGCCATTCCAAATCTGCCCTTGCCGCCACGATATGTAGTTGCGAAGCCACCCGGCGGGAAAACAAGCACGGCCACCATACTGAGGCCCTCCGTGTCGCGCAACCGGTCGTTTTCTAAGCAGATTGCCGGCAAAAGTGGCAACAGAGACCCAGCCAAGCAGAACGGTCATTTGAACGTACATACCCAAAAAGATGAGACCGAAGGCACAGAGCTCGATGACTTACAGCAGCTGCAAGACCAGAAACACGAGGAAATAGATGTGGAAGCGTCCGTATTGGCCAAAGAGTTGAAGCACCAGGCGTTCTGGAAAACTTTCCGAGAGAAGTACCCAAACTTGAGCGATCTGTGGGAAAACGTTTTTCGCATAGACGAGTCACTCTTTGACCCTCCTGCAGCGTCCACCAAGAACCCCCTTTTGGATGCTTTCCCACAGCCAAACCCGCCAGAGGTCCATAATATGGATAGCATGGAGACGTTGAAGATCGTGGAGACGCCCGAGAGTCCAGGAAGTGCTGGGAGCGTTCCCGAATCAGGATTTGTTTCAGATACCGAAGACACTGCAAACGTCCACAACCTTAATCTCAACAGGCCAGCGCGCGAAATGCTCATGGATACCTCTGGCCTGGATGGCGAGGCACGCGATTCGCTCTGGCGCGGCAACAGGCGACTCTACAGAATTCAGGCAGATATCCACGACTATTCCGAGCCGAAAAACGATTTTGACGACGAAGTCCCGCAAGGCTGGCGCGGCCCCAAGCCAGACAATTGGAACCTGAACCAGCAGGCACCGCCGCCGCCACACGAGGTCGTCACAGTCGACTTATGTGCACTCAGGCAATCAGTGGAAGAGCCCCGAACGGCAATGCGCCAGACAGCCGCGTTCCGTGCGCGATCCAACCGCGACAATAGCACTGCAGTCGGCGTGGCGGACGCTCTGGCGGGCGAAAAACGCCAGATCCTGCCGGACTCAAGAATGCCGCAGGATCTCTGTGAAACGGCAGGTGACCTTTTCGAACAGGCGTGGGGCAGCCGTACGCGTGCGCTGACGCTCATGGACCGGGCGTATCGAGAGGTCTCGAGGAAGGAGGACGTTGCCGATGGGTGCAGCGCGGCGGTGTTTGCGGTTGTGTCTCCGCGAGGAAAAACCACCGTCAGCGTGTTGAAAGACGCCGGCGCCGTGTGGGTACGCAACGGACACGTGTTCGGACAGACGGAGACGAAAGCTCACCCGGACAAAGAGCCGTTTGTCACGGTGCCCGTTTCGCAACCAGACTTGCATGACGACAACGCACACTGGCACGTGTTCGACATGTTCACCGACAAGTTGGACTATGAGTGGGCCACGCAGCGCGGCGATGTGTTGTTGCTTTTCCTGGCGGACGTGTTCAAGTACTCCAAGCCCAAGGACTTTGCGCACTTGGTGAGCTCGCAGCCCGACGCGTTGGCAATTGAGTTGGCGCAAACGTTCCTAGGCCTGGTGGTGCGCAAGATCAGGCGCAAACAAATTGCGCTTTCGCTGAAATGCTCGTGCTGGCCCACTTGCACCGACGAGGAAGAGTTTCCAACAGATTTGAGCGTGGTTGTGGTGAAGTATCAATGGCCTTCCGATTTCACTGAGGATCTGACAATTCAGCAAACTCAACAAACTTTGACCGGTTCGCCCAATCAGCAAACCCTGGGGATTCAGGAGAGCATGACTGGGGAGACTCCTCAGATCCCACAAGACCCGCAACGCCCAAATTCGGTGGCGTCGGAAACTGACGAGTCTGTTGGCGATATGCGCAGCGAAACCGGCCTGTTGGAAAACATGATCCCGGAAAACGGCGCCGCATCAATCGGCCACTTGTCTCAGGCGGAAGATGTCGATTTGGACTATCAAACCGCCATGAGCGACTCGTTCCCGCGCGATGAAACGGATTCGGATGGCAAGCTCGCGTCTTATCGTGGGTTGTATGATCTCTCCACTTTGGAGGGCCAGGAGGGTGAGACCGCGAAAGCCAGTGATGGTGTTCACACTACTGAAGCCCGGCTTTTCGTGGTTGACGAGACCACTTCAAAACATGAAAAAATCACAGGAAAGAATATCGATGACGAGATTTCGATGGAATCAGAAAACAAAGGCACGGAGAATAATGAGGCCATGGTGGATGATCAGGAACACGAAAGCCCCGAGGAAACGTTGGAGTATCAACATACTGTGAGTCCTGACAGCGACGAAGCCTCACTGAGACTATAAGCAATTTCCCGCGCTTTCCTTAACTTTGCTCTCCAGAATCAATTGTATGCTTTTGGTATACTGTAGGCTTGCCAAACTTTGACCTTTCAAGTATTTCAGTAGTTATCCGGCGCTTATAACACAAACATCAGCCATCTGCCACACATATATCGAACTTTTGCGTGTGCATCTATCAAGCCTTCGAGGAAAATGTAGACTAAAGGGAAGACACTCCCGGGAATGCCAAACCTCAAAGCAAAATCATCAGCGTGATCGGAGAAAAGTGGATTTTGTGGTTTCAAGACGCTTTCAAAAAAAAAAAATACAAAAAAGAAAACCCCTCAAAATGATTCAGGCCTCCCTCATTCTTTTTTCCCTAGCCTGGTCCTGGTCCTGGTGTTGAAGATCACAAAAAATCGTATACGAGATACATAAACCCCCAAGACGGAAACCGCGCCTGACACGAAGCATGCCCATACGAATCAGAAAGATGAGTATTTATAGCTTGGAGCACTTCCTTCCCTGACTTGTGATAAGGTCTGTGTGGCGCAAGTTCTTGTCTTTGTTAACAGACCATTCGCATCTTTGGTACCGTGCGAATCAAATTAAACCCCAGATCGAGATCGATTTTTCTCCAAACTTTGGTGCGTAAAGCTTAAGTAGGCATCTGTCAGATGATCGAAAATATCAGGAAAAAACCTCAGTTGAGCCCAATTGAGGTTGCGATCGCCCTGACTGAAGCCGCCTATGCGAGGAGTCAGTCACGTGCCCCAATTTCGGACTTCTCTATTTGTAAGACTATACCATGGCAAGGGTTGAAGTCGTGATCTGTGATTTCTGTATGAAAAAGTGAAAAAGGAGAAAGGAGAAAAAAAACGGAAGAGGCTATTGATCAGATCAATCAGTTGCAACCACCCATCCCTGTCTGCTACCGTCAATTGAGAAAGTCACGTGACGACAGTTTAGCAGCAAAGTAGCCCGTGTGTTGTATTCTTGCTGATGAGCTAGTATTATAGCTTGATAAAATATGGCCTGAAAAACGATTCTTCACTAATTTCTTTCAGACGCGAATTAAAGACCCAATTCTGTTGTTGCCCTCAAACATGCCACATCATTGCGTAGCGCACATGACTCAAGCGTCACCATACAAATTGGTCGCCACACTGAACAATTAATTCTTGAGAAACAGAGCATACTGGAATGGGAACGTAAAGGAACTGTAGCACGTAGCACCGTTTGCACAAGAATCACGGAATCTTAAAAATAGTTTCTGCTACTCTTGCGCCCTACTTGGCTGAAATTGCTGACGTCATATGCACGCGCGCTGTTCTAACGTTACCCCATAATTCGGTCACTAAGCTTGAGGGGCAAATCGTTTCTCATCAAACATTCAAAACATTTGAATATGTACAACAATATTGCTTCGTCCAAATCAATGGTGATGTGTGAATCTGGATTTCAGCTAATAGTGGAGCTTGTCAGACCCTATCTTTGTCAGAAGTTTAATCTTCCATCGACGTCTGTCCTACAGACTCTCTCAAGCGACACCCATAGTCAATGGACACTCCAGGATCTGCCCCAGGCAGCCACAATAACCGCCACAAAGCTTTCGGATGAAAACACAGTCCTCAATTTTATTAGCGGCGAGACTATACGTGCAGTACAGGTGCCTTTAAGTGGCCTTGGCGTATCCATGCCTGTCGAGAAAACCAAGATCAAGGATTTGGAGGACGTTTTCGCGTCTTTTGTAGATACTAAGCTTTTGGAACAAGGCGGGTTCTGGCAAAAATCCAAACCTATTAAGAACCAACCGGACGGTGAAAGTCATGACCAAAAAATGGCTCCAGCTTTGGATCTGGACTTTTCGAAATTGGCTGTAAATCCTGGCTCTAGGCCGTTCACTAGGCCCGCGGATATGCCTGATTTTGAAGATGAGTACGATTTGAAAAAACATGGAAGTGCAGCACCACAATTAGGGAATTTTGGAATTGGCGAGCGCGACCTTTACCCGCCAGGAGTCGGGCGTGACCCGCTCATGAAACCGTACCTCGATCCACTTGCAGACGTCGGAGGAGGCGGAATGCACCCCACTGCAGACCACCCAATGTTTGGCCAACGCCAAGGAAATACGTCTCGGTCGGGCGTCCCGCCAGGTGCACGATATGACGATCCATATGGCGAGAACAACTTGGAGGATATGGGCATGGGGCTTCCCGGGAACTTACGTAAACCAGGCGGAGGATTTGGTGGTGCTCCTTCCGGTGGCTCTTTTGGCGGCCATCCCTTTGGCGGGGGTATGTTTTGAAAAGCTATTTAAGTAACATGTAGGGGAAACAAATGGTAATGGCGTTAAGACTTAGAGAACCATTGACCCGTGACTAAAAGCATGTCGTTTTCCAATTTGAGTGTCGCATCGGCTCGCCGGTGACTCGAATGATGAGATTGAGCATATTTTCTTGCTCGTTGTGTGTGGGTCCACGGAAGATGGGAATTTGAAACTTCAATATTTGATATTCATGCGCTGGAATTTATCCCTCACAACTGGAACAACCTTGGTTTCAAACATCGTAGTTTGCCAAAAGAAGACATGCAAGGAACTTCGATGGTCTCCATTGTAAGAGGATGCATCAACGGAAGTTTCCCTCGAATTCCAGGAACGTTCAGTCACAAACATCACCAGAGTGACAACTTGGCAACAGGTTAGATCGAGAAACACTTTAGCGTTTTCTGGACGCACACGAAGGCTTTCGACGAACCCCCTCCAAAACTCGATCAGCAGAGTTTTCGTAGAGGTATTGTGGCTCCTCGAAAAGGCCAGCACAGTCTAGCAGTCCTGCAGCTTTTAATCGGCATGCTATCTCGATCTGTGGATATCACTCCTTCAAGAAATTCCAAAGACCCCTTTATCAAATGACACGGTCGTATTCCTCACGATCTATGATCAGGCCACGCATGGCCAACTTCACGTTTCTGGCGAACACGTTTGGACTTTTGACCAACGTGTTGGCCGCATCTTTATTGAGCGGATCATTTGGGTTTAGTTCCAAGAAAAGAAAATTTAGCCCCAAAAGCACTGCATTGAGCGATAACACTGGCGACCAATCCTCACGCAAGATGTTCAAGCACACATTTCCGTCCAAGTCAATGTTCGGATGATATATTTTCTGCAAACATTTGATTCTTGGTGGGTCGATCGGGTAATTATCGGAGATATCCACTTTGAAATGGAACCTGCCGCCCTGATAATGGCCTTCTACGGGGCATATCTCGATCTCGAAATGGAACAAGTCCTGCGGATTAGGCATATGGATCGAGATCAGCCGCGGGAGCTCGAGCTCTGTGATGTCTTTTTGCAACCGAATTTGGGCAGCCGATACTTTGCCGTGGACACCTACTGTTTGCTGTGCCGCCAGATCAGCAAGTTTCTCCTGCTGCCTTTGTTTCTGTAGCTGACGGATTTTGAGCTATCAGTTAGGATCATCACGTGAGAGGATTTCTTTAAGAGTTCAAAATTCACATACCATTATGTTACAAATTGGGATACTTGTCTAGATGGGAATGACAGGTGGGGGTCAGATCTCAGTGGCCTCAGGGTAGCGTGGAGCGAGGAATGCTACTGAATGTGCGTCAACGGGGATGTACGGGTGCGCGGGTCGAAATCTGTATCGGGAATTTGGAGTCGGAATCTGGGGTATCGTTTGGCATCCTCACCTGAGCAATTCCGTGAAGATCTCTGTTTTGATTGATAACAATCCGCCAAAAAGCTGGTCGATTTAAAAGACTTAGGTATTACGAAGATTTTTGTGTTTTTCGGTGATCAGCTTGTGTGCTTTGCGGAATGCTCAGTGGGTCCTTTAACTTGGTTGATCCTACCATAGGAGCATATTCGCAGTTGAATATGTTTCCTTTCCATTTTGTTCTTCCTGATGTCACCCAAATGAGCGCTATAGATGGCCCAATCTTATGCCAGATAAAATAAAAACCCGCCAGAAATAGACCGGGAAAAGTCATTTTCACCTTTGCCAGATCGAGCACGGGTAATTACTATGCACAACGACTCTTGCGTTAAAATGTCACCCATCCTGGAGTAGCTCTGGAAGAATATTTTTCCACAAATGTCTTTGAAGGCGGAAACAGCTGTATTCTCGGGCGATTGCAAATTTCGAGATTGTTTAAAGTATTTGAATCATCCATTTTCTGCCACATCTTAGCATTTAGCTTTGTCTCAAAACAATCTCTGCGTGCGCGGATTGCGAGAATGGTGCAAAGCTTATATTTTCGACTGGTCACAGAATTATCTGGACCACAATAGCGTGAAGAAAAAAAAGAACAGGAAGAGAAAATGCTTCAGAGTCAAAAAAGCCTTGATCTAAATCCGGCGAGTCACGGAACTCAAACTCAGTCTAAATCTGAAGCATTTGAAAGAAAAAATATGCCTTCTCTAATCAAGGCGACGAGATTCTATTTTGCAGCCGCGTCAAATCTACATGATCGATTTTATGGTACACTGGCTGAACATGACATGCGGCCTAAAATCGCCAAATTGGTCAAGGATGAAGAAATCACTCTTCTCCAGCGAGTGTTTTTATTCGATGACCTTGGTTGTGCTCCCAAAATGGTCGATATACAAGCAATGGCCGATATGATTCTTATGGAACGCGAAGAGACTTTCAGTAAACGCGTGACGGGATATTGGGTGAAGAAGTTCGTGAATCGGCTGGCTGAACTCATCGAGCGTCTCAAGAAACGTAAACAAGAAAAAGGTGATCTTGCGGCATTGATTTCAAATTGGTTCAGGCGTGTGGAGAATATCAAAGCCATCTATGATATACACGAGAACGATATCTATAATCTCAGCGTGAGAGATATGGAATTGTGCGCCCACACGAAAAGGGTTTTTTTACCAAGGGATACGGGCAGGCGTCGCCAACGGACAAGAAAAAAGCTGGATATGGCCACCGTTATCGAATGCACGAATTCAACAGGGTGGGCAATGCCAGCATTTATCAATTTCCAAATCGGGCCTTTTCTAGAACTGGAAGCCGAAGAAATACCGGCCGATTGGCAGATTGAGATCAGTCTGGAACCGTGGAATCCACACAATATCGGCTTGCATTGGTTGCAAAACCATTTCCACCCAAAGACAGAAGGCTGTGTGAAGGGACAATTCCGTCTATTGGTGCTAGACGGCCAAGCTGATAAGTTGGGGTTTGCCTTTTACAGGCTTTGCGAGCTATACAAAATCATCCCGCTATGCATTCCACCGAAATTATCTCATATTTTGTTACCTCTTGATACTTGGCCCTTTGGCGAGCTGGGAAAGTCTTACTGCAAGCGTGTAAAGGAAAGCGTGATAGGAAAAGCGAGTGTTGACAAATTGCATTATCTTGGAGAATACGTCTACACTCGAAGGGAGGTGATGAATGAATGCCAAATAAGAGAATCATTTGAGGCGGTCGGACTAGTGCCATATGATCCGAAGAAAGTCATTCTAGAGTATACATGTCTTTCACAATCAAGACCGCATACTCCATCACCTTCTCCATCACCGTCACCTTTAATGACGACAAAAGAGATTCCAGCTGAAGAGCCCAAAACACCAACTAGTCTTGAAGAACTAAGACAATTGAAAAAGCAATTTTATCTTTGTTCCAGAGAGAATCAGCTGGAAGAGTTCAAAATAAAACATTGCATATTCGAAAAGGTTGCTAAAGGTTGTGAAATGAATATGCGCCAAGTTGCGATCTGGGAAAAACACGCGAAACAGCAAAATTGTCAAATCAAAAGTGGTCAAAGCAAAAGTGCAGAAGACAAGGGTTTATCGCATGAAATTGAGAATAAGGACAAAGTTGGACATACCACGAAACTTTCTGAAAAAAGAGTCAGCGACAACATATTCGATTCTGGTGAATGTGAGATCATGATGAAAACAGACGAAAACAAAAATTCCATTCTCAAGTGGGTCAAGAACCTCAAACGAAGCACGTTGCTGAGTGAATCTGTCAATAAAATCAACGACGACTCAAGTGTCTCAGAGTTGCGCTTGCCCTCTCGGTCTTCATCTCACTCGGGGGGCTTTAGTCACAAGCCCATCCCATTCCCACCATCACCCAAAAAAGAGAGAGAAATCCCTCTGCTGTCTCCGCATAACGGCTCGGGTATAAGTGGCCCAGCAGAGTTCCTCCGCCCACTTTCAGGCCGCAAGTCACGCTCTACAAGCAATGTCAACAACGCTCGCTCAGACACGCTTTCCCTAGGGGGTTTGAAGCAAAACAGCAGCCTTTTCAGGAAGAAAATCAGCGAAAGTGTGAGTAAGGGTGGTCATAAGGAGATCAAATCAGAGCAAGGCACCATTGAGGTGTTTCCTCAAGAAGAAAGCGCAGAAAACAAAAGCAGCTCTAGTGGAAACGACATTGACACGAATCAGGATTCAGCATCTTTCTGGACAAGATACATTTTGTGGATGTGACGCTTTCAATCTGATGAAAAAGACTATTTCTCACATGAACATGCAAAATGAGAGAATTTCGCGTATCATTCTTTGACCCAACAAGAACTCGTTTCCACCGAGAATTCTGGAAATATACGGCACCCTCTGCAAACACAAAGTCAATATCGCATACCAGGCTTTGCCCTTATTATATTTCTTTGCACGCAGGACTAAACTCATGAAATTGTCTGAGGCACACCATTCTCGAGTTAGTTGCTGACTAATGCTCTCAAAACGGCACAGAATCTATTCATATTCCCACCCTTGAGCTGAGTATCGATTTCACTGAGTTTTTGCGTGAGCAATTTCTCTCCAATTTCTCTATCATGCATACTTTGAAGCATGTGTTTATATGGCGTTGCGATTGAGCACTGTACATCCAAAAGCCACTTGATTTCACAGCACGCTTCCTTCTCTAGGAGAGCTGATAAATCACGAGAAACAACAGGCTCAGGAATCGAGGATTTTTGGATTTGACCTTCAATTGAATCTCCCGATCCATGCGACGACGAGCCATGTATTGGCACATGATTGGAACGGTCACGTGATACAACACCTATCTCTTCAAGCAGCTTGGCCATGTGCAAATAAAGCGTTTCGGAGAATTCACATTTTTTAGCGGATAAAATAGTCCCGAATGTCGTCCATAACGAAACGTCGCCAAGCTTTTGCCTGCATTTCTGTCTGATGAGAGAAATCACCGCGTTTTCATCAAATTCTAGTTCCAACGCACGCGCAACGTTCACGAGCCACCCTAGAGTGAATCCTGCTGCATAGTTGGCATAGTGTGCATCCATTGAACGAAGAATCTGGCTAATAAAATGCAAAAAAATCGGTTCTTCAAATTCATTGAACACATAAATTATCGAGAGTTTGCGGAGCCAGTGCCAGAGCAAGGGGCTCTTGTTGATTTTGTCTAGTCTCAGGGTAGCCAATGCCATACAAAATGCCAAATCGTTCTTCGCCCATACCATGCCCGCTTTTCGGCTCAATTTCCAAACCACAGATTCATGGACCCGCCAGATTGTGGTGAATTCGTTTGTTGTCAAAAGCAAAGCCAAACATGCAAAATAGACGTGTTCTAGTTCATCCTGTGAACAATTCTCGATCTTCTTCACACTAGGATATTTGCCCTGGAAGTATGAATGGCCCTCGGTGAATATCTTCAAATACGTCTTTTTCGAAAACCCGATCTCAAGTGTATCATTTTCCGAATCTGTTACCGCTTCAATCGCTGTTTCCGTGGGCAAACATTGTATGCTGGTGTATTGGCAGGTTGTAGAAACGATTTCGCCGTATATTTCTCGTGTGAGAAACGGCTCTTGGGACATCCTATATTGAAAGTTTTCTAAAAAAAAAGTGAAGGAAAAGAAGCCTCCATTGAACAGAATTTGGACTGAAATTCGCAAATTCTTATAGAAGATTCATATGATTGGTGAACGGCTTCTGCTAATCACACTATCAAGAAAGGCCTAGAAATGAAGTTTCGTGATGGAGGACATCGAACAAGTCTGGTGCGAAAATGTGGGGGCGCGCCACGGCTGTTCATGGCGCGAAACTACAGACTGTGGCATTCTTTTCCTGAAAGAGAAACTTTCATTTATTTTTTTCGTTCTTATCACCCGTGAGGGTGCACGGCGCGTCTTTATGAAAAAAAAAAAGTGAAATTTTCGTTTTCGGAGAAAATACATTGATGTGTTTAGTAGGCTTGTAGAATTCTGGGGTGGTCTATAAAGAGTAATACATTAGAGTCATTGAAGGCGCGCTTTTCATAGCGAGGCCATCTCGCCGCCTAGTACTGGCCCTGCACTCGCACATCAAATGGGGGATTATACAATATATGTATTGATAGGATGTGGTGATTACAGCAATAGAGAATTGGTTAAAGCCCTTTACGACTCATTATGGCTCGATTTTCTTCAATGAATAAACGAATGAACAAAAAATGGGTGATGATCGTTTAATGCTGGATGCCAGGCACCCTATTGTGGACCATTTGGCTCCAGCTCATGACGGTCCTCAGGTCCAGATTCCCGCGCCAGTCTCCGCTGAGGGACTGAGCTGGGCCGGGAAAATGCCATAGGATCTCAGAGACCACACTATGCTTTTTGTATATTCCAGTAAATTTTTGGCTGTTTTTTTTTCTTCTAGAATTGAGACCAGAGAACCGAATCGAATAGAAAAATAGAAAAATACAAAACAGACTGTGCTATGTGCTTGGGTTGTTACTATATCTTCATGCTTTTCCACAATAAGCTAGGGCCACAAGAATGCGGCACCTGTGGCTGTCTCAACGCACTGTCAGACTTCAGCCAAGCGTTGATGATCATCTCCAATTTTACCGCAAAAGTTTGGTGGATAAATAGAGAAAAAAAGTAAGTGAGGATATTTTACGATTTATCCACTTTATAGCATCAAAATAAAGCAAAAATAACTAAATTTTTCTTTTCATTAGCTCTATAGAAGTTATACTGGGCCCCATGTTTTGCGCCGCCTTCGCGCGGCCCCATTTCACACTGGCCGTCTCCACATAAGGCGCATCAGTAGACGCATCTCAAAATATTTGTATCAAGTGAAAAAAACCACATTATACAACCAATTTTGAGCTATGCAAACCGAAAATGAGTTTCTCCCGCGAGACGATCTCAGCGAAGCGATGTATGCTAGCATAAAACTCGACGCAATGCTTTCTACCACCAATGCAACTGAATCCACCCCAAAAGACGTTGAAATGTCTGCCACAGACGCTCTTGAAGCGGCAAAAGAGCACAAAAGGAGCCCCGATCCGGCTAAAACTTTGCACACAGCTAAAGGGAACACCAGGATTTCGCAATATCACGGAACAACGCCGAAAAGTCCAGTGCAATCACATAAACGGGCGCCCTGGACGCTCCGGAAAGTGCTCGCGGGCGCCCACCAAGGCTGGGTGCGCAGTATCGCGGTCGATCCAGTCACCAACGCGTGGTTTGCCACGGGCGGAGCCGATGCACAGATCAAGGTGTGGGATTTAGCCGCCGGCACGCTCAAGGCGACAATCCCGGGCCACATTATGGGCGTACGTGCGATTACCGTTTCTAGCCGGCACCCGTACCTATTTTCCGGGTCTGAGGACAAAACGCTTCGTTGTTTCGACCTAGAACGGACCAATGCGCCTGCAGGGTGCCAAATACGTGACTACCATGGTCACGTGGGCGGAATTTATGCTTTGGCGCTCCATCCAGAGTTGGATCTACTATTCAGTGCGGGCCGAGACCTGGCCATCAGGGTATGGGATATCCGCCTGCGTACACAGGTCATGGTGCTCACGGGCCACAGGAATGATGTCACCAGCCTAGTCACCCAAACTGGCGAGCCGCAAATCTGCTCGTCCTCAATGGATCTGACGGTGAAATTGTGGGACTTGAGAATGCAACGGGCACACGTGACCCTAACCCACCACACGAAAAGCGTGCGTCTGTTGCAAATGCATCCACACGAGCTAACCATGGTGCTGGCTGACCTGAGCGGTAGCATCAAGCAGTGGCTCTTGCCCGAGGGCCGCCTTCTACATGCATTCAGTCATATCGACAGGTCACGTGACGCGAACATTATCAACACGCTTCAAATCAACCCGGCAACAAACGAATTATTTGCTGGCTACAACGACGGGCGCATGCAGTTCTTTGACTACGAGCTGGGTAATCTCCTGCAGGAAACGCAAACGACGCCGTCGCCAGGCACCGACCACTCGATTATATACGCGTCTGCGTTTGACATGCTGGGCATGCGTTTGATTACGGGCGAAAACGACAAAAGCATCAAGATCTGGGGCGCAGAATAAGTCCAAGCGTCAAGAGGGAGAGTTTCGCCAAGCGAGAATAGGATTCGCTAGCGTTTGAACCTGCGTGTGAACATTTTTGGTCGTTGTTGAAGGGAATCTTATATCAGGAAATCTCCATCAGCACCTGTTACTTTCTGAAGTATTTGTTCTTGTGAAGCTCACAAAGTTGAAGCCCTCTCCGATATCATCCTAAAGCAACTTTTGCCATGCCCGTTTCAATCGCGATATGGAACAGAAGCTTTGGCATACTGTGACCGAGATTCTGGCGAATTTGGAGCGTTCAGCATTCGCAGCCGAAATTGCCATCTCCGCCTGTTTCATCGAAGTATACACTATCTTTCTCTCTTTGAACTGTTCTGCAATGCTTTTGATCTTGCTTCGAACTAGAATCAGTCTCAAAAAGCAACATTATCATTGACGTTAAGCTATGTCGATTTGTTTCGTCAAATTCAGAGAGCTAACTTCTACTGAAGATGAGTCATCAAGAAATCGAAGCGCCCAGTTAAAACGCTTGAATCATCGAGAGGCATAATCAAGGCGAATAATGTTCGAAATGGATATCAGAACGCACACGAATGATTGACAGACTTGCTATACCAGCCAGACTCACCTAGAGATTAATGTTCTGAGTGGCCGTGAATTGTCTGCATCAATAACAAGCAGTCATGCAAAAGTATCGAATGTCTCTGATATGCTACAGATAATATCTTCCATAAATTACGAAAGGAAAGTGAGCTAGGTCGGTCTACAGGTCGCTTCTGGTACCCAACGAGAGCGGGAATCTTCTCTAGGTTGGCAAGTTGTCCTCGTGAAAGCTACGCACATTCGCACGGCAGAATTGGGGTTTGCTGCAGTCACTATCGATATGCTTCCGAAACATCTACAGTTGAGCTTCTTTTCAAAGCCCTTTATGAAAGAAAAGTGTGTTTACAATTGAGAACTGCAGGAGACATTTGCCAGTTTATGAGGATGTAAATGATCGGTGCGGGAGCTCCTTCGGATTCTGTTCTTTCCGTTGTTATACAGTTTTTCCCCTCTCCAACCTATTCTGATCATGGTCACGAATTGTCATGACTTGTCATGAATGACCTCAAGTGATAATTTTTAGGTCAAACTTGCGCTTCCTATAAGGAAATCTAGACGCAACTTTCAATCCTGTCTTTGCGACAATATCCGTAAAATATATGTTTATGTCGAGGACTGTAGACACTGAAAGGTTCACTTTCACATAAACTTCAGCGAAAAAGATGTAATTAGTTGAATTTACGCACACACCTCGATGATAATGCTTGCGCAATTTCCGCATAATTGATCACAGGTAATTAACCTAATCTCCACTCTACCATTCCATCCAATCCGTGGTAACCCTGAACTTATACAAATCATACCTGAAAACTTTTACAAGCACGCCTGACAGAGAGAAATAGCTCAAATCTAGCACAAAAAAGAAAAAAAAAAGCATGATTTGTAAAAAATTACCACCCAAACCTGAGCTGGTTTGCCGTGAACGACGGCGGCAGCCACTGCAACTTATCCGGGTCCAACTCGTGTTTCTTTTTGTCCTTTACTTTCTTCATCATTTTCTCGTATAGCGCCATGATCTGGTCGGTGATCACAATGATGTGCTGTCCCTTATAGTACTTGATGATTTGTAGCGTCGCAAGCGTGTGGAGAACATCCGTTGTGGTCATGCATAAAGTGTTAGCGATTTCCTCAATTGTGATCTCCAGCGGCCCGCTGGCACTGCGCGGAGGCGGCGATCCTTCCTTATCCTCCCGCTGAGGATTATTCTCGCGCCATAATTGTGGGTTAGCACGCTCCACGAGTAACTTCACCAACACGTCTGTCCAGTATGCTCTGTACAGGAGAAGGCCCAAGTCGGATAAAGGCTTTTCCGGCGACCCATTCTTGTGCTCGACTTTTGAGAGCATGTATGAAAACTGAATCAAAAGCTTTCCGTAACCCATTTTTTGGTAGCAGGGGAGTGTCATGATACACGCCACGTTATACCCATCCGCACTCTCTTTTTCCTTCAGGAAATACCCCACCACGTGGTGGCCCTGGTCGGATTTCTTGGTCATGATGTAGAAGAGAAACGGGTCCACATCGTAATAAAGTGTTTTGTGGTCTAAGAAAAGTTTTGAGAGAAGACATAGGTTGCGGCACCAGGTGCGCTGTTTGCGGCCGTCGATTTCCCAAAAACTCACTTTTTCGTCTCTATAAATCTCGTTTCCCGGCGGGTGTTTCATCAGGCACTTGGCGCGGTGGCGCTCGTACTGCTTGAGCGAGCTGAAATACAGTAATGTGAAGTCACAGACGTAGATTTCGTCTTCCTCGGTAAGCTCGATCGGGTAAGGCGAGAAGTACCATGGTTCGATCACATACTGGCCCAAAATTATCAGCGAGAGATTTCTGACCCGTGCCACTTCCAGGTGGTTCTGGATCATCAGCCCGCCAGTCCTTAGCTTTTTGATTTCCTCCTCTCTCAGTTCCTCTTCCCCGGGGCGTTTTAGGCCCTGTACATTCAAGTTATCTAGGTCCAACTCGTCGCCCTTGCCCTTGCCGCCATTACTTTCCAGTGACTTCGGGGCGGTTCCGTCTTCCCGCTTGGGCGCGTTCAGTTTCAGTTTCAGTTTCAGCTTGGATTTCACCGGTTTTTTCTCCTCGGGCTCCTCTTCTTGGAATACCAACGGCGTCGAGTAATCGATGCGGTCCGCGGAGATCCACTCGTCCAACCGCTTGTTGTAGTCTTGGTAATGCACGTAGAACCGTTTCTGGCCCTTTTTCACATGGTTTTGTAGGATTTCAGCAAGCCTTTTGCCGTCTTCTTTGAAGACGTATACTTTGCACCCAGTGACGATTTCATCGACGGTAAACGCCGGGTTTTTGTGGTCGGGCGAGGTTATAAGTATAGGCGTGGTGGCATCTGGCGCCGGCGGTTGCAGGTCAGTCATTATAAAGTTGTTTTCTCTGGTTTTTGTGTGGTTTTACTGGTACCTCTAAATGGGTATATAAGGCCTATACACGGCCCGATGCACGCTCATGCCATGGAGCCGCGCACCCTTTGTCCGGACCTCGAGGGCCCAAAACGTGGGGGCCATATTCTATTTTTTTTTCTTTTTTTTTTTTCTTTTGCTTGATACATCTGATTAAGAACTGGGAGCCGGAATTGCTTACCTAGCTCTTCCCAAAACTAAATATGAATATATATATAGAACCTTAGCCAGCTTCACTACCATGGCTTGGGTTGATATCTTGGACTGGCAGCGTATGATATTAAGTAGAGTGATACTCGATCTGGCCAGTCTTGATAAAAATGCACTAAATGGTCTGAAATATGTTTTCTTCTGTTTCTTTGTTGTCTGGTTTTTGTTTTAAGATTTTCGGTAATCACTATAAATATTCAAATTGCCATTTTCATCTACTTAATGCGGGACATGAAGGTCAGCCCTGCTCTGGGATTGTTAGGGCCACGAGCAGTGCTCATATTGGATAGCTGAAGAGACCTACACTCTTTCTTTCTACACAATTATTATGATTAAAAAAAACCAGAACATCTTTCCATATTAATATGAAATTCTTTATTTACTTCTGGCCACATTTCTAATGAAATCTAGGGGTCGGCCTACGCTTTTGTTGATGGGGCCATGGAATATTTATATTCACGCGCCTGACTCAGTATGTAGCTTCTAGCTTTTGTTCATTCACTAGATTGGGCCTTTTTTGTGCCATATTACGTGACACTTTAAAACATTTTTTGCTATCTCACGAAGTGGCTCTCATTGTTAAACCTTTTTTTTTCTTCTCTTCATGACGATGGTTCATACTTTAAGCCACTCCTGTGGTATTCCCGGCCTCACTCAGATCCGAGCCACTTCAATCCCCGTCAATGAATATAGTATTTGCACATCCCAGACGCGTAACTCATTATTTGGTCACTGCTGAGACTTCAAATCAAGAACATTTTTTTTTTGTTCAGAGAAAGATCGCCTAATTTCAAACGTTTGTGACTAGATCGAAGGCTCGGTTAGATCTGTCTATATACATGAGTGTTCTCTCAAACCACTCCTCTACCCTCATTTTCTCCAATTCTTTACCATTTTCGTATCTGGGCTTTCAAGCAAATGCGCCACGGCCAAGTATCCCACGTTTGCAGATCCGAAATCGGCAATGAAACGCACGAGCTTAAGCCTCAATTCGTCCAACGCGTCAGTTCTCTTCTCTATTGGGCCTTTACTCAAAATCTCAACCAACTGTTTACAGTCCGGGACCAAGTTACGCTCCAAGCACGCAGAGACAAGTTCCTGCACGCTCAAGTCCCACACATTGCCGTCGCCGTTCAATCCACTAAGGTAGTAATTATCCACGCTTAAGTAGTTGAAGTGGTCATGAAGTCGCTTTCGAAGCACGAATTCCGGGAACAAGCTGTTGGGGATGTACTTTGTTTTCAATCTCAAGGACGCGCAGACCAAACGTAAGTGCTCGAGAGGCATGTTGAACGCAGTTTTCATTACGTAATCGTCCACGGGCCCGATTTTGGCCTCGGTAATTTCCCGCTGTAATTTCTGGAGCGGCTCAGACCGCCAGATCCGCGGGAGAATCAGGGGTAACACGCACGTCAGCGGCGTCACTTCCGGGAAGGCGTAACAGAAAACAGGGGTCATTTCCATGAAGATTGTGAAGATCACTGCAAACATTGGGATCTTCATGAAATCACGTGGCGTTCGCCTGATCATCTGGAAATCGGCACGTGACATGTTGAAAAGCCTAGGCGATACACATGCTTCAAGAGCTCTGTCGGTTCGAATAACGTCTCCTGTGGTGGCATCTTTCTCTGCCCGATTCTCCATGAGGTTCATGTATATAGCCTGGGCCATATATTTCGTGAGCGCCTCCAGATTGGCGATTTTGATGCCCTGTTCTTTCCCCGCACGGTCAAGCAGGCCCAGAAGCGTATACCCTTCATTTTTCAACTTCCTCACCTTCTTGTTGTTCTGCCAAACCGCGCTAACGCCATGCTTATAGAACTTCATCAATTCCTTCGCATATGCAAACCCCTGTTTCGCCTTTACTTCTATCCCCAGTTTTCCTGCATTCTGCATGTTTACATTTTTGTAAATCTCGTCCTTGCTCCGCATATCTAGCGGGAGAGTCGACGGGCTGTTCACCGCAGTGCCATTCTGATTGGCCCAAAGCGACTGGAGCAACGGCGACCGGTTTATCTGGGAAAGCAATTGTTTCGGCAGAGACCCATATTTGAATAGTCCCGACATTTCCTATTTATTTAAGGCTGTGAATTGTAGGTTTTCTGTTCAAAAAGGGAAAAATTGATTGCAAACAATAGCAAATGAATAGTTATGAAGAATACCTTTGGGTGCAACTGCTGAGATGCGCCTGGCCCCAGCCTCGCTCGCTGTGCGCGGTTTACTCGCGCCTGCCTGGACGTCAAGCTAGTATGCATGGAAAAAAATTATGAAATTGATATTTGAGTTTTACGCCATCTCGACTCAAAAAAATTCCTTAGATGGGTTTTGATATCATTGCGCAAATTCCCGGGGTAGAATTCAGCAAAGAACGATAGTTATATAATTTGTGATGTGGAATAGTAGGGTAGTGACTGGCACCCAGGTCTCTGCACCCGTACATCTCTGCGGCCTATACGGTACATTAGTCTGCAACCTTCTCCATATTGATAATCTAATTATCGACTATTGTCTAGTCTCGGGACATTTCCATCAAATTCACTTGCTGTGTCTTTTGAATTGAATTACGCAGAATCACATTTGTCATAAAGCTGATTTCTTATTCTTGAGTCAGACTTTATCATAGTCTTTCGAATACGCATTTCTTTAACGACTGCAAACATTATCAGGCGGTTCTATCGATTGGAGTACATCAACTAACAGACATTTTGACGCCTGGAAATGGAAAAGAGAATTGTTCTGCAGGCCGATCTCGCCAAATGGGTCGAGTCTGATAGCTATAAAGCGCTTGTAACGTTTATTGAACGGCTTCAGCAGTCTGTTCTTGGAGTGACGAATGACGCGCCGGTGCCTACATCTGCAACGATCACCAAACTTCTTGAAATCCTCAATAAAGTGTCTGAGGCCATTGATTCGCACCCGATCGTCAAAGATGTGGAAGTGTCGCGGTTCGGGAAACCGGAATTTCGGGATTTCTACGACGATGTGAAACAGAATTCTCTCGCATGGATACAAGACTTGTGTACCGCCGAAACAAAGCACTTTGCCCCTGAATTGAACGCATACTTCGCCGAGTCGTGGGGCAACCGCACGCGTATTGATTACGGGTCCGGGCACGAGCTCAACTTTGTGCTTTTCCTCTTTTGTCTTGAGAAATTGGACATTTTGACCGAATCGGATCATACGGCCGCCATAACTAAGGTGTTCACGAAGTACATGGCGATCATGCGCCGGCTCCAGAAAACGTACTGGCTCGAGCCGGCAGGCTCACATGGTGTGTGGGGATTGGACGATTACCATTTTCTACCTTTCTTATTTGGCGCTGCCCAGCTCGCTACACATCCTCATATGAAGCCCAAACTGATCCACAACAAAGAGCTTGTGGAGTCCTTATGGCCGCAGTACATGTACTTGGAGTGCATACAGTTCATCAACGAAATCAAAACCGTGCCTGGCGTCAAGAGATCCAGCGCCAGTCTCCGCTGGCACTCGCCGATGTTGGATGACATTTCGGCGGCGAAAACATGGCGGAAAATCTCTGACGGCATGATCAAAATGTACCGTGCCGAGGTTTTGGGCAAGCTTCCGATCGTGCAGCATATTATGTTTGGCGAGCTTTTCAAGGCTCCCGAAGGCGTGCATGGCCATGCTGAAGAGGATGAATGTGGACATATACATGCCAGGGAGATTAACACATGGGGTGACTGCTGCGGCATAAAAGTTCCCAGTGCAGTTGCGGCCTCGCAGGCAAACAAGCGCGTGCCATTTGATTGAAGCTGGGACTTCATATTTACATCGTGAGGGTGTCCATGCTTGACTAACCTGACATGGAGGTATATTGGAAGTACAGACTAGCGGTATTTTTAAAGTGCCTTGGGTCTTATGAGATCACATTTGAGCTGACTCCGCCAGTATTCCATGGCGTTTGAAACATCTAAGCAGTCTACTAAGTGATGCCATTAAAACTGGATCTGCGTTTCAGTGGCCATACGGTTGAAAATGATCGAGGTTCTCTCATGAGAACCAGGCTATGTTCTTCCAGGCACTACACCATGACTTGAGTGAGGATGTGCCAGTCTGCTTTCGCAATGATATTCCTGGTGCGATTGAAGCTTCGCGAGTCCCGGCTGATTATGAGTCCTTGCTAAAGCATAATGCATCAGGTACAGTGGGATTAACATCTAGTGAAAAGAATCATGACAATAGCACGCGTGTAAACTGAGCTAAAACCTGACCAAGTCCCTCGAACTTCCGCGAGAGAGCATGACTATTTATTTGTGGTGAATGTTTTTGGACGGGCCATAGTGACCAGGCATACCTACAACCCGCGGCGGAGTTATGTGAAAGAGTTTTCATTGATAAACGATTGATATAGTTTCATTGAAAAATCTTGGGTTTAGTCAATATGTACATTGCTCAAGGGAACGTCTTTTTCTCACGCATCAGTAGGATTCACGTTCACCCCACGTCCGCTTTCTAAAAAATTAAAGCGTGGGCCCAAGTCTTCTTTCATCCATAAATTATTCACATCACTCAATTCTCTTTCAATCTTGATCCTGTGGCATAACCACCCCTGCTTTTGTAGCCTCAAAATCGATATCGTCACATTAAGAGTAGCGTCTCATAAGCCTTGAATAAGTCCACAATTTAGAAAACTGCCCAAAAATGCAATGAATGATAACCAAATCCTGCAAAACCTTACAGATCACTCTGTGTACCCGATATCAGTAGCTATAAGCACATTCCGGGGGATCTGGCCTGGGAACGGTAATAACAAGGACATTCTGTGCTTTGTGTCGTCCACTTTCGATACATGTGCATAACCCAACACACTGGCATTTAGCAAGTCACGTGGCACTACTTTGCCGTTTGCAGGCACGGGCGCTTGTGTGATGGCTAGTATGGAATTTTCGAGGTTGGAGCTTGTGGGCTCATCGAGTCGCAAGAGGAATTTGTCCAAGGTGTTTTCCTCCTTTTTCTCCTCCGATTCGGTTTCTTCCGCCGTGTATGAGTCGCCAGAGGGAAGAAAGGCCATTTGCGAGGCGTATTCAGACAGTTTCACCACCTTGTATATCGTGTAATTGGTCATGTCCACGTCTGTTTTGTAGGGCGACAAGCGCGTGCGGTAATTGCCGTTAAAATACTCTTTGATGGTATCTTCCTGCAATTTTCTGGTGAAAAAGCCCTCAACCTCAGCAACGGCACTGTTTTTCGCCAATTTCACCACATCTAGCGTTTCTTTGGCGATTTTATGCGCAAACTTCCGCCTGAGGTCGACTGCAAGCCGGTCGCTACCCGTGACAACAATAATATTGATCTCGAAATCCGACACAATGTTCTCGATCACCGTCACGTCTTTCATGGACAAAGTAGGCGTATCCACAATAACACCTCCTGCGCGAATCTGGTCGTCCTGCAGAGCCCGGGAAAGTGCTGCAATTCCAAGCTGTGATACCTGATACTTATATAAATCAACGTTATCGGAAACGTCGTAAAATCCGTAGCTCTTGACGAGCGGCTGTTTCGGGTTGTGGTAAGTGGCACCCGAAGTCGTGGAGCCGCCCCAGCCATTGACACTCTCAATGTCCAACGAATCGCTGATGGGCGTGGCGGTTAATGATCCAGGGACAGAAAACACGCCCTCTTTTGGGTCTAGATTTACAAAAAGTGGCACGCGATCCATCTTCACCGCATATGAGGCAAGAGTTTTCGCTAATGCTGTTTTACCGGATTGAGAGCTGCCTAATACTAGCACTCTTGGCCCCTTTTTCGCCGGGTCGGCGGCTGCTTCCTGGCGCATGACATCGAGCGCAAAGTGGAGATTCGTGTATTGTAGCGCCGGGCTTTCATCGCTTATATATTCCGAGATTCGTTCTTCCTCGTTCGAAATATTCAATTCTTCCTTATTCGGGGCTGTTTCGTATTGTAATTTGCAGCCCGTTGGAAGAGGGGCATATATGGCGTACTTGCATCCTGTGAGCCGAATCTCCACATCATTTGGAAGCTCTGTGCCGAAAATCTCGCCCACTCCGTCGGTGATTTTCACCTTCATGATGAGCTTGAAAGGACACTCGAATCGCCACTCGGATTTCGCCGGGATCTCCACATTCACTATCAGCGACAGTCCCGCAAACCCATTTGGGCCCGAGAAACCTGGGATAGACATTTTTTTATTGATTTTGTCCGAAATGGCGTATCTGCTAAGATATATAATGGATCTAAGAATATGTGGAGTGCTCAATTCAGTGATATGATGGTGCAGCAGTGAGTTCCGGTGTGTGCAGGACACCTTGGGTAGGGCAAATTATCTCGCTAAATTGGGAATTGAGGTAAGATTTTAGAATTAAAATGTAAATTCATGTCTTCTCTCTCACAAGAAATCTGTATGCGGTTTGTATCACTGCTTTAATGGACGTTTGTATTGACCTAAGCGTGGATGCAAAGACGGTGCTTGTGTGCAGGTCGCCCACCAGACCGAAGAAGTAATATTTCATACACTATGTTTATACTCTACAGGTACTTTATGCGCTTGTCAAAAACCTTCATTTTGTAAATCCTTGATTCCCATTGGCCATAAGTGAAGCTATAAAACGATTTTCAGGGCTCGTGAATTATGACTTGTAACCATTAAACTAAACCAAATGCACCACTCTTTTGCTGCCCATGAACCTGTCACTGGGGCGACAATCAGCCTTTAACGGTCTCGAATTTCGTGGGAAAACGAAAGCTTCTGGCCTCAAAATTACAATTATCCCTCTGAATAACTTAGATCCCGGAAAAATCAAGTTTGCGGGGTTTGAACTGGCGCTGTTCCTCCAGCAACAATACAACTTTTTTCTCTCCAGTGCGGTGGTTGATATATTCCATGTGTGTGGCATGATTAACCTTACCTGAATCCGACGCAAACGGATTTCTCTTCTTTGAGAACGCAGCCGAACCTAATTCCTTTTGTTTAGCCGGCAGCGAGCTGTCTATAAATGGATTGACAGGCTTCGTGCTTGTGTGCAGTACCGAGTCGAGATCCTCTTCATCTGACGAGAACCCGCTATTGAACGATTTCCCGTGCCAGCTTTTGATTTTCTCTTCGGTGATAAGCTGTTTCCCCGGAGTTTGTGCTTTTGGTTTGCGAGGCCGGCCTCGTTTGGATGGACTTTCAGGGATATCCTCTTCAAATTCCAAGTTGCTATTGAGTTCGAATAGCTCTGACATATCTATCGGCGCGTGCGGTTTCAACACACCAAAATTGGCCTCGCCATGCTTTCTGCCACTACCTGCAGACGCTGGATTTGGTAAAAGCAGCGAAATCGTCTCTGTTAGAGGCAGAATACTATCAAAGGTCAACTTTTTCCTCTTCAAACGGGGCGATTTCTGTGGTGTGAAGTCTGGCGACGGCTGGAAGAGCGCTAAGCCTTTTGAGGAGTCCAAATTCGTGTGTGGAGTCAACGAAATCGACTTTCGGCGAGTCGTGGCCGGGGTCTGGAGCTGCACGTGACCTGCCTTGGCCAGTGATTTCGGTGTTTCTTCTGGAAGATGGAATTTCGGGATCGGCTTCGTGGCATGTCCCTTGTGTGTGCTTGCCGGCGGCGTCTGTGGCACGCCTCGGGGGGTGATGCTGCCTGACATGATTTTTATCAGGATTTGGACGGAAAGTGTGGGATATTCTTGAGCAGATTAAACGGGATATGAATAGGTACTGAGCGATCAATTATAGACTGGAGCTGAAGGAATGGTGAAATAAGTTGAGTTAAATAAGTGTTTTTTATTTTTTTCTTTTGCAAGATTTATGATTTATCACTCAAATTTTTTCAGATTTTTGAAAAGTTGTGAATCGTTGTAGAGTCCAGTATTTTTTTGAAAAAGTGAGAATTCGCGTGGGAAGATCAGGTGGCTGGTTCTGATGCCTAATTCGACCACACGCGCGCCGCGCTGCGAGACGTGTACGCGTAACGCATCGAAGTTAAGAAGTATGGTTACAGGGCCATACAAGAACGATTCGTATTCAAAATTAGCGAGAAGAAATAGCTCAATATGCATTAAAATTTGACTGGCAATTATAGCATCGAAATTTTTCTGCCCTTTTTTGGAATCTTGGTTTATTAAACACTTTGGCAGAAAGCTGATAGCCCATATTGAACGTAGTATTAGGTCGGTAGAATATACACTCTCACGCGGCGCACACGGCGCAAGCTTCATCTGGCGCAACTAGACAGGGTTGTTCACGTATACTCAGAGGCAGAAACATTTGCAATTTCGATTCTTTGTTTTTCTTTCTTTTTCTTTTCCATGAGCAAACTGGAAAGTTCTAGCCTTGAAATTGTCATAAGTGACTCAAAACTATTGCCTCTGAATGACACGGAAACAATCTAATTATCGTGCCTAATCATGTCGCACGCACTTGCGTGAAAGCTTCAAACATTAGGACCCCATTCAGATTCAAGTAGGCTAGCCAAATCACCGTATAAGATCAAAAACAAAAACACAAAAACTTTGATAACATCATATTCTCTATGCTTATCCCCGAAATCTATAAAAGCGAGCTGAAAGAGTCAAACTGGACCGAAAGTGGAACCTCATTTGCTCTATATGCACGCCCGACTCTTGAGTCTTGACTCATCCCATTCCTCTTAATGCCCCAGCGTCCGACCGCGACATTCCGCGGGCACGTCGAATATGTCGCCACGCAAAGTCTACTGCTATCTGACAGGAATGAATAGTCAGGTGAAGTAGCATAAGCATTAGTATTTATATCAATATTGAACTATCAGTATTTGGTCGATTTAGCCAGTGTTAAGAATGGATCTTTTTTTTGATCATTAGTAGTAGCTGCCTCGTGAATTTTGTCATGGTGATAAATAATACTAGCACGCGTTCATCGAGAGAAATTCTGGGTGGTGGTGCCGCGCTTGCTTCCCGTATCTCATTCGGCACTGTATGCCTGCTGGCTGGCGCTGGGCTCTCTCAGAGTTCTCAATGCCATTTCTCACTGGCACTGTGTATCTGGATACGACAAGAATATCCACCGAAAAGCCCCAAACACATTCTGGCGACGCGAGAATCACGCCGAAACTTCTAGAAAAATACTCATAATTATTCGCCTCGAGCAGCCGGGCCGCAGTTGATCTCCCATTTCAAGTTTTTTCCTCGGTTCTTTTGTCCACTTGTTGACTCTATTCGCGGGATTTGGCCACTTGAAAACACCTTTTGATAGTGCCACACAAACGCATCAACACACGGTTTTGCCAGATATATTTTGGCTTAATTGTACTCCACAGTGTCTATTCTGATCGCTGCATCCACGAGCGCTCGCTTATATCGTGGTTTCAGTCGTTTTCAAGAAGAAAGGTCTCACTCTTAGGGATATAGCTTGGCGTGCGATTTTTCCCGTCAAAATCAGGCATTGAGCGTTTCTAAAGCTTACAAGTGAGCTTGATATTCGACCTGGGGTCGTGAAGAGTGTGTTCAGCGCAAATTTTGTCGAAATTCTGACCAAAAGTGTCGTCTCACGTTGATAACAAGCCTACACATCATTTACCCGCGCAAGGTACATTAACCCCGAACAAAATGGGTCTGTTTTCGTCGTTGTTCTGCTGCGGAGGCGGCTCAAGCGACACTGAAGATAAACACAGGGCGTCGGCGCGAAGCGTGCCGCCAAAAAGGAGCGTAAATGGAAAAGCCGCTCGCCCGGCCCTGAAACCCGCGCAAACTACGAATGTGCCCCCCGAAACCGCCACGCAAAAGGCGTCGGCGAGTGAGGCTACCCCGCTCAAGGCAGCCCTTGAAGACGACCATTCTCTCAATGAGAGCGACACGCTCACAGTGCCCAATGACGACAAACTAGATAAGAAGGAAAACGGAATCGGCTCTAATGGTGTTTCCAAGGGTGGTAACGATCCTGACAACAGTGCTGTGGCGAAAGAAAGCACCGTGGCTGATGAAAGCGCCGTGCCTGCAGGTGTCATTGCCAGCGTCGACGAAACCGAGCTGTTGCTGGAGAAAAACGCCGCGGATGTCATATCTACGTTTGATCTTCTGGCAATCCAAGAAAACCAGGCCTTCAACGCCGAAACAGGCTATCTTTTGGGGAAAAAAGATACGCAACGGTTCGGAAACAAGAAATGCCTTGTTCTCGATCTCGACGAAACACTTGTGCATTCGTCATTCAAGTACTTGCGCACAGCGGATTTCGTGATTCCGGTGGAAATAGAGGACCAAGTGCACCATGTGTATGTGATCAAACGGCCCGGCGTTGATGAGTTTTTGCGCCAGGTGGGGAAATGGTACGAAGTGGTTGTTTTCACAGCCTCTGTGGCGAAGTACGGCGACCCTTTACTAAACAAGCTAGACATACACCGTGCAGTACACCAGCGGCTATTCCGGGACTCGTGCTACACGTATCAGGGCAACTTCATCAAAAACTTGCTGCAGCTCGGGCGGCCCCTACAAGACCTGATCATCATCGACAACTCGCCCGCGTCGTATATATTCCACCCGCAACACTCGGTGCCGATCTCGAGTTGGTTCAGCGACACGCATGATAACGAGTTGCTTGATCTTCTCCCGCTTTTGGAGGATTTGGCCAAGCCAAACGTCGATGATGTGAGCTTGGTGCTTGACACCTCCATATAGCCAGCTGGCCGCATAAGCGGGTCTTATGTCGTGCGTCCATGCAGTCTTCTTATAGATCTCCTAATTTCTTATACACTTTTGATAAAGCGGCGTTTTGGGCGAAATCGCCGAAAATCAAGTCTGGTGTTGAATCCTATACTCGTCCTTTTTGAAACTGCCTAATACTAATACAAACCTCATTCCGCTTTTGTTGTCCATTTCATGTCAGAGCCAACAGCATACTAAGCTTTGGGTCAGCATACTAAACTTTGGGTCTCTCAAAAAAATGCTTGCTGGAAGAAGTATAATGCTTTTAGTTTTGGATCGAATCGTTCTGTAAATGTGTTTTTGAAACAGCTTTATTGCCAGCGTTTTCGTAAAATGTAATCACATGCAATCCACATGGATACTTCCATTATATACATTCGTAGGCATCCACGGCCTTTTAAGAAAGAGACCTCGAGCAATCAAGCAAATGAACCAAGTATATTCACAGCATAGAAAAACGGATGTATTTTGGGCTGGGAACGCTCGATCGCAGATAATTCTATTTTTTATGATATTTGATAAGCCTCGCACACAGCTTACCCATGTTGTGTGTGCTCCTCCGAAGAGATTGCCATGAGATGGATCTACTGTTTCGATTATCCTTATGTAAAAAGGAGACTCCAATAATCTTTTATGAAGAAATAAATCATCACTTTTTGAAAATTCATTTCGATGTCTCAAGAGCTTGGAAGTGCAAGTAGACTATGGGATCCAAATGCTTGGATTGTAATTAGCTCATGACGAAGTAGTCTCTAAGCAACCACACTTGCGCATCCAAACGCAAATGTTTGTGGACTACCGCCATCTTGGGAATAACATGCACATGCTGGCCCTAATTTGACTTGTTTTTCACTCATTTGGAGTCGATTCAGCCATACTGAAGGACTATAGTATGTCCTGTTTAGCGTGCGACGACATTCTCATATTCCACAAGGAAAACTGCAGCCCTGATACGCTTTCACAAAATCATTCATTCATGCTTTAATTATAATAATTCCTTTTCAAGTCGCTGCCATGTGGCAATCGTTGAATAAAGTTTTGTTTTCACGAGACTCTGTTCGCAGCCATTTACCATGAAACCGAGTCCTCTTGTAGTATGCGGCCAACATTATACATGCACCCTCTTTCATGAGTGTAACTGTAGACTAGAAGCAGGTTTTTAAGCAGCCAATGCTATATAAAGTTAGGAGGTGTTTATATCTAGCCGGTATCGCCCAAATTTAATTTCCCGTCAAATACTCTCGTTTTTTTTCATATCCAAAAATTTTTCATTATAAAGTTCATTTCAGGATCAACCTCACCCAAGGCATTTGTAATTTTTTCCTAAGCGCGGCATGGCCCACTGAATGCAATTCTGGCGAAACCCCATCGCACGCATCTCATCACGGAAAAACCCGGACCCTCTTTATTCTCTGGAACACATCATAAGGTCACTGCAAACCGACCAAAAAATCATTTTTTCGAGAGCGGCAACATTTGTAATTCATCACCTCGATCAGAGAAACGCAAAAATCGAATTTTCAGCGCAAAATTCCGGTTTTCCATCGACTTATTAGCCCAAACAGAACTTCACCATGAAAGTGAAAACGATTAGCCGGTCGGCTGACACGTATGTGCCCGCCAGAAACACACAGGAGCTGGCGATGCCGCGTAACTTGAACCCGGCGCTCCACCCTTTCGAAAGAGCCCGTGAATACACGCGTGCGGTGACGGCGACGAAACTTGAGCGCATGTTTGCCCAGCCATTTGTGGGCCAGATGGGCGACGGCCATAGGGACGGAATCTACTGCATTTCCAAGAATTTCCAGACAACCAACCAAGTGGCATCGGGCTCGGGCGATGGTGTTGTGAAGTACTGGAACATGAGCTCACGTGACGAGGCGGTAAGCTTCAGGGCGCATTTCGGCATGGTGACCGGGTTGGCGGTGACGCCCAGACGCGGATTGTTGAGTTGTGGAGACGACAAATCGATCAAATTGTGGTCTTTGCAAACCGGGGATTTCGGCGAGACCGACGATTTGGATGTTTACCGTAAATCAGGCAACACCACCGGTCTACTCAAAACATTCTCTGGCGAGCACGCATTCCAGGGCCTAGACCATCATTTCACCGACGACATATTCGTCACTGGCGGTGCTGCCATCCAGTTGTGGAACATGAGCCGCACGAATTACGTAAGCAACCTCTCGTGGGGCGCAGATAACGTGACGCGGGTCAAATTTAACAAGACCGAGACCAACGTATTGGCGTCGTGCGGCTCCGATAACTCGATTGTTCTCTACGATATCCGCACCAACACCCCCGTGCAGAAAGTCGTGACCGCGCTCCGTCCGAACTCGCTCGCATGGAACCCGATGGAGGCGTACACGTTTGCCTCGGGCCACGACGACCACAACGCATACCTCTGGGATATGCGTGACTTGTCCAAGTCCTTGAATGTGTATAAGGACCACGTGAGTGCAGTCACCGACCTCGACTTCAGCCCCACGGGCAAAGAGCTTGTCACGGGGTCGTATGATAAGACTATCCGCATATTCAGGACCAGAGAGGGTCATTCACGCGAGATCTACCACACGAAGCGCATGCAGCGTGTGTTTGCCGTGGCGTACACGACCGATGCTCGGTATATCCTCAGTGGGTCCGACGACGCCAACTTGCGCTTATGGCGTGCCAATGCGCTGGAGCGGCTGAATGTGAAATCGGCCCGCGAACGCTCGAAGTTGAACTACGACAACAAGTTGAAGGAACGCTACAAGTACATGCCGGAAGTGAGACGGATCTCGAGACACAGGCACTTGCCGTCTGTGGTGAAGAAGGCGCAGGAAATCAAGCGCGTGGAAACCGAAAGCTTAAAGCGTAGAGAAGAGAACGATAGAATGAACAGGAAGGACGGCAGCAGGCCGCGTGTGCCGGAACGCCAGAAACACATCCGTGGCACGGCATGGAAGGAGTCGTCCTAGGGTTTTAGAATGCCAGATTATTAAGTGGTGTGAGTATGTTTAGCTTTAAGATGTAAAAAGAAAAAGCTACTGCAGTTGTCAACTTTAGATTCAAATGCTCGAGTTTGCAAATAATTTCTGGCATTAGAGAATAAGGAAATATATTGAAGCTCGTTAATTTCTACTCCCAGTAACTTCGGGTCGCGCATATGCTTACTCGGTCCGCATTTTCTACTTTGAACTAGAATGATCATATGCCTTTCTGGGCTCAGATACCGTTAGTGTTTGAAAAAATACAGCAGTAACATCCTTCTGATTTCAGTCTTTTGGGTCTGAAGTCTATACGGAAACTAGAAATTAAGTGTCGTATATGTCCTCGAAAATGAGTGTAATCCTGTTGGGTGTTCCATTTAGGCAAGTATCACGAGTATAGTATTGTCAAGCAATGCACCTCATATTGTCTTGACGCCAGTAGGGCTGGCTGGTCATACTTCAAGGCTAGTCGGGCGTAAACTAGAGCTGGCCAAGGACTGAATGGTGGCTGCCCTGGCCTATAAAGGCATTGGCTTTTCCCTCAAGTGGATTACAAAAGCTATACTGGTTACAGCGGAGACCTATATACGAAATTTATTGTCAGAGAGCACACTACGGACTTCAGCCAAAATTGTAAGCCTGACATGGAGGTTGTACCCTACGCAAACGCCACGCGTCACGTCAATACGTCAGCCGTTTCTCAGAAGTCAATTTCGAGTAGGAGTTGCCCGGCGTTTAGTAAGGGGGTCCTTCCAGCCACTCTTGTGGTCCCTGCCCACAGATACTATAACGGAATTCAGTCTTATATTTCCACTTTCAGTTCCTCCAACCCACTTGGTGAGGTGTCTGAAAACCAGGTTGACCACCCCCCTACTGAATCTGTCGCCTTGCTTTGCTTTCTCACTAGCGGCCATTGGTGAGAAAGTTTACAAGAGGAATGGAACCACCACAAATTCATTGATTAACATGTTCAAGTTTGGGATCGTGAATTGTCTGGTCTAATATTGCCTGCACTGTTGCTACTCTGGCACGAAAACAATACATAATAGTCATGCCCATGCAAGACCTTAGACTCAATTTCAGAAGTTCCTGATTTATGTTTCAAAAAGAACTGATTTCTATTTTTGCTTTTTTCCAGACGACGTTCGCAGGACATGACACCAAATAGTATGATGCTACAGTGGTCGAACCTGGTGTTGGAAAAGTCATACTGGGGCGTTGTAGGCTCTCTTTTAATTCAGGTGTTTCATGTAAACACAGTAACTCAAAAATGTCCTGTGGTTTTGCTGGATATATTTGGGCAAAACTCGGGAAGGATTGTATTAGCCATAATCACATTTGAGCTTAGAAAGCGCTAGCACCTTCCCTCATACGCGTACTCCAACCCCGTCTCAGGTAGAGAAAATAGAGGCCACTTTCAAGAGCAGGGCCAGTTCAGAAAGAGAAATCCAATTTTCACAACATTCACATTTTGAGCGAAAATTCATAAATATTTTTATGTTTAGAAAAGTTACGTTATTCTGTGTCATTCTCAGGCTTCGCGTTGAAGATGAAACCCGACAAAAGTAGTCTGCTGAGAGACCCCAGTAATTGATTTTTTATGTGTACTCATTTTTACTTTCAATTATGACTAATCTGCTCAAAAAAGTCTTTCATCTTTCCTGGGTATTTGTACTCTACCTCTGAAGATCACTCAATTACTCCAACTGTATTCATTTCAAAAATACATCTTCACATCTTTACTTACACTCAAGTACGCTGCCACAATACTTCCATGAACGGAAGACTTCAGCGTGAGGAGAGAAATGGTAAGTACGAGTTTTCTTTATATAAGAACATTATACTTTTTATTCTCCTTCTTGCTCCACCAAAATTTCGCTGATACTGTGTTTTAACATAGGGTAGACATTTGTCACTTTTATTGCGGGGTTCCGAGGTCAGGCCCTGGGGCAGCACAGTAGCAATCCGGAAGCGGCGGTTCATCCGAGCGTCATACAAGAGACCCGTACACCAGAAATGAACCCTGAGTCCAATCACAAGGCTCAGAAGAAATGGACATTTTTTTGTGGTGTTTTACTTAAATGATGAAAATCCATTCATTATCTGGTGTCTTATAATGAAAAACCGGCTCGTTCTAGCCAAAAAAAAACTATATTTGGTGCTGTAGTCTATATGGACATGCCCTTGACGCGCTCTGATTGGGTGGTATGCGCGTGCGACCAATAGCCTAAGCTTCCCTTGACAGGTCTTCACCCACCACAAATTACAGTACGTACAATGGCCACAATTATCTTAAAACATAGATTGAAAATATCATGCCTAAAGCGAATCGTTCAAACACAATCCAAACGATTTCTTAGCCTTTTTCAACACCTTTCACAGCATGTACTTAATCGCAGATCACTTCTAGATGACGAGCGCCGCACCGCTGCGGGCCCTTATTCGCATACTATAATACCGTAGAAAAAAGGCGCACTGTTGCGGAGTGTCACCAGAATCCACTGAATTCCACGGCAGAAAGGCTAGCAGGCCGAACTCCCCGCCATTAGACCCAACACGCCCGTGCATGAGCTTGTTCTGCTGACAAAAGTTTGAATTTCACGAACCCGCAAAAACTCAGCGTTTGGAAACCGCCCCGCACTGTATTTCTGCAAGTCTAATTTGGCCTTAAAAGGACCTTGGCTTTTCTCCCAAGGTTCCAACAAACGACGCCAAGAACTATATTCTTCTTTCTGAAGCAAGCATAAAGGCTACTTTAAGCATACTAGAGCTTTACGTTCTCGAGAAAACTGCCCCAAATCATGCCTGATAGACACAAACTAAAGCTTTTCTCGCATTTCAAACCCGGCCTGGCCCATGCGAGCCCTGAGGAGCCGCTAGACAAGGCCGAGCTGAATCTGCTGCAAAACCACAACCAGCCGCTGAGCGGGCGCAAGTTCTTGGGCTTCCACATCGGCAAACACGAGTCGCTGGAGCTGATGACGCTGCCAGTATTGACGAATCTGCCAGACCATCGCGACAGGGCCCAGACGCCGCCGATACATGCGAATAACGGCACGAACGTGCATGCGCCGGGCCTCTTGGCGCCTCATAAGCTGCAGCAGCACGCACAGAGGCACAATAGTACCGACGAGGTGAACAAACTGGTGAGTATGGGCGAACTCAAGCGTCTCTTCAAACCGGTCAAAAAATCGCTGAAAACGGGCGTTTCTGCCGCGCCAAGTAGCGTAAACCTGCTGCAGGCACAGTCACGCGAGCCGCTGCTGACACTGTTGGCGGCGCTTATCCAAAACACGTCGTCACAGCTCATGCAGCAAACGAAAAAGGGCAAGGACGCGCCGTTCCATGAGCCTTTCATGCACGACGAACTGCCGTGGGTGAAGAAATACGGTAAAGTCAAGAAAGAGCTAGGGTCGGGCGCCGGCGGGTCTGTGCGCTTGATCATCCGCCCGCTGGACCAGAAGACGTTTGCCGTGAAGGAATTCCGGCCCAGGAGAAACACGGAGTCTTTCAAGGACTACACTCGGAAGTGTACTGCCGAGTACTGTATTGGGTCCACGTTACGCCACGCCAACATCATCAAGACCATTGATATTCTACACGAAAACAACCGGTACTACGAGGTGATGGAATACGCGCCTATCGATTTCTTCGCCGTGGTGATGTCGGGCGAAATGTCGCGCCTGGAGATAAATTGCTGCTTGAAGCAAATCTTGGAAGGTGTTGCGTACTTGCACTCGCTAGGGTTGGCACACCGTGACCTCAAGCTCGATAATTGCGTGCTCACCACGGACGGGATCTTGAAAATCATCGATTTCGGCAGCGCCGTGATATACAAGTACCCCTATGACGTTGGGCTGAAACAGGAAATCCATTATTGTCACGGGGTCGTGGGCTCAGACCCGTACCTCGCGCCTGAAGTGCTAACTAACCTGAACCTGTACAATCCGCAGCCCGTGGATCTCTGGTCCGTGGCAATCATATACTGCTGCATGACCCTCAAGCGATTCCCGTGGAAGATTCCTAATCCCGATAAGGATAACAGTTACAAGCTCTATGCGATGGAAGATGATAACTGGCACGACTACCATTTGTCGAACGAGTGTCACAAGCTTCTTTTGCGTCAGCGGCACTTGAAGAATATCGTGGCGCGCCTGAACAAGAAGAAAAAGCTTTTGAAGGCAAAGGATGAGGAGAAGGAGGTACGCGAAGCGCTGCCAGCTGAAGGAGAAACCGGGGGCGAAACTGGTGATGCTGACTTAGATGAGAAATTAAAAGGCCTCGCCGCGGTCGATATTCTCTCCGCTGAACAGCTGCAGGAAGTCTTGCAGGAGCTACAACAGATTGACGACCAATTGGACGAGTACGAACGTATCAAGAGCGAAATGAAACACAAGTTTGCAGCCGAGCGCCACGCACGTGATGTCCAATCAGATGCAGAGCAAGAGCCCCTGGCGGCTAAAGACGAGGCTACCGCCAAACGGTCTAAATCGCATCACAAACAAATCCATGGGCCTTACCGCTTGATGCGCTTGCTTCCACATGTGGCGCGGCCCATCATTCACAAAATGCTTCAGACTGACCCACGCAAGCGTGCTACGATCGAGGAGATTCTCGATGATGAATGGATCAAGGGTATCCAGTGTTGTACTTTGAAACCGGCCAACAAGACTTCTGAGGTCAACATTGACGAGGACGAGGACCTCGTGTTTGTGCCGGGTGTGCCTGAACATGATCACACTGTTATAACTGATGAGGAGAATAAGTAGTCATCGGTATTTTGAGTATCTGTTGGCCTACTGGTAGAGAGGGATGGAGTTTTGGCTAGAAGACCAAAGGGTGATACCATTAAAGCCTGGCTGGGCGCTCACGAAACCCATATATTATTTTTGAAAGAAAGGAGGAGTTTTGCAAGACGATGAAAGCAACGGCATGACATGGGTTTCTCATCTGGTGCCATATTATTATCATGTGCGCAATAAGTTCCGCTTGCCGGAAAGTTGCGTGGCGCAATTCAGTCGGCGCGCAAGTGGGCAGCGATAAACGCGCGCTCGACAACCAGTCCCCGCCAATATCTTGAGTTCGGAATTACGACCATTTCGAAGATCAAAGTTGCTGACGCCACATCGTTCTCACTTGATTCGTAAATCTTTTCTGTGCCTTTTGAATAATCATAGACAATACTCAGCTTTCTCGCTCATTCCACACAAGACCTGACTCATATCTTATTATGCCTCCCACACCTCCACTCAATGCGCAGCGATTAAGAACCACGCTCAAAATGGCGATTTCCAAGCTCAAATTTCTTCAGGATAAGAAGTCAGCGCTTACCAAGCAACTGCGTCGGCAATTGGCCGATCTTTTATCGGCGGGTAAGGAGACAAGTGCGAAAATTCGTGTGGAAAATATCATACGAGACGACATCTACATAGAGCTCCTAGAATATTGTGAGCTTTTTTGTGAACTACTTTTGGCAAGACACCAAATAGTGTTGGATATTCTGCGAGGCGAGGTTGATGGCGGTCTTCAAGATGCAGTGCTGCTGATCATTTATTGCTGTAACTTCACCGAAATCAAAGAATTGGTCAGTTTGGGAGAGATGCTTCGGATACGGTACGGTCCTGAATTCACACGTAGAGTGTTGGAAAATGAAGGTGGCGACTTTGTGCCGCCGAAGATTGTGTCCCGCTGTGACATTGAGCCTCCGCTGGAGTCATTGGTGAATTTGTACTTGAGTGAGATCGCCAAGACATATGAAGTGCCGTTTTCTGGAATGGTTCTCGACTTGGAGGATGAAGACGGCAACGATGATATCGGTGATAATGACCTGCATGGAGGGGGTATACCAGAACTTGCAGAGAAACTTATCTCCGGTGAAACAAAGCCAGCTGCTGTGGCTGAAGAGATTGGGTCAGGTTCCCTGGCATCGCTCAAGCCAGTCTCCAAGGCCAAAGCGGAACAAAGTGAATTTGACAAGTTGAAAGAACGGTTTGCAGCTTTGAAGAAATAATGAGACTATTTTGCCTTGTGCCCTCGTGACCGATTGAACTAATGATAGCATTGGTAACTGATTAAGTCACGAATGGAATGCATACAAATATGAGTATCGGGAAGACGCTTGCATGTCAAAAGGCTGCGTGTATTCAGTGGCTGAATCTCAACAACAATCGCTTCCGAAAATCTTGTCATATGGTGCGGTAGTCTGTCAGTATGAAAACCTTTGGTATCAAATATGAGCCAGAAGTATAGATTAAAAGGAGCAAATGCTTTTGCAGAGGACGGAATTTGAGCAAACTAGGTTTCATTTACAAACTCTTATCAATTATAGCGTTCGAAGCCACTATGCTTGGTAGATATGATACCCGTTCGGGCAACGAGTCATGAATGTCTTCAAACCCAACACGTGTTAACAAAGCAGCCAAATCAGTAGCCACGAACAGACTCCTGTGAAAATAAACTAACATTCTTAATAGAGAAAAAGGTCCAAGTCCGAAATAATGGGACTATGTTCCCGTTTCTGGAATGGCAGGGGCGAAAAAGAGGTCATGCTGCGCCTTTCATGCTAAAATCGTGACCTGTTGTCGTCATACTAGTTTGGCTGCGAAACGTCGGCCAAGATACAAGCACAGTACACCTCGCATTATCCGCCTTTATAATGGTGGCACACTTTCTTCCTTTCAGAAGCGGAATATGTGCTGATCACTTGATTAAATAAACAAGAAAAAAACATGTATGACTCAGTTTTGTGTGCTGATTGGCCCGTGATCCAACTCGTATGGAAATAAGCCTCTGGCGACTAATATTGAGTAAAAAAAAAGAGAGGAATTTGCGTCCCAGACATTGTCAGAGCAGTAATCGCAGAGTGTAAGGATCACATCCTGACCGGTTTTGTACTTTGCCTATTGTTCTGCTGCACTGCCTCGTCCTCTTGTGTGTTACTTAGATTGGGTATGAGTCCTCATGTCTATGGGATGCTTTCAGTGTTGGTGATCCCCCAAAAGTTCATGAATTGGTTGATGCTTCTGGCATCATGGTGAAGCCCAGGAAAAAATACAGCGTGCTGCAAAAATTTGGGTCAAAACCTCTTTCAAAAGGGTCCCAGTGACAAGGTGCCCTTTCAAAACACTTTTCCGCTCGGCACAGCCCAAGAAGGCGAACGATCGGAACGGAATTTAACAACCCTTGATCGGTTCCGCCAGCAACTACTTATACCTGGTAAGTCCCCACTTCTAGAACGGTTTTTATTTCCTACAGTTCCATCAGATCCAGATAATGAGAATCAGCATAGTTGCAGCAATATCAACGGCTCTCCTTGTTGCCGCGCGGCCGGCGGGTAAGTCCAGGGCGAGCAATGAGATCACACGGCTCACGCCCAAAAGCCTGCTTGGCGAATTCGCTCCTCACGCGAGAGGCCGAGGCCTCGGCAGTACTCACTCGTACGCCGGGGTCACGAGGGGCGACGAGGAGATCAAAATTGTCTTGGTAGGAAACGAGGAGAAGGTGAAGGCCCAGATCAAAGCCTTTCTTGACGATGACAGGCCCGACTCTATCAAGGCGTTGTTCATCGTGCACGATGAGCGGGAAAAGGGTGTTCTTGAAGGGTTGGTACATGCCAGCCCAGACGACGCGATGAATGGTGTGCGGATCTTGAAGTTCAAACACGCAAAAGAGATAATCGAGGGCTTGTTAACAAAAGATGATGATGCTGAAGAAGTGAAAGCCGTGTTGTTTGTCAAGGATAACCACGCAAAAGCACTCATTGAGGAACTACTCAATTCAGGCGACATGAAGAAAGATGTCAAGGTGGTGTTAATCGGCCAGGACGAAAAGGCAAAAACGATCATCGATGCGTTCCTCGCAAAACAGCCATTACCCGAACAAAATAACGAGGAGGACAACAGGGTCACGGTGGTCAATAGCAACGTTGATTTCGACGAGTTTGTACCTGAATCGCCTCACTACGAGCCACCATCACAACATGAAAACAAAACCGACGACGACTACGAGGTGGTTGTGATACAAGGCGCCAAGGCGAAGTACATGATAGAAGATCTTGTCGGACAAGATGCCAAGATCCGCCGCATTATCGAGGCGTTACCAAAGGAAGATTTACGAACACGCGAGTTGGTGCTGCAACTCTTGGGCCAGGACGACAAGATCCAGCTGATTTTGTCCGCTTTGCTGCTCCAGCACCCGAAGCATCAACTGCACTGGGCCGGGTTTTCAGAGGTCAATGCGGCGGGGAAAAGCGAGCGTGGTCAGGAGGTTAATGAAGGCTTGCTCGAGAAGGCCCAGAATGAGGAGCCCCTGTGTGCAGAGAGCGAAAAACTCGACGAAGTTAATGATGCGGCAGGCATGTTGCAGAAAAGCTTTAGGCTACTTAAGGCATTTATTCACGATTCTGTGTTCGACTATCGTGGGTTTGAACTAAAGGGGGCTGGCTTGGAGTTGTTACTCCAGGAGACGCTGATGAAAGTGGTCAAGGCCACTGCGTGCAATCCGAAACTTAGCGACCAGTACAAAAACTTGCTGCACATGTTCCACACCATGGTGGAGTCAATTGAGGCATTGCGCTACTACCAGACGACGGACTTCCCAGGCCATGCGCTCATCTACAACGTGCTCGACTTGAACGTGCGGCTCTTGGCGTTACGCAACCTTGACGGCGACCCAGACACGCTGACGGAACGCTACGTAGATCGCGTGAAAGTAGGCTTTCAATTCTTGAATTTGTGGGGCGCAGAATTCAGAGGCGCGGGGTACGTGCCTTTTGGCCGCAAGATGGTGTTTGAAAGACAATATGGCCAAGCGCTGGCGCAGCTCCACGAATTAGCTCGCGCTACAACGATGCATAAACCACACGAAAACACATTTAGTGTTTAGTTTGATATCGACGTATATCTTTGTGTCAGGTTTTTGTCTTCCAATAAACGTTTGCTATTGATAACGAACCAATGTATTTCTTGAGCTGAGCAGATCCTCATTGTGACAACGCGCTTGACTATTGCATCCATAAAAGCGCTAAAGCCAAATACCAGGAGAAAAGAAAGTTCTGCATTTTGTCATTTCATTTTTCAAAATGAATGCGTGGCCATTGTTGACTCATTTCCTGATCGGCCGGTCTATCTCATCCACTGCCTCGTGTGATCATTTGCTTGTGAGCTAACCTAACACAACACTTCGAGCAGCACAATACCAAAGATATTTGACATTTGTCTTGAATAATCAAAAAAGAAAATACTGTTTTCCTATCTTAAAAATTTGCTTTATTTTATGAAGTTAGTTTTCAGGTACATATTTGTCTATTGGTGGATGCTAACCGCATTCGACCATTGGCTGAGTAGCGTATGCGTTTCTCTTCGAGGGTGTTTTTTCAAAGAAAAGTTTTGGTGATTGAGACAGGCTGTGTGTGAATAGTGTGGAAGAATAAGTTCAGAAGATTACATGGAGCCACATTGTAAAAACATTAGATTTTGACTCTTTGCGGTTAGTGCAGTCTGGAATCAGCCCCGATTATACTATTTGGGGAAAAACATAAGATATTGAGAGTTTTTTGGGATATAATCTTGGAGATTTAACTTTTCTGTGGCTCACATAAACCCAAGACAATTTTCCCGAGATGATTATTCTCACGCTAGATCGTTGAAGACAGCTCAGAGACGTGGTCTGAGATTGCGCTACCAAGTGTACTGAATATTGGCTTTAGCTGGAGCAAACTAATAAAGTGAGGGTTCAAGTCCCGAAATCTTCTGTGACTTTCAAATGCGTGCAATCATTCACTAGATTACAGTAAATACCAAGCCGGAATCAATCTAAAGCGAATGGTGGTCTAAATATCACGATACGCCGCCATCTGAAAACGTTCACGAATCGCGAAACACAGCTGAGAGTTCAAAGAAGCATTGAACTGAGGTTTTAGAATCGCTAAGAGCTTCTAGAACAAAGAATTGTTTTTCCTTCAGTAAGGTTATCTGGCCATCACTATGTGAATGTAGCCTGTTACAGGCTTGTTCAGGCTTGTCACGTGATGCCAATGGTAGTGACAGTGAAGTTTTAACAGATCTGAATAAGAGGCCTCATCTAGATTTTTCTATCCAAATCTTCTCCAGATCATGTCCTCCCCACCAAGATTGCGCTTTCTAAGACCATATCGTAAATATGACTTTTAATTCTATCGACACCACAAATTGTGTACCTTTTCTATGCAGGCGCCAGTGATCATACGCTACTTATGACCGGATCCATTATGCGCGCAGTTAGTTAGATGAGTACATCAACAGTGACCATAGCGAGCGCGCTATCTACCATATACTTGTATTTATCGATATAGCGAAGCCACGGCAAACGCATCACGCCTGGTTTTGTCTATCTATTTATACTACGCCAGTGAGGAACCCAAGCCTGCAGGATATTTTGACCTTATCTAGGTATTTTATAAACAGGTTCAATCATTGTGGCAGCACTCACTTCCCTACGCTTGTGCGTGAGCTAGCCGCCAAACAGAAAAAAACGCACAGGCTCATCAAAACACGATTCAAACCCCAAATTTGACACGGAAAGCACACTTCCACAGCTAATGGGCTCTATTTTGACAACACGCCAAACGCTGGAGCTCCATAAGGCCATCGTGCAGTATTTGGCGCCGGTTCTAGAAAATCCTACCCTAGATGCAGTATGCCAGGCACTAGACACTTCGCTCGATCCAGCGACGGTGGCAAATTACCTTGAGAAGAAGTGGCTGACCGTGCTCCGGCTCCAGAAAAAAATCTTGGATTTGGAGAACGAGGTTAACAGTTACAAGGCGCTTATAGCACAGGCCAATTCGGCCGGGAATGGCGCCGTGCTTGTGTCTAAAGATAAGATCAATTGGCTACCGAGCACGGTCTCGAAAGTGTACCCGACGCAGACTTCCCAGATTGTCAATGCCGTGGCTGTGCATCCAAAATTGCCCCTTCTAGTCGCCGGGTGCGCGGACGGCCTGATGATCGCGTGGGATATCGCGTCTGATGACCCAACAATCCCGCAAAAGCTGTGGAACGCACATACGCGCAGCGTGCACGCTCTCCAGTGGTCCTTGGAACCCATGGGCTTGTCTACTGCGCAAACGACGCTGGAAAAAGGCCTGTATATACTTGCATCATGCTCGCTGGATCTTTCAATCAAAATCTGGGCGGGCGACATGCTCAAGCACGTGCGCACGCTCACTGGCCATGAGCACACGGTCTCGGCGGTGGCTTTCCTGCCGACAAACCCAACGTACCTTTACTCAGTTTCGCGTGACCGTTCCGTGAAAGTATGGGACTTGAGTTCCGGGTTCTGTGTCGCGTCGTTTGTCGGTCACAGTGACTGGGTGCGTAACGTCGATGTTGCAGCTATCAACTCGCGGCTCCTGTTAGGCGTGGCGAAAAAACTGGCGCCATTAGGTGACTTTCTCCTCACATGCTCGAATGATCAGTCTGTACGCCTCTCACATCACCTGGGCACGGGGCTTTCGATGCTCTTAGGCCACGCGCACGTGATTGAGACCGCCCGGTTCTTGCCCATGCCTGCAAACCGGCACATCGACAAATACATTCTCCAGAACATTGACAGATTTCCGTATCTTCTGGAGGCCATTGTGAACAATCCGGTCTATACAGACTCATTGGGGTTCAAGTACTGCGTCTCCGCCGGCAGAGACAATCTCATAAAGCTCTGGCTCCTCCCACCGCCCGTGCTTCTACCGCATCGCCCGCCACAGGCTTCTGTGCAAAACAATGCCCAGGGATGGCATATCCTAGATTTGGTAGGCCACCAATCATGGGTGAAACTGGTCGAGACACACCCCAACGGGCGATTCATCATCTCGGGTGCCGATGACAAGACGGTCAAGGTGTGGGATCTTGCCTCATTGGTCGACCAGGGTAAAGTGACGTGCGTGAAGACGCTCCACGCGCACGACGGGTTTGTCAACGCCGTTCATTTTGCCCGCTTCGAGATGGCCGGGCTGGGCGATGACGCGTTGAAGCTAATCGAAAAATCGATGCGTTGTTTGTTTTTCAGCGCCGGCACGGACAACACTGTTCGTTTGTGGCAATAATGCCTTGAACCGAGTCGCTTGACTGTCGCTACTGTCACCACTTCATCATTTACTTGTACTATATATCTGCATCATCATACCGCATCAAGTATGAGCTTATATCGAGCTCAACTTTCGGATGTCCTCATCAGGGCACTTTCGCTCATCTAAAGTTGATTCAATTTCTCAAAAAGCTCAAATGGCTGTTTTCGGTCGGCAACATGTGAGCCGCCATTTCACAAGTTCTTCAAACCATCATAAGCACCCTACAGTCATGACAAAACAGGCTTCAATGGCTTACCTCAAGCGACACTGTGCACTTATGGCAGCAACAGGGCAAAACTTTTTACACGCACTACATTGAAAGTAAATTTGAGACATCGATTTGATTTTCTTCGATGTCAATTGTTTTTGTTCCAACAGAAAACATACTAATTTCCTGAAACATGAGGTGAAACTTGAGACTCATGGTATTTCTGGAAAAGGAGCAAAATGGACCATCGCTTTATCTACGCAGAGCACTGAAATCCACCGCAAACCATTTCAATCTTTTTCAATTAGCTCTGGTGCCCGCTGCGCCCACTCGGTCCACGAGCCGTCATATACACGCACTGGCAACTCAGGGGCCACCTTATGTATAGCTATCTGCAAGATAACTGCCGAGACACCCGTGCCACACATGACAATTATTCCCTCTTTCTGCAAAGGTTGAGTCAATTCAATACCGAGGTCTGTTTTGAAAAGTTCTGCAAGTTCCTCCCTTGACTTGTAATGGCCGTCTGAGTCCAAAACTTTTGAAAATGGGAGCGATAACAGGCCAGGCACGTGACCTGACGAGAGGCCCTTTCTGGGCTCGGGATCTGCGCCGGTAAATCTGCCGCTTGAGCGGGCATCAAGGGCAAAGTATCTTTCAGCCAATTGCTTGGATCTGACCAATTCTTCAAGTTCCTCAAATTCTATCACTTGTGATTTGTACTGCTGCAAAAATTCCGACTCACCAATACCTTTATAGCTCTTTGGGCCGGGTTTCACATCCGATTCTGACTCTGACAAGCTACAGTCGGCAATTGCTTTATAGGCCTTATAATGGTCAAGCAAGTAGACGTTCTCATGACCAAA
Source organism: Metschnikowia aff. pulcherrima (assembly GCA_004217705.1). NCBI lineage: Eukaryota > Fungi > Ascomycota > Pichiomycetes > Serinales > Metschnikowiaceae > Metschnikowia > Metschnikowia pulcherrima. Next base: position 2,660,269 of record CP034457.1, read on the forward strand.
AAGGGCGAATGTCCATGCTGCCCGCGGCCCAGAGAATATACCCGATCTATCATAAACCAAAACCGGCGATTCTCGAGATATACCCAACTCGCCCACCTCGGAATTGAAGATCTCTTGCAGCGGGAGCATGTGTGGGTACTTACTATTTGGATCGCATACCTTGTCTAGGTCGAAGAACACTGCGCCTGGAATGCGGTCTTCGTTCTGAAATTGTTCCCTTGCATTATGAGGGGAATTGGGCATATACCATGTGGCGTCTACCGGAACGGTTCCGGGATTGCCCGCGAGAAGTTTTTTTGCGGCATGAAAATCCACAAGCTTGACACGAGAAAGAATCTTGGACGTCATTGAATCCGTAGTAGAATCGAGTTCCGGGGGTGGGGATGTTCCGATAAGACGACACTGGACGCGGAATCATTGATGTTGTAACGGAGCGTGCATTGCAGCACCGTCGAAGACAGTCCAAGGAGACTGCTTCTAAAAGTCAAATAAGAGAAGCTGACTGAAGAGATCCTCATAGATCACCTTGTTAGGATCAACAAAGCTATCTTACGCTTATTGTTAGTGATAGGAGCATAGGCGCCAGAGGCGCCCCTAGTAGATCTTGTATTCACCATATTGTAAACTAAGCTAAACTGGTTGGTTGTTGGTTAATTGGATATCCTCTCAAAGGAGGCGGGAAAAGGGGGGAGCCTATTAATATGGGAATGGACGACGAGATGTACTGGTGTACTGCATCATGGGTATGCGTGATCACATATATGCGGACGCATGTACATTGAGTCCCAACAATTGACGTGCCTGCATGCGCATGACGTGATCAATTGCATTAAACGTCACGAACACTGTGTTTTTTTTTTTTTGCATTTTTGGCCTTGTAATTCAAGTAAGAATTTACTTTCGTCTTATTTCTAGCATAAGACTCAACAGCATTACGCCCACTGGCCGCTTTATTGTTTAAATGGAATTATTGCGGCTTTACTTTTTGAGTTTGCAGAAGATTAAAATGTCGCGTTTTGACCTTAAAATAAAAAGGTTCAATTTCTCAAACATAATCTTTCAAAAAATCAATCGTTGAAAACAGAAGCAGTATCAAAAATCAAACCCTAAGCGTTTTTCGGTGAAACTGGAAAACAAAAATCAACATTGAAATCCAAGCGAAACAAGTAAATATCAGGCCAAGATGGTTGCAAAACTTGCTAGAACTTTGTTTTCTTTATAAATATCCTTAGAGGAGAACCCAATTTTGGCACTCGCCAAGGATTGTATTCAGGCAGATGGAACCAAGCCATAAGAATAGGAGAATAAAAGCACGGAAACGTTTTGACGAAATTGCCGACAAGAAGAAGAAAGGCTAGTATGCGAAAGGTATTACCCGCAATATCTTGAATTTGCAATTGCATGTTTGAGTCTCCACTCTATCTAGGGCAACATTTATTCTGTCCGAATTATTCTGGTGGACAGGCGATGCAGAATGAAACATTGAGCCATTTCCAGTCGAAGTCAGATTCGTGATTCACGACGTTCAGTAGTAAATCGAGTGAATTCAAAATAGATTGGAACTCCTGTCAGAAAAAACATAAATTAATACTATTCAAGTCTCCCCTATCCCAAAATAGTACTTATAGGCCATAACAATTCGTTGTCGACAACTCATAATCTGATATATTGTACTTGAAGCTATTTTTCAATGAAACTTCACAAGGAATTATCATTTATTTTAGCGTCTATTACAGTAATCTTGGCTTATGGAAACGAATGTTCATTATTGCAGGAGCATGAGGGATTATTTGCCCCGACTGGTACCAGAAAGATACACCTGGGGCCCAATTTAAACGCTGACCAGCTCTCAGGTCAGCTGGATACATATGAGGAAATGAGCATTCTGAAAAGTTCAGAAGACGAATGTAACCAAAAACGAATGGAGCACAATTTGAGAAACCGAGTCCATCAGTTTTCGAAAACCCTCAAATCTTACATACACGAGAATCTATTTGACGTGCGTGGCTTTGAAAAGCAGGGCTATATGCTGGCACATGAGATCTCCGAGATCATTGCTCTTCATACCATGATAAAGCCCGGAAACAGTGAATTAAACAACCAAATCTCAATGGCTAGGTTCATGTTTCAAATAATGAGCGAATCCATTGAGCCACTAAAGTATCACGAGTGTGTGCTGACCGCAGGCCACAGCCTTTTGTGGTCTGCAATAGATCTTGACGTGCGCCTCTTGAGATTGTTCAATACACACGGTGGACCGGATATCACCGCGGATGGGTCTGCGATAAAAGTGTTTCTTTATCAGAAGGAACTCAATCGTTTGAAGAACAGTTTCAAATCTGTTTCATTTGTGCCTTATGGCACGAGTGTAATGTTCCATAAACGAATATCCCATATCGCTGACATGCTTGAGTTCTTATCCATGGGCTTGACACAGGAAAGCACCTGAGATTGAATTAATGAAAACGATTTTCTGTTGCAAAGTTGAGCAGTTCAGAACGCAGATGAAATATTATTTTGGGCAGAATTATATTTTGTTTATTAAGATTCAAGTAGGGCACCATTATGTGTCATTCCTGACCTCAGCTTTAGCGCTGGAAAATGATTTCTATATCATAAATTTCGAATGAAAAACGCAAGATTGTGTTGAAATACTAACCGAAACATCACAAATCAGAAAATACATGATACAGAAAAGCTGTGTGGAATCTTTCATGGCAAAAAAGGATGGTATTTCGAAAAAAAGCATCTCTGGCTGAAATGAATGAATAAAAAGGAAAAAACCGTACCATATATATCAAACGGGTTTACCGAAAAGACATCACTTAATCAGCCTTTTCATTCTTGCGTTGCCGCCCTCTCCCGAATACGGACACAAAATGAAGCACACTACTCAATTTATCATATTTGTCTTTGCGTTGATTGCTTCTTCCCTTGCTGGACAAATCGCCACCGCAGATTCCTCTTGCTACCTTACCGAGGACAAGCACTTGGTGAAAGAAGTAGAGGTACGTTTAAACTGGCTATTTTATTTCTTAAAAAAACACACAAATGCCAGTAGATTTGACAAGGATGGGTTCAGAGTACTCGAAACGGCACTTTCCTTGGAGATCAATAGCTTGGATACAGTGATTGGACAAATGCCTTTATGCAAGCATCTTTCACACCGGTTAAGCTTTGCAAGTCACATGCTACAAGTGATGCGTGACTCGGCAGAATATCTTGAAAAATACACCGGGAATGAATCTGACGCACGCGTCATGCGCTATGTGATTGAGCTCAACGTGCAGCTTTTGGCCCTTCGAAACGCTTATGGAATGCCGGACACGCAGAGGGAGGGCTATTCAGAGGATGTTTCTGCACACGTACGCAACTTGCATGCCGTGAGAGAGTTGTTTGAGCAATTGCAAAACGTGGATTTTACCGTGAGCATCATGTTCTACACCTTATTTGACCGTGCGTTAGAGACGCTCAAGGTGTACGCGTGGCACCTTCGGCTTCCAGCCGGCTCGATGTGATCACAGAAATAGTATTGGAGGAAATATTCAGAGGAGATGGATTTGACCAAAATATTTCTAACTGTAGTCTTGACAAATGAAAAGCTCAAAAGAATATTGGATTCCCAAAGGCTAAAGAGGGGTGATGAAAAACTACCCAAAACTCACTCACTCACTCGTATACTGCTTAGTGATAAGCTGGGTGTCATGTTCACGGTCCCATTTACATCATTAACTGGTACGTGTTTTCGGTAATATCAAACTAAAGAACTGGAACGGTCTTAAACATAGAACAGAGACCTCTTGTTTCAGCCTGTCTGCGATAAGGCAACGAAAAGGGAGAGTGGCGGTGGCGAAAGTAAGTTCATGCCATTAAACTAGTACAGTGGGGTAACTTGATGACGTCACCGAGAGGGAGAAAAAGAGAGTTGAACCCCTTTCGGAACTTTGATGGGAGTGTATTCACTAATTACTTTGTACCAGTCAAGGGCTTATACCAAGGCCCTGACATGGGGCTAGCCAGTGATGGTTATCTCAAATTATCTCAAATTATCTCACTTTTTCGAATATCTGAGATAATTTTTTTCCATATCTCAGATATGAGATAATTATCCAGATATTTGAGATATTTGAGATAATTTGAGATAGTTTCCAGATAAATTGGTTAACCCGGCACACAACCTTAACTGCATCTTTCTAGAGAGTAAAGATACTCATGTGCGGCACGACTACGTCTCGTCTCCGCCCAAACACACCTGTTCAGCTATTATTTCGTGGCGAACTTATAAGGTATGACCTTTATCAATTAAATTCAAAACATTAATCATATTTTATTCGGAAACTTGTACTTTAGTCGTTCTCTTCGTCTTCACTCACATCGGAAATGCTCCTCAGATCGCCGTCTAATTTGGGAACTTCCTTGAGCCTGGAATCATTAGATTCTAGCTCGATCAATTCTAGACTATGTCTTGCATTTAAGGTCTCTGCATCGTCCAGCTCCGCATCGCTCAACTCTGGGTGATGCCTGGAAACCAAAGTCCCTGCACCGCTGAACTCTGCATCGCTAAAATCTGCATCGCTAGAATTTGGTAAAGTGTGTGTAGTATCCAAAGCCTCTGCTTCGCTCCTTTCTTCCAGGCTCTGCGAATGACTGGCACAAAGATGCGCCAATCCTTTTCGATTCTGCAAATCACTGTTGTCAATACACTCCGTTTCGCTCGTAGTCAGTGAGCGTTGCTCTACTCGGGCCTCAGTTAGCTTTCTTTTCCTACAATCTTCCACGTCTTGTAAGTTGACGATATCGTTAGACTGCAGCTCGCCCACACCACTCGAATGTTGCTCCTATGCTAACTAGAGAAAAGATAATTAGTTGAGAGGCCAGGGGGGATTTCAGCCCACTTCATAGCTCCCTGGCGTCGTCGAGCGCGTGGCTTGTGAAGGAGGGGCGTTGGGCGAGCTGTTTTCCTCGCACTAGACTCGCCTTTCAAAAGATTTAGTCGAGTTTGCCGGTGACAAGGGCGGTGCTAAGTCCTCAGAAATTTGTTACAATTATCTCGAATTATCTCAAATTATCTCAAATTATCTGAGATATTGCTCGAATATCTGAGATAATTTTTAATGTTATTTTTATCTGAGTTATCTGGATATTTGAGATAATATCTCAAAATATCTCAAATATCCAGATAATTCTTCGCGCAAAATGCAGATAATTCCATCACTGGGGCTAGCCATGTATAGTGAAGGCAGTTTTGTTAGAAATTCGGTTTTGGGGAAATGCATGACAGGAGTTTAAGGGACTTTAGGTGATCGAGCTTTGGTCAATATCGATGAAATCACTATGGGTATCACCATGATTGACTCCATTGTGTTTACTTTGTGAATTCTGGATTCCTTGTGTGGCAAGCTTGTAAGTGAGTGTCCCACTCAAATCAGGCTTTGCTCCAGTTGAGCATTTCTTTTCATTCATAATGATAAACAGCGCGAAGTTCACGAGTAAATTTGAAAGACTTTTGAAGAAATCCGTGCTTTGAGGCTGAGCTAAAATGGACTCCGGAACGACCTTTAGGTGTGCATTCTCTTAATAATGTACGATGCAAAAAAGATCAAAGTTTCGACTTTGGATCAAGTGAACTTTAACGTGTCATACCGACCGTGCTGCTCAGAAACTAATTTTGATGAAAAAATGACTTGTTGGGATCTAACTCGGGTATCTACGAGTTTTTGACCTACTTTTGTTCATGATCATTGGCTTTGATAGGGTATGTACTGAAACACTCAAACCGGAAAGATTTGTGTGACTAGTCACATGTGTCATACATCACAGATTTCATTGTGGAACTGATTTGGTTTTTTTGAGAAGCCACTTTTAGCTGCAAAATTGTCTGTGAGTTGGTGAATTTGCTTTTCAAATTTTATTCACGTTCCTCACACCAATAAAATCTTGCGTGGATTTTTCCTGAGATTTACCATGACCGCGTCTTGTGGCATCGTTCCGGAAAACTCAATAATTCCAATCGCAAAATTTAAAAATTAGGCTGAGTTTGTTGAGTTAGGAAGGTTTAGAAATTTCTTAGCGTTTCATTCTAGAAAAGTTCCTCCTTTTTGATACATCTTATTCATTTTACCCGATGGATTTCGGGCTTTTTAAAGAATTTGACTACCCCATGAAGCTTGAGTGCCGTGCATGCACAGATAAAAGGATTTCTTGTTATGGTCTGGGATTCGAAAATTGATGAGAAAATTTGAAATCTTTTTTTTTTTTCAATGAAAAGAACTCACGCGTGGGCGGGCGGGGATATACACAATGCCCAACATCAGTGTAAGTCGTCTGCAACTGATCAGCTCGATGGGAATAAATCGAGAAAAGAGGTGGTTTGGAGTTTCAAGCCTGCAAAATACGTGCTGTCATGAACCACCAAATACCAGCTTGGCTTTGTTTTTTGTTCTCCTCGCGTATGCTCTGATGCTCTAACGAGCAACCATCTGCAACTAGGAAGAAGTGTTTTTTCTCTTGCACATTACATCTGTTCACGGGTATGAAATACGGAACCAAGCCTAAAATAATGAGATCTTCGTCGTACACGATACCAGTGACCATCGCTCTGTTTCAGAAAAGGAGGGTTCAATAAGCACATGCAGAGCCCTTGAAATCAAACTATAGATAAGTAGAGCCATATATGTAGTACTGCTGGAATTCTGCAAACTGCAATTGAGTTTCATCTACAAATCATACTCAACACTTTTTAAAGTACTTATATCCTTAGCCAACTACCATCATTTTTGATATTCTTTATTATGCTGAAAAAGCTATTCTCATACTAAATGTGGCCGTGTGCAACTATACTAGCCTTAATCATTGCTTTAGCCGACGCAAGGAGTCCCATAAGAATCACCCCGCCACTTGACTTTGCTGGCGGACTGATCGAATGTGTTGGGGCCCCCACTCACAAAAACGCAACTTTTGAAGAACTTCTATGTCTCAAACCGACTATATCGAAACCCAATCCGGAAAGCATTATTGATGTGCAACGCACAATTGAGCAATATTTCCTACGTTTGAAACTGTACATTCTGTTCGAAAATGGATTTGACGCTCACGATTTTGAGTTGGATGGATTCATGCTTGCCAAGGAACTATCGAGTATCATTGACTTGGCATACATCGTCAGACGCATAAGTCCCAGAGTTGCAAGACAAATCACGTTCATGATAGAGTTGTTTCGGTCCATGAGCACTGCGATTGATGCTTTGAGGTATTACAAATCTGCAAGGATCCAGGGCCACCAAATTGTGTGGTCCGTTTATGATTTGAACATTGTACTTTTGGCTTTGAGAGACTCGCAAGGCCGGCCTGACGTGAAAAATGTGAACTTTGAAGAAAACGTGAGACTGAAGATGCTCGTATTGGACGAACTAAAACAACGACAAAAAATCATCCTTTCGCTACCTTTTGGAATGAGGCTGACATATGAGTTCCAGCTTCAAAGAGCCGAAATGTCATTATGTGAACTCTCGGAGGTTTTGACTCAGCAGAACGTGGGATCGGAAATCGAGGAATATTAACATGATATTTCAGGTCGCCCATTTCTTTGCCTCAGAATCAAGCATGGGTGGAAAATGAGATAATTACAGATTCAATGTGATGTGCGTATGGAGTTGCCTTCTGGAATCTTGAAATGTGTTTTCAAAGTGGTGCTTTATACACCATATTGAATGTAATTTGTACCATACTGAGAGAAAAGATTGCATTTGTTTAATTCACTGGAGATTCGAGGCTGCAGTCAAGGCCCTTTAATTCCTAAAGAGACACATTATTATAAAATCAGTTTCTAAGCGGATGAATTTGACTCAATCCGTTCTTCGGACGCGTATCATGCACCCGCTAAAGACGAGAAATCCAGGTCAGACATGATGTCTAAATACGTCGTTGGATTTGTGATGTTGCTAGTTACGATACAAATGATGATTTTTAGAACACTCGGCAAAGTACTCTATTTGAGTGCAGTCAGGTTTGTCAAGGCAAATCAGAGGTGGGCAACCATTTGGTGTTGGACTCAGGGTCATTTTTTCCATGGGGGCTCATGTGAATTCACGTGTTTTGATGTCACAAAGGAGACAAGCAATCACAATGCCGGTCAATCATGGTCCTAAGGCGTCGGAAAGCATTTGAATTAATTCTTGCTGATTCAAGCCCTTCTGACGTGGCCTTTGCACGGTGTTCGCGGGACATTAACGATGTAATGGACTCATGAAAAATATATGTGCCCACTCCGTCAAATAGCTCTCTTCTCGGTTTTTTTTAGCGGCGATCCGAGACAGGCTAGAAACAATTGATTACAATCTTCATCGGGAATCCTCATATTTTCTTCATTTTCAGATTGTCAAATACGACTGGGTAGTCTTGCTGGATAATTGGGGCAAGAAAATGCACCTTTGATGAAAATCATGGGAGGAAATTCAGCCTTTGAAAGCGCATACCCAACCCAAACCATTGCGTACCCAAAATTCTTCTTTCATGTGCTATTTCTCGTGAACCGGGATTTCCGAAGATTCGGGAAACAATAGCCTTCGACGTGCATATAGATGACTGTAAGATAACATTGAGGAGGCTGTCCTGCATCGTTGTGCATACACCAGTTTAAGCTATATCATTGGTCATCTATCGGGAATGAAATCCAAATTAAAGGAGCTAAAGTATCAAGTAACCACAACATTACTCGAGATTAGTACTCAGTGAGAGCAAAAGAGGCAGCCAGTCCTTCAGAACAGAAGCTTGACTCAAATTAATACGCAATCAAGAGGCTTTGCGTTACTTGGCCTGCACACAAACCGTAAATCCGAACCCTTCTCGACTCTGGAGTGCACATGTCCGCGGCTCGCAGGACAAGACGGAGTTTGCACCCAAAGCACCGATACGGTATGCACCTACACGTCCGGCGAGTGCGGTATTAAACAAACCTTTGGGGCCATGATTTGCACCCATGCAACTAGAAGGTCTGCAAATGCGTTATTAATTGGAAATGTCAGAAATATACCTGACATGGTTAGAAGAGCCGGACCGGGGAAAATCCTATAAATAACCATCCGATTCCTCAAGGAACACATCACTTTTCCCTCTATCATCAGACCCCACTACAATAGTCCAAAATGTCCACCGAAAAGATCACCTTTTGCTTCAACTGGCAAACCGCGCCCTACCACATCCCTGTGTACCTTGCGCAAACCAAGGGCTACTTCAAGGAAGCCGGGCTTGACATTGCGCTCTTGGAGCCTACGAACCCCAGTGACGTCACTGAATTGATCGGCCTGGGCAAATGCGACATGGGCTTGAAGGCCATGGTGCACACGTTAGCCGCCAAGGCCCGTGGGTTCCCCGTGACCTCGGTCGGATCGCTTTTGGACGAGCCTTTTACCGGTGTCTTGTATTTGGAAGGCTCGGGCATCACCACCGACTTCCAGTCCTTGAAGGGTAAGCGGATTGGGTATGTCGGAGAGTTCGGCAAGATCCAAATCGACGAGTTGACCAAGCACTACGGCATGACCCCTAATGACTACACCGCGGTGCGCTGTGGCATGAATGTTGCCAAGGCAATCATTGAAGGAAGCATCGATGCTGGAATTGGTATTGAGTGTGTGCAGCAGGTCGAATTGGAGGAATGGTGCAAATCGCAAGGCCGTCCTGCTTCAGACGCCAAGATGTTGCGTATTGATAAGCTCGCCGAGTTGGGCTGCTGCTGCTTCTGCACCATTTTGTACATTGTCAACGACGAGTTCTTGGCCGCCAACCCGGAGAAGGTGCGCAAGTTCTTGGGTGCGGTGAAGAAGGCCACCGACTACGTGCTTGAGAACCCAGCCGAGGCATGGGCCGAGTACGCGGACTTCAAGCCCGCCATGGCCACCGCCTTGTCTCGCAAGATGTTCGAGCGTTGTTACGCGTACTTCTCTGCGTCCTTGTACAACGTGCACCGTGACTGGCGCAAGGTGACTGCGTACGGCAAGCGTTTGGAGATCTTGCCTGAGGACTACCAATCCAACTACACCAACGAGTACTTGTCCTGGGAGGAGCCACAGGAGGTCTCGGACCCATTGGAGGCGCAGCGTTTGATGGCTGAGCACCAGGATGTGTGCAGAGCCTCGGGAGGCTACCGCCGCTTGGTGTTGTAAGCCAGGAAGAGTGTATACTTAAGGGTTTGTATAAGTCTATTTGGTCAATACATGAGTGAGAGCTTAATTCTTGGGTAGACGATGTTGGGGTAAAAGATCTTAGAGTTCGTATTTCAATTTCATTATGGATGGTGTTTGGTCGCTGTGGGATTTACTGTTTTTTTACGATAGCTTTAGAAGCCTTAAATCACAAGATGTACACATCATGCTCGATCAAAGCCCTTTTCTTTGTTTGTTTGTTTGTTTGCCGATGCTTCGGCTTTAGAACTGGGAGCCAAGATTGTATACCAAGCTTCCTACAGACCTATATACATATGAAATTCGGGTCATTCAGAGTCACTTTTGGCTAAATCACCCTTCTTGAGTTTTTAGCTTCACCAAAAAAAATCGAATCTCAGCTTCCTAAGATTATTCTTGAGCGGCCGGGTGTAAACATACCACCCTGGCACAGCCTTTATCAACCCTATTTCAATGCGAAATTTGCCAAATGTGTAATACATTTCAATCTTGTCTTTTCTCCAAACAATCGTTTAAAAGCACATTTTTAGCGGAAAACCAAATCCGGGCCATATTCAGATCTAGGCCTGAAGCTTGAGGTCTGGTCACAATTGCAGCGCCTCGGTGTCTGATCCATTAATCTACGAGAAAACATAATCGTTGATGATAATTGTTTGCTCTTTTTTTTTTTCGTTCACAAAAAAGATTTTCTTTGCTTTTCTAATTGCGCTTTTTGAAAGCATTTATTGTTAGATGCTTCGCAGCTCAATCAGGGCATTTTACTGTCAAATTGAGCTAGCCACAATTGAACAAATGTGTCGAGCTGAAAGCGAATTTTCTTCTTTTTTAAAATGATTGAATTTTTGTCGGGTTAACGTATACCCATTTCTGCGTAGTAAACCTCTTGCTGGATATGCAAGGAACTGTTTTCAATGACTATACCCCGCTGTGTTTAGTAAGAAATGGTTTGCGTACCGTGCCCTGGCTGTAAACTTCTTGGGGATCAAACTATCAAAAAAAAATGCATTATATATCACGAAAAAAAAAAAAAAACTATAATCGACTCACGCCAGGAAATTCATCAACATTTCCTCCTTTGAAGCTCTCACGCTCAAGATACATTTACCTATTATCGGCCTTCATGAACTCACGGAGAGCCATTGTTGCGTAGCTGCTGACGCCCAAGCGCATGCGCAAAATCACCGCCGTTTTCTTCGCTTCGGGCCCGGCGCTTTCGACGACACGCGATAACGTGTGGCCCTCCCTCTCTGCGGTCAAGAGCTCAAGATCTGTGCGGACCAACGAGTCTGTCTCGTCGTTATAGTTCACGATATCGTATGTCAAGTCCGTGGCACGGCCCATAAGGGGTCTATACGAGCCAGCAAGCGAGAATTCCTTGACTCTTCTGGCCATATTATGCGGGTCAAGCCCATCCTTGGCCATGGCCTTTTCATACACCTCCATCAACTGCGGGTTGGTGGGGTACTGGACATCAAAGCCGGGCGACGGAAGCACCACGTCGTAGATCGTGTACTTACCAGAATCGACCTCCTGTTGCGTGAGTGCCCTTACTTTAGGAAACGTGCTGGGCACGACATCTTCGAGAAACTCAACGCCATCCACAAGTTCAGTTGTCGTCAGGCTTTCTGCAGCCGCCTCAGTTCCCACCATGACCAAATCGCCCGCCTGCACAGAGAGCCCAAAGAGCTCCACCCTTTTAGAAGCCACCAAGTTCCACACGTACAGCTGGTAGGCATGCACGTAGATGAGACGCAAGTTTCTGGGGATCTGCATAATGGCACGGAAATACGAGTTGGAGGTGTACCCGTCGTCACCTTTCTTCTCCTTTGCCAAAAGATTGAGGATCGCCAGCTCGGCATTGCACCTTCTAGGCATCAACTCAGCCGCCTCACCTGCGTCTCCGGTGGACGCCCATACCCTTCTGGCTTCCACTGATTCAGGCACAACCCGGTCCTGCTCGGCCAAAATGAGCTCGGCGGCTCCTTTCCAGTCGTCTTTCAAGAGGTAGATGCCCATCACGTGCGTGGAGATGGAGAACGTACCGAAACGCTGCATACCGTAATAATTGATGAACCCTTTGGTCTGGAGCGACTCAAACGAGGCCTTGACAATTGCTTGTAAATCGTCATTGTCCTGCTGTGGGCGCACGTCCTTGATGGTGATGATGAACTCATTTCCTTGCAAATCGCCCAAATCCAACGGTTTATCCTCGTAGCTGAAACTGCCTAACACAGCGCCCTTTAAGCCGTGGTTGAGCGCCGTGACACGCGCCACTTTGCCGTTTTGGACGCTGAATTTCTGGCACGTGATGCCCCGTCTGTCCTTTGTGCCGGCATACTTGACGTTTTTGTTGGGCACACGCAAGAATCTAGTGATAAGTGACGCCACCTCCATCGTCTCCCTGTTTTCCTTATATACAGTGAAGTGCAAGTACGGTTTGTATGGCCCCAAGCCGTAATTGACCACGCCAGATTCGGCCACGTGATTCGGGTTGTTGCGGCGGGTCGCCTTGCTGTTTTTGGCAAGCGCGATTTTGAACGTGTTTTCAGGCGTGGTCAAAGTCTCCAATTTGCCCTGGAACGCCTGGCGCACCAATTGGTGTAGTTGCGTGCGCTGAGATTTATCGCTGAACGTGGCCTTGGTTTCCATGTTGCCGCCGTTTCCAAAAAGAGCCTCGATTTCTGCAAGTTCTTCGGCGCTTACATATGTGAGAAGACGCTCACGGTCAGATTCAGAGAGCGTGTATTTGGGCGCATCATTTTCGCCGAGAACCGCTCCATTTTCGATTTTTTCTGCTTTTTCCCGTTTAGCTTGCTCCAATTCCTCTGGAGAAAGGTTCTGGAGCTCGGCCCGCTCGCTCTTGCGTTTTTCCATGTGCCTGTCTTTCTTCAGGGCACCTGTCTCCACGCCTGTATCTGTGAGGTGCACAACTTTGCCGGCAAGATCGATTTCGAATACCTGAAAATCGGAATAGCGTTGTTTGATCGTGCCGTAAAAACCGCCGCCGTTTTTATAGATCTCGTTGATGTATTGCGTGATTCCGACGTCGGTCTCTTTTATCGACTTCAGAGGGTCCGCTTGCGTGCGTTTGGGCGTCGGCGCATGCACTTCTTCCGCGGCTCTTTTCGTGGCAGGCTCCATTTTGAACTTACTTATATACCTGTGTATCCGTGCGAGTCAGCGGCTGCTCATGTATGGCAGTGTACGACAAGGTTAGGGAATTGGTGGTGTTTTTGGTGGACTTTGAGTTTTTGGTTTTGGCGAAGAGGTGCATTTGAGATGAGCATGTATACAGTGCGGCGTATCCTGCATTCACATGGCGCGTCCAAATCGGGCAATGAAGTACCGTCCAATCTTTCGTCCAGATAGTTAAGTTCAATACCAGACTAGGTTTGTATGGTATATTCAGCAAGCATTAGGTAGTGAAATATAGACCTGCTTGGTCCGAGTATATGGTTAAATACGCAAAACTTATTCGAGTCGTCATAAAAAACATCCTCAGGGCTGGCTGGTCATTGATATTCAATGTGTCATAGAGAAATAGACTCTCCAGAGAGAAGTGGCCGGGGACAATGCCTCTATAAATAAAGACTCTGATTGCAAATAAGCAGGAAATAGGTTTTTGAAGAATTTCTGCGTTGTTTATCCTGCTTTGTTGAAAGATTACAACAAGACATTGATGACTGATGACCTGTCGTAGAGATAAGGTGTAGTTACACAGTGACGGGACTTTTTCGGGATCCTGCTGATTGTATGCAAACGAAATATGCTCAGCTACAAGAGAAGATAGGGGTTACTTTTAATTCACATATCTTAAGTTGATGTATCATTTGTTCGGCAGTTCAAAGTATGGGGAAATCGATCTTTGCGGAAAGAATTTCTAAACAAACAATCAAGGAGGATGCAGATGGCATTTGTGATGACAAAGGCTCAGGAGGTAATTAGCGAGTTGGAGATTCTAGCATATGCTACTGAGCTCATTTTTTTGGGATTATCAAAGCCGCCACTTCGACACCAAAGCCCCTGTACGTAGATTCCAAGTCGTAGCATGTCACAAATCACATGCATGACGTGGTATTAAACATAAAAGCATACATTGACATTTACACCCAGAATTAAAGGTGTTTTGACATCTGAGGGCAAAGCCGTTTGTCACGGCTAGCTGAATTTTGGGCACGTACAAAGCATCAAAGTAGGGAACAGGCCAGAGAGAAGAGCCAGATGGAATTACCGCTTTTTGGTGAACAAACAGACCACAAAACACACAACACAAAAACGAGCCTTCTTTTTGGATTGAGTGAAAAATTTAATTTCACGAAACTTCAAAGACCCGCACTGTCCCCAACCCAGACGTCTATGTCTATGCTTCTTTGAATCCTGGCTGAGTCGGACTCAGTAAGGGGCTTGGTTATGCTGAGCGACAAATAGTTGATTGATTTTGAGCGAATTTAAAGCTATGAGACTGAATCCCAGATTCATGTATGGGCAAGATGTGGACCCTTACGAGCCCAGTCAGTCAAGATATCGAAAGAGGATTCCACATATGACAATACTTATGGCCCCAACCAGCCGAATTATACAAGAAGGCAAAATGAAAGTTCCAAATTGACCAAAAACGCAAGAAAAGAAAAGAAGGAAATCAAAATCAAATTTTTTTTAGTCACAGACCGACGGACGCCACCTTCACTGGCACTTCCAAGACATTACCACTTCAGTATTTCCACACACCATTTCACACGCAACCACTACCAAACGATCTGTCAGACATGGCAAAAACTAGTAAAAAAAGATAGAAATGGAAAGAAAAAAACAAGAAAAAATATTCAAAAACTTAGATTTTGACGAATCATTAAGTGCAAATTCGAATCATTGAGGCCGTTTCACTGAAGTGTATGCAGTTCTCATAAACTGACCCGGATCCTGGCTCGACTGTAATAGTCAGTCATGGCCAGAACAGCCTGCACCAATCCAATCATCCTTATAGCACACTATACTGTCGCAAACCGCCTTTTCAACTCCAAGTCCCTCTTTTTTCTGGAATAAGAGAAAGAAAAAAAAAAAAACACCGAAATTCACACTCTGCCAGCACTAAGCTCCAAAATGACCACTCGGCTGGTTCTGGTACGCGCACGCCCTCGCGGCGCACTTTCTGCGCGGCCAAATACAATTGGGTGCAAAAAAAACCACCACTTGCTAATACCGTTGCTATGTTCAAAGCCGCAATGAGAGGTTCTGAAGAGGACTGGTGGTTCAAGTTCCAAAACGATGACCCGCCACGCTCGTACGCGCCCGCGGAAAACCGCGCTGACGACAGCAAACGCACCATGGTGAAACGGTTTTTGCACTCGCTGGTGTACAAAGTAAGGGAGCGGGCAGACCCGCCCAGAGGCACGGGATTCACACTAAAGGCAACCAAACTGATGATAGGCAAACCACAGTTACAGCCGCTGCAGGCCGCGCCGCTTTCCCGATCTCAAATGACGAAACTGCTCCGGCTGTGTGCACTGCTGGCACGGTTCTCGCTTTTTGACCGCCCGGTCGCATCCGAGTCCAGTAAAAGGGTGGTGTGCATATCCGGATTGGCCAATTTGAACAGCATGGCGTCAACGGTGGCGCTTGTATGTGGAGGGCCGCTAGAAAAAATCGAGTATCATGACGGCGCCGCTCCCAGTGTGGATATCCATTTCTTAAGGCCAGACAGCGCCCGCCGTTTCTACGACTGGGCAGGCCGTACGTCACTCTTGGCCATGAACGGGTACACGCTCAGCGTCGACTGGGCCGCGCCCCCGCTGGGCATGACGTGTCACGCGCCTCTCGCGCTTTTTGTCGTGGAGGAAGTGGAAACGGTCAAGGCGTCACGCGTGATTGTGTTGACCAAAGCCGTGACCAAGCGCCTGGCGGCTAACGCAAACTCTAAGGGCTATCCCGACGCGCGTGACCACTTCTCTCCCGAGTTGTGCATCGAGCGGGTCAAGTGGGACTTTGTGCAGTTTGGCGGCATTGTTGAGGTCACGCCCATGGTGCTGCTGAAACTCAGCTTCAGCATTCAGTACACTGACATCCGCAGCGCAATTCTCGCCATGCACACGTTGGCCCAACGCGGCTCGGGCTTGAACAAGAAGTACGGCGACTATAGTGCCCGCTACGCGCGTGACGTCACCTGCCGCCCGTGCCTCGAGTTGTGAGTGAGTGGCCCTTCTGTTTTTTTTTACGCGCCCCAGAGTATGTTGCCCATGAGCCTCGCACGTAGTTTAGACAAACATGAACTTAATAGTAACACCAATGTGTATTGTATTTCTAACCGTGTTTATGTTGAAGTGGGCTCAAACTGCCCGTGCACTCAAACCGACATGGCGTCTGCTTGCGTGGAAGACACGAAAGGTAGATTGTGAATCGTGAAGATACAATTTATGCTCATGAGGAGCACACATAAGAAGCCAACTCACGAAGATGCAAATTCTTCCAAGTCGTGTTTTCAGGTTGTTTTTCAGCCAGTGAAATTTCAATTTGATCTCCCACCGTGGATCAGTGCTGGAAGAACCCAAAAGCATTACTCTCATCGAACAAACGCCACAACTTTGGGACCAACGTCAATTTGCTTAGTAAACATGCGAACAGCGCAATGTGAGTCAACATACTTAGTGGTTGTTCAGCCAGAAATTCAGTCATGAAAATAAGCCCCAGGAGTATTTCAGTCTAATATTCACAGGCATTTTTCACAAACTGTATAGCAGTGAGCATGACCCAGGCAATTGAGTCATTGATATTCTCTGAGAACCCGCCATTCATTACAGCCACTTTTAGAGGAAGAGTAACCTCGGGTAAAACATATCATATGGCTTTTTTGTCAAACACTTAATTTTTTTTTTGCCGCTTTGCCATTCAGATGCCATCGGTGATGATATAGTACGTCTAGGGCCAGCCTTCGACTCAGCGCCCCGTTTTAATTGAGGAGTATTTCTAGGTCATGTGGTCGAGAATATCGCAAATATGCGCTCAGAGTTCTGTTTTTTTCGCTTTCATGGCGAGATACATCGCAAACCTTGTGAGATTGGTTGCAATGGA
Source organism: Metschnikowia aff. pulcherrima (assembly GCA_004217705.1). NCBI lineage: Eukaryota > Fungi > Ascomycota > Pichiomycetes > Serinales > Metschnikowiaceae > Metschnikowia > Metschnikowia pulcherrima. Next base: position 2,677,512 of record CP034457.1, read on the forward strand.
AAAGTCAAGTTAAGCAAAAAGCACTTTTGATTCTGGTTGAGTTCGAGTTTCGCGGAACTGGTCACGTGACCATTCGTTGAATTGCACTCTATATGCATGTTCTGTGCAGATCGTGATTTCCTGCATCTCACGGGGCATTTCCATTTTCGCCCAAATTGGCCACATGATAAACAACACGGCTAAGCACGCAGGCCTAGTGAATCTAAAGAGCAGTATTCTCCCCCATAAAAATATCATATTCGAGCTAGAAAATACTTCTTAGTTCCCTTGAATAACATATGGAATGTATAATGTAAAAAACTATTCTGATTAGAAACTTCATCCCAAAAATATGTGTCCTCACACATCCTCTCGACCGCTTTGGAGATACACATCGGGATGCGCACCCCAGTGTATTTCATGTGTGAAGCAACACACTTCTCGATCTGAAAAACAACAAGTCCTGTTCATTGAGCCACATCTGTTCAATTCATCCGTTTAAAATTGCGATTATTTTCAACAAATTGGAATACATCAAATTGCCCGTTTTCAGTACAAATTTATACATTTCCCCCACGTTTTCTCTGCAGTGCCCACTGAGCCTTCCAAGCACCACATTTGGAACTATAAAGGGCCACAAAAATCGTGTTCCAAACCTTAAACACACTCTGAAACCTATATCATTCGAATTGCCTTTTTCTTGCGATCAAAATGCGCTCAAGCTCGTCTCTCTCGCTGTCCAGTGGCCGTACTACGCCCCTGCTCGGGCGCCGCCTGTCCAATGCAGATTTAATTCGCCCGCCTTCATCGAGAAATTTCCGCCCACAGTCACCCAAACACCCCCCTTCGAGGCTGAGGCCTGGGCTGGCCATGGGGAGCCGCCCGCTGACCCCTTTGCAGCGGCAGGAGGCGTATACAGGGACAATCAAAGTGAGTATTCGGCCGAACCCGCAAGCAAACTCTCAACCGACAAAAACTGCCAATTGGCACATTGATGAGGAGTCAAATACGATCACAAATGCTGTAGACAGCACGACGTATGCATTCGACAACGTTTTCGCCGCGTCACGTGACGTCCTGAACAGACAAGTGTATGAAAAGGCATGCCTACATCTAGTCAAGAGTTTCCTCGAAGATGGCTTCAACTGCACGTTGTTCGCGTACGGTATGACCGGATCCGGTAAAACGTACTCTATGCGTGGCGAGGACCACGATCCGGGCTTTGTGCGGCTCGCAATCGACGATATATTCGATACGATCAACGCGCAAAGTTTCACTCAGAAACACACGCTCACCGCGTCGTATCTCGAGATATACAACGAGAAAATCGTCGATTTGCTCGCTGCGGGCACGCTGCTGCAGCAGGCGGACCTCAAAATCCGTGACGACGCCGAATACGGCACCAGAATTGTCGGTATACACACGCCCACAGTTTTGCTGAAGCAGCATCTTCTTCAGCTCATCAGAACGGGCGATACTAAGCGCAAAACCTCCGCAACGGACTATAACGCACGGCTGTCACGGTCACACGCAATCTTGCAGCTCAGATTGCATACAGCAGACACGATCAGCAGCACCGAAGTGCGCCGCACGCTTTCGCTATGTGATTTGGCCGGGTCTGAGCGTGCCACCTCGAGTTTGGAGCGGCGCAAAGAGGGCGCCTTCATCAATAGGTCGTTGCTCGCATTGTCCACGGTGATAAACAAGCTTTCGCTCTTGCTGACGGCGAACTACGTGTCTGGCATAGAACACATTCCTTACCGAGACTCGAAACTCACCCGTCTCCTCCAGCCAGCGCTTTCCGGCAGCTCGCTTATTCTGATCTTGTGCACTGTGCATTTGGGCACCAACCAGCCGCATCTGGACCTGCAGCTCATCACGGAAACAAGCAACACGCTTCGCTTTGCCGCACGCGCTAAAGATATCGTAATGGACGTGTCCAAGAACCGGAAAACCGCGATTTCCAGCCTGGATTCCAGTCGCATTATCGAGGAGCTTCGTCAAACTGTAGACACACAAAAACGGCAGATTGAATCATTAAAACTGAGCGTATCACCACTGGCTAGCATGTCGCCAGTTGAATCCTGCACAGACCCATCAGTGGCGGCCGAGTTGGAGGCGGAAATCCAGGTGCAAAACGAGAAAATCGAGCACTTGACTCGTCTCACCGATCTCCAGAAAACGGAAACGATTTTGCTCCGAAACGACGCGTTGAACGATATTTTGGGTGTGGACCTCGACAAAGGCGCGCTGCAGATGATGATGTCGAACTTGGAGGAGTTCTATAACCGGGTAAATTACGAAATGGAGGAACATAAGGCGTACATTTCTCATTTGGAGAAACAGCTTCGGCTCGCCACCCAGAAAATCGCCACATTGCAGAAACTGGTGCCGAAAGTCCTGCCTGATAAGCATTTGCAGGAGCTTTTACAAGAGCAAGAAGAGGAAATCTGGCTGCTCAAGGAGACATTGAAGGACAAGGACCATATCATACACAGTCTTACCAAAACACTGAAATTGCGTCGTTTGGTCGATCTGAACTCGTCGGCAGCAGATTTCTTGAAACGACCCAGTTTATCAGGTCCAACTGGTGTGCTTGCTAATAAAGAGAATACCATACCCAGGGAGTTCAATTTGTCCCCGACGCGGTCGCCGCGCGGCGCTTAAATCGTGCAGCCACCAAAAACAAACGTGAATTTGAAGTTATACGGATTGAAGACGAAACATGGTCACGTGATGAAATGAAACGCTTTGCAGCAGGTTTCTGGAATACTATGTTTATGGGCCTCGCAACTATTACTACTCGAAGATGTGGTTAATGATTCCAACGCTGTTCGGGGGGTCGAGGCCCTTTCTTGCAGAATGATGCAGCTCGGCTCTTTCCGTTCATTTCGGTGGATTCCAAAAGTGACACATTAGTCTACTCATAAAGTTTTTACAGAACAGCGTCTCTCTTAATTTGAGACTAGCGTTTTCAGACGTCTTATATCACAAACTCACCTACCCTTCTGTTGTAAGAGTTGAAGCGGCAGGTGGGGGAAGCACGGCCTTTGGGGCGATGACAATCTAATTAATGCTCATACGCAGCCACGCCAAGATATCAACGCTACGCATGGTAGCGAAGCTGGCTAGGGCTCTAACTATATTCATATATTTCTTTTTTTTGAAGAGCTAGGTGAGTAGGCTTTTTCCCGGTCCTTAATCAGATGTTTCAAGCAAAAAATATATACAAAAAAAGATATGCGATATTCAATCTCCTCCAGTGTACTAAAACTCCGAAAATCGTGCAAAATTTGACCTAAATAATACAAAGGTCATTTTTTGGGCATTAAATTTGACTTTTTTTTTAATAGACGTGTTAATTTTCTTGATCAAATTGTGGCCATAAGAATATATGAAGCTACGATTTTACAAATGCCGTTCGAACCACTAGGGGTGCACAGCACGATAAATTTGGACGCCTCATTGGTTCCTTCGAGCGTTTTTTTGCATCCCATGAGAGCTCATCGCAAACTTGATTGTTACTTGGTGTGGTTCTATTTCTCCTTGTGAATGGCCGGTTTGTGGCAAGAGTTGTATGCCTTTTCCCAGACTGGAGCTCCAGCTCTCGGCCTTTCTCACCATCATCCATACTCACTGAAGATTCATGGACGTGGGAACAATTTGATGAAACCACATACTGGATATGGATATATGAAGTTGCACACGATCAGATCAATAGTGTGCCAAGCGGCTTATGGCCATCAAGTATTACAGCGGCCAAAGGATGTATGGTGGTGGATCACGGCTGTACCAACTGTACCAAGCGGGGAAAAATTCAATTCTTTTGAAGGTGTAGTGTAGTGTAGTCATCTCGACTGACCTAAACTCTGTCAGTGTGGGCCGGGCCGGACCTCGGCCCGTGTTGCAGATTCAAGCCAAGATGGGCCCTGACAATATGAGTAATGTATTAATAATCAGGCGTATGAGGGAAACATTAGCATCGCCCAAATACAGAAATAACTACACGATGTACCCCAGTTCGAGGCATTACTCGAGTTTCTTTGATGAATATGAAAAGCCCTGAGCGGCTTATACATAGATGCTTGGATTTGCCATGACTGGAATTTATAGGCTTTAGTCGTTTTCAGTATACCATACCCACTCTGATTTGAGATTTCCTCCGAAATAGTAGGGCCCTACAACTCAATTGATATGAACGGCGCACTGAAGCCACTGAGTATTCTGGAGCCCAGTGGAAACCCCCCTTATTATGAGAGCAAAAAATGCAATCGTTACCGCGTCGGCGTCTGGGTGGTTGGCGGCGTTGTCCTCGGCAGTCTTGTTGTGGCCGGGATTGTGTGTTTGATTGTATTCTTGCCGAGAGCTTCGACACCTCCCCGTTTCGAGCCCCACTGAAATTGAAATGAATGAAAATTTCGACACATTCGCCTTACGTAATGGAAAATTCTCCACGGCAAAAAAGTGCTTTGGGATGACTCCAAGCGACTATATAAGTTTCACAACGTGTTGCTTTCGAGAACATAGACCCAATCCGTATTCATACTATTCCTGATCTTTATAATTCAGCTTCTAGCTTTAAGAAAATTGAATTGACATTTTCATTTGGAGTGAGACTTTCGGTGGACCGACTAAACAATAAAATAACGACCTCCATGTCCGGTTTGTCTCACAAAACTCGAATAGTAGGCCTCAATGTCACTAAAGCTACAATCACATACATCGCCAAAATACCTAGGCTGTGTGGCTATGACTTCCCTTGTATTGTCTATGAAAAATGTTTGGTTACCCCCACGAGTTCATAGGCCGCGCCTGGTCGCTCTGTAGATGTGCCCGTTTCAGCAGCAGTGGTTTCAGCGGACTGCTTCGTGTGTCTTCGTGCATTTTCCGCTGGAGCCTGAGCAGCGAGTTGAAGTTGCCGCCGAATCCGGCCATGGCGTCCTTTTCCGCGGCAGGTTTCCCGTTTGAGACCGGTTCCGGCACGATGGAAGGGCGTAGTTTTTCGTCACTGGCGTCAAAGCGAATAACATTCACAAATGCAGCACCCGCTCTTTCGCCACCATTGAAAAGTCCCGTGCTATCGTTGATCTCCAACGTGAAACTCAACAGCTGGTGGATCGTGTCATCCACGAATAGATCGACGCGGTCACCATTAAAGAGCTGCACTTTCTTGTACTTGCCCAAACGCACGCCATTCACGTGACACGAGTTTGTACTGAAATCAAGGAGCCAGAGATCCTCAAGGCAATGGGCTGGACTCTCGTAGATCGAGGCGCCGGCCATCGGGTGTCGTTTCCTGTGTATAAGGCAGTGGATCTTCAGCATGCGGTCATCATTGATGAATGTGTCACACGCTTCATTGCGCCCGATCGCGTACGGGTTGACGCCCTGGCGCACGTAGATCGCATCCCGCAGAAACGAGTTCTCGAGCGGGGAAAGCGTCAAAAACACATCCTTGGGCGCTACAGATAGTTCTGGGATGCTGCTGAGCCGCTGCCGCGTGTTGGGTATGTTCCCCGCGTCACTATGCTGGCGTTTCCGTGGGTTTTGGGTATTGGCGCCGTTATGCAACGGTTCTGCAGCGGCTAAATTGTCGTTCGTTACGGGCTGCAGCTGCGGAAGCGGCACCACGCGTTTAGGCACCTTGAACTCTGCGTTTTTCGCGGCGCGGGCAGAGTTCTCCAACGGCCGCATCATGACGTCGTCATCCAACTTGCTCAGCGCGCTGATATGGATTCCATGCTCGATTTTGCGCGCCTGCTGCAGCGTCAGTTGCGATAAACTGAGCACTTTTTGGGATGGCTGCAGTCCAACGTCTGGAACACAGCCTTCGACGCCGGCAAGCCATGGGTGCTTAAGCGCCTGAGCAGCATTGAATCTGCGCGCCGGATCCACCGTGAGGCAGCATTTGAGGAAATCACGCCCGTCCTGAGAAACGTTATATGAGGCCAAGGGCGAGTCTAGGAACTCACCCAGCTTGATTTTCTGGAACATCTGAGCCTGCGTTTTGCCGTTGAACGGGAGGTGGGACGTCAAAAGCACGTACACCAAGCACCCAAGCAGCCAGATGTCCACCAAGTTGCTGTAGTTTGAGTCCGGGTCCTGCAGCGCCTGCAGGTCGTATTTGCCCGTGATCACCTCGGGCGCCACATACGCCAACGTGCCGCAGAACGTCTTCATGAACGTGGCGTTGTCGCTGATCTTTGCCAAGCCAAAATCGGTGATTTTCACCACGATTGGGTCGTCTTGCATGATCAATATGTTATCTGGCTTCAAGTCCCGGTGCAGGATGCCTAGTTTATGCACGTAGGCGATTCCATCCAAGATCTGCTTGGTGATCACTTGCGTGGCATCCTCGCCAATGGCGCCGTTGGCTGCAACAAAGTCCATGAGGTCGCCGCCGGGCACTAGTTCCATCACCAAATAGTAGTTTTCGATATCCTCATAAAACGACTTTAACCGCACAATATTCGGGTGGTCGAGCTGGCGCAAGATGTCTAGTTCTCGGTTGACGCCCGCCATGGCGCCCTTGCCGCCGGCCTGGATCGCGCGGCGCCGGTTGATGATTTTTACAGCATACGCGTCGCCCGTTTTCCTCTCGATCACTTTTTTCACTGTCGCGAACGCGCCCTGGCCGATCGTCTCGTTTTTCACGATGAAATCCTTATAGATGCCCTCGTCGCGGATCACCGAGCTATTGGCTGAGTTCAGCGGGTTGTATTTGTCGGCGAAAAGCACCACAAACCGAATCACATCTTTTGGTACGCCCACGCCCACGGATATCTCGTCGCCCTGGCTCACAATGTAGTTCAGGCCCTTCACAAGCCGGCTGCCGTTAAGGTACGTGCCGTTGGTAGACGTGTCTTGAATCCACAACGTATCATCGTTGAGACTTAGCCATAGCTTAAAGTGTCTATTCGATAGCCTAGAACACGTCGCTAATACGCAGTCACACTCGGAATTGCGGCCGAAAACCCACGTTTTTTTCTGGCCTTGCACAGGCGTGGATGTCGGGCGCGCCTTATTGAGGTCAAATTGCTGGTACTGGCCCGTGGTGCAGATCAATCGGCATATATGGTTATCGTCCTGCGATTCCTGTGGTTGTGTATACGGTGCCTGCTGTGTCGGCTGCGTCTGAGTCGGCTGCGTGGCCTCCATCATCCAGGGGTGATATTGTGGGTTTTGAGGCAAAAATTACGGAAAATTTGGGTGTTTAAGCACGGTTTTGTGGCCTTTTTGGCTTCTAATCAATGCGTTGGATCAAAATTCGGTTTCTTCATGGACCCCATGAGGACGCGTATGGTCTATGCAGGATATGCTCAGATGGCCCGTGGACCTGCACCCGAAAGGATTTACGTAGACTCTTGGGATTTTTGATGTTTAGGAAGTTTTTATTTTTCGTGACTTACTCTTTCTTATTTCCTTTCCAGTAACTTTTATGTGTTGATGTATGTTGCTGAAAGAATTCTGTGTTTTTTCTCGCTATAGAGGCCAGAGATGGGGGCCCGCCTCACGTGACGTCTGGAGAGGGATTACAGTATTATGCGACCAGGCTACTCAGGTCATAAATCTCTCTAAGCGTAAAATTTCTGATCTTTCTCTTTTCACTCTGTTTTTTTGTTTCTTTCAGAAATATAGGGCTAGCTGAATCCCACACAGACTTACAAATTCTTGACTCGTGAATATTGGAGACGCTAGCTTTTATTAGAGAATATTTATTTATGTCAGACAAAGTACATACAAGCGCGCGTTTGTATTGACAAGTTCATGAGAAATTGAAAGCTTAATTTGAAATTAGTATGGGCAGCAAGACAATATAAAACGTTTCCATGACACACTTTAAGCCATAATAAGCACTGAACTAATAACACTTTATAATTACAGCCCTATATCAGAGAAAAATAGACAAAAAAAAATATACTCAGCCAAGCCAAGCCAAGCCAAGATATCAAAGCAAGGCATGGTAGCGAAGCTGGCTAGGGCTCCATATACGTTCATATATACTTTTGTGGAAAGCTAGGTAAACAGTCTCGGCTCGCAGTCCTTGATGAGATAAATCAAACATGAGAAAATCAAAAGTAAGAAAAGAAGAAGAAAAAAAATACATAACATCTCAATGATAGGTTGGTACCATACTTGCCCTTAAACCGATTGAGGCAACACGGAACGAAGCAAACAGCCGAGACGAATCACCTGGACCGGCAAATAATGGGGAAGTAGTCTGATTTTGAGAGCGTAGCCAATGAAAGGCAGATGAATTTTTTTTTTTGAATTTCAGTGAAAGCTGGATCGAGACATTCGTGTCGAAATGTGGAGGACTTTTTGATGTTGATGGAAAAGCCCAAATAGACAGAAGAAGCTTTGACGTAAACATGTTCATAATGACCCAAGTCTTGGAAATGCGTTTGTTATGTGGAATCAGTCGACGTATCAAATTAGAATGTGTCCTTTACTATTCTCTGCCTGGGGCTTTCATCAAAATAACTCTATGTCATAAACAACAATCAAAAAAGTGTCGAGAAAAAAGCGATAGCACAGTTTCGAAAATTTCATACTTTCATGAATCATGCTTTCACGAAAAAAGTTCATGCTTTCTGCTCATAAAAAACACGCCTTGAAGCAAGCCATCATGCGTTGATTTGCGGGCCAAAACATGATAGCGATGGAAACGCATATAATTTCTTTTTGCCTTTTTTTTTTTTTGTTTCAAATTCTTATGTCAGACAAATTTGACATTTCTTATCGTTAAAACAACCTAACGTTTCAGTTGCCTATCTGTATAATTGTAGCCTATACTGTATACATATACTATAATATTCATAATTCGTTATCACCGTGTCAGCCCAGAAGCTTAGTGTACAGATCTGGCCGACACCGCCAACGACGACACCGGCGCAAGATTATCAAAAGTGTTCTTTTCATCCACGTAATCCAACTGGTTCAATTCATCCTCCTTATCGTTATAGTGCTTGAAGCAGAACCAGAAACACAAGCCGGCAATGAAACACGCCACGGCCAATCCGGTGAAAGCCCATACAAACTTTGGGTTTTCCGAAGTGGGCGAAAGGGCAATTCCGAGCGCAGACCCAAACGCATTTGTCACCAAGAACAACGACATAATGAACGATTTCATCAGCACGGGCGCCTTGGTGTATGCGTACTCCAAACCGGTGATGGAGGCCAAAATCTCAGAGATGGCAATGAAGAAATAGGCCGGGGTCTGGATCGCCACATGCACACGGTTTGGTGTGTTGGAGTATTCTGGCGCACAGCCCATTGGGTTGTCATAACAAGGCCCGGCTTTGTAGATGTAGTGTTGCAAAACTGCAGCGTACACCATGGAGATAGCGCCAAACATGAACCCCCAGAAAATCTTGGTGATGGCCTTGAACGGCGTGAACCGTCTGATAAACGGGTACACAAAGTGCTCGAAAATCGGAATGAAAATGATAATCGTCAACGAGTCGATCGCCTGCAAGATATCGTTGGGCAAGCCGTGCAACTCCATCTGGCCAGCCTGCGTGATAAAGTTGTTCAACATCTGGCCGTACACCACCCAGTAGATCGGGTAAAAAACAAACACTTTGCACGCATAGAACGCCCGAATCACCTCGTCCACAAACTTGTCGGTCCACGGGAACTCGGCCTCTGGGTGTTCCGAAGGTCTGGCGGCGCTGAAGTTGAACTTATTCTTCATCGCGAGCCATGATACCTTGAACGACTTGGCAATCACTTTATCGGAAACAGGCACCTTGACATATTGGTTTCTGCCCACTGCAAGCACCACAAGGGCAATCACGAAAAAGCAGAGCGGCAACAAGTATGCGGCCCAGAAATCAACGTGCTGTTCCAATTCCGTGGTGGCAATCACCGACATCGAGCCAATGTTGATCATGAGATAGAAAAACATAAACACGTTCTGAATGGTGATGTTTGGGTCCTGAATCACCCGTTCGCCGTTCTTCAACACTTTGATTATAGGTTTTGTCTTTGGGATCTGGTCGGCAATCAAAGGCGAGACATTGGATTTGACGCCTCCAGTACCAAGGCCAATAATGATGATTGCCGCGATGAATCCACCCAACGACACGCTATGGGATGCCACCGAGGGCAACGATGTGATGAACAAGAGAAAAATCCCAATGATGTAGATGACGCAAAACACGCAAATGGTGTTGTACTTGCCCAAATAAGTATCCGATACCCAAGCGCCGAAAATGGGCGTGATGTAGCACCAAAACTGCCAGAAATACGACAACGCGGTGGCGCCTTGCGACTTCAAGTTCAACACTCCCCGAGGCGTGTCGTTGGGTCCATTTTGCATGTAGTTTTGGAACGGCGTAGACAAGCCGTAGTAGGCAAACCGTTCAGCCAATTCAACAATCGCCACGAGCCAGCAACTGAGGGGAATTCGCTCGGAAACGTGACGCAACTTTTTCATTTCCTCTTCAGTGGGCTGACGGCCCTCATCACTAAGCGATAAATTCTCCAACTCGTAGTTTTCGAGCTCACTATTTTGAACATATTCACTCTTTTTAGCAGTCTCGGCCTCGGCGGCCAACATCTTCTCGTCCTTTTCGTCGATTGCAGACATGATGTGAGTTCAATAAATGCAAACTATGGAATATGCGGGTCAAAGAGGAAAAAACGGAAAAAAGGGAAAAGCGGGAGCTTAAATGTCAGGCACGGCTAAATAGCGTGATAAATATTGATAAGCCTTCATGTACTATGAACATATACGCGAGATGGCAGCCATAGCTGGTGCATATGGGGTAAACGCATAACGCACGCCGATCATTATCGCAATCGCATCGGTGCCACTGATTGGAAAAGACACCAGTGTGTATATTACAACACGGCGAATGTTGATTTTTGATAGTGGCATTTGTGCCACGGCCTAATCCCACTGATTCGGGCCGACGGCTTGCGCAGCCAAAACGCGGCAGGTTGCATTTCTCATGCACTCTCCAGGGTTTGTCCTGCAGATGGTTGCAACGGTATTCCTTTTTTTCGGAAGCCGTGCGATGGTATGGCGTGAAATCACGCACCGAATGCCGCAGCGGGGGTCGGAAGCCACTTTGCCCGAGCGGCGTGGAGCGCAAAAGTGCCTTAGCGCGGCCACTGCCGGAGGCTGCATTTCAGCACGCAATCCGCCGGAAAGGCATTTCGAAACATTGATCATAACAAACAATTCCAAATCGCCTTGACACGCAGTTCTGCTCAGGGCTTGATTTATTTCTGTCTCTTATGCTAGACCCGCACTGATCTGACTATCAGCTCGTATGTTTATTGATGAAATCGCAGGAAAATTTTGGCGCAATTGACATGCTGCACTTCCCCTTGGCAGCTTCCCCCTCGCTTCCTCTTGCATCTAAACCCTCCTCCCCGCAGCAAGCGTGAAGATTTTGCCCCGGAACGACTCGGAACTCGCGCGCAATTTATCTCTTATCTCCGCAGATTTGCCTTTCCTGCACTCTTGACACCTGTGCCATAATGTGGAAGGGTCACAATTCACAAATAGTGAATAGATCACGCGAGCGGAATCGCGCACGGTAAAAGTCCAGGATAAGGCTTATTTGTCGTTGTCGTTGCGTAAGGAGAATGGGTAAGTTTCGTAATTTTGACTGCTTTGAATAGTGGAAGGCCTGCCCACTTCTGTAATGAAATGAGCCGAGTACTATATGCACACCGGCGTTTTAGCCACCATCTGCTTTCGGATAACGCAGATCTCTGAGACCACTTTTCATGGTTTCGAAACTATTTGCCATGTCTTTGCGAATGAATCAATTCTGAGCAGCTTCATGTAATATTCTTCTCTGGCCTGTTGGCTCTATTGTTTACGTCATCAAAAAGGAAATTGTACAAGTAGTTCAGCTAATCAAATCATGCCTACTCCACGGCTTTCTGTAACTTTTCTGTAAATGTAAACATGTTTTACTTACTTTGGAAAAGCCCTGGAAATGACCTGACTGCTTCGCTTATCACGCATTTCGCCCTCCATTGTTTATTCCCGCTGCGGCATATTGTTGAAGGAGGTTCATTGTTTACACATTGGTCAATGGCTGAAAGAAGATAATGCTTACATAGCCCCTCTGGCATTTTCGGGAAGGTCTAGCGGAATCATTTCGCATGCGAATCCAGTGCACTCATTCAAGCGAGAGCTTTGAAAATTCGTGTCCAAATTCATCATTAAGACAAATTTTGGCCAATGTATACAAGGACTAATAAGATTCTGCCGCAGTTGATTCGAAATTGCCACTTATCAATGCTACCAGCATTTTTTTTTCCAAAAGGATGTTTCTTTGTTTTGATAAAGAAACTAGGTTACACAGCTGTGATTCAGTTGAAGCGACAGGTGGGGGAAGTACAGCCTTTAGGGCGATGACAACCTAATTAATTCTCATACGCAGCCACGCCGCTAGGCATGAAAGCGAAGCTGGCTAGGGTTTTATATATATTCATATATAGTTTTTTGGAGAGCTAGGTAAGCAACTCTGGCTCCCAGTCCTTAATCAGTTGTATCAAGCAAAAAAAAAAAATTTTCTTTTTTCAATGATTCCTGCCCCAGTGCATCTGACTTGGCATCTCATTTTTGGAAATTCACTGCCACAAATAGAACAAGGCAAAAGTAACTTGGAGCAAAAAAATCAAGTTGAAAATACAACTTTCAAACGGGCTTGATATTTTAAGTGAACCTTTTTCAAGGCCAAAGCATTATACTGACAAGCGCTTACGTTTCATAATGTACACTCATCCGTAAAGGTGAACGCGATTGTTTAAATGCCTTTCCCAACACAAACAAACAAAAGACTTGGTAACAGCATATCAAATATCCGGGAATTTTTGAATCAAGCAGTCCCGCAAGGTAAATACACCCATTTGAATGTTTTGGATGTCACTACATGCTCGAGCTGATCACTATGAGTTTCTCTTGTTGAAAAGGCCTTGCCAATTTAGTACAGAGTGATTTACAAAGCTTCCCAGTACGAAATATTTATACATCTCGATTCCAATGGAATGTACCTAGCATCTCCCGAGAAAATATTTGCAGAAAATCCCAACTTTGAGTCTTTGTTCTGGCTTTTAAGACTAGTCAGATTTATATCACGTGATCATCAGCAGACGTTCCACCGAAGTCAGAGGTTTCGGCTTTGGGTATGCTAGAACACCCGTACACCCGGCAGTATCACAAGGTCGATTATTTTAATATTTAACATCTTTCGACAACTTTTTGAATGTTTTTGACAAACGTAGTCACAGGAAAACTCTCAGAACCCGTGTTGGCTGCACCAATCAAAGCAAATGACTCAGCCAGCGATCTGCCGGGCTGAAGTTATGGGATGAATCGTGTGCACGTGACGTGGGGATTTTCTCGAACACAACTAGGATAAACCGATCTATGATCTAGTAATCGTAAAGCTGCTGCAAGATTTATGGTCTAATTCCATAATCATTCTACCTGCGCTCACCAGTAATGAAAATAATTTGCATATTCGGATTTTTAAAAAGTATATCACATTGCCAGTCATACAGTACATGCGGCTGTTCGATATAATCGCACCAGAGTCTGGAGTCGACTCAGCTCAGATCCAGACATCGCGGTGCGCTACTTATGTCCAGATCCAGAAATAGGCCCCCATTCTTCAAAGTGAAAAGTAAGAAGCGCACTTATTTATTCTATATAAATCGAGCTTTATCTACCAAGGCGAAATGTGGAAACTGGCCCTTCTGCCTCATATGGGCACAGGCATGGCTGTATCCCGGTTTAGGTCAGCGTTTGGCAGTATACGCAGGATACATGCTTCTAGCACCCTAAAAGAGCCAAAACTCAATAGTGTGCCGGCAGAAAAAACCAGAAATATCGGGATCATCGCCCATATAGATGCGGGCAAAACCACAACCACCGAGCGCATGCTATATTACAGCGGGAAAACGGAGCGAATCGGGAACGTGGACCAAGGCGATACCGTGACAGACTTCCTCCCGTCAGAGCGCGAGAGGGGCATTACAATCCAGCTGGCGGCTATCTCGATTCCGTGGAATGGCCACAAAATCAACATTATAGACACTCCCGGTCACGCGGACTTCACGTTCGAGGTCACGCGCTCGCTCCGTGTTTTGGATGGGGCGGTCACGATTTTGGACGCGGTGGCCGGTGTGGAGGCGCAAACAGAGAAAGTGTGGCGTCAGGCCAACGCGTTGGGCATCCCGTGGATTGCCTACGTTAACAAAATGGATCGCCCAGGCGCAGGCTTCAGCCGCACGGTAAAGGAAATCGTGGCGAAACTCCAAACGCGCGTAGTTTGCCTAAATCTCCCCTATTTCGAGACGGAAAACGGCGACTTTGTGTTCAAAGGCACGCTCGACGTACTTAACAAGAAATTGTTGTTGTGGGACGCCCACGACGTGCTGGGGAAGACACTAAGGGCGATCGACTTGAACCCAAGCGATCCCAAACTAGCGCCGCTCTACGAAATGGTGCTCCGGTCACGTGAGTCGATGATCGAGACACTTGGCGAGCTCGACGAAGCCGTGATTGAAGAATTCTTCGAGCGTGATGAGGATTACATGGCTGTGTCTACAAATACACTCAACAAGGCGATCCAGGCAGCGACAATTGCAAATAAGGTGACGCCTGTTTTGTGCGGGCTGAGTTTCCGCAACATCGGAGTGCAGCCATTGATGGACGCTGTGGTGGCGTACTTGGCGTCGCCGTTGCAGATTGGGCTTCCGGATATTACTTCTTCCGCCGCGAAAAAGCTCGGCCGCCGGAAAAAGGCTTTGCCGGTCGAGGAAGTCGCGGTGCCGATGAAAATGGACTCTAAGCGAGGCCTTGTTATCAATAATAGCGCAAACTTGACCGTGGCCCTCGCGTTCAAGGTCATGACCCACCCTGCGCGCGGCGTAATGACGTTTTTCCGTGTGTACAGCGGCAAACTTGCGTCAAATTCGACCGTGATCAATACACGCACGGGCCACAAGGTGCATTTCAAGAAATTAATGCTCATGCATGGCGATGTGCCCGAGGAGGTACTGGCGATCTCGGCGGGTAATATCGGTGTTGTGGCAGGCACGCATGACGAAATAGTCACTGGCGATACCCTTGTCCTGCATGGAGTGTCTGGTCTGAAAGGGTTTTCTGAGCTAGAAGCGAATCTCAAACTTTTGCCTATTGACATTCCGCCGCCGCTTTTCAACTCGAGCATCGAGCCCGCGACGGCAGGCGACACGCGGCATATGAACGAATGTATCTCAATGCTTTTGAGAGAAGATCCATCATTACATGTTCATGTGGATGAAGATTTGGGCCAGACCGTTTTGAGCGGCATGGGCGAACTTCATTTGGAGATTGTGAGGGACCGGCTTGTCAACGATATGAAGGCAAAAGTGCGCTTGCGTGACGTTGCAGTCTCGTATAAAGAAACTCTTGCGCGGCCAGATGGGAAAACCGTGCGTTTTTCTGCGGAAAATCCTGAAATTTTTGTCGAAATCAGCTTGGACTCGTTTGAAGGTGAGGCGGCGCAATCACCGTTTGCCGATGAAGACGGTGCCATTTGCCTTGAGCAGGATAATAACATCATTATTCTTGATGCGACATCAGCGTCAGAAGATATGACAAATGCAAGGGAAGAAAGACGCTGGAAGTGCGACTTTACCATGGAGGAGTTGCTGGAAAAGCTTTTAAGCGGGTGTGCCACGGGGCTTTCTATGGGCGGACCCCTTTTTGGCCTTCCGTTGCATTCGTGTGTTGTGAGAATCGTGAAATGGAATTATCCAGTCACAGAAAAGACCGAGTCTGCTTCTGAGCTTTTGGAGATCGGAAGACGAGCTGTTGCGAAAGCGATCGAGGAATTACACGCTACTCCTGATACCTTGTGCTTGCTTGAGCCGATAATGGTGACGAAAATCTCAGTGGGGTCGGATATTTTGGGTGATGTCGTGCACGACCTCAATAGCCGATGCCAGGCGACGATCTTGGCAATTGAAGACGAAGGCTTAGACACTTTGGAAAACCAAAGTTGGGCCAGTTTGGAGGCCGAGAAAATCTATGTGCCGCCAGACTATACCATGAAATCTGCTGATCAAAAAATCAACAATAGAAAGCTAATTCTCGCGGAAACGCCCTTGCGTGAAATGGTGGGCTACCTTTCCCGGTTACGGTCCATGACCCAGGGCCGCGGCTCGTTTGACATGTCGTATAAGGGCATGAACAGGGTCACGAAAACAAGAATGGTCTCTTTGAGAAACGAGTTTTCATAGGGACAGGGAGATGAGAGCGTGAGAGCTAATGGATGAGATGCCTTTTTGAACATTTCAAGACCCTGTCGGGCCTGGGTTGCATGATCTGGTTTCCATATTTAAAAGATCGCCGAGTTTTGAGATTCGGGTGTTATCTTTGCTTCCATGAAGTACGGATGCCTTTGTCGAACTAAGGTCTATGACGCTGATCAATGTATATAGCGAACTTTCCGGAGTCTAAGAAAGATAGCGTTATGGGAAACCAGTGATGAGAAAATCATTCTTTGGTGTCACCGTAAATTGGTTTCAAATTTAATAGTTCTTGAAAGGCAGGCGGTAGACCTCTTCTTGCCAGATTAGGCGACAAGCCGAACACAGGAAGCAGAAAGTAAGTAGGTTCAAAAAGCTACAGTCGAAGCCAATGAACTACTCAGATGATACGTGGAACTAAAAGCTTTCAGCGCCGAAAGAACAAAATAAGAGCGAGAATAGCGTGCGGGAGTCGGAATCTAGCAAATGGTCTTGACAACCAGCTTTTTTTGGATCTAGGGGCTCGAAGGGTATAAGTACAGTACCCGTGAACTGACTTTCTGATAGCGACATTAGAGTATATGCCAAAAAAAAAATATCACTCATTTTCAAGTATAGGCTGTGATTGTGTTTAAAAGTCTTAAAACATATATCTCGCCAAAAAGGAAAGTAAAGAAGAAAGTTGAGGACCGAGAAAAATTGAGAAGACCAGAGAACGTCACATTTTATATCCATTAAGTAACCACGCTTCAAAGCAAGAAGAAAATATTTGAATATCCCGAAACACTCAGTGACATGCCTAGTTAATCCATAATATCTATTGCTGCAACTCGTGTCGCGCGCAATAGTCAAACGGTAATTTTTCTCTATTTTGAAGACAAATTGATCATTTTTCCCTTATATCCCCCAGATTAGATCGATCGAGCTTCAGGAAAGACAACAAGTTCATTAATCGGATTCTTCTTGCTATACCATACCCTCCCGCCTCTCTAGCCCGCCAGTGACCTATTCTAATCACCCAATTTATCACACGTCACGTGACTCGGTGCTCGGCGCGCACACTCCCCACAGATCAGCAATTGGCAATGATAAACTGCCGCCGGCTATTCCCTTATCAGCCATAACACCACTCTAACATGGCCGAATCAGGAAGCAGTTCTGCCGAAATTGCACACGTGACTCCGATAACCATGAATCTGTCTGATTTAGACGTGCCGGCGGCTATTTCGCCGTCTTCTCTGTCATCGTCATTTGTCCCGATCGACTCAGTGCAGCATGCGATCCAGCTTATTGACGAAAACAAGGTGTTCAATACAGATATATTGGATTACATCACACGCGCGGGAGGCACCCCGGCTTCCCCAAAGCTAGCCGCCGACCATAGAATCATCTCGGTTTTTGGGTCTCAGCTGACGGGCAAACTGACGCTTTTGAACGCGCTTTTCAACACGAAATTCGGCGTCATGGACGAGGTCAACCGCCAGCAAACCACAAAGGGAATCTGGCTTGCGCTTAGCCCGGGCGTCAATAACTGCGTACAGGAGAATCGCCACGTGTCACGTGACCAGATCCTTGTTATGGATGTCGAAGGCACGGACGGCCGTGAACGCGGAGAGGACCAGGACTTTGAGCGAAAAGCCGCGCTATTTGCCATGGCTACGAGCGAAGTGCTCATTGTCAATTTGTGGGAAACGCAGGTTGGGCTTTACCAGGGCGCGAACATGGGTCTCCTCAAGACCGTTTTTGAGGTGAACTTGTCTCTCTTTGGTGCGGCCAAACTTCACAAAAATGGGCCTGAGCACAAGGTTTTGTTGCTCTTTGTAATTCGTGACCATTTGGGCGTTACCCCGAAGGAGTCACTTGCCGCAACCATCACACAAGACTTGTTGAAGATTTGGGAGAATTTGAATAAGCCCAGCGAGCTTGCGAACTTGGCATTTGCGGACTTCTTCGACTTGGCGTTCCACACGTTGAGTCACAAAGTATTGCAGCACGATAAGTTCTTGCACGACGTGAAGCTTTTGGGCAACCGTCTAGTTGATCCTGCTGACAAGGAATTTCTATTCAAGCCATATTATCACCACGACATTCCCATCGAGGGCTGGACTATGTACGCGGAGAATTGCTGGGAGCAGATTGACAACAACAAAGACTTGGACTTGCCCACGCAGCAGATCTTGGTGGCTAAATTTAAGTGTGACGAAATTGTAAATGCGTGCTATGACGACTTTCTCACTGAGTTCGAAAAAGTCAGATCCGAGGCCTCTGCTGCAGCGGAAGATTCGCCAGACTTCAAACGTATAGGATCCGAGCTTTCTGTCTTGAAAGAGTCCACTCTTGCTTCTTTCGACCACTCAGCCGCAAAGTACAACCAGTCCGTATACGAGCAGAGGCGCTCGGTCCTTGATGAGAAGGTAAACGCAAAGCTCACGGAAGTACTCTCAATCCACTCTAAGAAGTTATTAAGCTCAAGTCTCAAGCAATTTGCCGCAGACTTGGGAAAAAGGCCACGAAAAGGCTCTTTTACGGAATCATTGTCTGCGTTGGTTGATGCATTAAGACTTCTGTTCGCAGAGACTTTGGCTATTCTCTCTTTGAACGGGCAGCTTAACACAAACGAGTATGCAGAATCGCTCGAAGCCGAAGTTGCCAAGATCATCGCCAAACAACAAATTATTGAGTTGAATGCTATCATCAACAAGCATGTTAGAAAGCTCACTAGCGGTTTGAAATTGTCTCTTTCCACGGAGATTGCTAATCCTTCTGAGACAACTTGGGATCGCGTGCTCGACAAGTTCGATGCCATCTATGAGCTCACATTAGACAAGTACGGAAACGAAAACGGCGTGGTAGAGTTCGGGGTGGGAGCTGGAGAAAAGCTCAATAAGTTGGCGTTGCGTGCTCTTGAATTTCAGTCGTGGGATGCGTTGCATAATGTCATCCACAGCTATATCTCTAAAGATAATCTTCTCAACATATTGAAAGAGAGATTTGATGACAAGTTCAGATATGATCAAAACGGGCTTCCACGCTTGTATCAGAATTCAAAAGAACTAGAGGTTAACTTTGCAGAAGCTAAGACCTATGCGATGAAAGTCTTTCCAGTACTTACGGTTGCTCGTTTGGCAAACGGCGCAGAAATTACGCCCAAAATGGACATACGCGACAGAACCCTCAGACGAAAGTACAGTAGCGTGAGAGCAGAACTTTCTGATGAAGACCAGACCGAAAAGAGTGATGAAATCTACTCTGACAGTGAGAATGAGGAAGAGGGGCGAAGAAGCTTTGCTGAGATTCTTTCAGAATCGGAAAAAACCGAGGTAATGTCAAAGTTCAAGAGGGAAATCGATGCCAAGTTTGTCGAGACAAAACGTTCGATTATACAACACGTTACCCAGATTCCGTACTACATTTACTTGGTGATCTTGGTTCTCGGATGGAACGAGTTCATGGCCGTCTTGAGAAATCCATTTTTCTTCACGTTGCTTTTAGTATTGGGCGCGGCACTTTATGTCATGTACCAGACAAATCTACTTGGCCCGGCGTTGCTCGTGACACAAAGAATGGTAGACGAGGCAGTGCTTGTTGGTAAGCAAAAGTTGCGTGAATTTGTCGTGGACGACCACGGGGCACATCTGAACAACCTCAAGAAGATGGGTGAAGGAGAGGGTAGCATCGAGCTTGACGACCTAGAGCCTCAGCTGGAAGCAGATGAGTGAATTGAGTAAAACAAGTTTGAGCACCTGCGAGCAAGAAACAGCACATGATAAGGGCTTCATGGCCATGTTACATACACCCTTTACCTTGACCCAAAATCCCCAAGAACTGGTGCCCACATTAGGCGAATAATCTCTCCACCTTTCAGTTGACGTATAAAGCCAGTATGGAAGATCACGAAGGGAGCAATATGTTGGTCAAGCACTAACCCAAACATACTCAATACTAGTGATAGAAATGCAACGTGGTATTTCGAAAGCCGACCCCGCGAAATCGGGATCGCAATTTGCAGGCAGTTTTTCGCCCACGTAGATCTAGTCACTGAGATTCGAGCCAATGTGGGGCAGCAGTGAGCACTGGCCATAGACTGTGTTATCTGTGCGCGCCACACTTCCCACACCAAAAACTCGGATTTCTTATAGTCATCCTGCTTCTTTTATTGGCTTAGAATGAAAAGGTTGATAAACCCTAAAGACTTCGTAGAACATCATATAATTCTGCTAGACACCATGGTAGATAGCATGCAGCTTTCACCACCATTAAACCTATTCAAACGGTCACGTGACTGGCGCGTCTAATCAGTTATTTGCGTGTTATATGCACGCCGCCTCAGATTGCGATTGCAACATGGTCCCCCGCGCCAAGGCTCGTGACCGTGGAGGCACACAGGCGCGATTAGCGTGCAAAGTGCAACCTAGTATTTTCGGCCGGCTCTTCCTAAGTCCGGCCCTTGGACGAGGAATGCATTCGCTATATACACCGATAAGAACCCATGGCTTTTTCTCACTGAACTCTGATAAAAACAAGATTCAACCATCTCTGAAAATTCTTAAAGATTGGGTGATTTCTCTCAACAAAATCAACCGGATTTTCACCACAAATCACGTTTATTCGTTGACAATTCTCATCCTTTAAAGTCACATCGCCTGCCAACTTTCGCTGCCTCGGTTAGGTGAAAAGACTAGACCACGATTCCACTAATTTTTGCGGAACAAAAAAGAAAGACAAAAGCCAGTTTTGTGCCGCATTGTCCTTAATATAGACGTTCTGGAATCCCTGGGGAAAATTAGACGCCGAGAACTGGCTTGACTTCCGTCATCAAAATCCATTGTTCTTGTTTCAGACCAGCCTCTGTCCAACTGGCCCTGACGCGCGGCCCCATTGTTATTTGTCTGCAAGTGCCTCAAAAACACGCCACCAAAACGACGCTAGACTTGAGATAAAAGGATAAAAGGGGTTGTAGGTATCTTCCAAGGTTTGTTTCTACACATCTTTCTACTACCGCTTTTTTATTTCAGAACTATTGTCGGTTCTTCTGTTCCTATCTGGCGACCGATTACTCATAGCCCTGTCGCATGGCCCCGCACTGCCTGCACAGGCCCGAACACCACCATATCAAAGACAGCGACACAATGTGTAAAGGCATGAACACCGGCAGCGACACGTCTCTCGCGCTGGCCATTTCGCTGCTGCCGTCGCTGTTTCTGTCTGTTTCGCCTGCGCACGACCTGCCGATGTTGGCGCTGGCGGCGTTGGAGTTTGAAAAGCATGCCTCGCCCCAGAATTTGCCTGCGCACGCCCTGCGTTTGTGTGCCGACTTTAACCAGTCGTTGTCTATGAACTCGCCCATTTCTATGCTTCCGAACTATGCAATCCTGCCCTCGGGTTCTGAGCACGGTGACTTTTTGGTGATTGACTTGGGCGGCCTGACGCTTCGTGTCGCCGTCATCACTATTGGTAAGCGCACGACTTCAGATTCTAGAGCGGCCCGCCAAGCCCGTATCTCCGTAGTGGCATCCCGAAGCTGGGTTGTTGATAATCTGCGCAAGATTGTGAGCAAAGCGTTCTTTTCGTGGATCTGCAAGTGTATTTGGGAGACTCTCGCATCGCAAAAGACGGTGCTGCCACTGGCACTCATAACCACCGGAATCACGTGGTCGTTCCCGCTCGAGTCCACATCTTACAACACCGCCAACATCTTCCACATGGCCAAGGGTTTTGTTGTGGATGCAGAAATTGTGGGATGTGATCTCAAACAGCTTTTGGAACTGGCTATGCTTGATAGTTATGGCGTGTCGTTGAATGTGCAGTCCATCATCAACGATCTGCTTGCGGTATTCTCTGCCGCTAGGTTTCTTGATGCACACACGCTGCTAGCCATGGTTCTAGGCACGGGCGTTAACTTTTGCTGTCAGCTTGCTGTGCTGCAGCAGATTGCCCCGGATAAACGTTTACGCGAGGAACATCACGTGTTGTTTAACACAGAGACATCACTTTTCGGCCGCTCGTTGCTCCCATTGTTTGCTACAAAGTACGACTGCGCGATTGACGCGCGCTTTGCCGACTTTTCCCATTTCCACCCGCACATGGAGGTCGACCCATCCACGAACACGATTTTCCAGCCGCTTGAACTCTTATCCTCTGGAAGGTATTTACCCGAGTTGGCGCGGCTTGTTGTGGTTGATATGGTGGCGCAGAAGGAAATCTTTGCCAATCAAAAAAACTTCTCCATGCTTGAACACGCGTATCAGGGTTTCACCGGCGAGCTCATGTGTGGCATTTCCGAGTCGGATAATGACTTTTCCGTGGCGGAACTCGTGGAAAAACATTTTTCCTGGGCTCCTCAACTGATATCATTACCCGACGCAGCCAATCTTCGTATGCTAGTCGACGCCATTTTGGGCCGTGCTGCGTACGTGTTGGCGGTGGCGATTGTTGCTTATGTAAAGTTGTTGACGCAACACAATGGCGAATTCAGAGACAGCCAGATTTCAATTGGATACGTTGGCTCGGTCATGGAGTACTTTGAGTCTCTCAGAAACGCGGTTACACGTCTTGTGAATGAGTGTGCAGATGTGGCTGATTTGGGTGTTTTCGTTTCGCTTGAGTCTATTAACGAAAGCTCTCTT
Organism: Metschnikowia aff. pulcherrima; assembly: GCA_004217705.1. Taxonomy (NCBI): domain Eukaryota; kingdom Fungi; phylum Ascomycota; class Pichiomycetes; order Serinales; family Metschnikowiaceae; genus Metschnikowia; species Metschnikowia pulcherrima. Next base: position 2,700,386 of record CP034457.1, read on the forward strand.
GTGGGAACTGCGATTGCCGCGGCCAGTCAGTGCAACCGCTCAAAGTAGAAATTGAAAAGGTTTCGGGGAGCTAATATGCCAAGGGTTACAGCTGAATATGACCAGGAAATGGTGCGTGTGATCTTTGACTTTTTTAGGCTGCTATTCACAACTTTGTCTCCTGAGTGGGGCAGCCATTACATCCATAGAAATGCATAAATGAAAAGTTTGAAAAGATTTTTTTCCAAATAGATATTATTTTAAGCCGCCCAGTATTTCTCAGTAAACTATCCAACCCGAGCGTTTTGCGACCACCTTTATTTATGGTGATTCTTACCTCAGCTCAGAAAAGAATAGTATTTCAACAACTTCGAGCCGATGCTTCAATAATGATTCTTATGCCATTAAACGCTTTCTAGCCCTCGATATATCACTTATATGCCCCTGAAAGAAGAGTTCACAGGGTATGTAATTGTATGGAATTGATGTTCAGCTATTGTTCTAAATGCAACCGTGCAAAACCAGAAAGATAGACAAACAGAAGTGCGTGTTCGAGAAAAATTAATTTCACGAAAAGCAGATTCCCATTATCACGAAAATTCAATCGTCTCATTTTCAAAACCACCACAAAGACCATCAAATAATCTCTCAGACTATTAGTTTCTTTCATAATCTACAGCTATCCCCTGACGCATATAATTGGACCACATAAAACTTACAGAATTGGCAGAAACGCCCACTCAAACTTCAAGATCCCAACTGATTGTTTGTAAAGTTTAGTCAAAGGGCAAATTGACCACCAATAATCACCCTCTACTACACTAGCCCCTACAAAACCAAATTCTAATATCTCTCAATTTCTATAAAGTGAAGCTTCAGCAAACTCACAACTTCGCCTTAACACCGTATGCCGCATGATCACACACAATCAACACGTTTTCATGGTCGGCGAGGTACGATGAGGGGAATTGTGGATCATTCCTTGCCCCGTTAATCGTCTTATCGAGCGCATACTTCTTGTTTGCTCCCAACACAATAATCGCCACCTCGTCTGAATTATCCAAGATTGTTGAGATTCCAACAGACAAGGCTTGTTTAGGCACTTTGGCCCTATCGTTATCGAAGAAACGGGCGTTGGCTGCAATTGTCAGCCCCACCAAATCGACCCTTCTCGTGACCGAGTCACGTGACGAGCCAGCCTCGTTGAATGCTAAATGGCCCTCGGGGCCTAGCCCGCCCAAAAACAAATGAATGCGGCCGTATTTCTTGATTTTGGCTTCATAAGAAGCACACTCCTTTTCGGGATCTTTGGCAAGTCCATTCAAAATGTGGATATTCTGTTGTTGTATATCCACGTGGTTGAAAAGCTTATCGTACATGAAGTACAGGTACGATTGAGGGTGCGTGGGCTTCAAGCCAAGATACTCATCCATATTAAACGTGACCACATTCCGGAATGAAACTTTCCCCTTCTTGTGAGCGTCCACTAGTTTGGCGTATATTCCTTCAGGAGACGACCCCGTAGGAAGACCAAGCACAAATGGCTTTTCTTGTGTTGGCTGAAATTCGTTGATTTTGTCAATAATGTACCCGGCGAGAAACGAGGATGCGTCTTGGGGCGATGAGAATATGGCCTGTCTCATGATTGAAAAAGGTTGGAGTGGAATTATGCAATGTTTTATATGGGAATTGTAAAGATTTGGGATTTATGAGTGTTTGGATATGTTTGCGGTTTGACCGGTCTATGTACTTCGAAACCGATCGGTTCTTGTAAGGCCAATACATGATGTGATATCACCGGTGGCTTCGGCTCGTCACGTTACCTATGGGTGTTATCGCAACGTTACATTCTGCAACCACCTATTTTTCCCGAGCTCGCTCCTCACCTCGTAAAGCCGGCTTATATGCAGGTTTTCATGACTGCAACTGCAAATAAGCCCTGGCCCGATAAGCATCGGCGCTTGCAATACCGGCCCGGGTTTTTTTTCTTTTTTCATATACTTAAAGGGGTTGTCTTCTATAAACACATGGTTTTTTAAGTATTCACATTCTACATCATATACATACCAGGCCAAATATATACACCTCGTGTTTCGTTGGCTTACCCGCTGAGTACGAATAGATCTCTCGAGGCATACGGATATATTATCAAGGGAACAACTTTTGTGAAATGTTGAGGCTTACGAATTGTCGTCTTTGTGACCATGGAAAACTAGTCACGCAAGATCTCTATGTTGATGAAGTGTCGGGTAGGATTGTGAGTAGGCCTGAAAATCCAAGCGGGATCCGGACAATCGACCTCCAGGGCAAAATCGTTGCGCCTGGTTACATCGATATCCAAAACAACGGCATCTACGGGCTCAATTTCCTGGCTTTGAATTCTGACTCGACGGAGAATGATGTGACCCAATTCAAGGCTTTTTACAAGGACTGCATGGCGAAGTATCTTGCCACGGGCGTGACGGCCTTATGCCCCACGGTGACATCCAATTTTCCAGAAGTATACAAGAAAGTCGTGCCAGTCTACAAGAAGAGCCGCTCGAGGTATATGGCCGACTCTTTGGGTGCACATTTGGAAGGCCCTTTCATCAACCAGAAGAAAAAAGGATGTCATCCAGTGGAGACGTTTGTGGATGCGAATGAAACGTCCTTCAGCGAGACTTATGGGGCCCAAAATTTGACGGAAAATGTGGCGATCGTCACGGCTGCACCTGAGATACCAGGTGTAATGCGTGAAATACAGAAGCTCACAGAAACCTCGGACGTGGTGTTTTCAATAGGACATACCACACTGAACCAGGCTTCATGCCTTAAAGCTGTTGAAAAGGGGGCAACGATGGTCACGCATTTGTACAACGCCATGCCACAGCCACACCATAGAGACACAGGGGTTGTGGGGCTTGTGACTGATCCAAATGCGGGGCATTTGCCATTTTTTGGACTCATTTGCGATGGTGTTCATGTTGCACCAGCAATGTGCGTGTTTGCCTACCGCGCCAACCCAGACAAGTGTGTTCTTGTCACGGATGCAATGCACTTGATTGGCCTACCGGATGGAGTGTACCAATGGGATAAGCAAAGGATCGTCAAAAAGGGTCCTTCTTTGTATTTGGAGGGCACCGATACCCTAGCTGGTGCCGCCACCAATCTTGCTGACTGTGTCAAGAACTTGGCAAAGTGGGCTGGTATCTCATTGGCTCGGGCTATCAAAACCGTGACCAATAACGCTGCCGATTCTTTGGGCATACTGCACAAGGGGTACTTGAATGAGGGCTGCGATGCGGACTTATTGGTTTTGAACGACGCTGGTGACGTGTTACAGGTGTTCAAGCTAGGTGTTCCTGTGGCAAAGGAATCTAGAATAAGCGCGTCATTGTAGTACCATGGTGCACCACTGCACTCTCGCAAGTATGTCTGGTGTGTGGATAGCAAGCAGAGGCAAGCTGCATGAATAAAGGTGAGCCGGCTTTTTTCGGCGTTTGGAAAAAGGGGGTTTTCATGGCTTTAGAACATACATATCACGGGGTCACAAATCGAAGAATGATTGTTGGAAAATGCCAAGGATGTATGATGTATGATGTATGCCTTAAATTCATGAACAGAATACCAAGTTTCGGTTTGTTTTTCCAGAGACTAAAGGAAAAAATACAGATTCTTCAATTTCATGGTTTCCAAGCTCTCCCAAGCTTAGAATTCATCAAATATTAGCCATCATTAGAGTTGAATGTGTGAGTGTGAAATTCCCGATCTGACCCTTTATAAAGTTGACGCGGCCTTCCCAAACGAGTAATGAATAATTGCTCACCCAACCTGGGCCCGTCAAAAGCATAGTCAATGAAAAGCACATGTTATTAATTTACAAAGCAAGATTATAGCTCCAGACTTATCACAAAAACGAGCTAAATATCTTCGAAATCGCCACCTGGTGGTTGTGAAATGATATAAATAAAAAAAAAACTTTACCCCTACCCGGAGTGCATAGAGCACTTATCGTCTCCATCTCCAAACGTCTTATCCGGTGTACTGAGCCGCAAGCCACGCAGGCCAGGCAGGCAGACAGGCAGACCGACTCGGTCACTTTTTACCTACACCCCATAACCTGGAAATTTCTGCTGAAATCGACCAAAATTCGATAATTTCATCAACATTTTCGTCAAATAAACCCTAAAACACCCAAAAAACAAATATTTACCTATTCAAATCATGTTTCCCCGAGGCTATGCTACCGCGAGAAATACCGTGCATCATTCTCAGCATAAGCTACATCCATGGCCAAAAGGTAAGTCTCCGTCACCACACGAAATCTTCAATTTGCTGGATGCAGATTGCCAGAATAAACTTGCCTATGACCGTGCTGTGCGCAGTACGTACCAGAAACTCGTCAAAGTCTATCACCCAGACCTTTCTGTGCTGAGTGATATTATCAATTTCGATGGCCATGTGCTTTCTCAGGACCAGAAGAAAAAACGGTTTCATGAGATCCAAAGCGCATACGAAATCTTGAAAAACTCCCGGAATCGACAAGCATACTCCCGGGCGCAAACCACGTCCTGGGCAGATTACAAGAGGGGCAAAACATCGAGTTTTGATGCGTACCGCATGGCAAATGCCCATCGGAGAAAGTACCTGTATGCCAATGACCCCAAATTCTGGCATGCGGGTAACTGGGAGGATTACTACCAAATGCGGTACGGAAGGTCCGCTCCGACACGTGAGGAGTGGGAAAAAAACAAGTGGAGCATTTTGTGGAAAGTCTTGGCGGCAGCGTCGGTGGTGGTGACACTACAAATAATGCTAGCACTCGAGAGAACCGAGGAATTCAACAGGCAAACACGGCTCATGAATCTACGCGCAAACACGGACTTATCGGGGGCGTACACGAACTACGACGAAGGACTTACGCGGTTCCAAAGAATTCGTAGGTTTTTGCTCTACAGAAGGCTGGGCTTGAGTGACCGGGACGCGGACGAGACCAAGGTTGAGGAAAATGAGATGTTGACAAAGTACGCGCAGGATCAGCTAAAGAAGATGTGAAAGGGGGAGAGACGGCATATATGAGAGTGCACTATACTCGGCAATGGTCAAGTTTTTCTGTCTCCTATTTTTTTTGTTTCCTTTTCTTTTCGTTTTCATTCTTTTCTTGGTGATTAGGTTCGTTGCTGCTGATTGCAGCTCGATAAATACAGGTATTTACTCAGCCGAGATGAAAATAGGTTGGGTAGATACAGGTTGAAACTGGAAAATAACATTTGTTTGGGCTAGGCTTCTGTGAAATAGACGACATTTTTTTCGAGGATTCAACCTAGGATGGTTTCAGGCGGGAAAAATTTGTGACTTTTTTGGTTTTGCTTCGTCAAGCGTTGCAGCCGCTTTGCTTTGATTCGACTTTGGTCATGGACTTTCCTTGGAAACTTCTGCGATTCTGAGAAAGTGAAATACACCAAAACTATTCCCAGATATCATGATTAATGAGATACTGTTGTTACCTTTGTCAAAAGCTGGATATCGAATTGTGGTTCGAACCTAGAGCGCGCTACCTGGTATGATAAGCTGGCTATACTGTCTTCAATTAATCCTGGACTCTTCACTCTGAACAAACAGGCCAAGGTGTTTAATTTGTTCTCACAAACGATTTCACGAAAGAAAAAAACACACCACCTAACGAATATCGGCTGGCAGTGAAAATCACGAAAAATCTCGGCCATAGAGCTTTGTGTTGTTCCAGCTTGATCCCATCCAAAACATGACCCATGCGTTTGTCACAAGCTGCACAGTGAGCAGGGAAAAAAGTTAGGTTCCTTGTCAAAACCACGTCTACTCATCACGCGTATCAATAGCGAAACTTCTCAAAATCAGCATAGCCGCGATCGCATGAAACGACCCAAGTTCTCCAAACCTGGTTGTCAGGCCCAGAATTTTACGATACAGTTCCCGTCCTTCATTTTCTGTTGCAAGCCAATCACCCTTACAGACTGGATAGTCTTCAGGTACTGTAATAGCTTCAATAGGCGCCCTTTAGAGAAACGAGTCCTCAATTGGTTATTATTGAATACTTTGAACATGCAATTGGATTCTAACACTGATGAGGTAAATTGGCCCATGAAACTTTCTCGTTGCGGGATCCCTCGCTCAAAAGACAAGTTTCCAGAGATACTAGAGAGGCCATCCATCCATCTGATTAAAGATTTGTTCTTCGAAACTCGAAACCAAGCCACAATTTGTGGAACAGATTTCATAATCTGCGCCTAAAATACTGAGTACGGCAAGACCTTTTTACAAGGATCTTGGCTTACGAGATAATCTGGCTGTTTTTTCTCGGTAAATAGAGTTGGAAGTAGTATTCACACCCCAAGCTTTTTTCATGAAATTAAATTTTCTGCTAATTTCAAGTCATCCTCACAATTACAAACAGGTCGTGCTGTACTAAAATTTTGGAGTCACTCAGCAGAGACTTAGGGGCGGGGCCGTAAAATAATAATACACTTCTAAAACTCCATAATTCCGAGCAATTTTTGGTGAGGCGTAACGAAATTCCACCTTCTAGTTTCCATAAAGATACAAAGTGTTAATAAAGCGGAGAGAGGGGGAAATCCATAAGAGGTAATAATGGCTCCAAAGTCAGGGGTGCTTCTCTGAGCCCTTATACCGCGCCGCGCATCGCGCACGTGACTCACCTAATGCACTAGCATATAATCCGGCCGAGATAAGCACAAAACTACCTCTAACCTCCAAAAATCAGCATGAATTTCAAAGACGCCAAAACCGTTTTGGACCTCAACAATATCCGCGCGGCGCTCGTGCGCATGGAGGAGACAATTGTGTTTGGTCTCATTGAAAGATCGCAGTTTTTCTCGCTGCCCAGTGTCTACCAGCGCAATAAGTACCATATCGAGGGCTTCGATGGCTCGTTCATGGAGTGGCTACTCTTGCAAACGGAAAAAGTGCATTCTCAGGTGAGACGGTACGAGGCGCCCGACGAAACGCCATTTTTCCCCCACGAATTGCTCAAACCTTTGTTGCCCCCGGTGGAGTATGCAAAAGTATTGGCCTCATACAGCGACGACGTCAATGTGAATGGCGAGATTTTGGACTTTTACGTACACAAAATCGTGCCTCAAGTCTCGTGCCAACAGGGCGACCAAAACGAGAACTCGGGCTCGGTATCGGTTTGTGACGTTGAGTGTTTGCAGGCACTTTCCCGCCGGATCCATTTCGGGAAGTTTGTCGCCGAGGCCAAATACAGGAGCGAGCCTGAGTTGTACAAAAAGCTTATTTTGGCAAAAGACGTGAAGGGAATCGAGGCCAGCATCACGAATCAGGCGGTGGAAGATAAGATTTTATTGCGTTTGAAGGAAAAATGCGAGGCGTACGGCACAGACCCGTCGTTGAAGTACTCGCAAAGACAGCAGGCCAAAGTGGACCCGGAATTGATTGTGTTGTTGTATAAACAGTATGTGATTCCGCTCACGAAGAAGGTTGAGGTGGAGTACTTATTGCGCAGGCTAGAGGACGATGTGGAGCTTTGAGAAAACAAACATTTTAAATCAGTGACATTTGCAGACAAGAAGATACAATCTTGGATATATCCGGTAATAGCAATATTTTGCGAAAATCAAATGGCTCCACGGGGAATACACGTGTGGCGGAATGTATGGTATGGTAATATATGATATCATTTCATTATATTGAGGCGCACCAGGCCCCAGGCCCCAGGCCCCATGTGGCCGTGCACGTTTTCGTGCTGGGTGCAGGCCCACGGCTATTTTGCACCCAATCGAAAATTAGCCAACATTCCAAGAAGTATATATGGCCACAAAATCCACTCATCGATGAACTTATCTTATTTTTGTTCCAGTCATTTACGAAAACCACTTCTCACAAACCATCTCAAGGTTTCGTGGATTATTCTTTGCTACCTCCTTTTCCGACCGAGAGACCTTGTGCCCCTAGCTGAATTCTGGTCTTGAATTATTTTGAAATTATGTTGGACAGCTACGTATTAAAAGTGGTGTGTCTTTCAGTTATCCCAGTTATCATCGCGATTTCATGGAAATACTCGAAAAATGTCCGCTCAATTGGACTTTTTGTGTGGGCGTGTTTCTTGAAACCTTTGCTCGCTTTTGGCCACACCAAGCATGGAAATCAGCAGCAGCATCTCGACCAATTTTACGGCAGTCAGGCTGAAATCTATGATGCAACACGCAAAGTGCTCTTGAAAGGCAGAAAAGAATGTTTGCAGCTTGCGGCAGCGCATTTGGACGCCGAGAACCAAAAGTTGGTGTGGGTTGATATTGGCGGCGGAACAGGCCAGAACATCGAGATGATGAACGAGATTTTGGACCTTGAAAAGCACTTCCTGGCAATTTACTTGGTTGATTTATCCCATTCGCTATGCAAAATGGCACGGGAAAGGTTTATTGGTGCAGGCTGGGGCCACTTAGTGACCGTCATAGAGGCTGACGCTAGCGAGTTCACCATTGCACACGCAAACGCAGACTTGATCACGTTTTCCTACTCTTTACTGATGATCCCTCTGTTTCATGCAGTCGTGGACCATGCAGCGTCTATTTTGAACAAAAATTCGGGTATTATTGCATGTGTCGATTTCGGTATCCAGAGCAGTGATACAGCCGTCGGCCGCATCAGCACATTGGGCGGTCTATGCCAAAGAAACGTTCCTTGGCTTCTCCGGCACTTTTGGCGCGTATGGTTTGAGGCCGACCGGGTGTTTTTGGGCCCCGCCCGCAGAAACTACTTGGAATACAAGTTTGGCACAGTCAAGGCATGGAATGTATACAACAACACGTTAGGAAGGATCCCGTTCTACGTGTGGATAGGCTGTGACAAGTTCCGCCTGCACCTGCTTCTTCATCGTATCAACTGCTTGGCGACAGAATCCCCGTACCTTGCACCCTCCGAAGATATTATGGCAAGTGAGTTTGGTCACGTGACAACCACTCCCGTCAGCAAGGGACACGAAGCGGCGGTGGCGAATTTTCAGAAAAAATTGCCTTTCCCGTCGGTGTATTACCAAAAGAGTCCGTGGCGCGTCTATTTTGACGAATTGAACCCTGCTTTTGCACAGTTTCGCAACCAGTACATATATGCGTTTACGTGGGAAGACCCTCGGGAAGACCACCAGATCTTGAAGCTCACGAGTGACGATACGGTTTTGGCAATTACCTCTGCCGGCGACAATGTTTTGGCCTATGCAGCTCTACCCGAACCGCCACGCAAAATTCATGCGGTGGACTTGAACCCGTGTCAGAATCATCTCTTGGAACTCAAATTGGCTGCGATGAAAGGCGCCTCTCACGAACAAATCTGGCAAATGTTCGGAGAGGGCAAGATTGAGAATTTCAAACATCTTCTTTTGCAGGAACTATGCTCTCACATGTCTTCGAATGCTTTCCAATACTGGATGGAAAAATCTGGAGCTTTCGAAGGGAAAGGTTTGTATGATACTGGATCGACACGGTGGGCGTTGCGTTTGGCGAAAGCGATTTTCTTCGTGTTCGGGATTGGAGCCGAGATCGACGAGTTGTGTCGGTGTACAAACATGAAGGATCAGATCCGGCTCTGGCAAGAGAAGATCCGGCCTGTGCTTTTCAATCCGATTGTCGCCAAGATCTTGGTCGGGAACCCCGTGTTTTTATGGAAAGCGTTGGGCGTGCCTGCAAACCAGGCGAAGATGATGGGTGAATCCGTGCTTGAGTATGTCGTGAACACGTTAGACCCGGTGATCCAGCGCCTGTTGATTTCACAAGACAATTATTTCTACTACTTGACGTTGCAAGGCCATTACACTCGCGAAAATTGTCCCAGCTACTTGACTGAAAAGGCACACCAGGCGCTTACCACCAAGCGAGAGGATGGCACAATGGCCATTGATAACATCCGCATCCATACAGACACGCTCAACGATGTGTTTGCGCGACTTGCCAACAAAAGCATCACAATTGCGATCATCATGGACCATATGGATTGGTTCGACCCGCAGAACTCCAACGCCGAAGTTGAGATTCTCGCGGTCAAGCAGTGCCTTGCGCCCGGCGGGAGGGTCATGCTCCGGTCGGCGGCTCAGTATCCGTGGTACATCAAAACGTTTGAAAAGTGTGGGTTTCGATGCAAGCCCGCAGGTATTAGGCACCCAGGCAAGCTGGTTGACAGGACGAACATGTACGCATCCACGTGGGTGTGCACTAAGCAGGAGCAGCATGGGCCGGGCCGGCGTCGTATGAGCAGCTTGAAAATATAGGCTGCCAAGACTATTTAGAAATCAGGCGCATTGGAAAAGACTTACTTGGATCTAGTCAAGCGTCATAGGTATTAGCCTGATCATTTCCATTAGGCAGCTATAATGCTTTAAGTCAAAGAATGAAAAAAAAAAATGGAAATATTCACTTTCGAGAAGACTATTGTTTTAAACTGTGATTATTTGACCTCTGCTTGCTTGTCTGGTCCTATCACTCATAATGAGCTGGTAGCTTACATCACGCAATTTTGCGAAAAGCAGCCCTGCTCAGGTAACATCCCTGACACAAATCTGTCGAATAGTAGTAAGAGCATGAAAGTATCTTGCCTTCAAATGGCCATTTCAAAAACAGAGATCAGTGACATAAGCGAATGCAAGTTGATTTGTTGGTGGATATATCACTGCGCCAAAATCATGATTTCGTATACTCTGGCCCGTAAGAGGGTATGGAGCTTGATTCAGAGACCACCCCTGTCTCACAAACGCAAAAATCTGGTCTATTCTTTTTACGAAGCAATGCTTGAGATCTGAAAAGTCGGTGTCTCAAAAAAAATCACCTTCCTTCGCATGATTTGTGGGCCCGTAGCTGTGGTGGTCCATTTTCATGATTAATTTGTGCGGGAACATCCCAATTGGCTTGAACGCTTCCACCAATGACCCGAGGAGTCAAAAAGCTTTCGTTTCCCCGACTTGTGCTTCCTGATTCTCAAATAGAAATCTTTGAGATATTTTGAATCAAGCCCAGAATTCTGAAACCCAAGGGCATTTGCCTGGTCTGGCCTGACATCATTCTGCACCAGCATATTGCTTTCAACCAGAAGCGATAATTCACTAGAAAGTGCCGCCGAGAGTTTGCTGTGCTCTAGATTTTGTTGAATCTAATCTCCTCAAGGTCACTCTGCCGGTATCTTGAGCTGTTTTATAAAACTACACCATTTGACCCCGATTGCTCTATCCTATAGTCAGACACTTTGTAGTCAAAGAAACCTTTTATTGTCTTCTTCAGAGGTAATGGTCGCACATGAGTTTTTTTCGAATTGGACAATCGCAGGTTAAGCTGAGCAGTTTTGGTTTTCGAATGATGTATTGGAAAGTCAAGGTCTCTACACATGCACTCAGCGTGCTAATAGCCAACATTTCAACACCTGTGGTAGCGCACTTTTCGGGTAGAGTTAGGTTGACTTTTTATGTCCGAGATTTTTGACGACACATCTGACTCGGAAAGGGTTCTCTTTTTACCATTAGCTTTGAAAGAATTGGCGAAGAAACGCAATGTGTCAATCAAAGTGTCTATATCAATAGATGTTTCATGAACTTCAAAGTCGGTTTTGATTCTAGGACCATTTTTCTTCGTTTCCTACCATTGAACTCATATAGTTTTGAAAGATCATAAAGCACCCGATATGCCCGATGCTTTGCAGAACTTGGGGGACCAGAATCCGTAAGTTAGCACGCCTTGAAGCGAGGCGCTTTACCCTCATGGCATGCACTCGATCATCGGGTCTTTGGTTAACAACGTGATGATTCTCGTCTAATTTTTCATATGCAGCTTTTCGCCCGAGCCTGAACTTGGCCCAAACATTCTCGATAGACATGCGGACTTAGCGTCGATGTCTTTAGCATGATCAGGCAAATCGGCTTCACTTTGTTTTCGAAGGTATTCAACAAAGCCTGTACAAGTCAATGAAAAAAGTCTGACTTATTCAAGCCCTCATTTACAGGCGGCGTGTGGGCTGGCATGCGACAAGCCATACTCGCCATTAATAAGACATTCCGTAGTATCGGATGATCCCAAAGTGCTGTGGTTCTGGAGCGTGATTGATGTGTGAAGAAAAAGCACACACCGAAGGTACGGTTCTCAATCACTTTTTTCGAAAAAAAAGACACCAGTGGCTAACATGCTAAGACACCTCCCAATGATAAGACGCCTTCCTAACTCCACACGGGTATTTCCGGCGCATGTTGAAGCGTGTGCCCATTTTAAGAAACAAGACCGGGGCGAATTCAAGAACCGAATTGAAAATTCGCGCCTTTCAACTCAACTCACCGCATGAAGGACTCCCTCAAACCGGGCGCATTATCGGAATAAAAGACCATCACCTTCGCCCTGAGTTCGCCATTTTGCGGGGAACGTGCCGCTATTTTCCAAGCGATAGAGCCGCCATGCTTCCCTGATGTGCTCTGGTGTCAACGGCATCTTTGAGTCGCCCATATAAAGCAAGTTTCTCTCCGGGATCAGCAGCACGTCCTCGCCACGCGACAAGCGTTGTAGTGTATCGCGTTTCCGCTTCTTTTTCGCGTCAATATCCATGATTAGTTTGGTCTTGAATTCGTTTTCCTGCACCTCAAACGCCTTGGTAATGATGTCGCCCAATAACAGTTTAGAAAGCCCCGCCATCACCACGGCAATATTCTGCGGAATCAGATGGCCAAGCACACCATTACAGATTTTCTTGACGCCCGGCTTGTTCACGGCCATGCGCCTGTACGCCTCAAATCTTTCCATCTGGTCGTTCGAAAAAGACGTGATAAGTAGCCGCTTCTTCTCATCGTCGTCAAGATCCTCCTCGCCCTGTTCCTGGCGCTTAAGGCGTTTGTATTTGTTGACTAGTTCTTCGTCTTCAATGTCCGATAAATCAGAAATTTCCTCTGCCTGGAATTCAGCCAAATTCTCATCGGCGCCATTCTGTTCTTCTAGCGGGCTGTAGAATACGCGCCAGATCAACTCCTCGTCCTCCTCGTCAAGACTCACATCACTGTGCACGCTCTCTGAATCACTCATGGTGGAGATTTGTATGTTTTGTGATTTTCGTGATTTTTGTGGTTTTAGTGAGTGGAAATTGGTGTCAATGGCTTTTTTGGTATTTTGCCAATGATATGTGATGGGTGTAGTATTCTGGGGCTACCGATCTCAGGAAAAATGAGATATAAATATCACCAAATATCCGCCGGCGACTGGTTTCAGTATTTTTTTTTCTATTTGACTGGACGCTGGTATAAATACGCTGGCAAACCTGGCCGATGGAGAATGGATCAAGAATATGAATCTGGAAATAAACTGTTCTTCGTGTATGAACTTTACCTGAGCCGGCGCGCGCGTGCGACTCTAGACAACTATGGGGCTCTTTAGCAGGACTGTTTATTCTTGAAAATGTTAGCATGCCAGCAAATAATTAAATCGTGCCACAAGAGACTATCCAAATTTTTGTGGGTTTTGCTAAATGCTTCAGCTGGTATTAATTTTGTGTTTTTTCAATTGCATAAATCTACAGACTTGTTTTTGAAATTAGTGCTCATCGATATTGTTTGCTCTAAAAACTTGACTATTCTTTTTTATTTTGAGGTTGCTGTTTATTACAAATTTGTTTTGACACAATAATTCGATGAACATTTAAGTAAAGTATCCACACCCGATTCTCCATGCAAGCCCATTGACTAAAAGGGACAAGTTTTGTACCAAGCAAAAAATAGATGACGTACAGCCATCAGGGCGAGGATAACCTAATCAAATCTCATACGCATCCACGTCGAGATATCAACGCTAGCGAAATTGGCCGGGGTATGTATTCTTTGGTGGACAGATGGAAAAACAATTTGGACTTTCAGTCCTTAATCAGATGCTTCAAGCAAGAATTAAAACAAAAAAATAAAGAAAAAAAATGAAGAAAAAGAGGCTTTGAGACTCAATTACACTGTCATGAGAATTGCGCTTTAGACCCCATAATCACGTGCATAGAAAATCCAAACTTTTCCTGGACATTTCCGACAATTTTTAGCTGATCGAGGTTCCGTAACTGCCTCAACCACGAAATCATGCGTTTGGCAGATGAAAAAGAGTCCAATTCAGCTCGATGTCAACGGGCTGTTTTCGCTTCAAGTATACCTTCCGTAGAAAAAAATGACCTCAAAACCGTTTTTTATTTTGCCCAAAATATGTGATGTTTTTGACCGGGCCTTACTATATATATTTCAGTTCCTAATCCACGGCTTCGAAAGCAAATTTCCAATTCTTCAGAACCCGAACTCTTCTTTCCACTGTCTCAATTCTAAATTCTCTAGATACTATTTCCAAGGCCTTTACTTCCAGTTTTCAATTTCTCAATTTTAACACCAAGATTTGAATTTCTAATCTCTAGTCTCTTATTTCTAGTTTCTAATCTCTAATTTCTAATTTCTAATTTCTAATTCTAATCTCTAATTCTTTATGTAGGTCTGCCACTTCTGTCAAGCGCAGACTCCAGTCGTGATTCCTATGCACCAAGATCTCATCCACTAGTTCACATATGTTTCTGTAAATTTTTTCGTTGAAAACTTCACTTTCAATGATTTGGTCTAGAATCTCAGTAATTCCCAAAATCGTATAGTGCTTCATGAGCGCGTCTGCCAGGAGTCTAATATTCGAAGAGCCATGCACTGGCATGTGTATGGCCGACTTGATCCCAGCAGAAATCTCCTCGAGAAATGACGTCACATTATACGTATCGATTTGCGAGCGCTGCCACCGCAGCTGGTATTCCGTGCCATACCTGTCTCCTTCTATTTGTATCTCTTTCTCCATTGGCTCGAGATGGCGTAAATATACACCTTGAATCGCATCTGCATACGGTTTCATTGTGGTCAGATAGAAAAACGTGACTTCATTTGTTGTGTTTTTGAGCCAATTCGGCGCAGCTCGACGCTTAGACACGTCTAGCACGTGCATATGCAGCGTTATATTGACATATTCACGAATTGCCTCGAATTGACGCGTGTGCTGAGAAATCGCCTCGGCAATTTCCGTCCGTGTGGTGCCCAGCTCCTCGGCAGCAACAAAATTCACTGTCAATTGTCTCGTGACGTCCTTGAACGTGCGGATTCCAGTGTGTATTTCTTTCATCATGTCCAAATCGGGCTTCATCAACATATCGTAAACGGCCTGTGTGAGGAAAAACGGCAAGTCGTTCTGATGGATGAAATCTAGGTGGTACGCCATGTATGTTTTGAGCTGGACCAAGTCCAACGACAATTTCGGCACGTCCTGGAAATAAAGCTCGACAGTGTATTCGGATCCCAAAATGTTTTTCGAGCCAAAAACCTCTAATTCTGGCTTTAAACTGTGGGTTTCTGTAATGTTGAGGCTGCTCAGACTTGCACATTCCACAGTGACTGGATTTTCGGCCGTTTTCGGCACAACGTACCCTTCATCCGTCAAAACAACCTCCTTGTTCAATAGTCTCTCGGTTTCCGTAGATGGACTCTCAATATATGCCGGAAGCTTGTCAACCAATACATACTTATACGGCACATTGTCTGACGAGAGCCGGAAATCGAGCTGGAGCTGTGCAGCACGCACCAAGTCTGGAAACCGGAATCCGCGGTCGCCAAACTCGATATTTATCTCTTGCGTGATGCTGAAGTTATGTTTCACGAAATCTCGAAGCTTTTTCGCTTGTTCTAGATGGGTCTTTTCATGGCCCAGTGCCAGAAATAAGAGCCATGCACTGAGAGCCACCGCCACCGTAAAAAGAATCATTTGAGGGCCAATTTTCGGGTAAAATGCAGGTATGTGAATTTAATGAGCCCTGAAAAAAGCATTCGCCAAAGCTTTGCTCTCTAGTCTCTTTATAAAAGTGGTTTATGTATGGCCCTATATTTTTGCACCTTCGCTTCACGCTCGATCTGGGGCTCGGTGCTGCTCATGCGGCTCGGCACGGTCGCATCATTTTAGCCGATATTCGAATGCTTCCGAAACCCAGGAAATCAGCTAAAATGACCATAAATGAAAAAATTAAGAAGCAATTTCTATTTTTGCTATATGAATTTCACATTCACGAAATTCGATATCGATTTTTCTGCCAAAACATTCCCTTTTCGCTGGCCCCAATTCATGTCTCGGGCCATCGCCGGACCTGCGTGGCCTGCATACACGCCAGATATTGTTCACGAACAAGCCATGGAAAAGGGCCTATTGTATTCTTTAAACAATCGAAAAAAAAAAAGAAAGAAAAAAACACCTCACTGAACCTATCATGAGCGTGCCGTCGGTGCCCATAGAAACGCAGGCCGTGCCGGAAAGCCAGGAGCAGCAATACGTGCATGAGGTGTATAACGAAATCGCATCGCACTTCTCTCTGACCCGGTACAAGCCATGGCCGATTGTCGAGAAGTTCCTTAAGACACAAAAAGATTATGGTTTAGGCATAGATGTTGGCTGTGGCAATGGGAAATACCTCGGGGTCAACCCGAAATTGGTGATTATAGGCTCCGACCGGTCCGATGGGCTTGTCACGTGCGCACAGCAGAATCTGAAAAACACTCATCTTTTATGTGTAGCTGATGGGCTTCACTTACCACACGAAAACGACAGGTTTGACTTTGCTATTTCGATCGCCGTGATCCACCATTTCGCCACGGAAGAGCGCCGAATTGATGCAATCAGGCATATCCTAAAAAAAGTCAGAAAGGGCGGCCAGTTCTTGGTATACTGTTGGGCGTTGGAACAGGAAAAGTCCAGAAGAGGGTATAAGGAAGGTGATGACCAGGATATTTTGGTTCCGTGGGTCTTGCAGAAAAAACAAAAGAAAACGAAAAAGGAGGGGAAACGGGGGACCAGGGCCAGGGATCAGATTCAGGATCTGGATCTGGTGAGAGAAAACAATGACAAACTTAAGGAGGCAGACACAGAGGAAACAGAAAAAGAGGAAAGTTCTGAGACAAAGTACCGTTATTATCATTTATACCGAGAAGGCGAGTTGGTTGCGAACGCGGAAAAAGCCGGTGGAAAAGTGCTTGAACACGGCTATGAAAAGGATAACTGGTGGGCGATCATTGAGAGAGTTTAAAGAGGGCAATTTGGCGGGTTAGCAAGCAAGTTTGTTGTATTCTTACTCCTGTTTTTTTTTTTTCTTTTTTAATTTTCTTTTGCCTTATCGCTACCACTTTTTCATGTAATCAAGACGGGAGCTTTACTATGTAGCTAGACGTGTTGGTGTACTTTATTGACTAAGGAAATATTATGGCTCAATTCCCCAAAAAGCGAATAAATGACCTCATCGACCTCACACCAAAAGGTAACTTTGACAATCACTAGTTTTCCACCAGAGATATGATCTTCATGACTAAGTGCTTTTAGACCATGCCGCGTTCTGTCAAGGCACGGGAAGAAAAGAAAGGGAGTAGTCCAAAGTTAGAGTTGTAATGGTTTTTGCACGACAGCGGTATCTCCGTGGAGCGGAGGGAAAAAAATGAAGATCTTTTCGCCATTCCACCCGGTAGATTCCTCAAGAATTTAGTGACCACTCCAAGTTGAGTCCGAAGTATTACACTTTTGAAGAATCGTCCAGCTGTCTGCACATGAAAGTGTCATTGGCTACGAACTAAACCCGGTAAAATAAATTCTCATGACTGATTCAGGTTTCAGCATCCTCTTTAAACGTTTGGAAAAGACTGTCTTGTAAGCTATTGACCACCCGTTGACCGAACTCGACTCTCATATGGCCCTGCTCTACCAAATGTTATGGACAACTCTTGAATCTTTCAGCCTACATCATTTATCTACAAGGAGAGAACCAAGAAAGCAGAAGAAGACCGCAAAGTGTTGAAGAGAAGCCTATGCGTTAACTTACATGAAGAATCGGGCGATCTGCTGCGCAAGATAAAAAACCCGATTTACTGAACCACACAATCATGTAGTAAGTCTTCTAAGAGGCTACTAGATGTGAGAGAAGGACCCGGGTTCCAGACGCGCATTCGTGCGACAAAAGCCCACGATTTGAACTTAGAAGCACACAATAATATGTCCATCTATTTCGTTGCCCAACATCAGTGATCCCGCCAAAAAAATTCATCTTTCATTCTTGCCTTATTCCGTATCAAATACCAAAACAGAATATATTGCGGCGTGAACCAGCTTTGGGGTTTTTTTGATCAGCCATAATTCAAGCCTTACTAATTCGAGCTGCGCACTTTATATCACCCTATACTTCTATACTGTGGACTCTACTATATCACATAACCTCCATCAACCATCACAATGTCTTTTCCTGGAAGTCATAAAGATAAATTAGTGAGGGCAACCGACCTTGACGCGCTCAGCTGTCGGCTTTCTGCAAACAAAAAAGGCTATTTCGAGCCACCTGACGAGTTTATACCTGATTTACTTAGATCGTACGAACAGGCCCTCCAATTCTGTGATGGATATACCCAAATGTCCGCAGGACGTTCGATCCGAGGCACTTTCAGCGAACCCAAGCTTCCGTTGATCAATAGGGGTACGTATTTCCGTACTGAATGCATCAATCGCGTGGTGAATGAGTTTACTCGCGAACATGGGAAATGCCAGATCGTGGCCCTCGGCGGAGGGTCAGATACACGTTCGTTCCGTGTACTAAAAGAGCACGCAAATGTTTGCTATACAGAAATCGACTTCCCCGAGCTGACGAAAATCAAAAAAATAGCCATCAGCAAGCTGCAGAGGCTCCAGACCATCATACGTGAGAAATTGCCCCCAATCATGATTCTGTCTCGAGCCGAAATGGCACAATTGGATCCAGACTTGCATGCAGAAAACTATAAGTTGGTCTCGTTTGATCTTCGAAAAGCGGAAACTCATGGCCGGGCCAAATTTGCATTTCTCGACAAAAAATTGCCCACTTTGGTCATCAGTGAATGCGTGCTCTGCTACATGACACCCGAAGAAAACATAGCCGTGCTCAAGTTTTGGAAATCGCTATTTGAGTCGATGGCGGTAATATTTTACGATCCAATGAGCCTAAACGACGCGTTTGGCGAAACAATGGCGCTCAATTTGACCAAACGTGGCCTCAATTTGCAGACATTTACGCAATTCCCGGACTTACATGCCCGAAAACAGCTTTTTGAAGAAACGCTAGGGTTTGAGGCGATGTTGACCGATTTGGCGCTGGTGGGCGGCTACACCAACGAAAAAGATTCATGGATTCTGAAGGAAGAGTTGGCACGTGTTCTGAGGTTGGAAATGATCGACGAGGTAGAGGAGATTAGGCTTTTATTGGGCCACTACTGCCTAATCTACGCAGAATCCGGGATGAAACTGCAGTTTGCAGAAAGACTCAACTAACGAATGAAACAATAAGTTATTCTATTAGGATGATAAGCATGCAGGAGAGGAGCAGAGAGGGTCTAGCCGCCAATCAAGAAGTCGATCTGGGCCGCTACCTCCGTGCAGATCTTTTTGCGGCCCTCGGTATCGGGCTCCGGCACTTCTGTGAGGAGAATCCGGGTGTCGCACGCCCACAGCTCGATGTGGCGCATGATGTGCAATTCGATATCGAAATCGCCAGTTTCTTTGAGCATGTAGTCCGAATAAAGCCTTCTTCTCTTATTCTCCGCATCCTTGGGGCCTCTACCAAACGAGTTGCGGTCAAACATCTCGGCAACGTAGAACTTGGGCCAGTTGGCATGCAAAAACATCAATGAGTGCAGTTTGTAGAAGTGGAAGTCGTAATTATCCTTGGAGCTATCCAGCTGATCAGTAGCGTACTCCTTCAGCGGCGTGCTGTGACGATTCTCGGCGGTGGACTGCACATAGTCCACGATGGGGTCGTACTGGCCCATGCCAAAATACTCCCGCTTGTTGTTCTTGCCCATGGGGCCGAATTCTCGGTTGAACTCGCCCACTTGGTAGTATGGGAGCTCGAGTTTATGCGCGGCGGCAATAAACGTCTCCTTGTCGCCCTCGCCAGCGGCTCCCTGACTGAACAACGGGTAGTAATAGTCTGGCCCGTAGAAGTTATAGTACATCGACAAGATAAGCGTGGAAAAGTGTTTTTCCTTATCGATCATCATCTGGCCTGTCTCACTCAGCGCTTCAGGGATCGCGCCCTTGAGGTCATGATACGAAATCAAGAAGGGGTCCAGCGACTTGCCGCGACCGTCTCCAGGGAAATAACTGTTTCTCACCTGGTACGCCTTATCCACCGTGATGCCAGCAATGTCGTAATAAAGGGGCGAAGTCAGCCGGCGCCACAAGTCGGGCCACATCACCATACGCGACGACTTGAAGGGTTCATTCACGAAAAGGATGTCCGGGTTTTTGATCGGGATGTTATCGGCATCCAAATAGAGCACGTTTTGGAACGACGACACCAAAAGGGCCACGTTTTTCAACTGGAAGCCGCCGATCTTCAGCATCACCGATGCCGGCACAAAGTCCTCAATCACTTTACACTTGGCGTTCAATTTGGGCAAAATCGTGTTGCACAAGTCGATATCGAAATCCTTCTTTTTGGGGATGAGGACCTCCACGGGCATCACCGAGCCCAAAGACCGCAACACAGAAATCGACGTTAACACTAACTGGTTGTATTTGCCGCCGCCAAGGTAGATGATACCGTTGCCCTGCATATAGCCGTGCTTGGCGCCGTACTTCAAAAGATTCTCGGGCGCAGCAGTTTTCATGTTCTGCAAGTACTTCTCGTGGGCGCTTTTCAACGAGCGCACCTCGTCATCACTAAGCCTAAAGAAGTACTTCAAGTATTCGTAGGTCCGCACAGGCTCATTCTTGTATTGCTCACGCAAATGGCCGCCATAAGTGGGCATTTTCCCGTTTTTCGTGTGCGGGAACTTATCCTCCTCTAGCGCCTTCCGGTAGTGTTCATCAGTATTGATACCCCTCACGCTGGGCTTACACTCGTCAAGGTGTTTCATGATTTCGTCGAAAAAAGAAATGAACGTTGTTTGGAAATCGGCATACGCAACAATCGGGTTTTTTTCGTTTTTCTTTGTCTCGCTCAAATCTTCTTTTTCAGTATCTGTTTTCGCGTCCGAAGACTCAATCGATTCGCCTTCATAGGGAGCGATCTCGAATATCGTAAACTCCTCTTTTTCCTGTCTCGCAAACATCTCGCGGATCTTCAGCGTTTGCGCGTCTTTCTCGTCCCACACAGCACCCTCCAGGCGGCTAACCACCAACAAGCCATTATTTCTATCGTCGTAGTACGGCCTGTACACTGCTTTTTTGATTTTCACCAGGGCAGACAGGTCTTCGCCAACACTGCTGCCGGTGCCCGGAACTGCCGAAACGAGTTTTTCGAGCGAAACTTCAAACTCGCCCGACCTTGACTTTTCGTAGAAAAAAAACGAGATGTTGAGAACCACCACGAGGAGAAGCCCGGCAAAAATGAGCCGAGTCGATTTCTGCGACATCACCTGCACCGCCATTGTAAACAAGAAAATAAATGATTTCTATGAATGGATCTAAAAGTGTAATTTTGGGGTTTCCAGTATGATTATGACCGATGGTATAGATAGCCAATGCGTGTATGCTTGAGAATATGTGCCGTTAGCAACCAAAGTCCCCAGATGCCTGTAACAAACCACTGAGCAGGCCCTTAATATCCAGGCAGGTGTGGAAAAATATGCTATTTCCTCAGTGGTGGAAAAGGCTATGGATATTATATGCTCGTAAAAAAGATCACAGGGGTGCAAGAAAGCCTTTCGTCTTTTTTCGTGGTTTTTCTTTGGGCCCTGTGCGTAATCGGGATCTCGCACTGGAATGTGCGCGTTCTTCACTGGCGTCCATGAGCCGCACTTGACAATAGAGATTACGAGCCCGTTTGGTTATGTGGTATTTATGTGCAGTCTACTACATGAAATTGGGGTTTGTCAAGAATTGATCCTGACAAATTTTCGTGTATTTAATACTCTCAGGGGATAATCAGTGGACGGAAGTTCCTGAAACTATGATCCATGAGGCTTCAATTGACTGTTTGATAATGTGGCGTTTGAAGTGTCACACCTGGGGAATTGCGAGAGCCGGATTTGGGAATGCCAGCGATGGGGCTACCGCGTCCGGCAGCGTGCAGAATATACTGTACATATCTCAGCCGTTTGCGCGCGTCGCGTTTGCTATTGTTCGAAAGAATGGGTTGGTTTCATTCGCCAGGGCATCTATTTGGACGTTTCGCTGCTATTCTCTCTTAAACCTTCTGTCTGTGCGAACAATGGAATCGACAAATACTAATTTAAGGCTTTGTTTGATGAGCGCGGGGCGGTTTTGTTCTTTTTGTCAGCCCAAGCAAGAGGCGTGTGGTTACCCGCACCACTATTCAAGCAGCTGATTCCATCAAGACACTTTTGTAGCGTGTGATATTCGATTGTGTCACCGTCACGGTATTTGCAATAGAAATACACAGATGTGCGTCTACGGTGTCACGAGAAGCTATTTTCTGGGTCATTCAACTGGTCATTTCTTTTGGTATTAACGCATTTTTGCATAGAAACGGGCGATTTAAGTGAGTCTCCATACGAGATTAGGGTTTACATATGCACATCGCCACAAATACGGGTCAAAAGCGATTGTTTTACTTCTGTAGATATCGAGAATCACACGCCAGGTTGGGCTTTGCTGAAAATGACACAACGCAGTGTTTTGGTGTGATGAGTCGTGAGAGGCATGTGCTTTATGCTCACACAGGAACAAGGACCCTTACATGCCATAAGTATTATTGTTTCGCGTGTGATAATCAACAAGATATAGCTTTAAAGCGATAACGATATAAATACTGAAACTGAATTTGCCTTTGATTATTTCGCGGGCGCAGTAACTCGGGGGAAATATCATTACCTAACCAAATTAAGGCCACATATGACGGCCCATGATTCATGATCTCACTAATCCTGTTTCATAAACACAACTTAACATTTTGCTCCAAGGAAGTATGAAAATTTGAATGGTTCAAGTGTTCGCAAAGGTATTGCCGAGCAGGGGCCTTATAATCAATCCACTAGTCTATTACCGTAGCAATATCTCGTGGCGGAGGAATGTATTTGGTACATCTCGAGTGTTAATCCACCCGTTTTAGACCGCTTAATTCTCTCTCAGATCCAGTCATGAGCTGTTTTTTTAAACAAAACGTTTTTTTTTTTTTCTTTTGATTTCCTTTTTCTTTCCGCTTCTCGTTGATCTTCCAGGGTATTAATATAAGACTTGGAGGTTAACTTTTGATGATCTAATATCAATACCCTTCTTGCCCTCAACCTCACATTCTTCACTAAATACTCATTCACCCTGTTTCACATAAAAAATGGAGCGAAGATAGGTCGGAATGGGAAAGCGACTTGGTATTTGGTCATGAATTGACGTATCTACCCCATCAATTTCCAAAAAAAAAAAAAAAAATACATAATTCGAACACATATACAATATGGGTAGAGGGACGTAGATTGGCCGCAATCTGACCATGGCGTATTGACTACCTGGTGAATCTATGGTTCTTCACATTGGACCGGTATTCTGACTCAGAGCATGGAATGCACACTTACTCGAACGTAATAATTAAATTTTCAAAATCAAAATTAGAATAGTGATTTGTTCACGGCACTCATTCGTAAACTTTTTGCCTAGTCACGTGACGCTCTTTGTTTTTGGGTTTTGCATTTTGCCATCACTTGCCTCCGCACTGATCGATTGCAGTCTCCAGATAACCCACGCAGCGCGGACTCCGGAGCCACATCCAGCCAGGATTCTCCCACCATCTGACTTTTGCATACTGCACTATCAATATTGGCTGTTTTTTAAAATTTATGAGTTCAAGCATCTATCAAAATCTCGTAATTAACCTCTTTTTTTTCCTAACGATACGGTCTAAAGGAATTGATGGTCCCCTTGTCTCGAACCATTATGCACTCTAGCACAGCAGTTGCGGAGGCTCGGAGGCTCGGTGGCTCTTAACTAGTGTACAGTGTAGACAGACGCAGCAACAAGAGGCTCCAAAGACCAGGCAAATCATCATAAACATCGAGATTAAATACGAAAAAATCCCAAAAATCATAAAATCGATATATTTTGCAAAACTTTATCATGTCTGACGACTCGGATTTTTTCCCTGATATCGAGCAGGACAACAACCCGCTGTTTTACAACACCACGGCAAACTCGGCGGCAAACAGCGCCCATAATCTGCCTCAAAACATGGCTTCAACCACCCAAAACGCCCAGAAACTCCAGGAAAGCTTTGTTGATTTCGGCGCCGAATCCTTGGTGAAAAGCTCACTCGGGCTCTCTCAAAAAATCAAGAAAATGCTTGCCAATCCGCGGCTAAATATCGATGTGATTCTGAGCGAGCGTTTAGGCAATAGTGCCGTGGTAGTATACTTGATAGAGCTCAAAGTCGGACAAGGCCAGCCGGGAGGCGATTCAGTTATTGTGAAAAGACGCTATTCCGAGTTCAAACTGCTCAGAGACAATCTCGTCAAGCTCTTTCCTACGCTGATCATCCCGCCAATCCCCGAGAAACATACTCTTCTCACATACTTGATAAACTCGCTCGACAACGCCAAGGAGCTTCTGGTGATTGATGTGCGCAAACGGTACTTCAAAAAGTTTCTACAGGACGTCGTTTTCGACGCCAACCCGCTTCTTAAAAGCTGTCCTTTGCTCCTCAAGTTCTTTGACCCCAACTATGAGCTTTCGTGGGAAAACGCCATCAACGAGCCGCCCGTGAGCTTGCTTCCTCAGAACCTCCTCTTGGCCAACCCGAATAATCCCACCGATCAGAACGGACTCTACCTATTACTACCTTCTGTGGCCGGGTTTGACGTCAGCTCCCCAGACAATTTGCACCTGTTGGCCAAAATCAATCTGGATTTGCATAAACTACACAACGACGTGAAGGTGTATAATTTGAAAGAGACACACGCGCTGGAGCTTCAAGAGTATGAAAACTTCTTCGGCGACATCCCTCCCCAGCTCATAGCGTTCGAGAAAAACGTGCACCAGAACATCAAGGTACTAGCGGACCTACACAAGTTGAATTCCCGTAATATCCGCAACTTGAAACAGATGATTGATGTTTTGATTGAGCTCGGCGGCAATCTCAACAATTTCTCCTTACAGATCCATGAAATGGTCACGCAGGACAATAACCAGCTTTCGTTGGTGATTGAGAAGTTCGGCTCCACTATGGACTCCGATTTTCTCAACTTTGAGCATTTTCTCCACGATCACGTGATTCCGGAATGGGAGGAGCCCGTCAACCAGTTTGCCCAGTATTACATGCTGGCGCTACAATTGGTGAAGTTCTACAAGTACAAGCTTTTGCAGTACAAGCTCTTGTACAAGCTCAAGTTTGCGAAAATCCAAGAGCTTTCCAACTCGACTCAAAACCAGGAGTCGCTCAAGCATCTCAAAGACTTGAACATAAATAGTCCTTCAATCAGCTCCGCTATAGAGCGAATTGAGTCGAAGAATAGGGCTAAGCGGTCTTTGGGTGGGAAAAAGTCGTGGTACGGGTTGTTTGGCGGGAACAAACCGACATTCTCCTTACCTGAGGAGCACCTCCATGACAGGCTGGCGCCTGTTTCTGATGAGGCAAGCGCGTTTCCGTCACCACAGATGAAGAGCAGTTTCCAGCACCGTGTGCAGCACATTGAGAAGGAGTTGAACAAGCTCGACCAGCTAATTGGGTTGTTCAATGACGACATGAACAAACTCACAGAAAACTTGGAGATCAACTTCCAGGAGTACACGACGAAAATGGAAAAAAAGTGGTTGGTGGTGATGATTGACTTGACAAGGGCCGGTAAACAGCTTTTCAGCGAAAACTTACAGAATTGGACTGACTTGAAGGCCTACGTCGAGCAATCATCCGATGAATTGAGCATGGATCGTATTGCCGACACCTTGGAGCAGGCATGAGGAGATTCAGGCTTAAACCAGAAAGGTTGCTGGCTGATTTCACGAATAAACAACCTATATCATTTTCTGACTGGCTCAGCCGGTAGCAGCATGGGCATGAAGGGAACAAAACTCCCAATGTTGATAAAATTTTTTGCCTTCACTTGGGGAAAACAAGATCAGCACGATTTGCAGCGGTTTTGACCCTTTTGGCAAAATACGCGTTTACGAGACTCGAAAATCTTTAAGCATATTTACAAGAATTGTCTGGCTATGGGTGGTCCTGAGTCCTGACTACAAGTCTCGCTGCTCTGTGCAGCCATATATCGGTCGGTGAGCAAAATGCACATTACAAAACGCGCTGTTGAAACCGGAAAAAAAGGGAACAAAAACACACACAGACTAGTTTCTCGCAAATGAGCAAATAGTTCAATTGTTCGAAACTCCAGGACTGGTTATTTGCCAATTGTCGATCCCACCAAAATTGTTTGTTCGCTGCACCTGTTTCGGCCTGCACACGACCTGTCAGTGCGTTGCGCGCGCGCTCGCCACACAACGGGCCAAAATGGCCACTCCTCTCCAGTCAGCTCCGAATAATCTTTCAACACCTAACTCAAAACATCACACATCTCTTCTGCCATGTCTGCAATGGATATTGACCAGGACTTGGCCGCCGTATTGACCGACTTGCGGGAAACTGTGGACAATGCCGACATCGCGCAGGTGCTATATCAGTTGGAAGACTACTACGAGCGCAAATTATGGAACCAGTTGGCGATCTCGCTCGAGGAGCTCTACAGCATTCCCGAGAGTAAGCAGGGCGACTTACGCGCGCAAATCTTCACCCGCTTTTTGGCGCAATTCCAAAATAAGCTCAACCCGATCAAAGTGGTTGATTTGTTGTTGCAGTCGTTCGACGAGCCCAGCACATGCTTACAGAAATTGGGCGAGTTGGAGCAGTTGCTCGTGGGCGAGCTTACTAAGAAGCTCTCTTCAAGAAGGGTGGAAAACACAGAATCTGCCATCGCCGACGACGAGGCAATCGTCTACGTGCGTTTGCAAATCGCACGCTATGCCTTGCTTATGAATGATCGTTCCCGGGCGGAGGAAATCTTGGAAGCCGCAAGCGAGAAGTTCGACACCACGTTGCAGAATGAATACTCGCTGAAGATAAACGCGGCTTTTTACTTGACCAAATGCCAGAACTATAAAATCCGGGAGAACTATAACTTGTTCTATACTAACGGCTTGTTGTATTTGTCGTCGCTTGACACGCCATTGTTCCCCGAGGAGCGTTTGGCATTCTGTCATGACCTCTGCATCGCCGCGTTGTTGGGCGACAAAATCTACAACTTTGGTGAGTTGATTCTCCACGACATATTGACCACTATCGCCGCGCCAGAGAGCGAGTACTTTTGGTTGTACAATCTCATCCAGACCTTGAATGCAGGCCAATTGGAGAAGTTCACAGAGTGGCTGAAGGAGGCCTTTACGCGGTCGCCGCAGCTCGCTCACCACAAGCAGTTTTTGCACGAAAAAATTGTGATCATGTCGTTGTTGGAGTTGATCTCCACAAAGCTGTCCAGCGACAAAAAGATCCTGTTTGCCGAAATCTGCTCGATCACGGGAACCGCGGCCGACAACGTGGAGTTCTTGATCATCAAGTGCTTCTCGCTCGGCTTGATCAAGGGATTCATCAATCAGATTGAACAGGTTTTGGTGGTCACGTGGTTACAGCCCAGAATCTTGAACCTCGACCAGGTCAAGACTTTGTACAATCACGTGGTCAACTGGAATCAGAAGGTGGAGAAACTCACGGCGGAAGTTCGCGCAGACGGCGGCACTGTGTGGGCAGGTGTTTAGATTGTTCACATGCACGATTCACGAAGTGCGGTAAGCGAGTCTCTGGCGAACGCTTACGAGTCATTAACCTATCTCTTTTCGGCATGTGGGAATCGACATTTGTAGAGCTATTCATAGTAGAAGTTCTATATGTCAAGAATGGGGAAGGCCACTAGATCAAAATAGTAATCTAAGATTATGCAATTTGAATAAAGTGAGTTGGATTTAGACTTGCGCCCACTTAGGCTACATGCGGAAATGACAATAATAATTGGTTATATATGTGGACCTAGCCAATCCCGAAATAATGAACTCCTTTTGAGATCTATAGTGGCTTGTGGGAGCTTTTGAAAATTTGTAGCAAAGCAAAAACTCCGGATATGTTCATATGTGACAACGGATTCTTCTTTACATTCATTGGTATATACGCTTTGCGTCGAGCTTTCATGGTGATCTGTTATCGAGACTCGAGCTTTGCTTCGGTGCGTCATTCTTCTTGCCATCGTCCTCAAAATCCTCATCGCCAAGCTCAAACAATGTGTTGCTTGCGGCAGGTGCGACTTCATGGTCCACATCATGGTCAGCTTCCTTGTACTTAGGAGGATCTTCCTGAGGTATGCTCAGGTTGTTCAACTCAAAGCTATCTCTTTGCTGGTTTTCGTCGTCACTGTGGCTCATCAAAGAAACATCATCCAACTCAAACTCATGCCCGTGTTGGTAGCCGGTGAACGCACCCTCTCCTTCCTCACCTTCCCCAGTGGAAAGCTGTTGCGAAACAGCCAACATGTAACTTGTCTCGGTAGGCCTCCACAACCATGCTACGCCCAAGAAAATGCCGAAAAAGGCAATGCTAGGCCAGAAGTCGATGGCGAAATACGTACCCTTCCAATTTTGTTCGACAAGCTCACTGCTCGATAAGCTCAAGAGGAAGAAGCTGGAGAGAACAAGGCCGCCAGTGGTGATGAAAACTGAAAGCGATATGATGCGGAACAAGTTTTGGTATAATTGCAACTTGATGACCTGACGCTGTTTGTGAAGGTTGGCTGTGGTTTGCCGAATTGAAGTCAAAATAAGGAAATAGTACGCAGTGAACGTGAGTGAAATCGGAATGATGAACGCAAGTTGCCAAAGACTGACATTCTCAATGTCGTTATCGATTCCGGCAGAGTTGGAGTTCGAGTTCAGTCCGCTTATCGTATAGCTCCCCACCAAGTATAACATGGATGCGGCAAAATGTATCCCGGCAAGGATCTTACACTTGAGCATAATTTTCTTCGACAACTTCAATGAAACAACACCGTAGCCCAAGCCAATCAACAAAAGCAAAAAGAACGAAAAGGTGAGCTTTGCTGAGCTCATAATCGACATAAACACGACGTAGAATCTCACAAACCAGTTCGATCCGACGGTTCTGTTCTCCAAATCGTAGTATGACCAAACTACAAGCGTATCAAATGTCAAAAAGCCAAGCATAGCAAGCAAGTATCGCTGCAAGGGCAAAATCTGATTTTGGTCCCGCTTTTTAAAAAACTGAAATCCGTATAAGCCCAATGTGACTGCATAAAACACGGTCAAAATACCATACGCGGGCAATTTAGGTATTTCGGAGGCACTCAAATTGCCAAAAGCATTCTGAAAATTCACAAAGCCCTTATATTTTGGGCCAGAGATGGTCGAAAAGGTCGAGACACAGTAATAGCCTGTTTTCGTCACAGGGTAAGTGAGATTCGCAAAGCCCAATTGGGTCATTTTCGATATGTGAATAGTTGTATTCGTGATGTCGCCACCAGCAATAAATGATCCATAGTCATCCTGGCCACATACGCCGGCCTGCAATGCAACGTCGTCACATATGTATTTCTTCCGGTTGGAATCAGGGAGGCGCACGCCAAGCTTATCCAAATCCTTGTATTCAAAGACAACGTAGCTGACCTCTATGTCCTCGTATTCAGTCGGATTTTTGACGTCAAACTTGTGATCCTTGAATTGATCGAGCTTGATGCTGATATGAGGCAGCTTGTTGCCGCCCCAATCATGCTTAGCATACATGCCCTCGCACACCTGGCTATTCGAGTGATTATCAAGCACGATCCTGTTTGCGGTTGCAACGCCAAGCGTAGCCAAAGCCGTGCATAAAAGAAGCATATTTGGGTGTTTCAAGCGGAGCGTAGTGACTTGATTATAAGTGACGTTTTCCTCTCACCACTAATATCCCGCACCTAGCATGGCTGTGGCGGCACGTGACGCAACACGCGAGTCTGTGCCGAACTTCCGGGGTACTTGCGCGGGCGGGCCGTCCCCTTGTGGAGTGTACACGCCCAGACTAATATTGTTGCGGGACACGGCTTCGGGGAGAAAATAGAAATGAAGAGAGCAAAAAAATAGCAATAGAAAACCAACAAAAATTATTACTTGAGTTCCTCGAGCCTCTGCACGAGCTTGGCCTCGACGTCTGTCCAATTGTCCACCAAACCCTTGTAGAAAGAAATCTCCTGATCGCAGAGATCCAGCATGGCCTGCTTCATTTGAATCTTGTTAAAGCGATCCCAATTGGGGTATTCCTCATTGATGATGCGGCTTGTCAAACTGTTCACCAAATGCGTTTGCTCGGTGATCTCATTCTCGAGATGCGCGATTTTCTGTTGTAAGCGGTGCTTCTTGCCCTCCGCGTGCGACGATCCAATATGAGGTGTGGCCAGCGTAGACAACGTATCCTTGATCAATTGCGTGGTGTTATTCACAATGCCTCCACTGTTTGGTCCAATCAAAGTTGGGTTTGGCGGAGCTCTATGCGGCGTTTCGTTTGTGGTTGAGCCGCCAATATTAGCCAAATCACCCTTGGCCTTGGATAAGTAGTCTTCCAACACTTGCAAATCGATCTTCTTATTGTGATGAAGCTCAATCAAGCTCGATAAACGCGCGATGTATTTAGCGCAGTCCTTGAGGGACACCAAAAACAGTTCGTCAATGTAACGACCTAAAGTGGCCCAATTCTCCAGAAAGAACAGAAGCAGTTCTGAGAATATCTTGAAATTACTGGTGGCGCCGGCATTCGTGCTGGTAAATGAAGCATTCGCATCAGGGTCCGCGTTATTCTCGTGTAGCGCAGCCAATTTGTTGATTTGTGTCAGGAACAGCTCGTAGTCGTGCTTCAAATCGTTGTTTTTCCGGTTAAGCTTCAGAAAAATACGGTCCAATTTGACGAGGTTCTCATAAAGCTTTTTCAACTTGTCACTAATCTCGAGGATATCCCTGTTAGTTTCTTTCTTGTGCTTTGAGGGCGTGAAGAAGTTCATGATAGTCTCGGTCAAAATATCCTCGTTCATGACTTTACCCACAAGCAGACCGTCATCGTCGCCCTTCGAGATCTTGAGGTTTTTCGTGAACGTTGCCCATTCCGAAGAGTCGCTCACAAAGTAATGGAATACAGACAGTTGCGAGAGTAACTTATGCTGGCAGATGAAGGTGACGAACCGGTCCAACGAGTTGAGCCTCTTGTGCACAAACGCCGTACTGAAAGTATCCCCCGTGAGGTACTTGAAGTTCAGCTTTGCAGGTAGCGGAGGCACAAGTAATTGTGGGAAATCACTTACCAAACAGTCGTGCAAGAACCGGAAATCGCCATATCTACGACGCACCTTGACCGTCGTCTTCTCAGATGAATTGTTTGCCAGTAGCCGCAAGATCTCTGGGTGGTCGGTTTCACTGGTGACAAGGTACGATATGAATGGCTTTGAATTGCCGTCCCGATCACTAATTGGGTTGCTCACGCGCAGCGTGATCGTATAACGCGCAAACGCATCTTCCATCTGTTTCTGGTCACTGATTTCCTGGCTGGCGACATGCTGAGCGCGTAATGACGGGTTATACGAGGTTTGGTCGTTCTCGATTGTGGCGTTCTCGTCCGGTCCGGCACCATAACTCTCGCGTGATTCTGAGATGACTCTCGAGTCAGTATTCAAAGCCTCGACGGCTGCATTAGATGATGTATGTGTCAAGTTTGCATTCGGCGGCAAGTCTCCATAATTAGCCCCCAGGCCTGTCAATTTGGGGCTATTTCGGGCCTCCTTCTGGTGCTCTGATGGATGGTCATAAGCGCCTTGGTGAGGCATCTTTTCGCTCGTAGGAATCTCCCCTAAGTGCTTGGCAGACTCTGGCATTTCCGAAGCACTTTCTTGCGTTGCATACTCATGATCCCTGGCCTCCTTACAGTCCTCAGCGGTATGTTCGGAAACATGGTCGTGTTGCGCCGATACTGCACGATTTCCCAGCTGCAAACTCGACAGATCTGGTGAATCTGCTGCACCAATTGTAGGCGACCCCTGGCGGCTAATTTCCTCCTCGGAAATCGCCGTGTGCTGCACTTCCAGGGATCCTATAGAAGTCAGAGCGGCGATTTCGCTGGTCTCAGTAGCTCTGGGTGCAGGCTCGTCCCTATCCCAATTCACAGACGTGAAAGGCTCATCCAGATTCATGAGGCTTGATTTATATAAAAATGTGTTTGTTTGATAATGAAATGCCGTGGTTTTCGGTGGCAATTGAGTTGTCTGTATATGGTATTGGTGTTATCAGGGAGCTAGGTAAAGGCAAAATGGTGGAGGAGGCGGCCACGCGCGCCAAGGCTCAACTGCGTGGGGAACCTCTGGGGCAAGGTGAGGGTTATCTATCTTTCTTTATGGTTAAAGATAATACAGTTTGGCCTGCTTATGACAATGTTGATCGAAAGTAAAAATTGTTTTGCAAACTGAAAACCATCTTGAAATCTTTGACTTTTATCTCCCGACTTGCCCTTCCATGAGAAATCTACGTGTAATCATTCTGGTCCTCTCCTTTAGGAAGTGTTCCATCCCATGATCATCCAAGCAGGTCTAACTATAGAAAAAATTGAAAAGTAAACATGAACACTTGAGGTTTTACGCTGAGATAAATTTTAACTCTCATTCGTGATACTAGGCCCAAAAACCCTATACTGACTAAATTGTAGCTTGCAGCAGCCACGTCATCAAAAAGCTATGCGCCTTGTCTACTTACCCATATCCCAGACCAATAGTCATGTGTGAGAATGAGAGATCACTTTTGCGTGATGATTATCAGAACATTATGAGCGGTTGCTCCAAAAAAAACAGTTTACTCTCTGGTACGCAAATATTGCATCTTATTCGTTCCATCTTAGAATAGGCCGTTGGCTTAATTCGGCCTAGCAGTCTAACTACATGAAATTCTGCCTTTCCCCTCCTCATACCCAGGAGGGACAACTCTATTGTTGTACGTGGCTAGATGCATTCGAATGCTACGACCTAAAGTTTACGCTACCGTCGACTTTTACAAAGTTACAAATTTACACTTTTACAAATTTACAAAATTACAATTCTAGCGCTTTTACATTTTTTTTACACTCTAAGCACCTCTACGCTTTTACCACTCTACCTTTACCAGCTAATAAGATTGCTATATCTATGTTTTTTTACTTGTGTGCCTATAGTGTTTCGAGACATGCCCACGTCTCAGGCCGTGTTTCACTATTAAGTTCGATGACCAGGCACGGGCTAGAGCCTGACCTTATCCGCTCCCTTGAAGGATGAATTTGAATCTGTCTAGTTATTGGTTGCTTTGGGGTCCCACACTTTTTATTCGAATAAACAAATGTGAAGAAAAAAGGGGACATCCTTAGCCTTTTATAGTCACGAAATTTTATTGTTTTACATACATTAAAAGATCTTGCATGGTTGCCGGAGCTGTGTTCCAGCCAATGTAACGGCGAACAATAAACGTGACAATGCTGAAGAAGGTGAACGCTTATTGGGCGAGATTTGGAACAATGATGTTTGCAATGCTAAGAAATTTCTGAGCTTGACTTGATAAGGTCAGATTATGGCGAATTGTTAATGAGATGATCTTCATGATTATGTATATTTGTGCAGAATATTAGTTTTACTTCATATAGTTAAATTGAACTGGTGGCCATTTAAATGAACCCTTATTGTGGCTGCAAACAGTCGCATTGACCTGCCAGATTGGCTCTGCGGTTTTGGCCGTATTTTACGCTACTTTCCACTAAGTACATGATCTATTGTCAAAAAAAAGTATTCTTTTTTTAACTCCCCAAAATGGACCGAATCCAATGGCGTTTTTGAGTGGATCGGCTATTGCCGAGATACCATTTCCCCAAAAAAGGTAATTTTGAGCAAGTTAATCTTGTAGACGTGGCGCCTGGCCCCTGAGAAACCACGTTTGACTCACTACAAGCTAGGGCCACAATTCTGATTGGATTTCATTTTTTGGTTTTCAGTTTTGTTATCATACTTTGAGGCAATTTCTTCATGATTATCTGATGCATACATATATCTGGGTATCTCTCTCTCGAGGCCCACTGAGATGACGAGCCCTGTCACATGGTGCATGATCACTTCAAGAAAACAAAAAGCTTCGTGGTTTTTCTCTCCTTGGTCAGATTTATAACGCAAAAATGAAAAATGAAAAATGAAAAAAATGAAAAAGTACAGCCTCACGTGAATACTTAGGTGACTGATAGACGCGTCCTGCTCTTCACCAGAAGGCGGCTGTGTTGGATTTTATGCAACACCGTGTTTAATGCGCTAGCACACAGGTAATTACAATTGATGGAGTGCCCAGGTTTTATAGTGGTTCAACCCAATATGGCTTGGGTCTACGTCCACGTATCTATTTTATATAGTCTATCTGACGCTTAAGGGAAGAAAAGATCTCCTTTTCTTTTTTGCCGCTGTGAAAATATTTTCTCGCAGTGGTCGCACTCTCGTAAAAAACCAACAGGCTGGCAGGCACGCTGGTTAGTCATGAACATGGGCGCGCGCGAACAGACACCATTGTTCTTTTAGCAACTGTCTTCATCTCACCAATGGCTAATGTCACCATTGTCTTATGGCAGACGTGGTGAGGGAGATTTTTCCAGCCTTCCCATGGATAAGTATTCTTTCTTCTTTTTCTTTTTTTAGTATGAACGCTTAGCTGCTTGAAACCAAACACATGGCCTAAGCTTATACTGCACTCACGATTACCCTTTTTGCAATAGGTTCTCGAAGAATACAACCGACGGGGTGTTTTTTTTTTTGTGAAGTCCTTTGATGATTTTAGCCCTGAACACAACCAGTGAAACGAGGTTATTTTGATCGATGTTGGATTCCAGGGTCAGAACTGAACGCATTAGCGTGCCTGGCGCTAATAGTCATGCAGACGTCTCCGTCTCCGTCTCAGGGGAGTCTCGAAGAAGTCCAAATATTCTTGCGGATCGCTCGGCGGCTGAAGCGAATCCACTTGTCAGAATATGTTACTCATATAACGGCACAAACACTGGCGCTCATGAGAATGGTACAGACCATGATATTCACATCACAAGAGCCAGCGCTAATTCTACACATGGCCAGAGTGAAGGGAAATGCGACTCTGTAGCTCTCGGTGCTATTGAGTCTCGTCACAAGCGGACAGCCAATGATAATAATGTGGGTTCAAAAAAAAGAAAAACCCGCCGGTCTCATCAAGCGGACGTTCCACCAGAAAGCCCGTTGGCAAAGAGCTATTCTTCTGCTGATACTCTCAGACATGGCTCGTACCCTGATCATTTGTCTCCCGGCAACTATACAGTTGTTTCTTTGAAGAAAGAACCTAGCAATGTTTCAGACGAAAGACCTGTTAGCTCTTCCAAGAAGCCCGACTCGGCTAATCCGCTGGAGGAAACTGCTGACGAGGAGGAACTTGCATGTAAAGGACTAGAGCGATTCTGTTTGGAGCGAGAGTCCCAATTACTCAATCCTGGCGAGTCGTCACTTGAGGAGCTCGTTGTGCGGTCAAATTTGTCCATGCTCGAGTTGATGCGCAAAAGGGATACGCTCAGGTTCGATCCAGGGCTAATTTGCCTACCACTCTCGCGGTTTGCACCCCACTACGAAGGTGGCCTGCTTGACCATACCCCCACGTACGTCAAGAGTAGAAGCACTCAAGATTTGGGAATACAGAGTTTGAACACTACTATCGTGCCAGTTCGTGCCGCTCGAATAGCTGTGCTGATGAGCGAATCGTTGGATCCGAGCAATCTTCATCATAGTCTGCCACAAGACTTGGATAATTGCGCGGCCACTCTTGAGCTGCGAAATGATCACCAAGTGGACGGTAAGTCGAAATCTCAACGTAAAAAAAACGATTTACACCTTCCCAGCGAAGTATGCGCTGATGATATAGCGCAGAGGTCGCATTCTACGAGAACAAATGCAGTTGATCATGATTTGGATGCTTCAGACCATGAAAGTTCCACGCAGCCTACGATTGGGAGGCCTTTCGTTCTCGATCTCTTATGCCGAATGTGCTCAAGGACATGTGTATCTTTAAGTCATTTGACTACTCATATGAGATCTCATACTGGTGAAAGGCCATTCGCATGTGCCGAATGTGATAAGAGATTCTCACGTAAGGGCAACTTGGCTACTCACATGAGACGTCACACTGGTGAAAAGCCATTCGCGTGTGCGGATTGTGATAAAAGATTTTCACAAAGTTGTGCTTTGACTATTCACATGAGATCTCACACTGGTGAAAAGCCATTCGCGTGTACCGAATGTGATAAGTCATTCTCACAAAAAATACATTTGACTACTCACATGAGATCTCACACTGGTGAAAAGCCATTCGCGTGTGCGGATTGTGAGAAGAGATATTCACACAGTCGTGATTTGACTATTCACATGAGATGTCACACTGGTGAAAAGCCATTCGCGTGTACCGGATGTGATAAGACATTCTCACGAAGTAGTCATTTGACTATTCACATGAGATCTCACACTGGTGAAAAGCCATTCGCGTGTACCGAATGTGATAAGTCATTCTCACAAAAAAGTCATTTGACTACTCACATGAGATCTCACACTGGCGAAAAGCCATTCGCGTGTGCGGATTGTGAGAAGAGATATTCACAAAGTGGTGATTTGACTATTCACATGAGATCTCACACTGGTGAAAAGCCATTCGCGTGTACCCAATGTGATAAGAGATTTCCACAAAGTGGTGATTTGACTATTCACATGAGATCTCACACTGGTGAAAAGCCATTCGCGTGTACCGAATGTGATAAGTCATTCTCACAAAAAATACATTTGACTACTCACATGAGATCTCACACTGGTGAAAAGCCATTCGCGTGTGCGGATTGTGAGAAGAGATATTCACACAGTCGTGATTTGACTATTCACATGAGATGTCACACTGGTGAAAAGCCATTCGCGTGTACCCAATGTGACAAGAAATTCTCCTACCGTCGACTTTTGGCTGTTCATATGAGTTCCCACACTGGTGAAAAGCCATAGACATTCACTGGCTGTCTGGAAAAGAATGCCACAAGAGGGAATTTGGTGTGACACTCAGAAATTCACACTCACGTATGATTATGCGCGTGTTCCGATTGTCAAAGAGTATGCTCGAAAGAACAGTTTGGTGGACAAAGAGGGTAGGTTACATTGGCGATACGATGAAAATCAGTCCCCGTGCCCTGGTTGATCCTGAGATAATTGTCAGAGAAAGTCAGAAGCTTCAAAGCCCATTTGCATCAATTTTCAGGGAAACTCCAAAGCTTTTGCCTCTTATTCTCAAATTCTGGCAATGCCAAGTCTAACCGTACTCATGAGATGCGGTGTTGTTCAGTTGAATTGTCATCAATTCTCAGCCTGTCTTGGCTGCCTCATAGAACAACATTCACTACTTGACTAAGTCATCGCCATCGGCAAAGCTAGCTTTGTGTTAATTATGTTGACAATTGAATCATATGTTGACTGTGAAGGGTTTTTGCATCAAAATCCTTGAAGCCAGGACGATTGAGTATTATCCGGTCAATCTTCAAGGATCGTATACCAATGATCGTGTGGGAGTCAACTGTCGATTGAGCAAAGGAGTGAGGAAACACATTAGGCGTGACTCGCCAGAAGACTTACTCTACAAATTACTTTTCTCGGGAAAATGCAAGCGCTCCTTAAATCTAATAACTCATTCACACACTCGATCCGTCTTGGCCTTTGCATCTTGCTTCATACCGAGCATGGGTTAATCCGTCTCGCCAATGCTCAAATCGATATCTTGTGTCAAGTTTTAAGCCTGCCAGGTCTGTGCTTACTTTTGCTGCTTTTCATGGTTATATGAGAGGTGAATTTATCGAAAGAAACCTCCATTGGGTAGGTTCGCTGGAACTGCATTCATACTGGAGACTAGTATGTCATGTCCTGCCAGTATTTATCACATATTCTATAAACAGAGGAAGAATTAGCCAGATCATTCCAAAGGACGCAAAGCGGGCAAAGCGGGCATTAGCAGGCAAGTATTCTTTCCAAGTGAAGGCGTGTTGTGTCCTCAATAAAAGACATCATAAACTGATTAGATTTCATCGAGCTATTCTCACCCCTCTCTATCCTGTATCAGTCTGATTCTGCCGGTCTGTTGAGTCTAATTCCGGACAGGTCTATTCAATTTAATTCTCCTGTAGTAGTCACCTCTCTTCATCTTAAGCCAGTCCCCACCTCGGTTCTAGATCACCAACCAGGCCGCCGTGCCGATTATGGCAACACCAATAACGGCGGTGATGATCGCCGCGCCAGCCTTGTCCTTAGCGCCCAAATGGAGCGGCAGCGCGTCGGTCTCTGCCAGGGAAAAGCCTGCGGCTGGGTTCCCAATCAGGGTGCCTCCAGTATCAGCGGTCAACGGGCCGGGTAAATCGGCAACACGCAAGTTTTGGATAACCTCCAACGCCAGCATCTGCTCCCCAAGGCCATACACGCCGTCCCATGTGCCGTTAGTCCATGAAAGACCGCACGTGTGGCCGTCAGAGCCGCCTGTACAGGACAGCCAGGCGGCTGCATTTGCCAGGTCCTGGAGCCACGCACGGATCTGGGTATACGTGTCCGGCACAAGGATCGAGGTTAGCCCTAAAAAGCGTGAGAAGTACGCCTTGAACGACCGCTGGTCGGTGTTACACGACAGTTTCGTCAGTGTCGGCAGCTGGCACGCGGCCTCATACATGATCTGCGCGTCCAGCGACTTGTTATAGAAAAACACCTGGGCTGCATGCAAGAGACTTTTCGTACGGTTGAGCCACTTGTCCTCCAAGGTGTAGTTGTAGAGGTACGCGCACCCTGCAAGCATGAGCCCGTGGTTATACGTCCACTGTAACTTGGTCACGGTCGTGCAGTTATCATCGATATTCACACCGTCATACACAAACCACCAGTCTCCCTCGGTGAGCAAGTTGACTCCGTACATCCAGTCAAACACCTTTTCTGCCCACTCGACATAAGTGTCGTTGCTGGTGTACCGTGCCAAGCGCGCGGCTATATGGAAGAGCGCCCCATTGGAAACAGTATTCTTATAGTCGTAGCCCGAGTTCCACTGGAAAATCTGCCACCGGAGCCCACCGCCACAATCCTTAGCGTCCCAGCGCGCACTCATGGTGTTGAACACGGCTTGCGCCAA
This sequence comes from Metschnikowia aff. pulcherrima, assembly GCA_004217705.1. Taxonomy (NCBI): domain Eukaryota; kingdom Fungi; phylum Ascomycota; class Pichiomycetes; order Serinales; family Metschnikowiaceae; genus Metschnikowia; species Metschnikowia pulcherrima. The sequence continues at coordinate 2,739,577 of CP034457.1, forward strand.
CGAAAGCCACGCCAACTTTGGGTCGTCCGGGTTCGAAAAGTTCTTTTCCGCGGCCGCCATCACGGCGATGCCCCAAAATGCCTGGTCATCGTTACCCTCTGTGGTCGATTGGTTGAGCGGAATGTAGTTATAGTCCTCGCCCACCTGGTACGTGAGCGCCGTTTTCGTGAGGTTCACGTAGGTATCGTTTTCCATGTAGTATGCATAGTCCACCATCGAGCCCCACGCGCCGCCGGCCTCCCACCAGTAGTAGGGCCACGTGAACATTCCGACCGTGCCTCCTTTCGTCGTGCCTTCATAGTAGTCAAGCAATCCCTCAGCAATAAGCGCTCCCGCATGTTTGATGCTGGTGGCATTATTGGTATCTAGACTGATCGCGTGCCCAAGCGTAGAGAGCGCCATCAACGGGACGAGAATCTGCGCAAACATGTTTCTGGGGGGATTGAGAGTTTAGGTGTTTCTGATGGTTTTTGATTTGAAGTTTTTTTTTTGCCGCTGAAAAAGTCAAAAAATAGCGAATCAAGCTGAAAAAACAGCCTAGGGTATATTTTTAGCCAGAGCTGTTCTAGGAACGGAGTAGAGATGTGGGTGCGGCCCGGGCGCGTGCGTGCGGGATTGGGTGTTGGGGTGTCAAGGTGTTTTTGTTTTTTTTTTTTTTTTTTTTTTTTTTTTTTTTTTTTTTTGGCTCGCCGTGCAGAATTTCGACCACCTCTCTCAGTACAAGCTGACTTATATGATACCACAACTCATGGAGAAATAAATTTAGCTGAGTTTTCCGGCTTTCACGTTGAAATTCGGGCAAATTTCGCCGAAATGGCCCAAAATTTGTTCCTGTGTTGTCTTTTTCTCACACCCTTTTAAGGACGCTACTTGTCCGAGTGGGCTCTTGCCTGCAGGTAAAAGACAAACCGGTCCGGTGCCATTCAAGAGCCGAATTTTAGGGACATTGACTAGTTTTTCTGCCTTTGCACTATTGATTCAGTGAATTGCGAAATCTGAATTACTGTATCTTTCTCAATTTGCAAACTGGCGTGACCATTGTTGCCTTCCCTCTTCGACGCGTCGCGTGCTGCGGAATCATCTGAAGGGGTGATAACTACTCAGTTCTAAGATCTGGCGCATTTTCCAACGCAAATACTTTTCCCAAACGGGACCAGACTTTGATTCCCTGATTAACTTAACATTCACAATTTCATATATGCACACATGTAATTCTAGCGGTTTTGTCAATTGGCTTGGCGTGTGGTGCTTTGCGGGCCATGACAAACCCCTCTTTCTACAACGCGGCATCACCAAATGTCTCAAAACTTTCTTATTTTTAGCGCGCGTTCGCGGCAACTGTATTTTACATCTCAAAGCCCTAGGCAGCAAACGCAGGGTCTAGCTCCCCCAGCTTCTGGTCCTCTGCAGGTTCGTCTTTGACACTCTCTCCCTCTGCGCCAGGCGCCTGATAAGTCTCGGAACTATCCGTGGACTGTGCAGGGTTTTGTGTCACAATTTCTGAATTGCCGTTTGCTGGCTGATCTGTGGGTTGTTCACTTTGTTGAAGCTCTAGGCTGCCCTCGACGCCCTGGACGGTCTCACCGTTTTGCAACGCCGTTGCAGATTCCAAAGCACCGACTGGGGCAATTGGGTCAGCGGAACCAATTGTTTCGGCATTCTCGGAGGTCCTAGCTTGCTCAGAAGGTCCTGCAAGAGCCTGTACAACACTGTGGTTGACTGCCTCGGTCTTGGTGGTCTCATCAGCGCGAGCCGCTGTAATCTGTTTCTGTAAACTGGCGAAATCGCGCACAAACTGGTCCTTTTCAATTGCAACATCAAGCAGGCCGTAAACCGTGAAAGGATCGTCAGCAAAAGTCAAGCCCTTCGCGCGCATCTGCTCGTCGATCGTGCGCAAAACATCGGGCGCGTACTGGGGCGCCGCTTTTATCGTCGTCTTCTTCATGATGATCAAATTGGTCTCGGCGATAAACGTCATGTCGATCTGGGTGCTTGCAAGTTCGGTCTGAGCAACGTAGCTGGTGCGGAGAGGTGGCGTCAACGTGTAGTGGTACTCTTGCGAGACCTTGGACACGATCGGGGCCGTGCCATTCACCTCCTGTACGTTATACACGCTGCGGGCAAATTGCATCGGAGCCAACAGGCCAAGCAATGGCTCGGCGTAGATCAGTGAAAACGCATCGAGCATCACTTTACGGAACTTTTCCTCGGACGCAACGGTGCGATTGTTGCTGAGCAGCTCCACAAGGTACAGCGCAAGCTCCAGAATGTATGTAACGCTGGGCATGTCCTTGTCGCGAACCACGGCGAGCAAAAACTCGTTGAAGTCCAGGTACACGTTCGGGCGAGCATAGGGGTCGGAGTAGCAGGCGCGGCACAAGCGGTACATCGCCAGCATCGAGTCCTGTGGGTCCAAGCCCGTGCTGCAGAGCTCACAGTGGGTCGCTGGCGCAAGTCGGGCGCGGTCCCCACCCTGTTGCTTCTGCTGGTATTGCCTGTAGTGGCTCTGCAGTCTGTTCAAAGTTTGCAGCGTGCCTAGCAGTGGGTCTGTGCGCTTGATGGCGGCAGCAGCAATCGCAGCGGCCGTCGCGGCCAGTGGAGCAGTGTACTGGCCAGCGCCAACCGCATTCTGTAAAGCACCGGCTTGTGCCGCCACTGAATTCTGAGGCGCGGCCAAAGAGGGACTGTTGAACACGGGCAGCGCGCCAGAGGGCGCCAGCGGAGGCCTGGAAGCCAGAGTCGGCGGCGCATACGCTGAGCCAGGCCCGTAGAGGTAATTGTATCCCAGCGGGTCCTGTTGCGGGGCCTGGTTGCCCATGGCATTCGCACTGGTGTATTGCGGCGCCAGCGGTTGCTTGTACAGCGCATAGGGAGGCAGGTACGGCGGCTGTTTTGGCACAAGCAGGTCCGGGAACTCGGCCAAGAGCTGCTCCGATGCAAAAATGTCGTCATGCATCAAGTTTTGCCCCTGAGCCTGCTGTTCCTGGAACTGGCGCATGCCATAGCGCATGGTTTCCTCGGCCAACGGCTTGCGCAGCTTTTTTTTCGTGCGTTCAATGATACGACATTTGGCGCATGTCTTGTACTGCTGCACTTCCGGCGGCTCGTCATCCATCCGCCGCCGTTTGCACCGCCGGCACCGCCTCACGTCACCCTCATAGAGGGGCATCATACTGTATGGTTCCGAAATGGTGGGCGGGTAGTGTTAAAGGGTACGCTTGGGGGCAGGATTGTGTCAAAAGAGCACGTTTTGGATTGAGTCGGGTCCTATGTGCGGTCGGCGATGTCGCTTTTTCCAGTCCGGGTGGTTTGCGTGGAAAAGACGTGGGGCAGAAGATGTGAATGTTGTGTTTACCGAAAAGTGAAGCGATTAATCGTGAGCAAATGTGGTCCACGCACGACCCTGGTGTGGTTTGGCGGATTTTGGGTTTTGAAAACATCAGATTGCGCCACACGTATAAATGTGGGTTTCAGTGTTATGTGATTAAAGCTTCTGAACATTTACATGACGTGAATGTCGGCTTTTCTACAAATCTCGGGTTGTGTGTCTTTTGAAACATGTCCCTTGATAGTCTACCAATTCCGTGTACTGCACATAGCGGGCCTCCAAAAAATGGGCATTGGTGGTGGCGATACCTGGTTTTTGAGAGGGTAAACTCATGGACATTGGTCAGCCACAGCAACCGTGATTCTTGTTCCAGCCTAATGGTGAACAGAAGTTTTGTTTGTGTTCTCCTTGTTTGCTTCATGTATATTTTTTTCGAGAACAAAACGCGTCTTATGCTGTCTTATCTGAGACATGCCGATATCTGCATTCTTTTGAAAAATCTCATTTTCTCGCACCAGATTCCGTAAACTGATAAACTTTGCGACCAAATCTTTCACTTGAGCCAATTGAATTTTCACGCAAAATGTGGAAAATCATTCACATGTTGCTGTTCAATGCTCTATAACACGAATAGGCATATGTTTATATTTTTCTCCAGTTTCTTCAAAGCAAACTAATATGCAGCCATTGGGGAAAACAAGTCAGTTCTCGAATGCTGCCCAGCCAAAATGTCAGCCTTAGTAAATTAATGGTAGCGATACTGACTGAAGTTTTTCATGAATGTATAGGATTTTTATTGTTGAAGAGCTGACTAAGTAATTCTAGGCTCACTGGTCCTTGATCAAATGCAAGAAGCAAAGCAAAAAAAGCAAAATACAGTCGTTGGGTCAACAAAAATAAAACAAAAAAATAACAAAATTAAGAAGGACAAACCGATCAATGTACCATGCGCCACCATCAATTTGACGGGCGCGATCAAACCTACTTATAACTTTCACGTTTGTTGCGCAAAAGTCAACAGAGTTTTCGGGATATACTAAAAAAATAAACCATTTATGGTGTTCAAAACATCTTTTTCAGCTGATTTAAAAATTTGACAAGATTAAGATCTATATTGAGATTTTCATGGACGTATATCGCCGAATTTCGGAGGAGTACGGAAGCAAAGCTGGCTAGGACAACTCAAACAGATATAATGTTGTAGAAAAAAATACGGTAGAAAACTATGGCCTGTCGAAAATAAAGAGAGTCTAGAGCAAAACAGAGAAAGCTGCCTACAATGACGGAACTTAAGTATGATGTAAGTAAAAGTTGACTTTCGAAAGTAACGCTCTTTCTGGAGCGACACTGAACCACGAGGGACTCCGATGAGACCCTATCTTTCCAAATTTTTGGCCTCATTGCAATAAAAAGATCCCTAATGAAAAAAACAAGCTTAGCTTGCAGGCTTCTGTAAAATAATGAGAAAACAAAAACGGTTTTCAAATATGAATTTGGAAAGACGTATTAGTTGCTGGCGGTGCGCATCTCTGATCGCGAGTGCTGGTCACTGGCTATCTCTCATATTAGCATGTCAATTCCATAGTCTGATTCGATGCTAAACATGGAAAGTGAAAACCATGCTTCTACAAAGATTGATATCGAATTTGAGCTAAGTTTACGTTTGTTTTACGACACTGATTATTCCATCAGATCTATCAGAAAACAAAGATTTACTTTCACATACGAGTCACCATTCTATGTCTATATCAGTGAAGGAATTATCTGCATTTTGCGCGAAGAATTATCTGAAATTTTGAGATAAGTTGAGATAATTTGAGATAATATTTCAAATATCCAGATAACTCGGATAAAAATAACCTCTAAAATTATTTCAGATATTTGAGCAATATCTCAGATATTTGAGATAATTTGAGATAATTCGAGATAATTGTAACAAATTCTTGAGGACTTAGCACCGCCGCTATCACCGGCAAACTCGACTAAATCTTTTGAAAGGCGAGTCTAGTGCGAGGAAAACAGCTCGCCCAACGCCCCTTTTTCACAAGCCTCGCGCTCGAAGACGCCAGGGAGTTATGAAGTGGGCTGAAATTCCCCCTGGCCTCTCAACTAATTATCTTTATTCTAGTTAGCATAGGAGCAACATTCGAGTGGTGTGGGCGAACTGCAGTCTAAAGATATTGTCAACTTACAAGACGTGGGCGATGGGAGGAAAAGAAAGCGATTTGAGGCCCGAATAGAGCAACGCTTGCTGACTACAAGCGAAACGGAGTGTATTGACAACAGTAATTTGCAGAATCGAGTAGGGTTGGAGGATCTTAGTGTCAGTCATACGCAGAGGCTGGAAGAAAAGAGCGAAGCAGAGTCTTTGGATACTACACACATTTTACCAGATTCTAGCGATGCAGATTTTAGCGATGCAGAGACTTTGGTTCCCAAGCATCATGCAGAGCTGGACGATGCAGAGCTGGACGATGCGAGACATGGTGTAGAGTTAATCCAGCTAGGAAATAATGATTCCACGCTCAAGGAAGTTCCCAAATTCGACGGCGATCTGGGGAGCATTTCCGATTCAAGTGAAGACGAAGAGAATGACTAAAGTACCAGTTTCTGAGCAAAATATAACTCATTTTTGAATTTAGTTGAAAAGGGTCATACCTCTATAAGTTTGTGACAAAATAATAGCTGAATAAGTGTTTTTGGGCGGAGACCAGACGTAGTCGTACTTTACAAGAGTCTCTTTACTCTCTGTAGAGTTGCAGTTAAAATTGTATGCCGGATTATGCCAAATAATCTGGAAATTATCTCGAATTATCTCATTTATCTCAAATATCTGGATAATTATCTCAGATAACCGGTGCGGAAAAAAATTATTTCAGATATTCAGAAAAGTGAGATAATTTGAGATAATTTGAGATAACCATCACTGGTCTATATACTGTAGACGTCATGCAACAGATAAATAGGTCAGGTAATCCGCAATATCGTAAAACTTCACCCGATTCATTCAAATTTTTGCAATTTTTGACATTTTCCCGATCCAAAACCCGCTCTCATATACCTTTCCAGCTAATCCTCACAGAAAACCTATGTCTAATGGCTGACTCAGCTTGACACCCTCCCATCCCCTCAACCAAACGGCCGCAGCACAGAGGACCGGCGTGCGCAACATCGCTACATGCCGGATTTCCTGGTGCACGGGTGTCTCTCTAGAGTCGCAATCCCTATCAGCGGCTCACGTCTTGGGCGGTATCTTCACCATTCTAAGTCATTGAAAAACCCACAAACTTTCATAGAATGTCCAAAATCGTGCGCCTGATCAAGAATGTGGCGAACGGTTACTCGCTGACGCAGGTGCTTGTTCGCAACGCAACGTCGAATGACGCTAGCGGGCCAACCACATACGATATGGAGATGATAGCGGCGGCTACCTATAACACGCAAACGGAGTTTTTGGAGATCATGGACATGCTCGACAGGAGGCTCAACGACAAGGGTCGGAACTGGCGCCACGTGGCAAAATCTTTGACCGTGCTCGACTACTTGGTGCGGTTCGGTGCCGAGAAATGCGTGCTCTGGTCCAAGGATAACCTATACATCATTAAAACCCTCCGTGAGTTTGTACATTTCGACGAAGCGGGCGCAGACCAGGGCGCGCTCATTCGTGTGAAAGCAAAGGAACTTGTAGCGTTGTTGCGCGACGACGAGCGGCTCGCTACGGAGCGGCAATTGGCGCGGAGCCGTCGAAGCGAGCGCAGCCAGCGCCCTAGACCTGAGAACGGGCGCAATCTGGACCCTTACGATGCCGATTTGCAACGCGCGTTGGAGATGCTGCGCGAGACTGCGGCACAGGAGCAGCGCCGGCCTCTGGGCGACGACGATGCCGAGTTACAGGCCGCTTTGAAGCTCTCGCTCGAGGAGGAGGAGTTGCGCCGGCTTAAGCGGCAACAAAACGAGAACTTGTTGGACTTAGATGATCAACTGGCCCAGCAGCAGCCTCAGTTCTACCAACCAGTCCAATTTGTCCAGCCAACGCAGTTTTTCCAGCCTCAGCAAACATTTTACCAGCAGTATGACATGTTCGGCAATCCAATCCAGCCCACCGCTGGCGGCTTTTATCAAAACTACGGCCAATTTGGCCAGCCACAGACACAGTCTCAGCCGCAATCTCAACCTCAGATCCCGCAATACACTGGGTTCGTGGGCCTGCCAGAACAGTTGACGCCACTCAAGACTGGCTCAAATAACCCTTTCGCTTTGCTGAGCGACGGGCAGGCACAGCAGCCCCTGCAACCCCAACAGACGCAAAGCGCGGGGCACTTCTACACACAGCCTGCTGCGCCACAATTCAAACCACAGAGTGAACCACAGCAGCATATGCAGAGTCCCACCCAGACTCAAGCTCAACAGCAGCGCCCGCAATTGCAACAGCAGCCCTCAAAATACAACGACACTCACGAGCTTAATACGCTCTTGGCATCGGGCACAGGCTTGGATACGTTTGGTAACACGGGCGCCACTAGAATCCCGCATCAACACACGAAAACTGGCACGTTTATCAACTCGAGCGGTACCGGCTATAACAATGCTATCAGCGACCACCGTGTGAGCTCAAACGCCACGGGAAATCCATTTTTGAATACAGGCATCGGCGCTACGGCACAAAATGCCCCTCAACAAAACCCTCGCTTAGATGCCGCGCATACCGGATATGGCTTCGGCAACTCTAAGGAGGAACCCAGCTTGATAGATATTTGATTCGAAAACACTACATCAATATCCCGCTGTTTGTCAGCACAAAGGGTGTTCATAGCTACGCCAATTAAAGCATGTCGTATTTCACTCAAATGATGTAGTCTGAGTAGCTCTGCAACTTCTTGTGGAATATGCTTTTCACACACCACTCCCATTCGACCACGGTGACGCCTTCGAGTCCTGCCACGGCCTTCTTATCCTTACTCTTATGAGCCACCAATATTGTTGTGTCATCTTCCATGCTCAACAATCCCGACTTGCGTGTGCCCGCGGTGACCTTCACGGTTTTTGATGCGGTAAGCCCGTGTTCTCGTAGAATACTACTAATGAGATCCGCCCCTCCGTTCAAATTCAGGGATAAATTAAGAGAAAGGCCGCTGAAAACCGGGTCGACGTCTTGCGAGAGTAGCCTCACCAAACCACTTGATTTGCCAGAAACACCGAGATCATTGTTGATTTGTTTTATTGGAACCACTTTGTCCAAAGAGTAGTGATCAATATTAAACTCTCTGCACAAGTCCTCCCACGTGAGCGTTGCTAGCGAAGAGCGGCCGAGGATATCGCTCAAGTAGGTGGGATGGACAATTCGTTTTGCTTTGCTCAAGCTTTTCAAAAATTTCTCAGTACGTAACACTTTGGGTGCGATAATTGTATCAATGTGTTTCTTCGAGTTGTAGTCGGTGACGACCTGAATGCCTATCTTCAGAAGTTTGGCCGTGTCGACCTTGTTGAGCGTCAATATCAGTTCGCAGCCGGTCATGATGGCCACCAAATGCACTTCTTTTACAACCTTTTGCTTTTTTGGCTGTGGCTCCTCTGCAGCCACAATGTCGATCACCTCCTCTTTCTTTTTCTTTGTGGGCGTCGCTGTCTTCTCAAGCTGCTCCATGTATGTCTTCATTTTACGAGACGACTTGGACATCGATGTGTACTGGTTAAGGTCCTCCATATCTGAGTGCAACTTCAAAGATGCTTTAGCCTTAGCCGAGCGACCCGTGCGTCCATTCACCATGGGCGAAGAGAAATTCGTTGTATCCACAAAGGCAGGTGGATCTTGAGAAAATATTTCGGCGCTTTGGCTTTTACCCTGGGTTCCTTTTGCGGTTTGGCTCACATCTTGAGTCGTTTGAGCGCTTTTGGGATCAAGGCGTGGCAATTTGGGCGATGAAGGCGGCTGAGGAGTAGCGGCAGGCACGATATCGAGGTCAGTGCCTTCGTGCATGCTGTCGCCTACATCCAGAGCATTCTCGTCAACAAGCCACTTGTCAACATCGGACTGAGTGAGATGTGCGCGGCCTAAAATTCGGGTTTTGGCACCAAAAGACGTGTATCGAGGCAAAGATGGGTCCAAGTACAGCCAGGCAGCAAAACAATCTTCTATCCACATATGGTTGACCATGCGTACGTCTAACCAGCGCATCTTTGCCGCTTGATACTTTTCTCCCGAGAGTTGCGCACACACCAAGAAGTTGTTATTGCAGTCCAAAGTTTTGGTAAATGTCGCTCCCATGGCCGCAATGAGTGTGGCTAAGTAGTGTCTGGCATCACCACTTATGCCCGTGATACTGATACGCAAGCTCTGGAATTGTGGAATTCCTGCTTCGGGCACGGGGAATAGTAACATGTTGGATTGTAATGGCAGCAGATACGCGCCACGCATTACGATGTGGTAGAGCCACTGTAGACTGGCAACTTCCACGGCAGGGTCTGCACAGCAGGCCTTGAACTGCGGTCCGGCACGGTATTTGCACAAGTACACGTCGATTTCCTCGCGGTTGTACTTCGTTTGAACTACTCCGCCACAACTCGTAATTAGGGCGTGGACCGACGCCCGCAAGTGCTCACTGAGATAGTAGTCGGCAGCAACAAACACGCGCTTACCAGCAAGAATGGACGCACGACTGGAATCGTGATCCTCTGGGCTATTCTGTGATTCGGATGGCGCCTGCAGGAAATCTGGTTTTCCCAGCAGCAACACGGCTGGATTTGTCAAGAGGTACGGCTCCTCGGGCACGTGCCGCTGCTGGCGCATGCATGCATCCACCCAGTGCGGGAGCACAATCTTCACCTCCAAGGACTCCTTCTTGCGGATATTGGCCGCCACGACAGACTTATTATTGGAAAGGTCCATCGCCACCAAGTGCGTCGTGTAGCGCAGAAGCGCGTCTAAAAACTGTCCGCCAAACGCTCGCACACCAGCATACATGATCTCCTTGTCCCCCTGCGCGACGTTGTCGGCAATGCAAAGCACGACCTTGTCCATGAATGGCACCGGTGCCGGCATATAAAGGCGGTAGTTACGTTTCTGGCCCTGACTAACCAGGTCGGTGAGCCACTGCGGCGTTGTAATGGGTATCATAAGATCGCTAGCGGCGGCGAACTCGGCGAAATCCGTGGTTCGTGTGATGATATGGTGGATCCTGAGCTTCTCAGTAGCGCCATTAGACGCCGAGCGCGTCCTCGTCTCGCAAACACCGCCATTTTCGGTGATTAGGACTTTTATCTGCAGAATCGTGAGCCCGTCTTCAAGCTCAGCTGCATCGGCACCGCCGTCGATGACCAAAAATCGCGTATCCCTGAATACCGCAGACATATAGGTATAATGGTAGAATCCTCAGTATTAGGTGTGAGAGAAAGTAAGCGCGCGTGGATCAGAAATGATAAAATAGCGCGTCTCAAATGTCTGTTTTGGGCCAGCGCCGTGCAGGATCGGGTCAGGACTACTATATTGGACGCCGATCAGATTAGAAAGAGTTAGGTAATGGCCGCTTGAGAATAAACGGAAGCCAGGCTGAAATGAACGATTTTGTTCCAAGAAAGCTAGAAAGTATACTGAGCGCCAAGATTTTTCGCTGTGTCGTTTCTCTTTTGTAGTGCAACCAACTAAAGTGAGTTCTGAAAGAGGAAGGTGTTGTCATGTATCAGCATAGATGGTTCAGCGATCGAGATTGAGTCAGGTAATAATCAGCAATCCATTCGACGAAATATCGATGCAAGGTTGGTATATTTTACTTTTTTAGGGAGGAATAATCATTCGGCATAGTCAGACTATCTTCCCAAGCACTTATTCGTCACGTGGGTTGACCGCGGTTGGCCAAGGTGGATAAGTTGTATGCATGGTTATGGAAGGAAATGATAAGGTTTATCCTAGTGTGGACCCAGTTTAAATTTCGTCTCGTCACTAAAACACTTTTTCTTACTTTAATTTTGACTGCTGACTACTGTTTGCACTCCATTTGCCGGCCTGCACACGTCTGAACATCCGCTTCCTACTCATTCTATCGTAGTCATGATTAAATCAGTACTTTTGCGAGAATATTTGGGGGTTTTGTTCTGTTTGAAGAATCTTAGCTAATTAGTCAACTAAAAATGGAATGTCGTTTGCAATCCAGTCTTGTCTTTTTCAAAAACCAAACATAGAACCTTTGGTTTCCATTCCCTGGCTCTAGTGCGTCACGTGACAACACATTGAACTGTTCAAGTTTAAGCTTGTGGCTCATATATTCGTTCTTTGAGCTGACTGCAGAGCGATTACCCCCAATGAAAAAAAAGGGGATTGTGATGTTTGTTGTAACACCACTCACATTACGTAGGAGAAGCAGGCCCTGGAGGTCAAGGACGGAGGTACACCCAGAGCCAGATTAGGTACGGTAACCATAGACAACGTCACCATGGCGTGAATATTTTTGAGTGTTGAGGTAGGAGTTTTGATCCAGATTATTCTAGCATTTCCAATAAAAATCATGGAAGATTGGTGTTCTTGCTCACGGAATCGTCACATAGTGTACATGCGGATCGTCTAGCAAGAGCATTCTTGGTAAGCGAACCCTAAATTTATTCTCACGAAAAAAAGAGCCATAGCTCTATGAAATGCGTCAAAAATTACACTGGCCAGAATTTGATTTCACAGAGCCCGTTTATTTGAAGTAGTTTTTATGAAAGTATGCCCATGTGACAGCCTAACAGGCTGAATGCAGAAATGAAATGCAGAAATGACTTAATTAAGAGCAAGAACACGAAAAACAGCTCACGGAAGCGATTCGGTGTGGAGCGAGGCGTCGAAAAGATCGCGTCCGGCGCCCACATACTCCTTGGCCCATTTGCGGCACACTTGACTGGCACGCAAGAACTTGCCCCTGGCGTATTTCTTGTGGAACTCGTCGTGCTCGATCGGCGCGCTGAGGTACCGTACTAGAAGGCGCACGCAGTCGTGCATATCGTCGACTTTGTATCCGCCTGAGTAGTGGATCAAGTTCCCGTGCCACACGGGTGATTTGCCCAAAATAAGCCTGGATATGTACATTGCAGCGGCGGCACATAGCAGGGGCAACACGCCGATGAAGTGGTGATCCACGATCGAGATTTCAAGGAGGTATTTTCCGAGCGTACGCAGCTGCACGTCGTAGTCGTCGGCCTTGGATATACGGCGGAGAAAGTTCATTGGATTCGGGTAGCTGAGATCAAACTGCAACGTGGTCAAGATATACTTTTCAGCCTCTAGAATATCCTGCTCGGTGTACAGGTCGGCGGTGAAATGGGCGTAGTTCTTCACCAGCGGCAGGAACACTTCCTCATATTTGGCGGCAATGAAAAGCGAGCCCGTGGCCAAAAGTTGTAACCTACCAATCTCCACGATCTCCACCAGCATGAATCTGTCCATGATGTTGATGGCAAGAAACAATGTTTCGGGCAAAAGGCGGAAGCGCTCGTGCATCTCCACGAGCCAGTCGACCAAGATCAGCCGCATTTTTGGCTTGAGCTGGCTCTGCGTATAAAGGTATTCTGGATTCGGCAACGTTTTCTTTTCAAGCATGTGCAAGTAAGAAAAAATCTCCGTCACATACTCACTGGCCATGAGCGGGTCGTCCGCGTCCTCCTCGTCCAAGTCTTGCCATTCATAGTCGATCTTGCGCGACTTCTTGAACTTGCCTAGCGGCTCGTTTTCCGTGCTATGTAATTTCTCCACCAAATCCGTGCTCAGTTCCGTGGCCAGTCGCTTCTGTGGCATCCTGGGAACGGCAGACGGGTCCAGCGGCATTGTAGCCTCTTTTCCCGTACTTGGGGGCAGCAGCGAAGGATCCAGCATGACGATTTTCGCGGATTTCGGCAAGTCGCCCGTTTTTTGCGCCAAGGGCGCTGTTTCACCGCCCAACGGTCTCTTTTTCGATGCGGGAGCAGTCAACTTGGCAATGCCAAACTTGCGCGAGACATCGGCGAGATAATTGCGGGCCAGCGAGACTGAAGCAGCGCTGGGAGCCGGCTTGGCGGCTGTTTTCGAGTCCGTATGAGTATGCGAAACAAGAACGTCTTCTGTGGGCTTATTCTGCAGCAGATTCGCCAGAAAAAACGCCGGCGCGGGCTCTGCGACCACGTCCTTGGTTCGTGAGCGGGTCACGCGGTAGTCGTTCTCGTTGTTGAAGGCCGACATTGAGGGGTATAGGTGGTCGATTATGGATCCTTGAAAACGATCGAGGCGGTGGCAGAAGTGGAGTAAAATACACGGAAATTCTCAGGTTTTTTGGGTTCAGTGTGATGTGCTGGTCGTAAAGAATGTAATTATGCCTTTTTCTGGTTTGTTTCCCAAATAAAATGTTCAGATTTGGGGGGTTGTATTTTTTTGGGAGGTAGATCTTATAGGTGTCAGAGGCCTTGCTGGTAGAACGCGTAGGCCGAAGAGGGAAAAAAGATCAGAGAAAAATCGCCAGGTGTAGGACAGGAGCGTCGGTTTGGCAAGGGGCAGGCACTGGAGGTACCGGTGTAAAGAACGTGATGAAATGAAGCAAATACCAATCTAGGTATAAATGACGAATGAAAGCAAAAAGACGGGATGAAACAGGAGATTCTTTGTTGAAACCAAGCGCTTGAGATGATTTGTCAACCCAGGAAAAACTTGCTGGTGGCCGGTTTTCTTGGATCCACTAGCGGTTTTGTTACGTTTTAGCTTTGTTGCGGCAGTGGTGCTTCGCGCAACGGGCCCCACGCCGAATCGGGAAACCGGCGGTGCGAAACATAAATACACCAGGTACTTTAATGGGCCGCGGGCCGCATGAAAGCGTAAAATGTCGTAAGCTTATTTTTATTTCAATTCGGTGAGAAGTCTGATAACGGGCCTGTGGTCAATACACCCCATGATGTTGGATTTTGTTGGTGAAAAGAAAGATTTCATACTGTCCTTTGCTTAGGGTGTATACCAGAAGAACGGGTATGGTCAGAAAGATCTTACTCATGTAGAGATAGTTTATGGGAATACACAGGTTTTTTTGGAAAGATATGCAACATTCGATGAAACGACTATGCTCATGAAGCAGGCTCGAAAAGTAGGAATGGTAAAGCAACGTTTTGTGTAGATTGCCAGGCCTGATATCCCATGCACTTTTTCTGCTCGAAAGATAAGGCATGTGGAATACACAGACTGTACGTGATATACTATAGTCACGGTACGTACGCAATAAATAACAATCTACGAAAATCAGTCTTGATTGAAAAGATAGGAGCAAGGTTTCGGGAAGCTAGCAGCTCATGGCACTGTAAGTTCTTACCATGGTTTCTTCCTAGCCCACATCATGAAGAAGCATTCACTCCCAACGAGGTGTATGGCTTCCTAACATCATCGTAACACGGCAGTATGCGGATTAAGTTTTGGAACAGCTACCCAAATACGGTGTGTAGCGCTTTCCACTTTACTCTCAAGCAGTGAACAACAACAACATGTCGGTAAAATGAAACCTTTCATCTATTTTGCAAATACTTGTCGATACTCTCTCATGTCTTATCGGGGAACCGATTCGCGCTTGTTGCTGCCGCATGCGTCACGCGCGTCGCGTAAAGATTCCATGTAATGGCTCCGCTGAGGCACCGCTAATTCTACGCGTTTCAGCTTTTTGTAAATAGGATGAAGCACGCCCGCCATAGTCAATATCACTCTGTTTGTTCTTCTGGCTAAAGATGGCGCGTTTAATATTGTGAAATGACAGATCCCCACATTCAAACCCCCTTTTTATGACAAAGAAAGACCGTTTCCAAGAGCAAGTCCTTACTCGAGACCTCAGTCTTTCATATGGACATCCCAATATCTGCAATCGAGCGCTGAGACTTGAAATAATTGCCGGCGATCAGTGATTGCTCCGAGGAAAGAGTCCATGTACGACAAAAGCCATGAAAACGCGCGTGAAATAATGTTCATGCCAAAAAGCTCTTCTGCATGACTTGTAGACGCACGCACCTCGAGGTTTGTTTTGATCGCGACCAATTAGGAAAATTGTGTCGGCTCTTAATACGACATCTTTCACATGGTCTTCCTTACATTGCTAAGCAATAGATATCGGGATTTAGAGAGATTCCGTTTTTGATAATCTGTATGCAACAAAAGTACTGTTTCACTCAGGAATGTGTGGAGTTTCGAGTATGAGTTGATAAAAGACTGTTACTCTGATTACCGTCTGGTGGCACGGGCGTATACTGCGGCGCACGGTGTGCAAAAAGTAGTGTTTATGTTTGGATGAGGATATCTAAAAGCGCCCATGAGCGCTAAGAAACCATGAATTAAGTCATATCACCCATTCGATTTTCTTCTCATAGCGGCACTATCGAGTCTATGTTGTGGGCCTGATTCAACGCCGTGTCTCTTCCAATACTCGTAATCTCATTCACTCCGCGTCGCGAAGAAGCTAGGAATGAAAACACTCATGCGCAGCGCTTAAGTGAACTTCGACGCGCAAAGGGTGTTTCAAGTCACGACATTTATTCCTAGTCTCAAAGTCATTCGTTAAATGATGTATTTACACATAAATTCCCATCTCTATCGACATCTATAGTGTACGGTTCCACGAAAACCGGCCCATAAGCGCTTGTGTGTCATTCTCCTTGGGCGTTGATTCTGAGTGTGGTCGGGTGAGCAAACCACTCGAAATCCCGGAGCACGCAGGGCACGTTTTCGCAGCAGAAGCCGTATTGGGCCTGGCACAGACACAATTTCGTGGAATTTGCGTGTCTGGCTTCTCCGTAACCGATGTTTGCTGCCGTTTGAGATCGTCTCTAATATGGTTTAGAATCTGTTCGAGCCGAGCAAACTGATCCTTGCAATCTGGTAGTGCATATAACACGTTCTTCAATTCTTCCGGATTCGTGCTTTCCACAGGCGTTGGTTTCGCTGAAATTTCGGTGGGTTTACGGTGTTCATCAGCAGATACAGGTCTTCTCGGCTGCTGTCTGCGGGGCTCTTCGTGTTCATTCGTTGACTCGGGTTGGAGATGCAGTTTCACGTGCTCTTTTGAGGCAAGCGGTGAGTTTGCAGAAAACAGTCGTTTGGGCGGATTTGCCAACCCTTGTTCATTTCCATGAGCAGTTCTTGCTTCCACTGAAGGCCTCAAATTGCGCTTCTTTTCGAGCTCTTCTTGACTTTGAATGTCAAGTGCTTGCACAATTCTCTTCAACTGGTCGATGAATCCTGCATCTTGCCACACTGCTCGAGCGCTGGTGTCAGAAACAGGAACTTTTGAACTGACAGGTACTTCGTGATGCCGATTCTGCAACTGCACAAAAGATTTCTTTGGCGTCTGTAAATCTGGAGGTTTTGACGGATTCGTGGATGCTGCTGGCTCCTTTGAGTGAGGCTGGTCACGTGATTCGGGTACTGCTATATTTGCTTGCGCCTTCCCACTTTCGTAAAGCTTTTTGTACTTCAACAACTTCTCTTTGAGTAGCTTGTTCTCGCGCGCCAACTGCTCAGACTTATCGTCGCGCTGTAAGTTGTTCACCTGCAGCTCGAGCGACAAATTGCGCGAGCGCAAATTCAGATTCTGCTTTTGGAGCGTATCTAGATCAGTTTTCAAGCGATCTGCGTCAAATTTGTCCCCTTTCAAAGCCTCGATTTCCCTCTTCAAGTCCGTGTTTCTCGCCCGCTCAAGGTGTAGTTCATGCGTTAGCCTGTCGGCAGTGGCCAGGAGAAGCAGTTGATACCCACCCAATTGTTTTGTGTCGCGCACGACGTTCCCATCGAACGCCAGCAAGGGATCAAAACTTTCATCAAGTTCATGGATCAGCAACGGCGAGTATGGCTGTTCATTTTCGTCTCGAAAAGGGGTCTTAGGTACCGCACGAGGGGCTTTGAATTGCCGCCTGGGGGTCTTTATAGGGCTTCCCCGTAGCCTATCCATATCCATCTTCAACGGAGAGTGCTGTGGAGTGGGGGGTAGTGTCAAAATCGGGAATTTTTTCATGTCGGTTTTGTCCTCTAGCGGGTCCTCATTTGGAAACAATCTGTCGCCGCCAAATGGCGTTTTCGTGTATGTTGACGAGCTGTTTTCAAGCCCTTCGCCATTGGAGAATCGGGCCACTAGCTCCTGCGTAGAATCGGCCATCAAGAGGTGGTGGGAGCGTGCAAATTACAGTATATGGGGAAATCAGCGGCCTATTTACCCTAGGCTTCACAAATAACTAGCGGGCGTAGTAGTATCGGTTTGATATGGCTGAAACTAAGACTCGTACAAAGGTTATATCGGTGTTTGGCATTCGGTGCGCGTCTCCTGCATCTTAAACGCGTCCGCATGAACCCCGGAAATGTCAGACCATTGGGTTCTTCAGAGATGCCAAGTTGCTTTTCTTGCTCAATTTGGATATAAACAGCTTCGACTGAACCGAGAGTTTTAAAAGCAAAACGCGACGCCAATTTCTTATTTTGCCCAAAATACCTCACTTTATATATATTTGGAGCCTCGCTGAGACGCGTGTGTGCAGAGCTGGTTGAGATCCGAGGTGTGAGCCGGAACATCTGAAAACGCGTGCGCGAAGCTACCTCCTGCTAACATTCAGATATTACTTGGCCTTATCAAAGCTCATAAATACATGAGCCGATTGAACTTGAAGCTTAGCTTCATCAGTTTTTCAAATAGTCAGCTCAAGAAATTCATTACCGTTTTTTTTATGGCTCTCCATGCTGCAAGTTAAACGCGAGGTATCACAAGTCTAGAGCTAGAGGCGCGCGAGCTCCGGAGGCCAGTCATTGGTTTGGACGCTTGTTCTCATTCTATTCAAGTCCGTATGGTTTTAAATCTTTGGCGGCTATTCTTCGACGTGCACATGAACCAAATAATCCAACGCCTTCACCACTGCGTTGACGTGCCACGGCACTAAGGAGTGTAGCTCACGCTCGCGAGACATGGTGTGGCCATCCCTCCCTGCTGCTGTGCGATCGTAAATTCCAAGAATGTCGTTCAAAGCAGTAAGCTTCTTGAAATGTTTGAGCGTGATTTTCATGACGGTTTCAAGGTTCCAATAGTTCGAGCAACTGAGAAGACTTACCTCGAAAACAGCATAAGTGTGCCGTGGAGACAGCTGCGAAGCAAGGCTTTCCTTCACCAAGTACCCTGTACGCATGCTGTGCCGTGTCGGAGAGTTACATGAAGGAAGCGCAACTTTCGGAATGATACCAATGCAGTCATGACTAGTATCATTAAGAGACAGATCTACGTCACTGCCCCTGTTCTCTGTGCAGTTGTCATGTGGCGAAAAAACACCAGAGGGCGCATTGGGGAATTGTTGGGGAGAGTGAAATGAAAGGGCATTAGTCATGGGCGATGCAGACATAGCCATGCCTCCAGCAGGCGAATGTGAGTTCTGGGAGCTCGGAAAAATATTCAAGGATTGAATAAAATCAGAACCATCTGTTCTTGCTTTCCTTTCATCGATACTCATCAAAGTATTCATCTGGTCGGGGTTGACATTTGCTCCTCCATTCACGGGAGAAAGGGTAGATGTGTTTGCTTCAAACAAGTACTTGGGCGCTCTGTTTGTGGTGAGAACAATCAATGAGATTTCTTTATATTTTGCCGTGAGCCGTTTCCAGTGAAGAAGTTCGTCATCAGGAATGATACTGCTGACCCTAGCGAGCACCAAAAATTTCTTCCTCTCTGAGCCACACATCCGTTGCAGTGTGTCATCATTGAGTCTTTTGAACAACTTGATAGAAACATCCCATATTTTGCAGATAATCGTACCTAGATCATGTGCGTCTACGTCGCGACCCTCTTTTGTTGAGGGCGGACAATACCACGACGTCATTTTAGTGACTATACCGAGTGGATCAGACCATGCCGCACAAATCCAATTTTTGTCTATCAGTCTTTCGTAAGCAACATGAATGAACATGTCGTCTGTGCTCTCGGTGTTCAAACTTTCTTTGCCTGGTTTGCTGAAAAACTTGAAATTCAAGGACGTCGGCGCATCCTTCATTAGTTGCGTAAACAATCTTTTTGGCTCATCTTTGTCATGTGTCATCTTTGAGTCGGTCGGGTTCACGTTCGGACACTTGTTGTAGAGTATCGTCGAGATCTTAGCGAGTTTGGTGTCAGAAATGTACCTCAAGCGGCGCGAGTTTGAGGTCAGCTTGAAAACGTGACTTGCAGGAATGACATGAGCAAAGACCTCAACCAAGGAAAGTTGATGATCATTCAAGCTCACTTGAAAGTTGCGACAAAGTTTCGAAATCTGTAGAGCTGAGTTGACGCTCTCATGATGGTCAATGAATAAGAGAAGGAGTGGCCTATCGAGCTCAAATCGATTGGTCCTATTAATGAGATCCAATTTTATCATCTCCGCAAGATTCTTGAGCTTTTTGTTCGCTCTCTTGTAGTAGTCGCTGTATGAAGCATCGCCAACATCTTTGTTTATCACAAGTAGCCCATCAGCAATCCCTTCGAGGTCCGGTCGAGTCTCAAATGTTTGCAAGTTAAGATTTTTGATGCTTCCAAGGCGCATATTTGCATAGTTGTACTTAACGATGTTTAAGAATTCCGAGTCATCCGAGGCGCTCATAACACGTGCATCATGACGAGGGCTGCATTCAGTCAACAAGAGTACTTGAAAGTTTTTGGCCCCATTAATAGGATCAAAGCCAAGGTACCGCCAAAATTGTGTACCGACAATGTTGAGGTTGATGATTTCTTTTCTGTTCTTGCAGCTTCTGATTTTCACATCATCGAAAGAGACAATGGAGCTTTCGTCGACTTTATGCATTGTATTCTTCATTGAACGGGATTCAAAGTTTGCACCGCTGGGATAGAATGAGTCCCAGCATGTTTGTGACCCTTCTGTGTCTAAAAGTTCAGACCCGCCATTGGGATCCATGTCCATATCATCCAAGAAGACTATATGGCTTTTCGAGTCAGGAGACTGCTTGTGGTTTGGTGACATATGAGACTCAGGAGGCGCGGTGAGAAGTTCGTCGAGTGGTACTGTCTGACTCTGCGGGAAAATGCTCGAGAATGCAAGAGCTGTTTCATGAGACGCATTTTCATCGGTGGTGTTGGTGCTAACCCTATCAGAAAAGAAATCCGGCAACCTTAATTGAGTGTGTTGCTCAAAACTCGTGAGACCCAGATCAAACACTATGTTTGGAACAAGCCAATTCAACAACTCATCCATGTATTTTGCCCTCACAAATAGTCCAGCATCTTTATGGTCTATATCATCTTCTTCTTCGTCAACATCCATATCGAACCCGGTGGGCATATTCACTGGCCCCCACGCACCAGGCACTTTGTTGAGCAAAAAAATATTGGGAATGCTCTGCACATTGATGCTTCTAAGGATAAGTGGCAAGCAGTTTGTAGATTCAGAAACGCCGTTTGGTGTGCCCGAACTCGACAACGGGGTATTTGCGTCTGCAACCAGCAAATCCTTTTGCCCCTGCTCTGGGACTGAATAGTCTTTCAAAGGAGAGACAATTTCAGAGTTCATTCCAGGCTTTACATTCAAAACAACAGCCGGAGAAACGGAGACGTTGTCGGTGTCGATTCCTAGTCCGAATGGTGAGCTCCCTCTTGTGGGTTTCAGCTCCTTGAGCTGATAAGACAGGGGAGATAAGTAGGCAGAATTAGAAGCTGCATTTTGTGGCTGCAGTGATACCGCGGAATTTAGTGGCCTTTGTGGCTCATGAACCGGGTCGGGCACAGTGTCAGGCAACTCGTTCGCGCGAGAGTTGAGCCGTAAAGTCGGGCCATTGAGATCTGACACGGGCAGCTCCTCGTCCTCATCACTCTCGTACTCTTCCTCTTCAAAATCTTCATCATCTTCCAATTCGGCCTCGTTGTTGCTTTCATCTGACAACATCCCTAGATCATCATCATTCGCGCTCTTCAGCGCAACGAAAGAATCGGCATGACTGCCTGCGGACTTCGCTATCGTGAGGTTGAGGTCTCCCTCCCTGCCCTCGAACGTGCTTAGAGGCGAATCTGATGTGCAATACTGAGGCTTTGCACTGTTGGTGTCTTGCGGCACGTTCACGTCATACGCTACCACACTGGTCTCGCGCAAACGGGGCTTTCTTGAATCCAGCTCAGGCCCAGACGATTCTTCGGTGTCCACATAAAATTTGCCACCTTTTCCGTATTTTGTATCGATGCTGTTCTTTATTTTGGGGTTGAAGACTATCGGTGAGAATGCCCAGCTAGACTCCAGCTGGCGACGGTCTCTTTGTGGAAGTGGGGCTTTTCCGGCCAGGTTTGGTGGTGGCAAAGAAGAGGGAAATCCACCGGAAAAGTTTTGATGCGTCATCCCGAAAGTGTTAAGCTGAGGAATAGCTGGGGTTGGAATAATTGGTGGCGGCGCGCCCGGGTCGTCATAAGAACCGGGAGTGAACAGTCTGATTTCGGCGTATATCATCTCACTTTTTGGTATGCCCATATAAGTCGACGAATCTGGATTCTTAGCCGGATCCGATGTTGCTTTTGTTGGAGAAGTACGCGGCAGCGCTGAGGGAAAAGTCTCAATGTTCGGTTCAGTATTGTCCTGAGAATTATCATCCTGCATAGCCATTCCTTTGGGTGAATTGAGCCTTTCTGGATCAGAGGCAGTTGACTCAATATCACCAACTTTTTTCTCGTCGCTTGTGCCGTCACCGTTGTCATCCAGATCAGAGCCGTCTCCAAAAAGATCCAGATCAGAGTCGGCTCCGCTTTCTGCTTCTTCTGCTACCGTCGGACGACCGCTGACGTTATCTCCTTTCAACTCAGCACTCACAGTTGCCTCTTTCTGATTTATATGATCAGAGAAGAATTCTCTATCTTGGGCCAGAGCTTGGGGTGCGGTTGTTTCGTTTTCTGTCGCGCTAAGCCCACCGGTGGCTACACTGGGAACACTGGGAACACTAAATGGATGGACAGGTATAGACCCCGGTTGCAATGACTCAGAGGCTGTGGGCGCGTCTGTGTGCAAAGGGGTGGGCTTAGCTGCCGTCTCCAGGACACTGAGTGAAAACGAAAGATAGTCATTTATGAGCGACATGGGGTCGATTTCGGCCACCAAATCCTGGTTGGCACGTGCTCGCTCGACGCTCCCAAATTGTATCACACAGAGGTCCCATGGCCATAGAATATATTTTCTGTTATCAACATCGTGAATGAACCGGCTGATATCCGAGGTTTGGTTATTGAGATGCTGCAAATTCGGAATTAGTTTCACCCACAATATGTCCGTCTTAGACGTTAGATCAACGCCTGTGCTCGACTTGAGGAGCCGCAATAAGTTACCGCACGACTTTGGTGGTGTTTTAGTGAAGCTCAGAGACAAGTTTTGCGTATCGTATAAATGACAGCGTAAGCCAGAAGGCACGACATAGATCACGAAACAGGAGGCAAACTCCGGGATCACGTGGTCCAAATTCAACACGCTTGGCGCAAAAAGGGGAAGCCTATCTCTCTGCGTGACCAGCGCGAGCAAGTCGCCATTGGCAAGCAAAACAGGGTCAATCTGCACCACCCTGTATTGGCTTGAAGTCTGTGCAACACGGCCCAAAAGATAATTCCCAAACAAGTTCATCTGGCCCAGACACGACATATTGTATAGTAGTGCCTTTTTCACGGCTTTTATGAAGGATAGGCTCGCATAGGGCAAATACTCGTCACGCGGATTGTCGTTGCCGCCCGCGACCGCTTTGCGCGAGGCTTGCGCCGGGTTTGCGAGTTGTTCGACAGATACCGTCTTTTCGTGTTTCAAGGATAGTTGTGGGTACAAGCTTTCGAGCTGAAAGTTTGGATTTTCCCCGGTTTTGGCGCCGTTCTCGCCCGTATTCTCGGCATTTACCCGCCCTGAGTCAGTCTCCAGAGACTGCCAGTGGCCGAGCCGGAAATGGTAGAGACACTTATTGCTATATGTGACGAGTATCCGCGGGTGCTCGTGGCGGATCTGGAGCTCCAATTCAAGTAGCGTTTGGTCCGGCAGCGGCTCTTTAGATAGATATATTGAGTATGTCACCAGCAGTAGATGCGCCACTTTGAAGTACTGCGTGTCTATGGCGGCTAGGGATTCGGCAAGAGTCATGTTATGCTTTTTCGGGGTCTGCGGCGGTTACCCATGGACTAAGATTCGCGTAAAATGAAAATTCAGGTGAAACAATTGCACTTTTGTGGCTTTTTATGATCTGATATGAAATCAGATTCAGGCCCGTCTGAAGCACTTGAGCTCTTGGTGGTGGGATCACGTGCGCGCGATAAGGCTTTAGAGGTCGAAGCGAACATGGTATCTGGAAATACCGAATCAGGCCATTTTTTTCTATATTCTTTTTGGCTGTTTGCTTCAGCAACACAATCAATTTTATTTTCCAGTGAGTTGGAACGAAAGTATAATTTTTGACGATTTTTGATTGGAGATAGTGGCTGCAAGGGTCGTTGAGCTGCGTTGTGCTGATTGGCTGCGAGCAGCGGAAGGAGATTTACGGTGTGCTCTACTTTGAGGGTCGCATTATTTGATGAAAGATAGTTTCAATTTGGGGTCCCCTAACTTCAACTTGATTAGGCGCTCGAATTATGAATAGGCAATTTTTATAGTTTTTTAATGGATATGACCATGTTTCTAAAGATACTTTTATGTGCAGGCCACCTCATGCACAACCCAACTTAGGTATTGGAATGGTGACAAATTATTGTAAAGCGATTTAGTTCAGAGAAAGAGGAAAATCCTAGGGAGAAACTTGTGAGAGAAAAAATAAAATAGTAAAGTATTTCTTTAGTGGCACTGATTCCAAAAACACCGCGCCACTCGATAATCAGTCTGTGCATGAATTATACAGCTGAGAGTCAATGCGAGACAAACTGGTTACTTAGTAAATGGGTTGGAAGGTTTTGATTTGACCTTCGAAAAAAAAGAAACGCAGAACACACTTTTCGGGATATGATAAAATTGGTATATTTGGCAAAAAGAAAAAAACGTGGAAAATTGAGTTGGCCTTGCTCGCCTCCAGGCATTAACTTTTGGTCTATATGAAATGAATCGTCACTGTTATTTATAGAAATGACTCAAAATTGGATTTTTTTTTTTTTTAATGTAAAATTTTGCCAAAAATACAAAGTAAATTCTGTTTCCAGCTGACCGGGCTGAAACTTGTGGCTTGGAACATCGCAGCATCAGCTCATTTGTCGTGCACTAAAGGGTATATGAAAATTCTCCAACGGGTAAAATACACTTTTTTTAAATGAAATATAGTCTCTCGCTTGGCCAAACGAGTCAATCGAGGATCGCGCAAAAGTAAGTTTTGTTCAACAGGATAACGTCTATTCGAGCAGAAATATAAATGATACCTAGGGTATATTAGAAGCGCTCTTTTAGTGGACAAACAAAAGAACCAACCCCCAATTCCTCACGCAGTTTTTCATCAGGTTATCTCTTTAGCCATGGCCCATGTAAGCATGTCATATTATATTACCAACATTTACCAACATTTCCCGTTCTATTTCATTTTCTATTCAAATCAAATTTGTAAGCCCATTCAAGGAACAAAGAGCTTGCGTGAGTATTTGTGCTTTTGAATACAAATCTAGTTTGAGGAATTATTGAAGATAAAATGCTTTTTTCGTTCCTTTTTGCATATGTGATTATGATCTAGTTTTTCTCGAAAATGAAAATAAAACAAGAAGAGAAACAAAAAGGCAAGCATTTTCAAAGGTTTGTAGCTTCGTGACAAGCTAAGCCTGCCAAGCCTGCAAAGAAGACTCCTTAAGTCATCATCGGATCATCCCACATAGGTGAAACATATTTCATAGAAGCTAAGGTTAACAATGCTTTCCAAACTATTCAATATTTAATTTCACCAAAAAAGTTTACAGTGTGCATCAGCATCTTCTACTTCCCAACGTAGCTTGAAATAGAAAGAGGCAAAGCCATTATGTAGGTGTAGATTTAAAGCAACACTTGGAAGCCCAGAGTTTCTTTCATCCATGGAAGTATATAAAGAGCGCACCGGAAACACGAAAATTTTGCTCATACAGCAACTATGAGGCTACACTTGGCGACAATCGGGATCGGCGTTCTCAGCATATTAGTGCTGGCGAGACCAACCAATGTCGAAATTCAAGCTGAATCACCAGTACAGATCTTTGCCGAAAATGGCCCTGGCGAGGCACTGAATGGGTTTGAAATAAGTACCAAGAGAACCTTTTCCACAAATGACCTGCAAAAAAACAATCTCACTGACCTTTTGGCTGATTTTCATGGCCATATGGAAACGTTCATACACCCGAAATACTTTGACGCATCAGGATTCGAAGCACAGAAGACGCATTTGGAAGCAAAACGGCTGCATATTGCACAAGCCATGTCAGTGGAAAAAAGGTTGGGAAAAGAGCTCGAAAAACAGCTCAGTTTCTGCGAGTACGTGTTTCGGGTGTTAGCTTCATCAAGTGCCTTCATGCTCAGATACACAAGCTGGAAAGGGAAAGAGACAAACTTGGCCAGAGCGATCATTGAAGTGAATGTCCTTTTCCTATCTTTATTTGACTCATATGGGAGACCAAATACGAATATCGCTGATTTTATACCTCAAGTGAAACGATTCGAGGCATTTTTACGAGCCTGGAAGGAATATGTGGAGTCTCAGCCCGTGCCGTGGAAAGATATGCTTTATGTATATCACAGTGGGTTCTCGCAGGCAGAAAAGACGCTCAAAGTTTTGAAAGAGGCTCTCAAATCACAAGGTTGACATGTGATGATCTTTGTCGAAAGTTGCATATAAGTTTTGTTTCAGGTATCTAGGTATTCCCTTATAATCTTTTCACACTTTCCTCAATAAACATTGTAGTAAGGAGAATGTAGTGCGCTCTTTGCGGAGATGTAACAAAAACGCCGTGATTTGAGATTGATGGCTATTCAAATTTAGTAAAGATTAAAGTATTCAGTTTCAGGTTATCTCCACAAGCCCCTCGAAAGACGTGAAAGGTTTAGTATGAGGCGAAGCAGGAATTCGCTTAGACATGATAACTATCATGCAAAAAAAAGGCCACTGGATGAAATAAATTTGCGTTTATTCTCATTGTCGTGAAAACCCAGATCACGATCGCTGCGGAAAGTGCCATTTTCAACATACTCACATGTACCTTTTTTAATCCTCATACACAATACATGTTTGATTCTACTTTAGGCGTCTATGGATTTACCATTTTCACGGGAAAGAGTAGGATTTGGAACTTCAGATGTAAATCTCTTGTCATTGCAATATAATAATAATGCCAAAGCAACAGATTCGAGCACTGATTATCAGCGGGATCATAATCACGACTAGTTCCAATCTTGCAACGGATCAAATTCCATTATCATCGCGAGGTAGAACGGTGAATTTGTCAATTTAAAAATTCATCAACTTTATGGTTAAAACTTTACTCTTCTAAAGTGATTATTTGGGTTCGAATCCAAATAGGATAATGAATAACTCTAAGGAAGATGAATCCCCGGCGACTCCACTTCTCACGGTATCCTTTTGCTTCTTGCTAATGAGTTCGTCCAAATCGTACATCGCCATCTCCGAAACCCAGCTCGATGTCCCACTCTGGTTTGAATGATGCGTCAAAGTAAACCTCAACTGATAAGATTTTGTCTCGGTATGTCCCCTGTTTCGCTTTATTGTAGTCAAACTTTTTCACGAAGTTTTGGCTGATGTGTTTTGGGGCAGTGGAGGAGTCTCTTACTATCATTGTGGGTTACTTCCGCTGCTCTTGCCCCTAGTAAATTCGCAGCAAGCGCAAAATCTGATCGCTCTTTTTGTTTGCTGATAAATTGCCGCTGGCTTGTCCCGGCTCGTACTTGAAGTTCATGGAGCTCTATAACTTCGGTTGATTGAAATTTGTCTTCCGAAATTATGTGAAAAGGGTCGCCTTTCTAGCAATTGCTTGAGTTCTCAGCCCCTGAGATTAAGCCAGCAAGCTGAATCTGCTTCTATAAGATGATCCAGAATTTGGAAACTGATTTTTCGTTTGAATGGGTACCCATTCCGCAAGTCTGATTTTGTTTGTTTTCATGACATTTACCAAAGTTGCACACTGCTGGACACGCATGTGAGAGTTCCGCTCAAAAACGATATTAAACGATGTATCGCCATCAGACACAAGCCTTCTAGAACATATATATGCATTGAGACGTTTGCATGACATCATTGCTCGATATAAAATATTTGCTGGATCCTCAAACAACCACGCGAGGTAATACTATTAAAAGAATCTATGCTTTCTAGGGCAGGGACGGCTTGCCTGTGTTCTGTCTATACTCTGCCCAGAGGATGTGACCATTAAAAAGGTGTCACCAGATATTTGATCCGAGAAACCACCTTATAATGAATTTTTGTCCTTTTTCGACGTTTTCGGGCCTATCTTGAGTTCACAAACCTGAAACCCACGTAACATCTCGTAGCGTAGGCGAGAATATTAGAAATTGATCTACGCAAAATACCATTTTTACCAAAAAATGATTCCATGAAACAATTTCTCAACCTATGCCGCGATCCAGCTTCACGTTTATAAGAAATTAAAAAATTTTCTTCTTCCGTCTACGGAACTTCAACAAATGCCTCCACTACTCAATCAAAAGTGCACAATGAAGCGGATTTTCAAGCATGCCATAGCCCGTGAACGCGGCGGAGTCAAGTGTTGGAGATGTATATTATATTTGGAAAAGCTTTGATGGATAAACATCCACTTTTTTCCTTTTTTGAAAAAACGTTTACACCAGAAAAACGCTAAATGGCACTCATTGCATTTGTGACCTTACTTCTTGCCTGGTTGAGGTTGACCCTGACGTTTTCGGCTGGGGAAAAGCTAAATAGACGAGTCTATCGAAATTTCGACATAGCAGAGGTTTCTCTAGCCCAGCGGGAAGTCAACACTGTGGAAAATTCTCACTTCCAGAATCGTTATGAGCTCGCACTTAGCCCGTTTGTCAGTGAGACTCGGGATGCGGAATTGAGGTTAGAATCGTTCTTGGACTATTTGAAAGGTTTCGTGAACGCCAATGGTTTTGATGTTTTCTCTTTTGAAAAGATATCAAGAAAATTGGAATTTGAGCTACGTGACATCCAAAGGTCGGTGGCAGACATTTCTCATCATAAGGATATTACAGACCGTCTAAGGTTCATCAAACACTTGTTCCACGAAATGCAAGCCTCGGCTAGAGACTTGAAAAGGTATAGGGAGAGCCATGATTTGGCTCACCACCTAATCACGTGCTTGGTTCAAATGAATGTTCATATCTTAATGTTGTTCAATTCCCATGGCGCTCCAGATTTGCACAATGGGAATCTCAGTGGTGAGGTGGCAAAGCAGATGGGCCATTTGAGGTTCTGGAATGGATTATTCATGAGATTGAAGCACGTGCCAATTGAAGTGCACCTGATGTATGTCAACCAGTATGATCGGGCTGTTTACACGATGAATTTGTTGAACCGACAAATCCCAGAACCAGTGCTTGAGATGTGATTATAGCCTGGCCCAAATCAGGGTTGATGTCGTTCGATATTTAAAAGTGAAAACCTTTATTTATTGGGTTGCTCAAAATTGATATAATACCAACTCTTGTAGAGATTTGCGCAGTATCCTATGCTGTTTTCTTTTTTTTTATTGGTTGCGCTAGTGTTTTGCAAAGGTCCATATGGATACTATATAAAATTGTCGCAATTTATCCAGATTTTAGTTATTTGATTACTGCTGTATAATTTTTTGAGAATAACGCAACTTGTAAGATAAATTGAAGGACAGCCAGGGTAAGAGACTCTGGCTCCCAGTCCTTGTTCAGATGTGTCAAGCAAAAACCGAAGAAAAAGAGTCATATACCGGAACGGCTTGTAATCTATGTACTTGTGGCTGTGCAAAATACACCGTCCGCCACTTCAGATAATCAAAAAGCAAAGAAGAATTTTTATACTCAATGTCTATTTTTTCAAACTTGTGTGTGCAGACAGAATTTTGCACTTTGAACTCAAACCTGAACACGTCAAGGTTTTACACGTTGTTATGAGAAGACCGATATATAGCAATTAGTTGTTCATAGGCAATTTATGAGAGA
This sequence comes from Metschnikowia aff. pulcherrima, assembly GCA_004217705.1. Classification (NCBI taxonomy): domain Eukaryota; kingdom Fungi; phylum Ascomycota; class Pichiomycetes; order Serinales; family Metschnikowiaceae; genus Metschnikowia; species Metschnikowia pulcherrima. The sequence goes on from CP034457.1 coordinate 2,768,975, forward strand.
TTCTCAGTTCCCCCATCTAATTTGTTTTTTAAATCGATTCATACACATTTCTTTGTTTGAAATAATCAATCTTTAGATGTGTGTGTTCCATATCTCCTCGGTCTTGCACCCCGTTCTGCTTCTTGCAAGTCTAATGTGAATTATTCTTCACATAAACGCAGATTGGCACATCAACAAGCTATATAGGATCGCCATGGACGTCGCATAGATCTATCAAGTGACTTTACTGAGACCAAGTTTGCCCTTCAGAAGGAGAAGAATGAAAGTTTTGAGCTAACGAGAGACAAGTAGTTAGGTGACTTGATCACATATATGAAGCTGTGTACTACATACCTGATTCTGTATCATATCTATTTATTTCTTATTTTTCTTTCTTTTCAGCTTGGGCATTTACTGGCCTGCTGTAATTGAGCATGAATCATCATATTAGTAGCCAGTTAATGCCAAGGTTGGTGATGCGAATGACTAACTATATATTTACGATAAGCTTTATGTTTTTGCACGCCTAGAAGTTTATCGCAATGAAAGCACAGATTGTAGTATTAATTTCCGATTTTTAAAACAATTCTTTCATATATGGTGGTATTTGCTCATCACACAAACTTTAGGCCAATCGATCTCAGATTGTGTTGTCCCAGTTTCAGCCCGCTCAATTCTGGTTTCTCAACTTCGCGGGATTCGACTACCGTTTGGGTGACACTTCCAGTTTGGGCTTATTTTTCGAAAAGTTTTCTTGCTGCATGCATAGAAAACAATAAGTTGAATGCTTGAAGTAAGTTCAAGTTCTAAAGTCGTTTTGACTACTACAATCAAGGCCACAATTGTGTATTAGGAAATAAAAGCCAATAGCATCGGGCCAGAACTAGATTTAGACGTATTTCATGTCTAAATTTCGCTTCTTCGTACGATTTGTCGATACTATTTCCCCAAATCTTCTTGTTTTGCATCGTTTCAATATGGAATGCGTTGCATATGCACCATAAGAGTTCCACGACACAATTGTAGGGACGAGAGGTCACATTCTCGTGAAATACGCATGTTTTCACCTCGATCTGTTCAAAAAACTTGAACTGGCCATTTCTTGGCAAATACAGAATCCACAAAGCGAATTCCTCATTTCACGTCATGAACTTGAACAGGTGTGCCTTTTTCAGAAGGGTTCTCATATCATCAAATTTTAACCTGTTTCATTGATTCAGGCTCACTACAAAATGGGATAGATTTGATTGGTGAGATAATGTTATACTGCAAGAGGTCTACAAAATGAAAGTAAGTGCTTTTTTCTGGACTGTTTCGACAGTCGTCACCATCAGCGTTCAGACCAGCAACCCCGGTTTTGGCCATAGGGCCCCACCTCTTGCTCATAAACCGGAACAGGAGGTAGAATGGACTCTAGGGGGCGAACCCGCCCAGACATCCCATACTTCGACTCAAGACCTTGAAGATGAAGTGGAATGGTTTGTGGCACAATTAAAGCATTACGTGCATGAAGAAGGAATTGACGCGGCAGACTTCGAGTCAAGAATTGGTGAATTCGATGCGCAATTTGCAGAAATTGCGGAAAATGCCAACACCTCGAAACCCCGAAGACTTGGTCAGCTTCGATTTGCCAGTCACTTATTTCAAACCATGAAGAATGCCATCAGGTATTTGAAATTCTTTGACGCACAGAACACGGCGCAGCGGATAGTGCGCAGCTTGGTGCAGCTCAACGTGTGGCTTTTGGCGCTACATGACTCGCACGGCAATCCAGACCCGCAGAAGGATGACTATGTCACGCAGATTGCAATTTGCAGCCGTGCAGCGTTCCTGTGGGCGGATTTGTTCTACCAGGTGCCACATGTCCCATACAGTGTCAGTTTAATGTTTGAGGAACAATACCACAGAGCTAAGTATACACTTCGTGTGATGGAGGGCCACCTTGAAGAGCCTTACGCACTCTCATGGGCTTAAGAAACAGCAATGTAGAGATCGAGAAAAACGCTAAGTGATCACGCATGCCGCAAGGATGGTCACTCGGTTTCGATGACTTGAGTATGGCCCATCAACAAGATGCAGAAAAGATGCTTTTGATCAATTTTTTTTGTTTATTTTACATTCACCCTCGGTTTCAGCTTAAATTCTTATCGCATCCATCTAATTTGCTTCCGGTAATTCAATTGTGGATCATGACTCTATATGAGACGTTCATGGAATGCAACAGAATCAGAAAATGCGTTTTGCGAACTAATAGGCTGGGTACTTGGGCCCTAAATAAAGCAAAACTATATCCAGAGTATGTTCCACAACAGCCACTCAAGATGCACGATGGTGTTTAAATGGGTGTGAATTCTGGCAGCACAATTTATAGCGTGAGTTCCACTATCTGCATTCTCTAGTGAATCTGGCCAAATGTTGACTTTGACATAAACCCGATCCTGAATCATACAATCATCCAGATCCAACAGTCAAGCTGTTGTGTTTTGAATTACAATGTCAGGCCCAAGCAAGTGACATTACAATGCACATGGAAAGTGTGATCAACAATCGCACACAAACTTGGCCTCATTCTGCGCTGAACGCTTTCAGGGCCTCGTCCAAATATATATAATAATATGGGCCTCAATCCAATGTTTTTGCTCCTCTCATTTCCTTCTCTTTTTTGTACCTTCACAAAGAAAAACAACTGCCACATTATAAAGATGAAAATGATAACACTCATTATCCTGCAGATGGTCTTGCTTGCAGGGACATCACAAGTCTTCGTCAAGGGTAGCGACCTGGCCCTTTTTGCGCAGATTATGGACGACAAACCAGCAGAATTGACTCGGTCAGAACAACAGAAGCCAATCATGAGAAAGTTTATGCATAATTTCGATTTCGATGCTGGTAGGTATGAGGTGAGAGCAGAAGAATCACAAGATCTTTTGGACTGGTACGTTGTCAGATTGAAAGATTTCATCAGCCCAGAATTTAGCATCAAGCGTTTTGAACGGAGCTTGCCGGACTTGGAAAAAGAACTTTTGGATATAGACTACTTGGCCGAAGATGACGCTCGCCATGTGGGGGCCGTATTGCAACAGCTCACGTTTGCTAACCGCATGCTAATTGTGATGCGAGACTCTTGTGTGAAACTTCGTAAGTACCACAAGCCAGATTCGCCTGGCCACATGTTAGTGTACAACGCAATCGAGCTAAATGTGAAGGTGTTGTTATTATTCAACTCTCGCGGCGCCCCAGACGCAAGCATTCCAAAGTATGCAGAACAAGTGCGCACATACTTGCGCAGCGTCTATTACTGGGACATGCACTTCCGCGGCATGGAAAGCGTGACCTCTGAAATGCAAGCCATGTTTGAAGAGCACATTGGCCTCGCCGAGGTGACGCTTGACATGTTGGCAAAATATATTCCAAAAGACTAAACCTTAAAATAATTTTTTATATATTTTACGTGTTTTACATATTTCTGGCCCTAGCAGTATGGTTGCTTGTGAAAGTTTAATTTTTATCCACACCTCATTTTTTCTCAATTTTGTTGAGTAAAACGTGTTTTGAGCGAATCAAGGATGGAAAAAGGAAAACAATGGATCAATTGCATACAAGTTATTCAGCAGTATGTCATAAGTTCAAAAAAATTAAGTAAGAGGCTCTTAAGTGACCTGTACAAAAGGTGTATGAAGCTAAATAACAAATAAAAAAATAAGAAATCAGTCCTTAATCAGATGTATCAAGCAAAAAAAAGAAAAAAAAATAAAGAGATCCAGAGACGACATCCAGTCCTACTCGACTGAAGGCAGCCATTTGGCGCACGACATTAAAACCACATAGTAAGAACCGATGCATTCCGATCGTTGAGTAAGAAAAGCAAAGAGAAAGCCCCAGTGGTTCGGCCAAGGAGATTTCTGGAAATATGCCGGGAAGCCAGAAAGCCGCAACGCTGGAAAAAGTTCTGGAAAGAAATGTACAAGCATGAGTGGCTTTTAAGAAATGACTTAACAGCGCTTCATCACTTCAACTACGGGTCCTATGTGCCCATACACGATGCACCGAAGGTTGGAAGGGACATGGAATGTCTCTTGTGTTTAGAAACAGTATCTTCAAAGGCTATGTTAGCTCACCTCTACAATGAGTGTACATGCTCCAGATACTGGTGGAACAAACTAGGCTTTCCGAGGCCAATGAACTTGAGAGAAATGCTTGCACCTACTGATAAAACATACACAAACTTGCGCAACCTCAATTGGTTTGTGAAAGTGGTACGTAAGGCGTATTCAGGACGGCGCCGGGAGGCGGAGAATGGTGTTAGTCTCGCCCCCCTCCTGAATCGACTATTGTCTCGCGCTCTAGGGAGGACCAACCCCATGGGCCGATGACAGTCTGTTGAGTCTGATTAGTTGAGTTCATTCTGGGTAGAGGTCTCAAAGCGGATTCATTTCCGATGAGGGACCTCGTGTCGGCAAACGATGCCTGGGGTGAAGTTGCGATCTATTATAGGTTTTTTCTATATGATGTATAGTTTTTGCGCTTGTTTGGGTGTGCCTGTCATACTCCAACGAGAGCGTCCTATAATGTGATATATCTTTAAAAAAAAAAAAAAGTATTTTGTTTGCCAAACTTTTATTTCTAAAAGCAACCACTCGATCTTTTTTTTCACATGTTTTCGACCCAAACCAATTATTTTTCCTCTTTCCCCTAAATCAATTTATTATCATAGCTGAATTTGTTTATTTGAGCCCCGTCAGCTGGACCTGCACCTAACGTGTACACACCTCCACGGCTACGTGCTGAATCATCATACTATATTTCCACCTCACAAATATACATACAAATTGCACCCTAAACATGTCTGTCTCAATCCCAACCGGGGACCCAACGCGTATGTATTTATGGCCAAAGTGAAAGGCCTGCAATTGTACAAACCAACCAAGTCCGTCTAAACATTCACAATTCTTGTGCTAACTACTAGCGATCTTGAAATCATCTGACCTAGCTGAAGAAATGCAGGTACGCGTGTTAGAATTGGCTGCCGAGGCCCTTGGCGCTTATCGTATAGAGCGTGATGTGGCCACGTACCTAAAGAAAGAATTGGACTTGCTATATGGGGCTTCTTGGCATGTGGTTGTGGGCAAGTCGTTTGGCTCGCACGTGACCCATGAGCAAGGCTACTTTGCGTACTTCTTCATTGGCGAAACCGCTTTTCTCGTGTTCAAAAGTTAATTTTCCTGTTGTTGGCAGTAAACTCGAACCACTGAAATCATTATTTTCGCCGGAAGTGTGTGTCTCGTCCGCAAACTTGTGACGTTTCAATGCAACCTGGAGTCATATTCTCAAGTACCATCAAGATTAACTATAAACAGTGCAGGCCACAAACAATTATGCCTGTTTTTTTCCTACACCGCTGATCCATGATAGATCAAGTTTGTCATTCTTATGAACCGTTCAAGCGGCTGCTATATAGTTCACGGGCGCCTATTTTGGGGAAAGTGCGTTATAGTGTACATGTTCAAGAACTTGTTCTTCAGCTTATTGTCATGAACACGAGAAAAACGAGGCTCTAGATGCCGGTCTTTGACCGTCATTTCTATATGGGAATAAAGGCACGCTTGCTGTTGAATTGCTTCGGCCGTTATCACAAGCACATTTCAGATAGAGAAGGCAAATTGCACCGAACGAGAAGTTCAATTTTTGCGTGCTAAGCAGGGCTACTTGTAGATCCTAGCGAGTTCACACTTCCACAGCAATCATGTATGCATTCGTGTCAGCCAGATCTCTCCGACTGCCACAAATTTTGTAACAAAATCCAACAATTCCGGATATTTCTAATATTTCTATAATTCATATGCACGTATAAATCCACAATTTGATACGACACCAGCTTAGTTACCCAACTTCTCGCTCTGGCCGCTCAACAACGTGAAAACAGGCGCGTCGAGTTTATCTCTGCCCTTCAAGAAGTCCAATTCCATCACGAAAAGGTACTCCACGGTCTTAGCACCGGTTTTCTTGATCAACTCACCCGCGGCGCTCGCGCTGCCACCCGTAGCCAAGATATCGTCAACAACAATGACTTTAGCGTCTTTCGGAATGACGCCTTCCTGGAGCTCAAACTTGTCGGTCCCGTATTCCTTGACGAATTCAGCACTCAACACTGGGCCAGGCAACTTTCCTGGTTTTCTGATTGGAATAAAACCTGCATTCAACGCCAACGCCAAGGCAGGGCCAAAGAGGAAGCCTCTGCTCTCTAAACCCACAATGTAGTCGATTTCCTGACCTTGCAAGTGCATCTCGAACGCCTTCACAAGCTTCCTGAAGGAGTCTGGCTTGGCGAAAATCGGCAAGAAATCCTCAAACAAGATTCCTTCCTGCGGGAAGTTTGGGAACTGCTTCAACTCGCTTCTCAACTCGGTGGCAAGGCTCTGGATCGTGGGCGACATGTTATGCTTGTATGTTTATCTTTAGTTTGCACGTGGCATGGCATTGTTGAGATGACTTTGTTGCTTGCACAACACCCGTGCACCATGCACAGCCGTGCTCGGGCCATGAATACCCGTTTTTCCATGTTTATATATTGTCACAGGTGAGGTGTTTCGGCACGGTGACACACGTGACCTGCTCGACATCGTCCGTGTACACGAAATCTGGGATATTCAGCCATTCCTCGAAATGAACCTTGTTTTCGTCCACAACAATGGGCCGTATTTTCCACCCCAGTAATGTGTAGTCGGTCAACATCAGCAAGAGCTGTACCCGCTCACCGGGTCGAGCGTTGCATGCATACTCGACCTGTCGATCCACAGAAGCCATGACACCCGAGTTAAGTGTCATAGACGACCGGAACCACTGGATGCCGAAGACGCCGAATGTTATGCCTGCCAGGGCACTGATGTAGAGAGAATCGAGCGATAGTAGCGTTTTCACTGCACCGTCGCCCTTCTCAGACAGCACGCACAGCGTAAGGGGTCTCGAATGACGCAACTTAGACGTTATGTCGCCGTAGTGAAGCTGGATCCAAGTCTGGTCAGGAGGGATTCCTAGCTTACTATTCGGTAGCGCTAGCTTCTCGGCATGGATAACCATGGTTTTGGACTCAAGACAAACGTACACCGCAGCCTCGTCTTCAAAGTCGACAGGTTGTAGGCTTGTGCAGTTGAACTTGCTATAGCCAGTTTCAGGGGATATTTGAGGAAATGCCGTGCAGTGTTTTAGTAGGAGAAGGATCGGAACAAGATACCGTAGGACCATGGTTTGTGGGTGATCTGCGGTCAGTACTAATACTGGACTGGTTGAGTCTTGAACTATAGAAGAAAAGATATGTGAAGAGTCAAGGTCACATGACAAGAACTCAAGCCGAACGCACTTCTGCAAAGCTTGGATTGTTTTACACGAGCATACCTGAAAAAGGTGTTTCTCACGCAGAGCAGTTGTTTTGCTGCGTGTGCGTGTGCGTGAGGGCAAAAAAGCCTAGAATCCAAAAATACTACTCAATTCATTTTAAACATGTGATTTTTTAAAGAGAATTGACTTTACCGGCTCGCCTGGCGATATGTTTGGATCTGTAAAGATACTTTATGCCTCAGGAACTAACATGTTACAATCTTGCTCGTGATTTTGTAAAGTGAACGAGAGGCATGTGGATAGCGGGGTAAAGCTCATCAAGTCATGAATAAGAGGGACCGAGTTTCGCATGAAAAAGACTATTCAATTTGATAAAATGTCTTTATGATTCCCCGGTCTTCACGATCAGGTCGGCCTTTCGAGTACATGAATATGCTTTTCGAAAGCTATGTGGAATGAAGTTTCTGACATCAAATTTTGGGTTGTGAAAGAACACAGCTAGAACTTATTTCAGTTTTTACTCCAGAGGTGTAGTATTGATAAGCAGCCCATGCTGTAATGGCAGAGAAGAGTCAAAATTCTGAGCCTCTACCGAGATTAGTAGTGATAAAATAGTGGTAGAGACAAAGAAAAAAAAATTGTCCAAAACATGCAATTCTCCAGTGAGCCTTTGAAACATTTGAAGACAGTCTAGAAATTAGTCTGGAAACGTTCGGCAGAACCATCGTACTACTTTGTTACTTGTAGAATGCGCCGAGGCGCTGTCAGACATAATGTGTGGTTATGCTCCAAACGGGTAAGATACACACCAAAACGATCCGACTAAGAAAACAAAACTTGAGATCATTCATAATCTGAACAAAAAAACGTGTATGTCAAAAATAGCCCATACTGTAAGCTACTTATTCGAGTTTACCCAAGGGCTAAAGGGATGTATGGGGGCCAGTAGTCTCCTTCGCGCACCTGGCGTGACCCAGACATTAGCTTTTTCGCTACGATAATTTCAACTTTTGAAAGTACACATGATTAGCAAGAAATGTTGTGGCATTGATTTTTGAGTACATTTCAGAGCTCGCCCAGCTAAGTCTTTTTCTTGGAAGCAAATTCTAACTCAAAACTAATTCTAAATCATAACTAATTCTTGCAAACGGAGGATTTCGAGTCCCTCATAATCGGGTGGCGCACGACCGCGCACACTGCACCAAAACTTTCACTGACGTCAAGTTTCAATCACTGGACAACCTGAAAGCAACAAAAATCAGCGCAATCTTTGCCATATCTTAGTGCATACATACCTGAAAGTCTGCGCAAAGTTCCCATACAAGAACAAACTTGGATTCAAGATGTCTTCGCCGAGCGAACCGGCTCCAACTGCCGGCGTTAAGCGCCCTCGGTCTGAGGATGAAGAGAGCAGCAACAACTCTGCCGCCAGGCTCGATATCAAGACTGAATCCCATCTGAGGCTAGACCTGGCCGCCAGCAGTGACGAGGATGCCGAAATTGCTGGAAAAAACGGTGAAAGTGGCGAAAACGATGACGGGTTAGAGTCGGCGAGCGGAATCACTGAGAGCAACACTGAACCGACCGGAAACGAGGAGATTGACGAGGAAGAAGAAGACGATGAAGAAGATGAGGAGGAAGATGATGACGACGTTGGCGTCTCGCGGAAAGCCAAGCGTAGAAGAGCCAATCAGTTCCTTGATATCGAGGCCGAGGTGGATGACGAGGAGGAGGACGAATTGGACGAGGATGACGAGGAGGCAGAACTCTTGCGTGAGCAGTTTATTCTGGATGATCACGTGGAGAAGGACACGGCTTTACCAGATGCCACTGACGACCGCCTTCACCGTGAATATGACCAACGCCGACAGAAGGCTGAGGACCAGGATGCCGAGGAGTTGGCCGAGACATTGAAGCAACGGTACCGGAAAACCCATACTGTATACCGAGGAGACACCGCGGCGAGTGGAACTGTGTCGCAAAAGCTTCTCATGCCCTCGATCAACGACCCGGCGATTTTCGCCATCCGCTGCACACCCGGCCGCGAAAAGGAATTGGTGCGCAAGCTTTATGAGAAAAAGCGTACATTGGCGCGCCTGGGCCGTCCGCTTGAACTCTTGCTGGTGTTTCAGCGTGATGCGTTCAAAGGCTACATTTACATCGAGGCGAAGAAGCCAGAAGCTATTCAGCGTGCGTTGGACGGTATGGTGAACGTGTACGCAAACCAGCGTATTATCGTGCCCGTGAGCGAGTATCCTGACTTGCTTAAGCAGGTCAAGTCCTCTGATGTCGAGATCGTGCCTGGCATCTATGTGCGTATCACCAGGGGAAAATATAAGGGTGACTTGGCCATCGTTGATAACTTGTCTGAGAATGGTCTCGAAGTGAGATGCAAGTTGGTGCCGCGGTTGGACTACGGCAAAAACGATGAATTCACACCCGAAGGCAAACGTATAAAACTGAAAGTCAGACCTATCCCGCGTCTATTCAACGAACTAGAGGCTCGTACCTATGACGCAGACTACTTGCAGCCGGGTAGAGGCCCTCGTGCGTACGTATACAGGGGCGAGGAGTTCATTGAGGGTTTTCTTTTCAAGGATTTCAAGTTGCAGTTCATCCAGACGAAGGATGTCCATCCAAGCTTGGAGGAGTTGGACCGTTTCCAGACAGGAGCCACCGAAGAAGACGGCTTGGACCTTGCCGTTGTTGCTGCGTCATTGAAAAACAGCAAGTCGCTGGATGGCAATCGATCGAGCGCGTTCCAGCCCGGCGACAATGTCGAGATCCGTCGTGGTGAACAGGCTAAGACCGTCGGAAGAGTCACGGGTGTTTCGCTTAATGAAGTAACTATTATTGTTACTGATGCGGGCGATAGGCAATTAGTCAACCAGGAGTTGACGGTGACTGCCAGCGACTTACGCAAAGTATTCTCGCTAGGTGATCATGTCAAAGTCGTGGGGGGCAAGCACACGGATCAAACCGGTTTAGTCATCAAGATTGACGGCGAGTCCGTAGTGTTGTTGAGTGACCAGACCAAAGAGGATGTGCGTGTTTTTGCCAATTACTTGATCAAGGCCACCGATTCGTCGACAAGTGTTGATATGGTCAACAGCAAGTACGAAATTAAGGACTTGGTGCAGCTTAACGCCTCCACTTTTGGTGTCATTGTAAAGGCTGAGACCGGCTTCTATGGAATTCTCACGTCAGATGGACGTATAGTCGACGTGAAGCCTACGGGTATTGCAGCCAAGCTTAAATTGAGTAGGAGAGAACAGGTTGCCACGGACAAAAACGGTATCACTATAAATGTTGGTGACTCAGTCAAGGAAATTGGCGGTGACAAAAAGAAAGAGGGGACCATTTTGCATATCCACAAAAACATCTTGTTTATTGAGTCGCACGAACTCAACGAGAATTTGGGTATTTTTGTCACCAATGCTCTCAATGTCAACACTGTCTCACAAAAGAACTCCATGGTGTCGAAGTCGCTAGGGCCCGACTTGAGCCGCATGAACCCCAACTTGAAACTCGCACCAATGGCAGCCCCAGGATCGAAGATGCGCGCTGGCGGTCGTGACAAATTAATCTACAAAGACGTCGTCATCAATGGCGGAAATCACAAAGGTCTCATGGGTAAGGTCGTGGAGACTGATGACGTTGACGCGAGAATAGAGTTGCACACGAAGTCCAAGAAGGTCAAAGTCAATAAGACAAAATTGAGTGTTCTCATTCGCGGTGAAAGTATCCCGTATTTGCGCTTTATTGGTGCTGCTGATAATGGTGGTACTCGCCCAGGTCCAGCACTTGCGCTGGCACCTGCTTTCTCCTCTGGCGCTAGATCGGCATGGGGCGGTGCTACACCATCTGTCAATAGTGGCGGGGCTGCATCCAGTTGGGGTGGCAAGACTCCGTCGGCGAGTGCCGGAAATGCATCTGCATGGGGCTCTGGCGGCAACGCTTCTGCATGGGGCTCTGGCGGTGGTGCTTCCACCTGGGGCTCAGGAAGCGGCGGCGGAGCTTCATCGTGGGGATTCGGGGGCGGATCAGCTTGGGGCGGAAATGCAACAAGTGCTGGAGGCAACTCCACCTGGGGCTCCAATCAGAATCCTGGTGGCAGCTCGGCGTGGGGCTCAAATAACAATACTGGTGGCAACTCAACTTGGGGATCGAATCAGAAAAGCGGAGGTGGCTCAGCCTGGGGAGGAAACAAGGGCGGCAGTTCGGCCTGGGGTAAGTCTGGGCGGACCTCTGCATGGGGTAATCAAACTGGTGGGAACTCTTCGTGGGGTCTGAATTCAGGAGGTGCGTCCTCTGCATGGGGAAACAACACTGGTGAGAGCTCGGGCTGGAAGAAAAGCGGTGGTTCTTCTGCTTGGGGAAACAAGTAACGTTTGATAATTTAATGAATGTACTGCTATTTGCTTCGTTTAACAATAGTTCCTCTAACGGGCTGTCCTTCAATCGTGTAAATGGTAAGTCTTGGGGACATAACCAAGCCACAGCGACAATATGGGCCAACGTGTGTAAATGATTCTCGTATGACGACGTTATAGCATCAACCTTTACTTTATATGAAGTGCAGTCCGGTATCTGCCATATCCTTGTTTTTCATCACACCATCCTAATATACATTGTTTTCGCAACCCGGGCAGTTGTGAAGAGACTCGTGTACAAACACATCGCAATCTATGCAAAAATCGTGGCTGCATTTTCCACAACGGTATCGTGAGCTGGTGGCCGTTTCGGTGGATCCATCTGGGAACATTAATAGACAGCCATAGCAATGTGTGCTATCATAGCTCAGTGAGACAGGCACGTCCTTGTATTCGGCTAGAGGAACCAAGTGATGGTATGACCGGGCCAAATGAGTCGATAAGATCAACATGAGCCCACACACAGGACACACGGTGGGAAGGCTGCACACCCTCGAGCGGCACTGTGGACACGTGTAGCCCACGTCCGAGACGGCGCTTGGAGTCTGTGTGACAGCGACATTTTCCTTCAGCTCAGTCGACTCTAGCGTGGGGTGGCATGCACACAAATGCGGGAAGTTGGCTTGCATCAGGCCCAGATATCTCAGCGGGAACCCCATTCTGATTAGCGGCACGCCCTCTGAGTCAACGGGTTCTTGTTTTTTCGTGACTGCAAGCGGCTCTACACAGTCCATGAGCAACTCCTTGAAGTGCGCCTCGTTCATGATCACGCCGTAGAACTGCGTGTCTGTGCGCAGATGGGCGCCGAAGTTTGTTTTCTGAACCAATTCTTGGCAAATCGCCACTTGCGCCAGAAGACCAATCACCTTCACTTTAACTTCCTCCTTCACAAGCGTGTTGATTGTCTGATGGATGTCGCCCGGGTCGGAGGTGAATAACGCACCGAAAATAAGCAATATTTCCTTTGAGTTCTTCTGGGCGGCCGCTGCAGGACCGAAGTTCAGGTTTAGAAGCAGTCGTGCCAATTCCAAAGCATTCTGTAGCGAAGGGTCACCTTTAGGCTCAAACCGGTTATGCTGTCTTGCCTTTAGCGCCCGGATTTTGTCCACGTGATGTTGCGGCAGGCCGCTGACCTCAGAAACAACCTGTGCCACGCCATTTCGCATCATAACGACACCTAATTGCGAGATAGGGTTCTGGTCGAAAAACTCAACAATGAATTCTTGTAGGTAATTCAACGTGCAACTAAAGCGCGTCGGCCGGAGGTCCTTTTCAAGCATCGCCAGCAGGCCATCTAGCACCACCACTATTGTTCGAATAATCCCACGCTGGAACGGCGTTTGCGGGTTTTTCATGATTTTCTTTTTACGTGCCTCGATCATCTGCTGCACCAACAGCTCGAGCGAATGACCCTCGCCGTCCTCCTTTACGATATCCCATGTTCGCTGGTACTGGTCTTCCCAGGCATATCCCTGGTTTTTGTCTGCATCAGGATTCCGCAGCCGGGTGCGTTTCGCCATGCCTTGAGGCTCAGGCAGCAACAGGGCCTCGCGCAGCTCACCGCCAGACGCAGGGGCCGTAAAGTCTTCATCGGAGTCCATTTCGGGCGCAGGTTAGATGTTGCTAACAATCTTTCGTGATCAAGTCCATGGTACTGCAGGAAAGCCGCAGCTTGTCTGGGGAGCCGCTGGTGAGAGTGTCACGTGCCATGCCAGTCAAGCTTAAGTTGAGGGCTCCTCTGTTGTATGCGCAACCATTATTTGTTCGACGGGAGGGGAAGTGATCAACGCCAAGGATCGGTAGTGGAACGAAGAATGATTACGAATATGCTTTCTTCATACTTTTTAGTCAACACTAAAAAACTTAAATCACGCTTTGGCCGGGAAAATGCGGTATTTTTGGTATTTCTACTATGCACCTATTTACTACCAGATAAGCTGTTCATACAGTGCTAGAATCACACAACAAAGAAAGTGATCACATTTGTTTCTATTCAAGGGCAGTTTGTGAGTACACATACGAACAAGCAGGCCCGTCTTGAGTGAAACAGTGATAAAATCATCGCTACTGAGTGGCTTTGGCATAAATGTACCGATAATTATGATGGTCTGCATATAAGCTGGTAATTGCAGCTTTATCAAGTTTTCAAGAAAAGAAATCTGTTTGCCTACCCAAAGAGGTTTTGAGTCTGTGGTGCTCTCTACAATTGGTCGGCCGGAGAATTCAAACCTATTTCGGCTTTGCTGTTATATCCTATGTGGCAAGAAAATAGCCTCATATTGCGAGTTTCATGCCCAGAAACACACCGGCTTTGTTCTTTCAGATAGCAACCCCAACCCTTCAAAACAATTTAATTTTTCTGTTTCAACTTTTTGACCCACGAATATACATAAATTCGAAAAGAACAGTCGCGTGTTTGTGTAGAACATGAAATATTCAGTGGTTCTGTAGACCAGCCCCAGCCAAAGTATGTGCAGTTGAAAAAACATTTAAAACACTCCAGCAATTGGTCGATACAGTCTAGATTTGTTTCCCCAAAAGCCTCAACCACGATTGAAACAGTCAAGTGTGTCATTAATCATGCGGCATAGCCGACAAATGTCTCGGTAATTCTCGAATCGGCACAACTCGAATATTCGCATCCGACTGAGGGCAGTGACCTCGGCAAATGCAATATAGTCCAAGTTCACCATGAAAAAATCGAAGTTAGTTCTAATTGCAGTGATACTATTTGTGCTGGTCGCTGGACTCAGGACCAACAAAACATATCCCGAAACATATTTGAGTGCTTATGCCGAGAATGAGGCGCTCACCAAACGAAATGAAGATCATACGCAGACTGCGACCCAGGTGATCACGGACCGCCTAGACCACTTAATCGAGTATACCAAGCTGTTTGTTCATGGAAATCAGTTCAACAGTATTGGCTTCGAGTTGGTAGAAACCCAGCTTTGGGAAACCTTAGAGGACATTCGGCAATCTGTGCGGCGTGAAGCACCTCGTATGAAGGCATTGACTAATCAAGTCACGTATGCAACAAACCTAGTTCGATACATGAAGGAGTCAGCTATTTTGTTGCATTTTTATCCGCTTTCCAATAATCAGCCACAAAGAATCATCAATCGGTTGATAAGGCTCAATCTCAAGCTCACAACTCTATTCGATCTGCATGGCGCACCAGATCCTGGACTCAAACATTATGACTCGGCAATCGAAAACCTGTATGGGAAGTTGAACGAGTGGGAGGAGATAATCCAGTCAAGGCCAAACATTCCTTTAAGCTTGCGGCTTGCTTTTGATACCCAACTTGTACAAGCTGA
This sequence comes from Metschnikowia aff. pulcherrima, assembly GCA_004217705.1. Taxonomy (NCBI): domain Eukaryota; kingdom Fungi; phylum Ascomycota; class Pichiomycetes; order Serinales; family Metschnikowiaceae; genus Metschnikowia; species Metschnikowia pulcherrima. Next base: position 2,784,042 of record CP034457.1, read on the forward strand.
AAAAACCCTCCAAGTGTTGAGAGGTAAGAACGGATGCGTGCGGAGGTTATAGTCTACACACATAAACTTCGAAACATCTTGAGATGTGCCAAGTAGCCGGCCGTAAAAATGCAAAGGAAAAGGAATTGATACGAAATACTGATCAAGTTCACGCGGTGGCTCCACTCTTCGATGTGGTATTTTCCAAGGCGAACCCCCCTAACCTCGAGAGCAGGTCGGTTTTTTTCACTGGACATCAACTTAAGACAAAGCAAAGGCTTCTGATCATCAGGAAATTCTAAGATAACATGAAATTCAGTTTATATGAGTGGGAAGCTTTAACAGTAATTACAAACTATAATCAAAATCTGCATGGTACATCACATCTACCAGACCACGGAACCCTTTGGCATTCGGTAGCTCACCCGGAAAACTATATCATCAGCAGACCTTGACTCACTCCAAGTCCCAGGTGACTTTGATTTTCTTCTTTCTTTTATCGGCAAGTTGCGCAAACGCCACGGGAGAAAGACCTATATCATTCACATTTCCGGCGCCCAACGTGTCTACCACACTCACCGCCACGGACCGTTCACCATAGTGGGCGTTCACTTTCATGCCACAAAGTGGGTTTTGCTGCGAACTACTGCCTTGAGCATACTTGTCAAAAAGATTCTTGTTCACGGCGGCAACAAGATCGTTTCCCGAATTGACCCAGCCACAGGCGCCCATATCGGGGTAAAAGAATGTAGCGTCACCGCGGAACGGGTTCTCGGGTGGCACATATGGTGGCTGCTCGGGCGCAAGAGTGTGCGTAACAGTAACAATGCTCTGTACTGGCGCCACTTCAGTAGTGACCAGAGTTTCCCCTGAACTTTGTACCGAAGTCGTCACAATTGTGGGTGCTGAAGTAGAATCAGTTGACGTTTCAGGCAAAATCATTGTAGAGTCGCTCATCACTGTATCAACAAGTATGGGCTCAATCCTTTCAGCATCAGCAAGAGTGGCCGTCTCTGTGGCCACCAAACTTGCAAGTGGAAGCACCTCTGTCTCAGTCGGCACCGAAGTTACAAAAGGGGGCTCTGCTGTCTCGGTAGACACCGGAGTTGCAAGAAGTGGGGCCGCTGTCCTGGTAGCTATGGATGTTGTTAGGTCATCCTCCGTCTCTATCTGAACTGCTTCAGTAGACTCCCGCACAGAATCTGAGGAACTGGTAATTTCCAAGAAGGTCGTGGTGTCAGTCTCTGTGGGTTTCACAATTGCACCTTGAGTAGCGCCCGTAGTCACTGTATTTGGCTCTGCAATAGACTTTGAAAATGCTGCTTCACTCATTTGTACACTTGGCGCAGCCACAAAGACGGGTGTAGAGGTTATGGCAGGGCATTTGCAGCAGTCACATTTGGCCAGTGACGTATGAGTTGCCACATGTTCATCAGGAACACTCACCAGCGGCATACCACTTTCAGTCATCTCACTTGGTTTAGCAGCAGTTGCGGTGGCAAGCCCCAGGATTGATTCTGAGCCAAGCTCTCGCTTAGTGTCAACCATGGCCCACGAGGCAGCAGCATCCAGTGATGAAATTACGGTATCCTCACTCAAACTAGTCTGAATCATCAAAGTAGAACTAGTTGAAGACTCAGGTTCAATCACGCTCGAGAATTCATCAGGTACTGAGAGTGGTGCTGATGTCGCTAAAGCCAGCAAGGTATTAAAAGGCCCAACAGAGCTCTGGTTTTGGCTCACACCAGTTTCGGTTGCCTCGCCGGCTGTAAAGCCGGAATCCCCAAAAGTGTCTGTTTCTTCTGGTGGATCAGAAGACATTGGAGCAATAGTCGACTGATGATGCGTTTCGCCCGCGAAAACACTCAGGCTCAATATGGATTCCGAACTTTCATCAATCGCCAGCTCCGTTAAGAAGTTTTCCGTAGGCGTGGCCGTCGAGCGGACAATTGCATCATCTGTCACATCGTACCCCTCCGAGAATGAGGGGCCACTTTCCTCAGAAATGCTTTCTCTCAGGTCATAATCAAGACTTGACGTGGCTTCGACTGACTCCAGGGACTCTGCCGTAATCATTCCTTCCTGCTCTGCAGGGTCAGACAATCCAGCAAACGTGACCAATGACTCAGAATTTATGATTGTGGGCTCCAAACCCGGCTCTGACTCAATTGACGATGGTGCAGCTGTTAACTTGGCAAACTTCTCTTCGAAAGTCTCGGTGGGCTCGAGGTCCAGAACCGATTCCCAAACCGGCTCCTCAATTGTACCGACCAGGTGATAATGAATATTCTCCAAACTAGTGCTCACCATAAGCAAGGTTTCTTCAGACACAGGACTTGGCGTGACCGAAAGATTCTCAGTTCTTGAAACCGAATCTGCGACAGCAGCCAGCAGTTGCTCACCCATGATGCCTTCTGTAGTATAGCTGGGCCCGGCTTCCGGAAACATGGGAAACTCGTCTTGCGTCTTCTGGTAAGCGCCATCTGGGTCCTCAAGATCCCAGAAGAACTCGGAAGGAACACTGTCTGTAAAGGTTGTTGAGTATGACCAGGATGAATAACTTTCCAGTGCTTCGGAAACGTCTATTCCGGGCTCCAGTGGTTCGGGCGTCTCCATCCCTGGCTCCTCTGTAGCCTCAGAAACCCATGAGGTGAGACTTTCCAGAAGCGTGCTACCAAGCCGGCTTTCCGGTGCTTCAGAGTGACTCCCCAGCTCATCCGCGTCCGCGTATGTGGTACTCTGGCTCAGATCTGGGATTTCAGTAGGTTCCGGGAAAATCTCTGCCCCTGGAACTCCACTTTCCTGTGCAACAGTCAAGTAGGCTTCAGAGGATGGCTCCGCGCTCGTAAGAGGTCCATCAAAGATGGAAGCCGGTCCATTTTCAAACAACAGATCAAAGTCAGGCTTCACCGATTCAAATGTCATAATGCTGATGCTAGCTTCGGAATCAACAATCGCGGAAACACTCGATGCTATTTCTGTAGATTGATCGTTGTATTCAGAAGACACTGAAACCAAGTCCGATTCGATGAAAGTGGAAGAAATTGGCTCAAATAATGCTCCAGAAGAATAATCAAGTTCCTCGAATTCAGATGACATCAGTTCACTCACAGCCAGCAGTATTGGGGTTGCATAAGTTGAAGTGCTCAAGTCCAAAGGCCCTTCATCGCTGGACGACACAAGGACTTCCTCTGTGTACACGACATGAAACGTTTTAGTTTCCAAGCTAGAAACTGCAGAGGTGAAAGTTTTGGTTGGATCGGCATAGTAAATCGGCACTGTTGTGTAATAAGCAAGGGTGGTATAATATTCCACAAGTCGAGTTTCCATCTTCACCCCAGGAAGCGCGGCTGCAAATGCCGCGAACATTATTATCGCAATGGCTGCAACGTGCATCTTCGAAGAATATGACAGCATCAGTAATTCCATCAATTCCCTATTGTTTTTGTTTTTTCTTTGGTTTGTCAAAAATTATATGGCTGACTAAAGTATGGGTTTCGCCCACGAGTATATATGTATATATATATATTCATATGTGGACCAAAAAATCAAGTCGTAAGATTACGGCTAATCGGCATAGCGTGAGCAAATTAGATGCTTGGCCGCGTGGACGGACATATACGCTTCTGCCCAAGCGACTTAATTGAATGTCCAGATACACACCATGCACCGTTTTTGGTATTTTTTTGTGCTCTCGTACATTAAGTTCCTGATCTAAGTCACGCAACTAAAAATGACTAATGCTGCATGCGGGATCACGGGCGTCAGAAACCTTAGCATGGCTGATTGATGAGCAATATTTGAACCTAGTTTGTAAGTCCGTGTATTTCTCGTGAATGACCGGCAAAATGAGCTTTCCAACCGCTGACTTGAAACTTGCTCAATTTACTTCTGTGACTAAGCGGGATGTCTTTCGTTTCTGGAAAAGATTGTGGGCTGATTTTGTGATTGCCCGGACACTCATAGTATTAACCTTACCGATGAATATCTCATCTCCACACTTACGAGAAGCCATGTTATGAAACTTTTCATGAACAATATGAACGAGTCCGTCTTTAAGGAAACGAAGAAATAGAAACTATCTTGCGGAAAAAGAGCCAGTTGGCCGATAGATAGTTCTGACACGCGCTGCCAAATGCTTTGTCTTATACTGCGCTGGGTCGAGTCTGCCTGAAAACAATTGGTGCATCTCTCTTTGGTACCTCTATTTTTCTTTTTTTTTATTTTGCTTGATACATCTGAATTTCCAGCACCACACTAGCAATTTAACAATTTTCACATAATCGTGAGACGCAGATTCAAAGAATACACTATGCTCATAGCTTTATATCATTGAGCCATGGGCATAAACAGCCCAAAAGACTACCCCGTTGTTACCACTTGTTTCGAAATGTTATTCATGAGGCGTTAAATATACAGTTTTCTTTGAAAGCAGCTAATAACACAAGAAATGGCAAAAAAAGAAGAAATAAAAAAAAAACACAAGTAGCATGTCCATACCATTAGATCCATTCCCACGTGATCTTGATACGTCCCACCAGCTGGTCCGCGAGCTGCGAAAATGCAGCAGGGGAAAAGTCAATGTCGTACGGCTTGCATCCCTCGCACCGATCGACCGCGGTCACCTCAACGGATTTACCCTGATAATATGCACGGATCTTCTTGCCACACAAGGTGTTTTCGTTTGGGTTTGTGCCGGGCGTGTACTGGTCAAACAAGCCGTGGCCGACAGCAACAATGTAGTCCTGGTCGGTGTTGACCCAGCCACAGGCACCAAGACCAGTGTAGTACCAGGTCCCGTCTCCTGCATATAAGGTGCCGGTAGTTGCACGGGCCTCATTTGTGGTGATAGTGGTGGTGAGAATTTCGTCGCTTGAGGTTGATGTAGCAGTCGGAGCAGTGGATTCAGTCAAGGTGATAAAAAGAGTAGTGAATACGGTGGTGTCTTCAGAAGCGGTGGAGTGAGCCTGCGAGAGCGCATTAGCAGAAGGAATGTTAAGGGTAGATGAATTTGCGCCGGAATAAGTCCAGGTAAAATTGGCAGCCAGTGCAGGAACGGCGGCCGTGCAATTCTGCCACAAAGTCGTGTAGAAAGTCTGGGTGGTCGAAACAGTGGTGGTGACTGTAGAATCTGTGGTGTTGACCGGAGAAGCGGCCGCCAATGCCGAAATAAAAAGCGCACACGCAGCGAGCTTCATGGTGGGGTAAAGGAATGTATAGGGTGGGTATAAATGAGTGAAAAGTCCAGTTGGACAAAAGGCGATCGGCGGGGACAATAAAAAAAGACGTGGTTTGCGATGAGTTGCAATTTCCAATTGATGGGCGTTACGAGCTAGTTATATATTTCCACGCAACGTCAACAAATCATGCAGCCGCATCTCAATTGACGGAACTGCCCGAAAGCACGCCTAGCGTTCACAGCGCCAATGCCGCTCGACTGGTGTATAAGAGAGAAAGTGCTGCTGTATGCACACCATGCATGACCGATTGAGGAATTTCATCTTAAGGACAACTTTTAAGTCGCGCTCCGCATCATGTACGCCGTTGTTCATTTCATGACCCTTTATCGGGAAAGACAGAAAAGGACGAATGATGATACAATTTGAGACCGTTTTTGCTCGTCATTGTAAAATTGTCTTTCAATTCAATCTAGAAGCCCGATGCGGCACAGGATATCAAAAAAAACCACCGCAGCCACCTGAGTCGTATAGTTGAAGGGGGCTTACTATCGAGCACGCTTTCTTACATTGGCTGTGTCTATGCAGTTTGTTATTGTTTAAAGAGGCGTACGCGCGAATCCCACCAATGATCAGACTGCCGAAAACATCATATACTGATCTCATTACATCACCTGATTCGGTATATAATAGACAGAAATGCTGCAATAAAGGTTTTGCAGTCGCTACTAATGAGATTGTCACACGGGCGTAGCAATTCTTTTTGAGCCTATCGCTCGAACAAAAAACTTTGTTGAATTTTGAAAACTCCACTCGATCCGCGATCGGGCGACGAGATTGATGGAGTGCACATAACGTGAGACCTCGCGGTGTCCGGTTAAGTTGCAGTGCTGCATGATTAGGAGCTCAGAGAGCCTGATAGAGCTTTACGAATGTTCAAAACGGGTTATGCAATTTCGTCTTATATCTTTAGAATATCTTCTGGATTAGATTTAGCTGGAGTTAGGTAACTTCTTGAAACAAGGTGAGATTAGCCCAAAAACAGTATAAGAACTATGCACTCTATTCTTTCCCAAGAAAAAAAAACCTCGACCTTGTTTACATCTGTCGCCGCTCGTATTGTGTGGTGCGATCGGCGAAAAATGCTTGGCGCGACTCGGAGATGCAACCACACCGAAAATGGCAATTTTTTTTTTTTCGCACTTCTGCCTGATACGTCTGATCACGGATTGAGAGACAAAGTGCTTCACCTTGCTTTCCACAAATTCATATATATGCATGTAGGCACCACTGGTGAAGTAAAACTGAAGGTATTGCGAGACTAGTCATGTAGAAGACAACAGACAGCTGTTGAAGCATAAATAACAAAAAAGGATGAGGAAAGTGCTATTATTCGAGAGAGCCGTCTTTTGTTTTCTCTGATCCAATCAGAGACTTGCACGATCATGTTACGTTGAACATGGCAAGATGTATCGAGCAAAAAGAAAGAACAAAATAGAACGCTTCTTATTGGAACACGTGTGAGTTATTTTATAGTTTGTATTCAAGTATGCAATACTTCTGACTCAGCTTAGAGTTGTCACTAAATCCTTGGTGGACCAACAGGATCGGGTGGAGAAAAGGTCTTTACTCCCGCCGCTCCCCGGAGGTACCGCTATCGTGCCGAAACCATTACAACTGTATCACGTGACGCTTGAACTACTTGTTGGCCTTTGTTCCTATGCGTTGACACTTTTTTCGACCAAAAGTGAAGCTTTGACCTCCAAGAGTATAGGCAGAATTCTCGGTCGAGGAGAAATTCTTAAGTCGCACACTAATAAGTGTTAAGCGCCTGAGTCATGCATCAAGACTAGTTTTGGGAACTCCTCCATTTACAGTCATTAGATATAACGTCACGGATAGGCTTCGCGCGCACCCGCGCGGCTGCGAAATATTTAAATGCAAACATAACTGTGAGAAAAGCCATAATTTTGAAAATCTGGTCTTAGAGGTAGATTCTGGGTAGGTGAATCTGGTGCGTCGCAGTCCTCCACATGCTTCTTGCCTTCGGGTGTTTCGTCTACATAGCGATGAACCCTCATTGGAATCGGTTGCGAATTTCTGACTTTTGACTTTTGAGCGTGTAACTCGCCCCGGTCTGTCCCCTTTTTTTATTCGTGGAGCTCAAAGTAAGCTATCTCGCTCATACGCTCTTCAACCACATTTACTTAATCCATCTTTCTATTTTCAGCGAGATTCTCCGAGAACAATGTGTGTGTATTCGAATGATGCACGCAACGAATGAATGGCAGCGAGCGTTCTGAAGCGCATCTCGATGCACTCCAACGGCCTGATGAGCAAGGTAGTTGCTTTATTCATTTGGCGCAAAAGAAAGCGTCAAAGTCTGGGGCTTTTAGGGCTGAGCACGGCGTTATCCTTCCCTTCTTGATTGTGCTCGAGAAGTTGTCTGTAGATCGATCTGTATCTCGAGCGTGTCGACTTTTTGCTGGCTGAAAGTAACCAAGCCGGCAGCCTTTAAGCTAAATCGATTACGAAATGCAGAAAGTAGAAGAATTGTTTCGTCTTGGTAACGCTCTGAGAAGGTGTTTCTTTTGAACCCACGCAAGGAACCCACCACCACGCACTGATATAGTAAATCTCAGTGAAGAACGCCAAGTTCCCAGTAGCACGCTCCTGTTTTGAAACGGGCTTCTGAACCTTAAATAAAACAACTCTTAGCCCCGAAAGTCCCGAGTTCAAACTTGTTTCCCTGGAAATTTAAGTGCTATCATTGAGAGTCCCACTTTGACACATGCATAGTTCAGCATGTCAAATCACAAATGAAATACAACTGAGTCTTTGCCCATTGCTGATTTAGAGACACTGCGTCCGAAAAAGACAAGATTAAATGGCTGCATGTCTTTACACAAATCCTAATGAACATATGAGCGCCGCGGAGAGACTATCACCAAAATTTCACAGCGCGAGCTTTAATTCCGCCATATCTCATACACCAGCGATCCTGGGGACTGAAATCTACGGATATAGCGCATCTGCCTTGATAACATCCCCAGGCCAAAGTTTTCATCTATCTCAAGCGCTCTGGAGAGCTATGCAACACGTCGCGTAGCCAGCGGCGCATGCTCCTTTCGGCAATCGTAACATTGGCCGCAATGGCGCGCAAAGAACAGTATTTGCCTTTTTTAGTGGGTTCAAGCGGCAATTCGGACTATCTTCTTCTTCTACCTCTTCTTCATGTTCAGGAATGAAGGGGATGCAGGCAGAAGCAAATCCATAAGGCGTGATAAGAATTTAAAAAAATTATCGGAAACACATTTCGTGTCGTGTGCGCGGGATCCCTATTCCGTGACAATATGTTAAGTATTTGAATCTCTCAATTGGAGCACCTTTTGTTCACTACGTTCTTTCAACCAAGAAAAATGTCCGATAAAAGTACTTTCATTTTGGTCATGGCTGACAACTTAATAATTTTTCAGTCTTTACGGTCAGATACTCTGGGAAAGGTGATGCTTACCCACTTGCGATAAGAAGTATGGACTGCTCTACGCGTGTCTTCTGAATGGGTTGGTGTATCCAATCTCCCTCATCGAAAGTGACTAGTTATTAGCGCTCACGAGCATCACGTGAACAATTACAGGGTCATGCATTTTCACACAACTATGCTTGTGGCCAGTGTTGCGAACTTTTCGTACACCATCGTATTCGGGGCTGTACGATCGTACGAAAACGATGGCCCATCGTATCGGATATCCGACATGTACGTCGTATTGGGCTGCACGATGCAACACTGCTTGTGGCTATCTTACGTGTTCAAGAGAGCTAGAATGATCTTTTTCAGGTAATAAGAAATATAATATAATATTTATTATAAACATCGAGTTTGTATAAATACAGCGTGCTCAACGAAGAAAATGTCCCATGCGGTTATCAAATGGAAGCGTGACTAGATCCACTCCCACGTGATCTTGATACGGCCCACCAGCTGGTCAGCAAGCTGCGAAAATGCAGCAGGGGAAAAGTCAATGTCGTACGGCTTACATCCCTCGCACCTGTCGACGGCGGTCACTTCGACAGATTTACCCTGATAATGTGCACGGATCTTCTTGCCACATAACGTGTTTTCGTTCGGGTTTGTACCGGGCGTGTACTGGTCAAACAAGCCGTGGCCAATAGCAACAATGTAGTCCTGGTCAGTATTAACCCAGCCACATGCACCAAGACCAGTATAGTACCAAGTTCCGTCTCCTGCAAATGAAGATTTAGGAGTGGCACTGGCTTCGCTGGTCGAGGCAGTTGTCGTGGCGCTTTTCACGCTGGAGGACGCTGCAGAAGCGGTAGCCACGGATTGAAACGAACTTGCCGAGACAATGCTCTTTTCGAGTGAACTAGACGAGACAACGGAAACCGGAGATACCGCGGAATGCGCAGAACTGGATGCCGATACTTTCGAAATTGTCTGGGTAACATCTGAGATCAGTGCTGGGGCGGAAACAGTGCAGACCTGCCACACTGTGGTGTAGAAAGTCTGGGTAGTTGAAACAGTGGTGGTCACAGTTGATTCAGTGGTGTTCACCGGAGAAGCGGCGGCCATTCCCGAGAGAAGAAGCGCAGATGCAGCAAATTTCATGTTGGTTAAAAGAGTGTATAGGGTGAGTATCGATTAGTGGAAAGCTCAAAAGGTCAAAAGACGATCAGTAAGCTCGATGAAAAAGGATGATTCTGACCCGAAACCAATGATTTTTCGGGATCTTGGGCTAGCTTTATACCTTCACCATATCTCAGCAAATCGTGCAGCTGAATTGAAGCTCACGAAACGCACGAGACGTGCGTCAGACCACATGATGCAGCAAGGGCGGGGCCGCCTTGCAAACGTGAAAAAGTTCATGATTCCAAACAGCCTGTGGGTACGTAATTTGGACGTAGTATAAGCACTACAACGCAAGAATAAAAGTTATTCTAGTGTTTCTCGGGGAGAAAGTTTTCGGCATATGGCAATTGCGAAGTGCTTAGGCTTTGATCATTCAAGCCTCGATCTTCGATCTCCGAGGTGATTTTTGCCGTTTTACGCGAGGAAAAAATATTCGTGCATGAGGCTTTTTCTGTTGCGGAATCCATATGCAATCTGATATGGTCTTTACGATGCGCACACGCGCTTGTATACGCTCAGATTACGCCTATAGAGGATGAATTGTTGTGTCTTCTTTGATTCATGGAAATCTGTTCATCGAGGCAACTGAAAGTCCAGATTAGTTGTGTGCTAGAGAGAATTTTCTTAGAATGAGCCAGCACTTGTGGCTAGATTCGAAGGGCGGAATTCAAATGACACATCATAACTTTTTTTCCATGATAAACACCAGGACTGCACATGATATGATGTTTGTTTGTGTTTCGAGAAGACACAGGACTGCATTGATGATTCGTCGACGCGCATCTGTCGCGTGATAACGTTGCGTCCAGGTGAAAAGATTTTCACTCTGTTTTCACACAGACCAAGCTAGCTTCCTTCTTTGAGGGACTGGCTTCGACTATTAACTGGGCTCTAAATATGTATGCAGAAAACGTAATTTTCTTGTTGAAGCATCCGTGTCGAAAGCACGCTTGTTGACACTGCATTTCACGCCATACAGGCTATCCGGTATATAGAATGGATCGCAGCCATTTGATGTGAAAAGTTTTCATGCAATAACCCCAATAGGCTTTCCGCTCCACTGAAAAAGAAATAATCATTTACGAGCAGTGCTACGTGAAGAAGAACCGCGGAGAGAAACCCTGGCACTCGGAAATTTTCAGATGCATTATATGCAAGAACCAGCATTTGATAAACTAATCAATTAAAAGGCGAACTCCCTGACCAATACGCCCGATGTCCGATCTAAATGGCACAGTCGGGATCTCGCCCGATTTATTGGTCAAACTCCAGGCCTTAGTGAAAGCTCACGAGGAAGCTGTACAAAAGTCCGAGACAGTTCCGGAAAAACCTGACCTCACCAAGCTATTTGATGAGTTACCGGAGAAAGGCGATGAAGAAGTTCCACGATTGAAACTTTCAGACATCGGAGTTTTGGAAAATAGGATCGATAAAAGCTTAGACATTTGTTTTGGAAACATTCCCATACTTGCCCCAGAGACATCGCTGCGGTGGAAATCCGTCTTGGAAAAAATATTTGAAATCTACCCATTTTCCAAACAATTTCTCTTGACAGAAGATTACCTGCGAGCAACAGGAGGAGACAATAAGCTTTTGTGCTGGGATTTCCTAAGTGTCTCGGGAAAATCCGATATATTGCAAGTCATGAGATGCCTTGATAAAAGGATCTCTTACAAGGCCAAAACAGTGAATTACACAACGGGCATCTTAAATGACACTTATTATCTACCAACAAAAATGATTTGGGACACTGTTAACGAATTGATGGAGGGCGCAACACCTGATATCATTGATGCATATTTGAAAGACAGCGTGAAATACTGGAATTTGGAGGCTACTTCGGATATTCACCCAGCAATGCAATTTAGACAACATATGGCTTTTTTGCGGAAAAATTACGATACTGAACTCATCAGGTTTATGGAGAATCTCAGTCACACGACCGTGAGAGCCTGGATCTTTTACAACAATTCAAGCTACAGGTACTCAATGCTGGCGTGGATCGATTTGTTGTATCAAGTGGAGAGGAAGAAGAAACCTGTGGACTCATCAGTAACAAAATTGATGCGTATCATGAAAAACGCTGCTTGAATGCAAGATTAGGCAAGAGGAAACTGACGCCGCAAGATATTGAGAAATAGAGACAAATTGAAAGCATCTTCATTTCCGAGGCATTTTTTCAGAAATGCCTTCAATATGAAACGCTGATAAATATGCGAAACCAGAAAAAAAGTAGCATACACGCGCGTCAGAATATTATGGAAAGATATGCGAAAAGACAAGACAAAGGCTTTCAAGGAAAAAGCTCTTGCAATTGGAGCAAGAATGAGACTATTTATGAGCAAGGATATGACAAGGAGACAAGGAGACACTTCCCGCTTTCAGGAACCTGAAGAGAGATAAGAGTTTTGAAAACGCCCAAAACCTGAAAAACTTTCAGCATAGAAAGGTGGCAGACGAGAATCTACTGTTTTAGGATTAGAGTCATTAGAACAATACAGGTTTAACAATATGCAGAGACATATGTAGAGAACAGACCAGAATGGACAATCAAATATGACACCGGAGCCCAGCAAACGGTGGTGAATGACTTGAGTCTGTTTTTTTCAGTGTATAAGAAATGTTGTTTGATGTTGCAACAATATTCATAACGAGAAGCATTCTACGTCGCTTGTTTCTTTCTATTTCTGGCGATGGAATAGAAATGTTTATGTATGGATTTGATGGAACCCATGAATACAAGCGGGCTTGTTTGCCTAGGCAAATTCCATCTACTTTTGTCGTTTTGCCTTGATGAATCAAGAACGGAAAAAGAACGCCTGGCATATACTGCAGCAACGTAAACTTGTGAAGAACCGCCCGTTTTGATTTGTTTTTTTTTTCTTCCTTTTTGAATTCTCTTCAAGTAAAGTGACAAGATTGGTAAGCACAGATAAATTGCACGTAAAGTCTCGACACATGTTCATCATTGACATCTGATCAAGTAATTGGTTGGTATTATCAAAGCGATTTACCTGAAATAGTTGTTTAAAGTCTACAACAAAGTTTAGTCCTCTCATATGGACCCAGTTTTGAAAGCACTAGATTACTTAGAATCGGTGATTGGACTTACAAAAGGTCCCACGCTCAAAAGTCCCACAGCCATACCACAAAAGCCGATTTGCCTCTATTCAAAGCTTTGAAGAAAATCTTTTGGAACATTTGAATGAGTTCGTATCACGCAAGGTTCAGATTTCGAGAAAAGAAAAAAGCAGATTGTGACCGGGTACAAATATAGGCCAAGACAGGCATAAAGTCCAATTCAAAACATCTCGTGTGGTCCGTTCTAAGACTAGCCAAAAGTTCAGCATAAGCAATCAAAAACCCATCATACACCTTACACTAGGCATCACTTCTTCGTGCCTGTGAATTGTCTTGAACTCCTATCCGAAGGTATCATCTAACCATATGTTCTCCTGGAATGTCGAACACGATATTCGATTTTTTGTGCGACATAGCCTTAACTTGAAGACAAGGTGTGGATTCAGAATCGGCAGTTTTGCAGAAAAGAATCTCAGCACAATTTGTTCAGATTTCTTCATTGCGCATAAATAGAGAATCCTTCGTGTGAGTCACCATCATTCAAATTGTTAAAAGTCAGATAGATTCTGTTTTCACTCAACCCAGCCGAATTGAGATTCACGTGAATACCTCACATTATCATGCCGAATCCTCCAATTTTCTTTTCTTTAGCTCTGGGTCTGATTCTAGTGATACTACCCCATGATCGCCAACTTTCGGAAGCACATCAACAAGTGTGTTGATATCTTTCACAACATCACATGCTAGTCCTGGATATAGCAGTGGCAAATCTGGTATGCGATTCACATCCTCTTCCGACAATAGGTTCTTGAAATTATAACCCTCTCCAAACTGGGGTGTGAGTTCCTCACTTGGATTGGGTTTATAATAAAAGCGAGCAAGCCTTTCTTGGCCCATTTCCGCCGCGAACTCATTTTCCGTCACATATTTTGCGAATTCCAAATTCTCGGGGAACTCTTTCCCGTCAATATCCTTGTTTTTCTTGACCTTGGGCACCGGGGCACTGTCGTTTTCCTGTATATAGAAGTTTCGGAGCAAAGAGATGGCTTCTGGGCGCAAAATGCCGCCAAAACTGAGGTAAGAGTCGTTCTGAGCGCGTACGACTGTGCCGTTGCCGCCAAATCTATCGTTTGCGGCGCCAAAGTAGACTTTTCCAATACCGATGTGTTGCAAAGCCAGAGCACACATGACGCAAGGCTCGATTGTTACATATAGTGTCACATCTCGGAAAAAGCTGGCGATTTTGTCGGGAGAGGCACCCAACAAACGATTTTTCTCTAGAATCTCATCAATTCCCATGAACTCGGCGTGCCTAGTGCCGTTTAGTGAGCGGTTTGTATCGTTACAGCCGTAGCTCAAAACTGTCTGTGAGGGCTCGTGAATGAACACGCAAGCTACCGGGGTTTCACCATTTTGAAGAGCACGGAATGCCACAAACACGGCTAGAGCCATGTTGCGGAAGTGCTTGCCGAGGTCTACACTTCTATGCACGAGGGACATGTTGGTTTTCGGCGGAAAAGGTGGTTTTTTGAAAAAATGCTTATCTTGACTGGGAGTGCATGGTGCGCATCGCTCGCTTCTCCACACTCCAGTGGCCCTGTTGGCGAGACGCATACCATGAGTTGATTGTTGATCTGAGGAAGGATCTAGAATTAGGAGGTTTTTGGGGATTTTTTGAGTATTGATTTGGGAAAAGATAAAGGAAAGAAACATTGTGTACACTGTCAGACGCGCGAGATAAAGCACACGCTGTGATTGATCCACTGCTCTAGCTATACTGCCGAGCCGGAATCACACCACATTTTAAAACTGGTTGTACCAATCACCAGAAACACATCTACATCCTTTCGGGCTTTTTTTTGTATTCTTTTTGTTGTTTTCTTCTCTCTGTTTTTTTGACTATATGAGCAGTATCCAGAAAAAAGCCATACTTAAAAGAGCTCTGGGCTTAGGACTAGAGCCAGTGGCTGAAATGCCCACGCAACAGGCTTTGGCTCCACCTCTGGGGAATGTTACCGCCGAAGCCAAACAAACAGAAACGGACGTTTCGAAAGCAAATGATGCACTTGGTCACGCAAAGAGAAACGTATTTCCTATACAGGAAAAGTACGTAGATCCAAGTACTGGGTTATTGTTTAACACCTACTACCTTCCGCCAAGTGGCCCGGAATCACCTCTTTTCGTATGCCACCACGGGGCTGGATCCTCGGGCATGACGTTTTGGTGCCTAGCCAAACATCTTCGAGAGTACTCGGGGAAAAGTAATGCACCAGGCGTTTTTACGTTTGATGCAAGAGGCCATGGCGAGCCGCTCTCGACAAAGGAGTATCATTTGGAGGAATTTTCACGTGACTTCGATTTTGTGATTTCAGAGTTCGAGCTCCGAAACAAGCCGAAGAATAGTATATGTTTGGTCGGTCACTCCCTTGGCGGTGCCGTGCTCACTGACTATATCACGAAACACTCCAACCTGGATCTAAATATCAGAGGTTTAGTCATTATCGATATAGTGGAAGAAACCGCCGTGCAGTCGCTCCTTTCAATGTCGATGTTTTTGAACAAAAGGCCTTCTAGTTTCAGCTCTTTTGACGACGCAATCAAATGGCATTTGCAGTCACGCATGCTCAGAAATGAGGAGTCTGCCAGAATAAGTGTTCCCGAATTGCTTCTGCCGAAAAATGGGTATTTCACCTGGAAAGCTCACCTTGAAGATATGGCCGAGTCGTGGGACACATGGTTTGCCAACTTATCCCAGAAATTTCTACAATGCAATCTCACCAAGCATAAAATAGCCAAGTTGCTTATTTTGTCCAGCAATGAAACGCTAGATAAACACTTGACAATCGGCCAAATGCAGGGCAAATTCCAACTTGTGGTGTTCAATAATTCGACCAATGCAGGCCATTTTCTACATGAGGACATTCCTGCGCAAATAGCCACGAGTATCACGGATTTCATGCGGAGATTCAGTCCAGCCAATCAGTGCCAGCAGCAACAGAAAATCGCGTCCTTGTGGGGTGGCAAGATCCACTCATGATGTTTACACTTGGCTTGACTTAAGCTGCTGGAATCACACATTTGCAGCCAAAACGGGCTGAAGCTACTTCACGCCAGCGACAGTGCAAATAGACCACGATTGGTTGGTCTCATATCTAGAATTCGAATATTTCGACATCCTTTTGAATTACCTCTGGGTTTGTATTACCCCTGACTTTTCAGTAAAAGAATGTAGTTCAACTTGGAGATCAGATTTTGATAGGCACGTTCGCCGTGGAGACCTTCACAAATTTATTTACACACCGATATGCTGCTTTGACCATCGCGCCGTACTATGAGCACCGTTTCGCGTGCCCCTGTGGTCGGTTTGCTAATGATTTGTGGCACCGGGTGACTTTAAATGAAAAGGGCGGTATCTGAACAATTTTCTCCCATCACATAGAAGTTTTTGTTTTACCCAACGCCACATTTAGACTCAGTCCACACCTAGCGTGTTGCTCGCGAGTTCCTTGTTCTGCTCATTGATCTTTGATACAATTTCGTCGATATTCTTGCTTGCGAGGGGAAAGCGCGGATTAATTAAGAATGGCCTCAAGTCGAACCTGTTATCGTCTGGTGAGTATTGTTCTGCATGGTACGATGGGGTCATTGTCGTCATTTTGTGCCTGTTTATGGCGTAAAAAAACCAAAACTTCTTCACTTTCTCGGCAATGATCTCCGGGGTATAATTGAATGGCGGCTGCGACCATTCATGATACAACTTCACAAACATCGATTCTGGCCCGCACTTCTCGACTTTCCTCAAACGGCCAAACACAGAAAGTTCGTGATAACTCATACCCATGTCGACTTCGTCGGATTGCACATAGTCCTCTGTGATTGGCTCTAGTTCGGCGGTGGGCGTAGCATCGAGGAATTCCCCCAAAATCGGCAATTCAAACTTGACTTCAGCCCAAGCAATGAAAGCCTTCAAATCTGTTTTGGAGATGCCACCAATAGGGTTCAAATCGGCGCTGGAACAGTCGTACTTTGTCAAATATCCACGCAAGCACTCGTCCACATTGGCGCTACCCAACACTAAAAGCCCGCCTTCTCGTTGCCTCGTCCAGGGCAATAATTGCGCGAATAAGTAACTTAATACCATTCTGAGACGCGCCTGAATATTTTGTAACGCCAAGTTCTCCGTCTGGGAGCCGCCGAAGATCTTAAACACGGGCTTCTTGCCTGTCGCTACCTGAAACACACTCACGACTGCAGTAACGAGCGTATCCATATTCATGTCCACATGGAAAGACCCAACTTTTGCAGCCAATTCTTTTGCGCGCAGTCTGGTTTCCTTGGACGAGTTTTCTGTGCCCATAAAAGACGTGTAGAACAACTTTGACGCGATCTCCTGGGGCGTTTGAGGAAGGAACGAGTCGTCTTTGACCAACAGGCGGAGATCTGCCAAGACGGTTTTGTTGCCGTCACTGATTGCAGAAACAACGAGCCTACACATAGAGTGCACGATAACTGCAGTAGCACATGAGTCAATGCCGCCGCTGAGCGGGAGGAAAAACCCGCCGGTTTTTGACCGCCGCAAGTAGTCCCAGAGCCAGCACGCAGGACCCAAAGCAATTTCCTCCTCTGGAAGGTGGTAGCGGATCTTGGCCAACGGCTTTGTGGGGCTCACTGTGCTGTCGAATACACGTGACTCCGGGCACATTTCGATCTCGGTCATGACGGTGAAATAGGGGCTATTTTGCGTAACCGCCTGCAAGGCCGCCAGCTTCATGTTACGGTATGCACGCACGTCGTCGAGGTTGATCGTGGCAGAGACAACCTCCACATCCAAAAGCGAGAATTGCGAGCCTTGGGCCACCATTTTCCCATTCACGACTATGCATGCACATCCGTCGTAGTAGAGTCTATCGCCATCGCAACCCTTTTGATTTGCATAAAGATAAATGCCGCCGCACTTCTTCAGCGCCTCGGTGATGAGCTCTAATCTGAGATCCAATTTGCGTAGTTCGTGGTGAGAGCCCGAGCTATTGGTGACTATTTCAACACCGTCCAAGGCCATGGCAAGGTGCGGCAGCTGCGGGGTAAACAACTCCTCACACGTCTCAGCGCCTATTCTTGTTTCCAACGTCTGCAAGACAACGTCACCGATGGCCACCAGTTTCTGGCACGTGATCTGTTGGATCTCCTTTGGCAACAAGTAGTCTTCATGATACCGTACGCGGTTCCAAGGCGTGAAGTACCGCATTTCCCGATAATTCCCGTCGTTCGCTAAGTGCAACTTGGGCCGTATATAGAGTATTTTCTTGTTGTAACTCAAAATACGGCAATTGTACTTGATCAGCTTATGAATGATGGGCATTCCTACGTCCAAGATAATATCCTGACAGTCTGGGTGCTCCAAGATCTGGGCATACATTTGCCACAGCTGGCGGTAAACGTCGTTCTCCGCAAAATGGTCAAGGCAGCCATATCCACAAACCTCCAATTCGGGGCCGACTCGGAGCCGGGCGTTTAGCGCCTTGGCCTGTCGTATAGACTCGATAATTCGATCGCGATTGCCCTCAAAGTCAAGCGCCCATTGATTGAGGTTACATGTGGCGATTGTTACGTACGTGCCGAGCATTTTCAGTGCAATAGGCGTGAACTAGATGATTTGTAAGTAATGAAATGAGGGGTTAAAGGGTCTGTTTTGAGAGTTTCCAAAATTGAGCGTCTTGGTTAGCGTGATGATGCGCAGTCGTGCACGTGCCAGTAGATAAGGGAATTCATGCGATATCAGGAAACGGTCTATTTTTGCGGGTTCTAGTGGGAGCAAGGACAATCTCGGTTTTTGTAATAAATTTTGGCTGGATAATTTGTCAGATTGCTTTTGTTTCTGTTCTGCTGTTTCGAAAAATTCATGTAATCATGTAAATATCTTTTTGGGATTGTGGTTTTTCGTCTCTCAATTATTCTTAAGCAATTACCTCAGCGGAATATGCGAAGAAAAACCAAAATGATAAAACAACTTCTTACCCTTCAAAATTAACCCCCATGAAAAATCCAAAGTTGGCGATAGCTGTTATATGTCTGCTTAACCAGAATTGTTTTAACAAAGAAAAAAAATACATACAAAAAAACAACAAAGTTGTATGATTGCGACGATTTAAGACGAGAAAGCGCATCGGACCTTCACCTTCCTGACTCATTTGAAGAAACATATTTCCATTTTTGTTTTGATTTAGAAAGTTTTTATTGCTGCGGTGTAAGTTTTGAGACGCCTCAAATGTCCATTAGACTTGACAAACTAAAAAACCAATGTTGAGAGGTAACGTTCGGAAACAACCTCCATGTCAGGTTCTGAGTGTCTGACTAACATTTCTATAATGCAGATCATCTAGTGTAACCAGCCACGCTGGCCCTGACTAAAGAGGGTGCATCACTCGGCTAACAGGCAGTGCTTGCCTAGGTGGAACACCATGAAAAATCCTTTTTTCCTTTATCCTTGGTGAAGCAGGTTTATTCGAAGGTGTATGCTACAATCTCAGAGCTTTCAGGATTGACCAAAGTCCTACGTCAGACACAAAATCAAGTGCTGGGAGAAGCTCATGCTTTATGAGTGACTTGAAGGGATCAATCGCCACTTGCATATCCGGCTTGATCTTGATATAGTCGCAATAGGCTAAAAAACGAGGCAATATCTACTGCCAAGTCACCGTCACAAGCATCATGGATTATCTGAATTGAGCCACCCAGATATATGTGCCTGCGTATCTACCAATTCTGACAATGCGCTAGTTTTATACTTGGCTGACTGGAGGTTATCACATCCTGCAACACAGTCATGTACTGTATGTTGGAAATGAGATATTATCCTAAATTGAGCATTTCGTAGTGATAATTGTTCGAAAGTCTTTTTTTGAATGCCATTCATGGTGTTGCAGGATTAAAAAGCTATCATTCAATCTTCAATCTTGATCAGAGTGGAGATAATGATACGTTTTCCTTCGCCAGAATTTCTTCAAACAGAATAGAACGCAAAAGATTCAGAATTGAAACAACAATATCTTCTAAAAAACGTGGAACTTGATTCACAAAAGATATGAAATAACGAAAGAAATGAAAAACCTCTCGAAAGATTGCCGATGATAAGAAAAAGTGGCCGACAAATTGTCTACGAAGGCCTTTTCGGAACTGAAAACCCGTCATATCAACTATTGAATCCTCACCAATCGGCGGAAACTCTACAACGACAATGAAACAAAGGATTATAAATACAAAATCAATACAACACCTGAAACCGAAACATCACCCGCACGCTTATTTCACTGTGATTGGGTCTGAGCCAGAGGCAATGTTACACTGGTGCATCAAGCGTTTCTCGTCAGCACCGTTATTCAAACCCTTGAATTCACCCGTTACCGAATGCCACACGCCACGATTGAAGAAAATCACCAAGTCGCCCTCGGTCCACGAATGGGCCAAAACATTTTCAGGAGAAATTGCTGGACGCATCAATGAGCGTACTTTCTCGCGTGCCGCCTCTAGCTCGAGTGTACGGGTTTTGCCGCCTTCAGTAGTGTGTAACTTATAGAGACAACATCCGTGCACCTGCAAGTGGTGCTTTTTCGTCACGGGGTTAGTCCACACCATGGGCAATTTCTTCACCTTCAGGGCCTCCCACTCAGGCAACTCGTCGAATTTCTTTTCCAAACCCTCTGAAACCATGGTGAGACCATCTTTCTCGGCCTTGGCGGGCGAAATGAAGATGTACGGGTGTGGCGCGTATTCCACCACGGTGTTCAATGCAAACTCCTTTTCCTCGTCTGAGAGACGTTCGTAAGCAGCAGCACCGCTCACAAAGCACGTGGCACCCTGAGTAAGTGTAAGCTTATCGCCCGATCCGTCATCATAGTCAATAGTCTGCGAGTGTGTTGCGGGTGGCACTTTGATTCCCAAGAGCGTAGTGATCATAGGAGGCGACAAGTCATAGAGTGCACTGTCAATATGCCAGCGGTAAAATCTCGTTTGGTGGTTGTCCTTGATTTCTTTTTCAGATAAGGGCTCTTTGTGGAACAGTGTGTGCGATGGATGTGTGAGCGATATTTCCTCGTCGTTATCGTTTCCTGGCTCGCCTTTAGCAAACACTCCCTGTCCCAAAATTTGCACCTGTGGCTGCGACTTGACCGAGGTACCGTCCTTTCTGAGCACAGATTGCGTGTGGCGAAACTCTTTTCCGTGGCCATACCCGGCACCAGATTCGCCCTTTGGCTCGGGAATGGAAGGGTCAAATCTTTTGGTCATCAAGTATTGGCTTTTTGGCGACAAATTTTCGAGCCCTGGGAGCACAAGCACAAGATAAGTGAGTGCTGCTTCATACAACTTGTGGAAATCGGCATCGCTGAGTTGAGAAGGGTCGTTCTTCGCGTAGTCGGGCAAAGTGACAGTGCATCCGAAACCGTTGGCGGCAGGGGTTAAAGTAAGTTCGGAACTGGTCATTCTCTGTGATATTTGATATTTCTGTGATGTCGAGAAAATGATTTGGGATCTTCGCGTTCTTATATAGATAGCGATAAGAAACGCGGGGAATCCCGCACCTGAGCATCCTCCGTCGGGAAAGCCGCGGGAACTCGGCTTCTGGTCAGCAGCCGCGGGACGCCCGCGGTGTCTCATCGGGATCCCGGTGTTTGCTGCGCGCACTCCATTGTGTATCTTTGCGGTTATATGCATACCCCGGCAATCACCGAAGTGCAATCATCTGATGCTTTCTGAGTTTAGTGGAAAAAGAAAAGCAGTTGACTAAAGCCTGTTGACCCTCGGTCAAAGGTCTCATTTCACTCTATAAAATGAGGTTCAGAAGATTGAAATGTTGACACTGATGGCACGTGGCCAGCATTATATGCAGAGCCCAAGCTTCACGCCTTAGTTACTCCTATCGCTATAAAATTTCAAGAAAGTCCAGAATAAGCTTTTCTAATTCGTAGAACTCGCGCGTGAGTCGACTGATAAACGTGTCTTCTGCATTGATCCATAGCCCGGCATCAAGAAGCAAAGCGCCCGGCAGACCCACACATTTTCTTATCAATGAATGTTTTAAGGTCTTGTACCCTCTCAAAAATGCAGCTTTCGCTCTTCCGCTATTATCTTCTGCCAACTCAGGTTTAGTCATGCCTGTGTGTGAGTGAGTATCGATTTGTGAGCACTCCGATTGATTACTTTTGAACCTAGCCCCTAGCCATCTCAAGCCATGTTTGTGAGGTGAAACTGTGTTGAGATCTTTGGAGTCAGGTTCCTGCGCGGCCTCGCTCTTTTCAACTTTATCCTCATCTTTTTGCAGCCTAATCTTGAAAAACCATTTCTCGGCGCGCGAAGCCGTAGTTTTGGGATCGGACAGAGATTCTGGCTTTCTGTCTCCTGGCGCCGAGTCTATATCAGCAATTTCTGAAGTTTCATCGCAGTCTAGTGATGAAGCAGAAGTAACATCGCATTTATTGCCTCGGGCTGGCGGAAGAGCCGAGTGCAGGATTATAATATCTTCTTTATCGGACACATTATCGCCACAAAAGACAATTTTTTTGTGGTACTCTTCATGAAATAGCACTGAGGGACAATTGCATACGAGTGTTGTGATCGACTGAGGCAGCCTTCTGCCTGGAGAAAAAGAAAAATCAGACGGGAAAAAACACGGCGCCGAGCCAGGGTGTTGAATCGAACAAAGTTGTGTACTGAAGTCCCAGGCGGCTAGATACCGGTGCTGGGATAATTTCGTTTGCACGCCAAATTGGGAGATTCTTTGCTTTGTTTCAAAAAGCGAGTGGAGAGTCGGCGTCCGTCCCAGGTATGCAGCCATAGTAGCAAGAATTGTGAGTCCGCAAAATTGTTTTTGTGCCCAATGTTCTGAGTCCTAAGTCACAAAAAGGCTGTAAAAACAAGGCTCGAACAAGAATAAAGATCGAACAAAAATGAAAAAAAAAAAAATTCAGTTTTTTGGACACTTCTTTTGCGCGCGGGCCTAAATACGGTCGAAGGGGTTCACGTTTTTCGCATAATACTGCTCCATCGATTGCACAGGCGCGGTATGTAGGCCCAGGTTCGACATGTCTGTATTCACCAGCGGCGGTAAGTTTGGTGGAAGATTCAACGGCGGCAAATGTGTCTTTTCCCGATTCTCCCTACTTTGCTTATACTGTGTATCTTGTTGAGCCAAGAGCGCCTGTGCTGCCGCGGTGCCTACTGTGGCTACCAATGGCGTTCTCACGGCGGCGATGGACGCGTTTTGCAGCATTTGCGAGTTTTGCGAGTTTGGCATGGCTTGCAGATTAGGCAAAGTCGCGCCGTTCTGGGAGTGCAAAGACAATTGCAGACCTTTAGTTGGTAAACCGAAATGTCCATTATTTGCAGCCGCGGGTGGGCCGTTACTCATGTGCCACATGTTGTTATTTGGCAGCGCGCCAACTGCGTCAGAAATTGCCTTATACGAAGAGGCCTCTAGTATAATAGTGAGTTCTTTTGTGGTTTTAGTCAAGTTCGCCATGGAGCGCCGGACCTCGTTGAATATCGGCGCATCTCTCATGATATCCTTGACAGCAGAGAATGTCTGGATCACAGCTTTCAAAAACAAATTGATTTCGTCCCAAAATGAACGACGCGTGGCGGCATCCTGATTCGGACGTATGGCACCGAGCTTGGCGACTAGCCGCCGCGTTATGTCCATTGAAGTCATGCAAACATGAGTTAACTCCTTGAATTTTGCAGCCACAGCGGGGCCGATCGATTGTGGGCCATTTGTGTTCGCAGTGGCAATAGCGCTCTTGCTAATTGTCTTTGTGAGCTCGCTAAATACTACCTGGGCATTGTTTGTTGCCAAGCTGATTGTTTGGTATAGACGTTCATCGATCTCTTCCAACGTGGCCACAGCCTCGGATGCCGACGAAATCGAAGGTGTTTCTAGGCTGATATTCTCCATGACAACATGGCTTGATTGAGAGTATTTGGCCTTCAAATCAACCGCACTAGATGAAAGAGAAGATGGGTTTCGCAGGAGTGAAGGTTGAAGTTTTGACGTAGCCTGATTCAAAAGCCCGTGTGCATTTTGCAATTCATGAAGCGAGCCGAAAAGCGTTAATAGAACCATACGGATGAAACAGGGGTCGATTTTGGCGACCAATGCACTGAAGTTCTCGCTTATGGTGGCGAGGATCGTCTTGAAGGAGTTTATGCATCCATGCAACGAGTCCACGACGACATTTTGACTTTCTGCACCGTCTTCCACGGCCTCCATGGCCTCCACTAGATCATCTATATGCTCCTTTGACGAGTGTATAAGTCTGAGAATCTTCAGGGATAGCTTTTTGTCACCGCAAAAGCCTGCAAACCGTTTGATCGAGAGATGGAGTTCGGAGAATGAGAACAAGATCTTGCGAGATACCTTCACAATCACGGCCTTTTCGTGCACTACTCCACGCTGGCCCAGACTTTGGCTGTTTTGTTGCGCAAACAGTTGCGCGTTTGAGACTTTCCTCTTCGCCTGGTATTTTAAGGGCAGGACTTCTTGTTTCTGTACCAGGCCGGCTGGAAGCTGAAGTGACCCCAGACTTTCAAGACTTGGCTGGGTATCACCTATAGATGTCTCATCAAGAGGCTTTTCCTGCAACACGGATAATCGGCGGAAATACGCAACAGGTTTTTGATCCGCATCGTGTTCATCAAGGCTGTGCTCTTTCTCCTTGATTGCTAGTGGAGACTTTGATTTTGGCTGCGGGACGCCCGGATCAAGCCTCAGATTAAATTCTGGTGGTGAAACCGAGACTTGCACTTCAGGTGCAGTGGACGTAGTGTATGTGGACACGAGTGGGGTCATTTCCGGTAGAAAAGGGGTCTCCCTCCCTTCAGAAACCAATGATGCAAAATCGCTTTTCTCCCGATTTGGAAGCAGAAGCTTACGTGCGGGCTTGCTGGGGGTATTATTTGCGTCACCGCTGGAAGAGTCCGAATGTTTATCTGGGGTGACTTTGCTGCTATTGATGATGAGCCCCATCCGGCGAGATGCCTTCAGTGACCGCAGCCTTGTGTCCGAAAGCGATCGCGTCCGTGCGAGAGAAGGTGTGAACGGGTCTTCTTGTCTCTGCGGGGCAGAAAACTGTGCAGTGGATTTTATGCCTGGCTTTGCGCCTTTTGGGTCTAGACTTGCGCTGTTTGATACCAAGAAACTCTTGAGATCATTGATATTGGGCATATCATTGAGCTGATCTAGTGAAGGGAACACAAGGGGGTTACCTGAAATGGCAAGATTTTCAAGACTGATCATTTCCCCCAAGATTGGAGGTAGATGTGTGATCTGGTTATCTTTGAGCAGCAATGTTTTTAAGATTTTGAACGGTAAAAGCGACAGATCTTCTATACGCACAATTTCGTTGTTCGAAAGATCCAAGCTTTCTAGATTGGGACAGCTCTGAGCTAGATTGGGGGGAACAGAAGCGAGCAGATTTCGGTGCAAGTCTAGTGTTCGTAGGTGTGGGCCGCATAGTTGCAAAAACTCGTCTGGAAGCTGCAGAATCTGATTCTCAGCGGCATAGATACGTTCAAGATGTATTGGAGGATTATGCTGGGCCAAAATCATGCAGAGTGTCTCACACACATCTGCTAATGTCGTTGTGGGGCTAAAATCATGAAGACATATGCGGACAGAGCGTTTGTTTCGGATGAGATCCAGCTGATGATGAAAAATTTCGGCAATGTCGAGTCTTGAACTGGACTTTGACGACCGAAACATTTTTATCCGATGCTGTTTATGGTTTCCTATGCCTTTTGGAACTTGCCTGGGGCTGGTGTGTGTAGTTCTAGATTTGATCCGGGCTGCTGAGTACGCACACGTGACCAAAATTACGCTTGGCACCATGGAAACGACTACTCGTGTCTTTACTTCAAGAACAAAATTCATGATTGTGTCTAATGATTGCAATATGGAGCTTAGTAAAATCAGAAGGGTCTCTGCGGTGGTATTAAAAAATTGCGAAAGGGCGTGACAAGTCGAGGCAAGTGTTGAATCAAAAGCGTGTAATGCATCCCGAGGGTTAAGGTGACACGCTCAAGACAGCTTTGCTAATAACAGATCTAAAAAAGCCAAATTTTTTATGCGGTCTCTGACAATTTGACACCTCGGCCAAACGCGTGTGTGATATCCACTTTCAAAACGTTATGTGTGGCCCCCAGCATCAGAAGCATCGGCTCCTCACTGAACATCGAGCTCAATGAGTCTAGTAAGTCGTTCATGATCTCAGCAAAACAAAAGAGTCTAAGATTACACTCTGACAAAACTCTATTCATCACACCCTACACATTGCGGCCTAAGAGGTAACACCACGCTTCAAGGCCTGCTCACGCTCTTGCCAAACGGTTTTACCCGTGCAACTACACACCTGCTTGTCGTTTTCCCACGCACCAGCACTACGCGCAATGACTCCGCATATAGCGTTTTCACTCACCTCGTTCTCGAGTGTCAGCAACACAATGCTCCTGCCTATAAGGTCTTGCACGGATAACTTGGCCAGAAGAAACGTCTGAGCGGAAAACAAGTTTTTCGAGATTGTGCTGAAGGCGCCAATCGAGTTGACGGCTGACTCGGAATTTGCGGGTTTATCGACCTCCACACTGGGAAATGCGTGAAATAGACTGCCCGTGGAAAGTGCTCCACGGCTGAGATTGCCGGATGCACGGATCTGTGGGAAGTAGGTGCCCCTAGGAAGCCCGTTCACTGTCAAATCAACGTAGATAATTGTTTCACTGACAGCGACAATGCGGGCCAATCCTTTCACAGGCAGCTCAAACTCCTTCTCGTCAAAACTCTCAAGTATACAAACCGCAGCCGAGTTTGGCTTGCCGGTTCCTCTGATGATAGCGTCCTTGCCGGTATTTTGGATCGCCCGGACAATCGCCGAGGGTGACACATGGCCCACAGCGGTCACCGTTTCAGAGGCAAGATCCACCTTCACGTTTTGTAGATCCAACGGTTTTAGCGCAGACTCGACGCTCTCCACACACGCTTGACATTCCATGGGCACATTGAACACAGTCTCAAACACGTCATGTTCCACAGTCATTTTTGATTTAGGGAGAATTCTGTTCTGATATAAAGACGTCACAGGTGTAATGTGAACACTTTATCAGAGTAGCGGATCGAATTCGTCTCATGTCTCAGTGACTAAGATTCGACTGCACACACAGTTTGAGAGTGGGGTCCCCCATGCAGTCAATGTTTGATTACTAAGACTGAGGCAATTGTTGTTGGTTTTTAGGGTCCGAGGTACAGGACTAAATGGAGTACGGGCACGACCCGCTGAGCCAGCAGTTCGCACTGGAAAATTTTTCCATTGCAAGAAAAGGGAGAGGAGCTCTTCTTTTCTTTTTAAGCTTAAAATAGTATAGATAATACTCACAAGTGCATTAGGTCTAAATATCTACCAAGGCCGAAGCACTTTCCAAGTATCACCCTATTTTGTATCAATACCAGTGTAACCGCATTTGACACGGTGTTGCATATAATCCAACAATTGTGGGGTCAATAATTTCAGCCACAGTGGCCTTACTTCATTTATTGTTTAACGTCTTTGAAGACGAATGGGATGGCCAAATACAAGCCTGAGTGAAACTAATACGGCGCAGCGGAAGTTTTTGTCCGACTGAGAAATTGACCTTCTTGGCCTTCTAAGCGCATAATACGGTCAAACACCACTCTGCTGATTCGAGTCAAATTCCTTTCGCATTCAGAAACAAATTTCAGTCTTTGCAAGTTTTTGCTTCATCTCGCTTGGTGATTCTTGTCAATAAGCGGAGAGGACCACCAGCTGTGAACTCAAAGTGTCGATCGGTGGGGGCACTCCCGCATTCGTGATCTAATCGACGGTTTTCCAGCGGACCAGACTGGTTTTAATGATGATTCAATTCCAAAAATTGTTGCAAATTCATTGCGTTTCAGCAATATGAAACAGCAGCAAAAACATGCCTAGAACGGAATTCTCAAGTGGATGACCATTGACTGCGATTGGTATTTCATTGCCATACTTGAATTGATCATACCAAGAGGCGATTACTCAAATGGACAGCTTAGGATAAATATCGACCTCACGCTTTGAATATTTCTTAATCCAGAAGCTCACTTTTCTCAAAGATGCAATTGTTTTTTGCGCTATTTCTCACGGCTCTCACATCAGCATCAAATGCAACACGCTCTGGGGCGCTATATGTTGCCGAAATCGACGGGGAAACCACTGATTTAGACCTACGTGTCACACATAATGGCGTGGTGGCCGGTTTTGGGCTTTCGAAATTTATTTTTTCCAACAATACTGTGAAGCTGTCGGAGACTGATCAATACATAAAAGTGGGGAAAGATGGGTTGCTTGTGATGGCTGTCGATCCGGATTTTGGGTTTGACTTAAACAATGAGGGAAACTCGAGCTTTGTCATAAGGTTGACATACCATGGGAAAGATGAGTTCCAGTTATGTGGCGACAATTTGATAGGATTTGAAAGCGAATGCGGCGGCGAACGGCCAATTTGTATCAATTTCGAGGATATATGAAGGTTTGATGCTCTGCTATCGTAAGTAAGACCTACCCCCAGGCATAAGGTGAAACCGAACTGACTGAGCTGGCATTTCTTTCGATATTTAGGGGGAGGCCTGGGTACTCATGCGTATACTTAATGGCATTACGACAAGAAGACTAACCCATTTGCATAAATTGTACCAACTACAAAGATCTTTTGCTGTGAGAAAGAAATTGAAAGCAAAAAAAAGAGTAAAAATGCATTGAAGAACTCTTCGTTGGCACTTTTAGCGCCTCTGGACCACAACCTTGACATCTCAGGTATACTAGTCTTAACTGTTTGAAACACGCCAACATTGGACGAAGAAACACACAGTTATGGTTGCGTTAGACTGAAATCTTACTGGGCGGAGTGTTCAAAATAAGCCTAGATCACGAACCCCCACTCAGTCACAACAAAGAAAAACAATGTCGACAAGATAATATATGTGAGCTTTCAGTGCCTATAACAATATTCGAATCAAAGTGAAGCAGATCAACTCACAAGCATTGGCTGACTTGAGGACACGCTCATGAATGTGACAAGATCTTCATGACCATATCCAACAATGACTCTAGGGTCTCTCACAAGAGGTTTAATCGAAGCCATTGGGACCAAAAACAGTTGGCCATAAGACCTTGTCGACGGCTATATCAAGAGATTATGGTGACACTGTGGGCATCTAAGTTAGCGTGGAGATGAGAACGTGAACCTTGGTGTGTCTTTTCAATGTTATTAGGAAAAAATAACCACACATAGCCAAAACCATGTGGCTTTGTATTGGTTTGGGCTGAAAGTAGGTGATCTTGAAGGAGTCGTGGGACTGAATATAAGGACCTCCAGATGCTACCATGATCGTCTCCAGAAGTCAACACTTCGCGTCAGATTTCACACAATTGGCAGATTTCCAGTCCACGAAATTATTTTTGCCACGTCGCCTTATCATATGTTCTCGAATAATATGAAAACAGTCATTGTGAAGGAGAAAATCTGGACTTGGAAAGCGTATTATGAGTAGAACTACGGTTTTAAGGAGGGTAAATTTTAAAAACTCGAACCTTTTCGCCATCTTTGAGGTCACTTTCAAGACAAAAGAGCGATCTCCAACTGAGGTTCAATCACTGTACTGAACGATCTACAGGAAGACCTGTTTATAAAGGTATCGGTCAAAGAGCTAAACTGGGTATATTCTTCAAAAACAGCGCAAGAAACTGTATTTTCCCACCATAAAAGCGCTCTATAGAATGGTTACCTGGAAACTATTCCTATTCCCGCTCATAAGATGTGATCCTTACAAAAAGGTCTTCCTGTAGCTATCATATATGTCTCCCATTCTGTGGTTCAAATCAATAACAGAGATCTCTGTCAGCAAAGTATACTGACCATTATGGCCGAGCCTACCTCTCAAAGGAAATCATCAACGATTTGATCCATTATTACAACCAGAAAATCCTTAAATTTTCAAATTTACGTGTTTTTGCACAGTAAAAATCGATCTCATAAAAACGCAAACCTTCAGGCTTCAAGACTTGGTCGCGCGAGCACCGGCACGCACGCGAAGAAGTCGTTTTAACGACGCACATCACCACCTCCCAACACCATCTGGGCTGAGAACGGGTTCTGGAAAAGCACCAAAAGTCAGACAAAACAGGTAACTCGAGGCATACTTTTGTATTGACAGCAATCCTTTTTCAATCTAAAAGCTACAAATATCCAAATGTCGTTTCAATCCGCGCAAAACGAGCCGCCGTTGCGGGCTTTAGGCGACAAGCAGATCTACCAATGGCTCTCGGAGCTTGTCACGGGGAATAATCGGGAACGGGCTTTGCTTGAGCTCGGGAAGAAACGGGAGCAATACGACGATTTGGCCTTAGTGCTCTGGAACTCGTTTGGCGTGATGAGCGTGCTTTTGGAAGAAATCATCGCCGTTTATCCGTTTTTGAACCCGCCGGTTTTAACCGCCCTGGTATCCAATAGAGTATGCAATGCGCTAGCGTTGCTCCAGTGCGTTGCGTCCAACAAACAGACGCGGGGTTTGTTCTTGAGTGCTAATTTGCCCCTCTATTTGTACCCCTTCTTGCTGACAAATGCCCGCCAGCGGTCGTTTGAGTACTTGAGGCTCACCAGTTTGGGCGTAATAGGCGCCCTCGTGAAAAACGACACGCCCGAGGTGATCAATTTCTTGTTGACCACGGAAATCGTGCCTCTTTGCTTGAATATCATGGAGATCTCGCTGGAACTCTCCAAAACTGTGGCTATTTTCATCTTGCAGAAGATCCTTTTGGACGATCAAGGCTTGCTGTACATCTGCACCACCTACGAGCGGTTCCATACGGTTGCAACAGTCTTGCTGAAAATGATCGAGCAGCTTAGCGCCAGCACACAAACCGGAAACGGTAACGACACGCCCCAGAACGCCGCCAGCAGTTCAGGCAGACTCTTGAAACACGTGGTGAGGTGTTACATGCGCCTTTCCGACAACTTGGAGGCGCGCAAGGCATTACTGACGATCTTGCCCGAACCCTTGCGTGACGGCACGTTTGCCAGCATTTTGCATGACGATGCAGCCACAAAACGCTGCTTGGCCCAGCTCTTGCTGAATATCAATGAGCAGTAACAGATGGTAATTTTGGTGATTGGGGATAGGTGAAGGGTTTGGTGCATATATCGTGCGCCAGTGATCCACTCGGCTGGTCCTAGCATGTGCAAAGGAGAACGTGAGTCATATGTGATACTACATGAATCGACGGGCTTTGGTGGATTATCCATATTTGGGGGAAGGTCATCGGTATTCAATTCTTTGCAACAAGGGTTGTTGCTTCCCGGGTCAAGCCTACTAGGTAACCACTTTGATTATGATCAACGGTTGCTCGGATGGCCTGACCATGGTCAGAAGATAGTGTACGAGATCCCATCCTGGTGGTTGCGTGTAAAGCCTGGGGGAAGCTAATTCGGGCTCTTACTCATACCTCGATACCAGATCCTTGCCTTCACCATGCTTTGAGTGGGCTAGCATGTGGATGACAGGGCCGGGAGAGACGTTGGTCAGAAAGTTGTACCAGAATTGAAGTTATGGCTATCTTTGAATTTTCTCGCTACGCATATGAAACTCTGGGAGAGATGATTTGAAACGATGGGGTGTTTTGACGATCGAAACCGATGATATGGAGATGGAAGCTTGGTTGTGTGCCAGATATCGCGTGCACCTTCCTGTTTTGGAAGCCCGATCTTCCTGACCACTCCACTGTTCAATTTGTCCCAAAGCCAAGACTAAAAGTTGTCAGTCTGGATGCGAAATCCAAAATTATCAATACTGTATTTATAGAAAACGAAACCGAAACCGAAATCGCGTGTTTCTATGAGTCATAACCACGCATTGTTGACCTTCGGTACGGCTTATTTAGCGATGCGCGTGCTTCGATTACGATTGCGCCTGCACACAGCCGCGGAACCAATTTATCTGGTCGATGCTATCACAGACTCATCTGAATTTTTTCATCTTTTTTGCACCACCGACGCCACAGTTTTTCCCCTTTTTCGCTCAAAACTCGAAAATACGTTAAGTATATCTTCTAAAAACTTAACTGCCACATATTCGGTGCCATGGCGTCCCCGGATCCCCGCAGCCACCAATTTACACACTCAAATGCCCAACGCAGGGCTTCTGTCGTGTATGGAAGTGTCGGCAAACAGGGCCTTTTCATCCCCAGCGACTTTATAAGCACGGATCAGGGCCAGAATGACCGCGAGAACACCGCGGGCAGCTTTTCCGCCGACGAAAACAGCACGTTATTGGGCGTGCATGACCTTTCTTACCGCCGCAAACTGGACGCAGCGTTAATCGAGCAGGAGCGCGAGCTTTTGAAGGCTAACAACATAGAAATCAGTGGCGACGATGAGGCCGTTGCCGCTCAGTTTGAGGATGCAATCGCGCTGCAAAAGCTCCACTCGACGACGGTTTATCTCGAAATGACGCTGCTCGTGCGGTCCTCGATCCCCTTAATCGTCACGTTTCTCTTACAAAACTCGCTCTCGACCGTGTCTGTGTTTAGTGTAGGCCACTTGGGCGCGGTCGAGCTTGCTGCGGTGCTGATGGGCTCGATGACTGCAAATATCACCGGGTACGCCACCATCCAAGGCATAGCCACCGCTTTGGACACGCTTTGCCCGCAGGCGTTTGGCGCCCAGAAGTACCACATGGTGGGCGACTATATGCAGAAGTGCATAGCGCTCGTGTTTGTGGTGATGCTCCCCGTGTTGTTTGTGTGGACGTTTTTCGGCTACGAACTCATTGTGCTTTTGCTTCCAGATAAACAGACCGCACGCTTAGCCGCCGATTACTTGTTCTACATCGGGCCCGGTATCCCCGCGTATGTCATGTTTGAGTGTGGCAAACGATTCTTGCAGGCACAGGGCGTGTACCACGTGCTGACGTATGTGTTGATGTTTGCCGCTCCAACGAACTTGGCCATGAACTTGCTTTTCGTGAAACATTTCGGCTACTTGGGCGCTCCCATTGCTGTAGCCATCAACTACTGGCTCATGTTCTTGGGGCTTCTTGTGCTGACGGTGTATTTCGTTTCTGCCGAGCAGACCCCGCACAACATCCACCCGCTCGAATGCTGGCACGGGCTCAACATCAAAAAGGCGTTCGAAGGATGGAGCAAGTTGATCTACTTGGCCGTTCCGGGCTGGATCATGCTTGAGGCCGAATTCTTGGCGTTTGAGATCTTGACGCTCATGGCCCTGTACATTGGCACACTCGAGCTTGCGGCACAGTCCGTAGGCTCCACCATCGCCTCCTTGACCTACCAAGTCCCATTTGCCATTGGCATTGCTTCTTCTACACGCATAGCCAACTACTTAGGTGCAGGTTTGGGCAGTTCTGCCAAGATCACCACAATCGTCGCGCTAGCCTTTGGTCTCTGTATCTCGATCTTAAACTTTTTAGCGATTTTCTTGTTCAAGACGCAAATTGCTGCGTTATTCACAAACGACGAGCACGTGATTGCGCTAGTGCATCAGATCATGTGGCTCGTGGCGCTCATGCAGATCTCCGACGCCATGAACGCTAACTCGGCCGGGTGCTTGCGTGGACAAGGCCAGACCAAGATAGGTGGCATTGTCAACTTGGTGTCTTACTACTTGATTGGGATCCCGCTTTCGATCTATTTATCGTTCTATTCGCCTTGGAAAGGCTCGCTCTACGGCTTGTGGATCGGCACCACTGTGGCGCTCACCATCATTGGTTGCGTGCAAAGCTACTACGCCCTATTTGCCAATTTCGACCGTTTGTGTGAAGATGCAAGAAAACGCACGCTGGATTCTCCCATCCATTGAATGATAAACTACGCTAGAATATACTATACGTTGCTAAATACCAGGTTCACCATTGATGTAGCTTTACTTATGGCTGATTGGACTTGTTTCAACCTAAGTTAAGTTGTTCAAGTTTATTGATGAATCCGGCTAAATATGGGCGACTTTTATCTAGGAAGTCTCGATATTTACCAAGGCAAAAATGACATTCTCAGCGTATACTTTGAGCTTGCAGATTGAGCACTGTTTGAGAATCATCTCTTATAATGTGTGTAAGTTGGACTGGAGAAAAAAACGTTGAAGAATTCGGGCTTCCATTCTTCACTAAAGTATTAAACATGAAAAAAAGAAGAAAAGTCTTTTCTAATCTAGTTTCCTCGGGATGCAGACATTGTTAGCTAGCGAGGCAGAAGCTCTGACGCCAGTACCTTTTGATGGAACGATCTTTTTCAATTAGAGAAGAAAAGGAAAGCAAAAAGAAGACAATTTTCATGATAGTGAGCCTTGAGTGTCAAAACAAATACGGTTGTTATTAATAGATTGAATACTTTCTTGGCTTCTCATGTAGAATATTCAAATTGGTCAGTTTGCAATGGGATTCCGTCCCGGCAAATGATAAGGCCTAATTTACGAAGAACTATTATCATTAAACACTCCTCTCCAGTAGTCTCTTATTGGGCGTCAAATAACCTTGCACCATAAAGATCCAATGGCCAAATGAGTCATGTTACACCTGCCCATTCCCATAAGCTGTGTGTTTAGACATAGCATTACCATGAGCTTGAAATTCCCATAATTGAGGAAAAATTTACGATTCGGGACCTGGATATTGACAACGTCTGTGGCCCACTCTATCAACACTACAATTTCCCTATCCCAATTATACATCTCTACAATCGCTTTTGCATGCAAAAATTTCTCTGCTTCTATATATAATGTACACTAGAAGGCCTCCTCCATGATGGCCTCCTTCGTTTGAGGCGCGTCCATGCGTGGGATCCCCGAAAGAAGCTCTCTTCTGATCTCTGGCCCGATCGCATGGTGAAACCGCTGTCTCACAGTTTCCAACAAAAAGTCACGCTGATCGTCAGTGATGTCGTTTTTATATCTCTGAGCAAACGCCAAGAAGGCCTTGTGCCATACCACAGGCAACTCGGCCAATTTCTCATCGTCGGACATATCGCTCTGCGCGGCGTTTCTGAATCTCATGAAGTAGAAAACCAACTCATCCAAAGTCTGGTAAGGCAACGCATACTTTTTCTCAATAAGCACACGGATGAACACCGTCAGCGCCGGGCGGAATTCACGCTGCACCAACTGGGCCAACGCCACCGAGGAATGCAAGACCGGCACCGACACTTTCGCCAAAACCGACGCCACAATCGTGGCCTCTCTCACAGTACAGTGGCCATCCACAAGCGGGAGCAAGAAGCCTTTGAAAAACGCGCCGGGCTTATATAACGACTTCTTGATCGCACGATAAAGATGGTAGTCTAGACTGTGGGTCTCGCTATCCTCAATCAGCACGCGGAACTTCTCCAACAACACGTTTTCGATGAATTTCTGCGCCTGGTTCGCCTGCAAGTTCGACACGAAAAGCTTGGTGGCCTCATAGGTGGCGTGCGAGCTCCAGCTCTGGGGGTTGGTCACATATAAGACATCTTCCCAGTTCTTCAAGGTGGGCAAGACTTTGAACAACTTCGGGAGCTTGCCGTGCTTGTACGTGGCCAAAATCAGGCCGATTTTTTCGTATGCAGCAATGACTTTGGGCGGTAACATGACTGCATTCTCCTGCTGCTCGGGAACAGCAGGTCCATGAGCCGAAGTCAACTCTTTTTCCTGAATTTTCGCAAGAATCTTGTCGGCCAAGTTCACGGTGGGGCCCGCGCCAAAGTACTTATCGAAAAGCTCCTGGTCTTTTTCGTCGACCTCTATTTCTTCTTCCTCATAGATCTCTTCCTCTAGATCAGAGTACTCCTCGCTGTCGGAGTCGCTTTCCAAGTCCTGCAGGGGCGCAAAAACCGTGGTTTTTTCCTCTTTTGTCACACCGCCATTTTCCTCGATCTCGATCTCTTCCTGCTGCTCTTTTGCAAGCTGTAAGATCTTTCTCGAGGTTGCCGCATCAAGGTACCCATCTTCCTCTTCTTTTTTCGCTGGTTTTTTCGACTTGCGCGGCTGCTCCCTTAGTTTGCCGCCCGAAGAGGTAATATCCCTATGTAACGGGTTATGACGGTGCTTATCCTTGCTGTCCGTAGAGATTTTGCCCATAATTAGAATTTCGAGTTCAATTCGTGGCCTTGAAAAAGATCAAACTTTACTCATCGCACTCGCTTTTGTCGCGATGCGCGCCTGCACACATCACCTGGTTGTATACAGGACATGGAGGAAAAGCGTCGAATACACCAACGTTTCTCCACACAAATCCTTTAGTGGAAGGTGTCTAAAGCCCTGGCGAAGGTCAAGAAGGTTTACGACCAGTAGACATACTTCTTTTGGCGACTCGATGACGTTTTTAGCGGCTGAAGTGTGGATTGTGAAACGCACAAATACTAGCTCGCTGTCTGCATATAACGTGCCCTTGAAGACCAGGTTCCAGATCGGGTTGAAGCCGTTTTCCGCCACCACCCCTGTGGCGCCCGTGTTCAGTTCAGCGGCCCATTCGATCGACCGTGCACCCAAGATTTCCACGGTCACAAACGGGTTTATGACATCTGAAACGGACGATTTTGGAAGCTGCTGCGCGCTGACGACCTCCATGTCAAATTCAATGGTAATATCCCGTTTCGGAAGCTTGCTTCCTTTCAACGGAGGCACGCGTAGACTCTCCGGCTTGAGGATATATCCACGTCCTTGCGTGACGTCGAAAAACGCCTCGTTCAATTGCTGGCCCAAATCGTACGTTTGCCAGTTTGTGGCCACCATCTGCACGCCGTGCTCCCAGTAAGTTAGAGGCATGAAATTCGACAGCATGAGCCGGATTTTCGATGGGTAGACTCGCATAAAATACCGGCGGTTGTGTTTATCGAGCGCAGCGGCCTTCTCGGGGTCCCGTAGCATGGTGTTGGCCGACTTCTCACTGAGCAGAAAACAGTGGTTGAATGTTTTTGACTCGGGAAGCGAAAAATTACGGAATTTTAGGCCTTGACAATACACGCCGAGCTCGCTGAGCGCCTCGCTGACCTTGCTGCCGGATTTGCGCCGGATCTTGAACAGTCCCAAGGAAGACTCTGTGCTTTCACTGAAGGATGTTTGCGTGGACGAGGTCAAAACAAGCCCGTTTTCGTCAAAACACATTTCGCTGGTTTTTTTCACCTTCAACAAGACGCGGTTTCTGAGATCATTGGGTGAAGGAAGACGGTTTTCAGGATTGATTGGATCCACCACCAAGGCCGCGCCGAAAATATCCTTCAAGATCTGCGCCATGAGGATCTG
The DNA here is from genome assembly GCA_004217705.1 of Metschnikowia aff. pulcherrima. Classification (NCBI taxonomy): domain Eukaryota; kingdom Fungi; phylum Ascomycota; class Pichiomycetes; order Serinales; family Metschnikowiaceae; genus Metschnikowia; species Metschnikowia pulcherrima. The sequence goes on from CP034457.1 coordinate 2,821,242, forward strand.
GCCCTTGGTGGAACAGTGTACTTCTAGACTGAGAATAAGCGGGAAATGCGTCGTGTGGAATGCAAATTTCTTGATGGTTGTAAAAACATTGGAGAGCGAGATCCCGTTTGTGAACGTACGGCCATGGTTCACGATCGGCTCGCCGCCCTCGGGGTTATTCCATACATCTATTTCGAGGCACCTGCATCCACGCTGTAACGCCTTCACGTACCCTTCCACCGACGAGTCGCCCGCGACCTGCCTTCCGGTGAGGTACGTGTTATGCGAGGATAAGATGAAATACTCATTGAGCGGGTGTGTGTAGTAGTCACTTGCGGTAAACACTTCTCGTGACGGCGCACAGTGCTTGGACTTTAGAAATGCACCAAATTGGTCTTCTGCCATGCCGTGTTCCAGCGCGTACTTCTTGAAAATCCTGGCGATAGTGTCTGCATCAAGCATTTCCTTTTGTGTTTTGTTCATGAAATCCTGAAACTCGTTTACCGATATATATGGCGAATTTCGGGCCATTCTCTTCCATACCTGGCTAATATCGCTGCGGCGCGTGAGAAGCATGACAAAACGCTTGAAGTCCTCAAAGTCAATTTCGTCTTTTGACAGCGACACGCTTGAAAATAGTCCTTGTATCCTTTCTGGATTGACATTGATGCTTAGCCGTTTACAGTACTTCAAGACGTCTGCGAAAGTGAGCACTTGTTTCTGGTTTTTGCTATTAGATGCCGCCTTCCCGCTCAAAATGCTCCGTTTCACCTCGTCCAAGTCCTTCAAGTCCACGAGAAAGTCGTTGGCTAGTTGGTCCTTGATTTTCTTGAACTTTCCCACGGTGTACAACAACCGTTTCGCGTCGTGGCTGGTATCGGCTATGAGATGCAAGTTTTTCGTTTTATTCTTACGGTGGTCGAAATACGCGATCGATAACCATCTTTTTTCAAACTCTTTCGAGATCCCTAGCTCCTCCCTGTAATGGCTGGCTAGCGCCCGGGGCGTGATACTGCGGATATCGTCCACGTAGAAACTGTGCGAGGTGTTTTTCGTCGTTTGCTTATACACGAACTTGAAGTTGGCTGAGTCGACCCAAAAGCGGATTTTCTTTTTCGATTTGTGTGACACTTTTAGTAGAAGAAGACCTTGGGTGACAAATACCAGCGGCACCTCAAATGTGTCCATATGTTGTATGGTCTCAGTAAGCTCCAGCTCGACAGTTTGGGTCGCCGAAAACTCGCTCAAACTCGGGTTTTTTTCATTCAATTTCGAACAAGGGTCTATTTCCGGGTCGAGGTTTTTAGAAATATCCTTTGAGCCCAAATCACTCCTGTTTTCGTGAATTGGTGGTCGTGGTGGCGATCCCCGGGCCGGAATCATAGTTCGGCCCATTCCGCTTAATGAAAGCCGGCCGATTTCATTCATATTTTCGTGAAAATCCAGATTTTTTTGTGGTTTCCCTGATTCGGGACAGCTGTTATTCGGCAGCGGGGCCCGCGGCAGCAGATTCATTGTTCATGCACGCTTATTGTATTTCACGTATATTAATAAATAATGGCTGTGAGATCATGCCTCTGACGGTTTTGTCCTGCAGACTGGCCGGCTGCGATGCCTAGTACAGCATAACGTCTCTTGCCGAAAGCGTCTAAAAAAAAGCGGGAAAATTGTCTAATACTGAAATTCCGTGATTTGGGAAATAGTATAAATGACATAGACTGGAGAATGGAAGATTTAAAACTTTTTTTTTTTAAGAAATTCAGGTGACATTCATGAAAAACAGTCTGGAATTCATACAGGGCTACACAAGTGTGAACCTGGCTTAATGTGTAATGAAGGAGAAAGAGTGGAAAAACGCGTACGCTTGAACGAGCACCGTTTCAATATAAGCGATCTCCTTGCTATTTCTGGTATTTTGAAAGACAACTTAAAAATTTTCAATGTGGTACAGAGTCTATGATAAATGCTCATTTTTCCTCATGATGTATTGATCTTTTTATCCAATGTCATTACCTAATTAACTGCATCTTCACAATCCTGTTCGAATATGCGCAGCTGGATTTTCAAAAAAGTGAAAAGGGTCAAAAACAAAAACGAATATTTCAGTTATCGAATGTTATACTTGTTGATTGCACCAGTAAGCTATTCTTAGCTGGCACCCTACACCGTCAGCAGTTCCTGATTGAATATCTCCAACAAAAAAAAAAAAAAAATCAGGCAAACAAAGCAATAGAGACCAGCCTTCTCTATAAACAAATAGTTTTCAATATAGAGCTAGGTAAACAATCTTGGCTTCCAGTCCGAGATTTGATGATTCGAGGGGAAAAACATCAGACAAATAAAATAGTAAAAGCCAGGGTCAAGTAAATAGAAAAAGAGGAAAAATGTGTATATATAGAGAGCTGGGTAAATGATTATGGTTCCTGGGTCTTCAATCAAATGTGTGGTGTATCAAGCCAGGGCAAATAAGAAAAGAATGAAGTAGAAACAAAAAAAAAAAAAAACGAAATATCACGATGGTCTTCTTGAGTGCCTAGAGAACTGTAAAAATCAGAAATTGGTGTTTCATCGTTCATGTTTCCCTTTTCCCCGATAGCTGGTTTTAATCCTCTAAGCCATGTCCAACAATGATAGAATAGATGTAAAGACAGTAGCTGGATGTTTTGAAAACCGGCGATCGCAGATAAGTGCGTACAAGAATCATGTATGAATTCTGAATAAATTTTCCAGGTTTCTTTTTCGGGTGCCTTTTTCTGGTTTTCATGAGTTATTTACCCGGCATTGCCAAACCCAATACCGCACCTTAACTAAGCAACAAATGAAACAAGTGAAGACTAGTGAAACGAAAGGAAGCAGATTCAATACTCGGGCCCAATTGACTCAGAATTTGCTTAGCACTTTCAAAGATTTGCTTAGGACCATATCCGCCTGAAAGGTTATTTCGATACACTCAAAATTTGCTTGAAAAACTTCACAGATCCTCCCAAACGTGCTTGTCAAGATTCATGTCAGGCCTATATGTAAATTTGTAATAAGATGCTTTAAGTAGTGGCTTCTCAAATATGTCATCACATAGTCTATAAATTGCTCGTGCTCCTGCATTGTAGAGACCATCCCTAGAGCTCAATGTCCGTGTCCAAGCGTACGTTCATGCCCTGGTCACGCAAGTACTGTTTGACTGTATTGACCTCGTATTCTCCCCGATGGAACATTCCTGCACCAAGGGCGGCATCAATGCCACAGTCCATGTCGAAAACCTCCTTGAAATGCTCCGGTTTGCCAGCCCCTGAACTGGCGATCACAGGAATCAGCACATTCTCCTTGATCTGTCTCAAAAGCTCCAAATTGTAGCCGTTATTGGATCCGTCGTAATCAATCGAGTTCAATAAGATTTCACCTGCGCCAAGATCTTCACAAGCCTGGCATAGTTCAAGCGCCCCCAACTCGTGGAACTTACGTCCGCCCTGTGAGCTGACCTGGTAGTAGCAGTACTTCTCTCCGTTAGGCCCGTATTTGGCGGGATCAAGAATCTCAATCACGGACATGGAGGTCTCCTCGGGCGACTTGACGTACACACGCTTTGGGTCGACCGAAATCACCACTGCTTGGTTGCCGAAACAAGACGATATCGTCTCGATCGCGGTCTCGCCCGTCTTCTTCCTGCCGTTGGCATAGTAGTTTTCGGCAATAATCACCGCCTCGGACCCAATACTAACCTTATCAGCGCCCGAACGGAAGTACAAGTCCGCGATCTTGACTGCGGGGAATTTCTCGCCCGTGGTTGGATCGGTCATGTCCTTGATACCGCCGCCCACCGTGAGGGGCACGAAGATGTTTTCTGCAGCCTTCTTCAACACCTCAAGCATCGGCAAGTCCCGGATCGGCAGGTTCCGGAACGACGTGATGTTGAGAAACGTGACCTCATCCGCCCCCTGGCGGTAATAACGCGTCGCCAACTCTACCGGTTTCCCGAGGTTACGCACAGCATTTTCGCCCTCGCTAGAGCTTTCTCTAACATTATATTGGTCGCCTTTTGTGACCACCAAATCGCCATTGTCGTTCGCACGCACGTCCAAACAAGCAATGATCCGGCGTGAGAGGCCTAGATCTTGCTTGGTTTCTGCGCTAGGAACAGCATTCGTGCCGATTTTTGTGTTTTCCAAAAACGCCTTGAGCACCTTAAGACCCGCCACGCCCGATTTCTCCGGGTGGAATTGGGTGGCAAAGAGACCCTTATATGCCACCAGCGCCACAAACTCCTCGGAGCCGTACTTCGCCAAGCAAAAGTCCCAGCCGTTTTCCTTGGCGCTTTGTAAGTTGGCACGGTCCGTATCGTCCTTGAGGAGTGCAGCATATGAATGCACGAAATAGTACTTATCCTTCTGGTTCACGCCGTAAAAACTGTCCTGCGGCGGCAAAGCACGCGTGCCTTCGAACACGGCATTGACCGAGTTCCAGCCAATGTGTGGCACGGATTTCAACTGCTTTTTCGCCGTAAAGATCGGGTCCTGTTTATCGAACTTTTTGAGGTCCCAGTCCAAAAAGCGTAACCCGACGGTATCCGGGCTTTCCTCGGAAGAGGCGAAAAACGCCTGGAGCCCCACACAAATGCCCATGATTCGGCGGCCGCTTTCGATATATTTCCGAATCGGGTCGGCGAATTTGCGCTCGTTGAGCTGCTTCACGAAATGGCCATAGTTGCCCACGCCTGGAAACACTAGCTGGCGAATAGAGGTATCGTATTTGGCGAAATCCTCAGCGTCGCGAATAAATACAATTTCATAGTCACCTATATGCTTTATGGCGTTGGTGAGCGATTGTAGATTGCCGCTTTCAACGTCGATAATGTGCACTTGTTGCGTCATGGTCGTTTTTTAATTATTTTATTTTGCAGTTCGGCCAGTGCAGACTTTCGCAGCTAGTTATAGGAAGCGTCGGCCGATGACTCAAGCCAAGATTGAGAATTTGGTTATATGCACTCCTTTCGCGCGTTATCTGACTCGGCTGCGGCTGGGCGTGTCCAGAGGCTCTGAGGGATTATGGTGATAATTTGGTGATTGATAGAATTTGGGTTGTGTGAGTAAATAAGAATCAGCTCGAAAGGAAATCCAAAAAAACGATGAATATCTATCAAAAAGTGAATTTACTGATTTTGAGTTGTGATCAATGCAGCCTGTGCGCGTTTGATCAAACCATGGAAAAAACTGCGCGGCGTCATCATTATATCATTTTGTAGCGACTTATCTTTTTTAATGATTCGTCCGAGAATTTTCACTTTGGTGACGAAAAGTTGGTTTGGGTACTACGTAAGTGTTTACCTTCATGAGTCTACTCCTGAAATATGTCTTTTTATCACGAAAATCGTTGTTTGTCTCGGCTACGTATTATGTTCTTTATCGTACCCCACAATCCTATTGATGTCATGCGTGACCTTCTGGTTCTTTAGCTCAAGGAGGCTCGTTCGAACTTGACTTTTATGGAAACCGTGCCAGTCACTACTGTCGATCATTTTTGTGAGATTGAATCCAGAATTTGTCACGGCCAATTGCGAAAGTCAATAGCAGTTTAGGCCAGATCTCATAGCATTTATCGTCATATCTTTCTGTCCAATTTCTCGCTCATATCGGGTACAAAAATCTCTGATTCTTGTAAGCGAAAATCACTTTAAAGGTAACGGAGTCCGACCATGGCAACTTGAATCTGAAATAATGCGTTTTTTAATCACATTCAGTCATTCATCGGCGTCCCAGGGCTGTCATGATGTCATAATGTCTAAACGAGAAGTCACGAAGGATACAGCTTTGAAATCAAATCTTGTGGCTGTAAGTTCACTTAAAAGCCCGCTCAAGTACGATGGCGGTCGAATCTGATGACAATGTCAAGAAATACGATCTTTGATATGCTAGGGGTTTGATCTCTTCTCACCTGGCACACCATTGAGGAACTCAGCAATGCAGATCTCGAAGCCATCAAAGCGGCCCATACACATCAAGAGCTTTTCCAGTCATTGTCGAAAAGTCTGAAAAATGCAGTAAATTCAGTATGTCTTTCGTTTTATTTCGATATTAGGTGTATCTTACTACACGGGTACAGCTGGTAGGCTTGATTACTGTAGTCAGCGAGGCTGAAGCTAATCTTCTTCATAAGAGCCATTGGGGAAAAACCTTACTCAAATTGAATGAACCATTCAGCAAACATTTTGAAATTCAATTCTTTTACCAACTAGCTATAGCCATGTAAAAAATAATACAATCTGCGCACGCACAAGGCGGACAAGCACAGCCGGAATTGGTTACAAGGATCATATATTTTGAACAAAAAAAAGGAAGAAAATTTAAGGCTTTCTTTTTCAAGAAACGCGTTTTTGGTGTGGAAAACAAACTTTGCTCATTGTTATTTGAAAAAAACAAGGTTCTCTTCCCCACCAAGATCCTCATAAACAGGTCTTACTGTACTAGGCGATCACATTGGGAATCGGATATGATCTTGACGTATGACTTGATATTATCTAACTACTCAAAGCAATATATCCTCATGGAGACATGCTTTCTTGTAATAATTTGAGTTTCAATCGATGTCACAATGTCACAATTTGACAAAAATCGCCTTTTCAGCTCAAAACACAGTTGCATAGCCTAACAGGGACAAGAGAAAGTGGTATCCAGCACTTTTCTTCTTTCAGCGCTAAAGTTTTGAGAAAGTATTCTTCTGAGTGGACTTCGTCCGAAGGCGACCATGAAGGTCCATTCAAATCCAATACAAGAGGGCCAGCCCATCTTAATTATGCATATAGTTATGCTTTTTCTGCTCTGAGGTAGAAATAAAAATGCAAATCATCTTCATCTGTCTTCTCTAGCGACCGGGCCGTCTCGGCGAATTCCTGGAACAGGTCCATATCACTGAGCAGCTCATGGATCGACATTGCGGTGTGCTTGAGTAAGAAACTGTTCATTTGGTTCTTCAGTGTTAGAAGCACCGAAGAGAACTTGACGTTTTCCGGGCCAAAAAGCGAACCTAGACCTTCAAGGATATCACTTATGCACTCAAACGAGTATTCATGATGCCATGTTGCTTTCTTATGCACCGGAGCAGGATGCAGCCCGGACTGACTCAACGTGCCAAAACTCTCGACTCCAGGTATGAGCATTGGGAGCTCCAAGACCCCGCCTTGCTTCAAAAGACGATGGAATTCACGGAGCATGTTCACGTGGTTCTCGGGCCGGATCTGCGCCCGGAAATCACGACACTGGATCACGTGGAACGTTTCCGACCGGATGGTCTGGAGTGAGTGCGCATAGTACTCGAAATTTAGTGGTTTCACATTCACTTTCCCTGGATGGATCTTGCTGGCTAGACTCCTATGCATGTCGACCAAGCCCTTGCGGCTCAAGTTGGTGTATGACGCAAAGTCCGGTAGGTGTAGGCGGGAAAAATACTTGTCAAAAAGGTCTGAATCTGCTTCACTGAAAGATGTTTGTGCAGACGGCGACGGCACCGAAGAGAGCATGTTATTTTCATCCGAAAACAGCACGTTTTCGTTGAGCAAACTGGCCTCGAATACCCGCACAAACGGGATCGTCACAGCGAGGTACCACGAGTAGTTGCTGCTGAAGGAACTGTTGTAGACAAATACCTTCACCAGCTCGCGTTTCGCCAACTGCATATTTAGATTGTAGAGGTCATAGAGCTGGCGCGTGATGCGGCTTTCGATCAGGAAGTTGTTGTTCAACTTGACCAAGATCTGGATCGTGTATTTTTCCAAAAGAATAAAGTCAAACGAAGTCTTCGTGATAGACTGCAAAATGAGTTCAAACCGCGACGCCTTTGAGGCAATGTCGCCCTCGTACGTATCTTTCTTCAACGCGTAAAGCGCCTCGGCCATATCTGCAAACGCCCGTTTCACCTCATAGTCTTTTTTCTGAAACTCGTCTAGAGTTTGTGCCTGCATGGGCGAGCATTCAGGAAGCATCAATACGTACCGCACATAGTTGACGAAATTGCCCTGAATCAACTGTTCGCAGGCCAATTTCCTGTAGCAAGACTGGTGCTTGAGTTGGAGCTTCAATGCAGATCGCATGATGCTGCGGCACTTGAGTAACTCGTGACTCAACAAATCCTCTATGCGCTGCCTGTCGCCACGGTCAATCGCCAGCATTTTGCTCCAGTGGCTCGTAAGCCCGACAATTCGCCTGCTGAGGAATTTGGACAACGATTGGTCCCTCACGGTGGCGAAATTTATTGGGTCATTCACGTGATGATCGGCGATTATATCGAGAAACGCCTCAAACCGCTTGATGGCGAAGCCAGGATTGAGAAACGTCTTGCGCAAGCCCTCTTCCGAGTTGAAAATAGATGTATCAGTGAACGCCACATAGTGTGGGATCTCCTGTTCAGCCAAAGGCTCTTTTTTCTCGGAAATAAACGGTTTTTCGGCCGATTTGAATGGATTTTTCGCCAGGGTGAAGCTCGGGAGCAAACCCGCTGCGCTCGAGTGACGAGATGTCTCGGAAACCAAGCTGGCCCGCCTACTGGAAAGCAGCGGCAACCCCAGCTGCGAAGATTCACTTCGACGCCTGCTTTTGTCCGATGAATTGGGCTCTTTTTCATCATCTTTTGAATATGCATTCGAGTTGGCGCTGCTGCTACTGGATCGCTGGTCAGCTAGCAATGACGAGTGAATCGAGACGGCATCTGACTTATCCCCGGATTTCCGTCCATGGCCGCTGCTTCGACCGGATTTTTTCGGGTTTTGTTTGATCTTCTGTTTCTGCTGGTACAGCATAGCCGGCACGACAAAGAAACTCATGGCGGATTTGGGAAGTTGCTGTGGGGTCAGAAAGGCAATAAGGATATAGGACTAGTTCTGGAAAATGTGATTTATATTGGCATATCAAGCTTGCATTCGAGACGACGAGTGGTGCCTTTTTGCTATTGCTCTCACATCAAAATATAGATCTCTGCTTCTGGAACCATATGAAACAGGCAGGAGTGCACACAAACGCATATTTGCGAGATCCGCGAAGCGGGTTCGTGAGGCGGGCTGCGGGAGAACGGCCCGGTTGGGGAAACGCACGCACGCACGTCATTGCTGCAGACCTGTGGGGCAAATGTCGCGCATGCTCCACATATCAGGAGGCTGAGGCTTAATGCAAAGTTAACAGAGATGATGTATTCTCATATAGGGGTGTCTAGAGAAGATGAAAATTGTTTTGTGTATTCTGTAGATTCAAGACTTAACAATGCAGAAAAATCCTGGAGAAATGGCCACGTGCATGACTAATTATACACACTCTGTTTTGCCCAAATGGGCCCAAAGACACACTTTTACACCAGGCACAATTCCTGAGACACACAGTCATAGTAATTCAGATAGTGACTTGGCATTACTACACCAGCCTCATAGTAATGACATGAAAAAAAAAAAAAAAAAAAAAAAAACGATGCTGATGCTATACAATTGTTGTACATAGGGTGATTTCTCCTCTGGGTTTTGGTGCCGAAGAAGCAGATGTTTATCGCACCAATATGCTCGCCACAGCATAATAGTCAGTGGTGTTGAACGTTTCTGAAAATTGTACGATATGAAAAGGGCAAGGGCCGCTTCTATGGATCGCAATTTTTAGAAACGTAGTTGAGCAAACTTTTCATGATTATGATCCGGTGTGATTATCTGTATAGCTGTCCTTAATGATTTATTCTGCTATTAGCGCTATCAATGGTAGTCCTGATAAGTACTCTTTTATCTTCAGCTTAGCAATATTAACAGATTATACATATAATGTGATTAGAAATTTGGCTCGAATTCAGCTCTCATGACTGGACGTAACCATTGGAAAGAACCAAAAACAAATTTGGGATCGGAAATACAGCGATAGATGCTTGTGGGTATCACATATCTATTCTATCCACCAATTAATAATTTCTTGGACTTGTGTCACAAAGATGATTTTCATTTTTGTTGTGAAACGTCTTTTCCGGAGCAATCCGGGAGAAACTCAGCAACCATTCTTCTTTTAACAAGATTATTCTTACCGTAGAAGCATTTACCCTGGTCATGAGCTTAGATTTGCAATTACGCGGAAGACCAGGCAATACCACACTTATAAAGGATTTCTCTTGAGTCTACTTTCCTCTCTCTGTCCATGAGAAAAATAGGCTTCAGCAACTACTACCACTCTCGCAGAACTTTATCGGCTCGCTTACTCAAACAGGCTACAGACACAAAAACACAATCCTTAGTCAAATTCTAAATGATACATTCTCATATACACTCAATGCCGTTATCACTTCCAGCTTACTTTCTCTTCTTGGTAAAAGACGTGGTTTTACCTTGTGGTGCAAGCTTTCTGCCCTTGAAAGGCTGTGGCGCGTCAACGTCTTGTTTGCCAAACGGTTCATACGACCTCTTCTTCTTCTTGATCTTGGTGTCGGTCTTATCGAGCACCTTGCTTTCAAGAGCTGTGTAGTCAAACATTTCCTCCTGCACGGGTTTTGGCTTGCTGTGATACTTTCTGTTTTTCTTGGGTACCAATGTGATGATCTCTTCTGTTGCGGGTTCTTCGTTTGTCGTTTCTTCGATTTCAGCGGAACTAGGTTCATGTTTTTCAGCGGAGGTTTTTTCCTCTGGGTCCACGAACTCCGATTGCAGATGCTTCAAAGGCGTGAATGTGATGCTTTTCACGGCCTCGAGCCTTTCCTTGATTTCATCTATGCCAACAAGTTTTGGCTTTGATCCGTTTTCGGGAATCTGCACAGAAAAGCCTGCGTTTTGCAAAGTCGCCAGAAACACCCGAGACTCGTCTGCTAACAAGGCATTTTCACCATGAAGCTCAGCATTCTCGACGATTATTGAGTACAATTCGGTCATCTCACGAACCAGCTGGGGCGTGATTTCGAATTCTGTTTGTTTCGGCACGTGATAAGTACTGGCTTCTGGCTCGTCCATGTTGCTGTATGCAGTCTGCACCAATGCCGTCAACAGGTCCAAGTTTTCTCTGAGAATCTTGGAAAAGTTCGTGAAGCAGTTTATGAGCAGCTGGGACGTGATGGGCGCAGTCAAACAGCAGATATTCACGAGAACACGACTGGGCATGATGAACCGCGGAGACTCGTCCAAGTTTCGGGCCAATTTGTCTCTCCACAAGAACAATTCTCTCACCAATTCGTGTTTTGCTTGGGGGATGTTATACAGCGCAATGAAGTTGTCTGCCGAAATGGCATCGTTGCTGAACATGCCGCTGTTGTATGCAGTAGGCGGGCGGAAGCTCACATACTCAAACCGTTTAGCAGCGACCTTGCGCGAGTTCTCAAGCACTTCAGTGAGTTTTGCTGGATCAACATCTATGAGGCTGTTTCGGAGCTGGTCATATATGTTCAACAAAAAGTGTGTATCCGCCCTGGCGTAGTCCATCATAACATCTGGTAGCGGCCGGATACGCCAATCGGCAAGCTGGTACTTTTTCGATGTTTTGAACTTGGCAAAAGTCTCAAGCAAGTAAGCGAGGGAGAATTTCGGGAAGCCTAGCGCCTTGGAGGCGAAGTAGGTATCGAAGAGCGAAACCACATAAAGGCCCAAATCGCGCTGCAACCAAATAATGTCCATATTTGCGCCATGGAACACCTTGACGATTTTTGGGTCGGCGAAAACCTCATTCAACACGGAGAGATCGTCTCTCAAGGCAAGCGTGTCGACGATCCAGTCTGCGCCCCTGCTCGAGATTTGCATGAGACACGTGATTCCGTAATAAGAGTGCAAATCATGATGTTCCAAATCGACGGCGATTTCAGTGCATTTCAGCAACTCCAGCACCATTTTGTGCAATTCCGCAACAGAATCGACCCATGTGGCCGCTGTTTGTGTCCAATCTGTGGGCGGCTGTTCTATCACTTTCTCCATTAGCGGAGGATAGGCACTATTCATGATTTCTTCGAGATACGGCTGCTCATAGTGTTCAGGACCATTCCCGTCATCCACCAAGACCATACATTGGTCTAACGGCTTGGTTGCATGCGGCTTTGTGGTGAGTTTGGGCACAAATGGGTGTTTCTCACTGTTGTCCACAGGGACCTTGAATTTCAACTGCGGTTTTTCGTGAACAGTCGCAGTAAGGCCCGCATCGGAAGCGTCATTCAAGTGTAAGTACTCGCTGGTGGTTTTGGGTGCTTTCAGCGCGTCCATGGCCAAATCTGCCTTTTCAAAAAACACATCTAGTGCATCAGAAACCTTTTTCCACAGACCTTCGCTGGTAGCCGCCGCTTCACCGAATTCAAGCACGTTTTCGGCACTTGAGCCTGGGCCCAGGCCTTGCAAGAGCCTGTTGGCAATATCCAAAAGTTTTTTTCCCAGATCTTCAAAGTCTTGTGCCAACTTATGGTCGATGGAGCTGTGAAACTTGATATCCTTAGCTGCAAGCGCCGACGCGGCCCTGATTGTTGCCATCGCGCGTGGGAGCACGCCCTCATATGGATCTGTAGACATATTCAAAGATCAGAACTACTCAAAATACGTATCCAAACTGTTTTAGGCCAGAGTCTATGATTCTCTATCTTGAGGGTTCTTAGCAAAACTGGCTCGTCTATGCACACCGGGACGAAAAGTACGTGTGCGACTTTGCGGAAAAACTGTGCGCGCTACATATAAGCTCATCTCGCGCATCGCACGAAACCCCGGCAGAGCCTTAGTCCGAAGCAATACTTTGTGCCATTTTTGATATCCATTCATTTTAGGTGTCCAAATTATTTACGACTTTCTCTAATTTGCTATAAACATAAATATTATGAGTCATACGTGTGTGAGCTGTGCGCTTGAATTTCCAGATGTGCCTACCCAAAGAGGCCACATGAAATCGGACTGGCACCGGTATAACTTGAAAAGACGGGTGGCCCAACTACCCGCCATTAGCGAGGCCGTTTTCAACGAAAAAATCGCCCTGATGGCACAGGAGGACGCTCCAGAGGATAGATCGTCGAAAAAACAGGTGACGAAAAAAGATGTACGCAGACAGCAGAAAGAGGCGTTGCAGCAGCAGAGACGCGAGCTTTTGGCGAAAAGAGAGGCTCTCCAGGAGAAGTTCAAAGGCTTGAATTTGGACAATATCGAGACGACTGAACCTAAACCTGCAGAGAAAGATTCTGCTGAATCGATTAATGACCAAAAATCTACAGAAACCCCCGCTGAGCCCGCCAGCGATGCCCCTAAAGACGTTGAACAGCCAGAAACCTCTCAGGAGGAACAGCTTTTGGCGGAGAAACTCGCCAACCGCGTCGAAATCCCTGTCACCACGTGTCTTTTCTGCCCCATGAAGAAACAGCTGAATTTCGCCACTTTGGACGAAAACTTGGACCACATGTTCAAGGCACATGGACTCTACATCCCGGAGAAGAAGTATTTGGTGGACCCTGCAGGATTGATCACTTATTTGGGCGAGAAACTAGGCTTGGGTAATGTCTGTTTGGTGTGCCTGTACCAAGGTAAGAACCTCGAGGCCGTGCGCGAGCACATGTTCTCAAAACGCCACATGAAGATCCCGTACGAGAACGAAGACGAAAAATTGGAGATTTCTGACTTTTACGATTTCACCTCTTCGTACGGCAACTATACGCAGGACTCTGCAGATGGCAACAATGAAGAGTGGGAGGATGTCTCTGGAGAAAGTGCCGGTGAGGAAGATGATGAGGACGAAATTCCCGAGGACCCCTTGATCGATATGGGAACCGAGCTTATTTTACCGTCTGGCGCCGTGGTGGGCCACCGGTCCATGGCCAGATACTACAAGCAAAACTTCCCCCCGGAAAGGATCTTATCCGAGGGTCAAGGCACAGTGATTGCTGCGGAAACGAGACATTTTGCTGCGCCTGCACAGAGACAAGAGCTCCAGATGGCGAAGCGTGCATGGAGTCTGCAGAAAAAGAGAGAGGACACCAACGACCGCAGGGCCCAGAAATTCATCAATAACCAACCCCACTTCAGAGACCCACTTTTGCAGTAATTGTGTTGATTGGTTTTGGTATTCGTTTTTTAGGCGTGTATACTAGACTTTGAAGAACCTGAGAAATTTATACACGGGTACCTGTGAAGTTGTGAATTCTGTGGTCATTCTGGTTTATGTTTGTTTGGTTTTTGCTTAGTACAGCTGACGAAGAACCGTAAAGCCAGAATTAATAATTTAGCTTTGCGCAACACCATAAGTTTATAGAATACCGCAGCCAGTTTTGCATTTCCATCGTTTACTGTGGTGTTTTGACACCATTCGGCGAGCTGATCGAAATATATGAAGCAAGGTTTACTCGAATAGAACTGGTTGGGGGTGTGTGAATGGCCCCTCCTTTGAAATTAAGATGATACAAAAGCGAAAAACTAGAAAAAGCAGTATGAAGAAAATCTCAAGGCATGGAGCCGAATCTGGCTACAGTTTTTCATGAATGTAAAGTTTTTTGAGGAGCGATAAATAATGCTTTTCGTCTCTTTCTCGTCCTTCTTTATGACATGTATCAGGCTAATATCGAAGAATTGCACTCTTGGAAAGGATCACGGTTCTTGCGCGATAGGAGAAACGCATGAAGCCCAAAAACTAGCGTCACGGTCAGGGATCAAAGGCTATCAAGGCCAATCACCGCGACGGCGCCGCACATTATGTAAATGTATAATTGTACTCGCCCAGCCGCCGTTCAAAAGAGTATGGAGGGCATTCAGAGTTTTCTCCTTTGAGCACATATGTCACTCTGTTATACTTGATTTTTTTTTGTGCTATCTGTAGTTTAGGCCCAATCACACGTTAGTTTATCTCAACTCGACTCGCTCATTTCAAATCGGTTTTGTCCAGGGTTATCCCGGACGGTTATGAGAAAGATTGCTAGGTGTTCCATTTAGGCAAGTACTACAAGTATTGCCAAGCAATGCACCTCCTATTGTCTTGACGCCAGCAAATAGAACTGACCAAGCATTAAACAATGGAAAACACACAATGGTGGCTGCCTTGGCCTATAAAGACCTTGGCTTTCCCACTCAAGTGGATTAGAAAGCCAGACTGGTTACATCAAAGATCTACATACTAAATATATCGTCAGATACCTTACTACAGACCTCAACCGATAGTTGGAACCTGACAAAGATAGCAGGTATGTGACAGGTAGAGCATGCGGCCTTCGGTTGGCCGCATATACGTGCCTGCTATGATTAACCCCGCAATGAGTGAGACTTGCATGAGGTTGGGTTTGTGTTTGTGTTAGATATGGGAGTATATAAAGGGGTCCTCGCCTCCCCTTACGGGTGGTGCTTGTACCTCATTGAGTATATACCGTTATTAAGTAAACCATCTTCCTCCCCGAGCTGACAGTATGGAAGTATTCGTATGATACTAGGATGACAACGGTCACTAACAATATGATGTTCTAGTTTTGTTTTCGTAAGCATTCCTATCAAGATACCATAAACCCATTATCTCTCATACAAATGTCCAAAATTCATAGCTAGTTTCTGGTAATTCTGAAGTAATTTCTATATAACATCATGCATCACGTGATGTGATTGATTGGGTGCAAAAAAAAATATGTCACAATTTCAGTTTTCTCATCAAGGTATTTTGTGTCAATTGAATTTCCTTTGCAATCCACAAACCACAAATTCCACTACAAACACTTAAAAAACAATTTCAAGTAACTCAGTTATGCTGATTGATGAAAAAGATAACGTGGTCGGCATGATAGACACGGTGACAGATAAACTCCGTGTCATAGAATTGCGGCGACGCGAACACAAGCCCGCCAAATACACCGGCGACCCGAGCTATGATAAGATAATGCTGGCATTAGAAGAAGTCCGAACCGAGCTCGATACACTCAAAAGGGACTTGGAGGAGTTATGCTTGCGCAAAGGCATACATGTGAACTCATGTGGGAAACTCTCACTCAGCCCAAACGCGACAAGTGATGCTGACGAATGAAGCTGGTGTAATCTGCATGGCTTTTTTTTTTGTTACGGTTACGTTAAAATTATTGCTTGCTCAAGCTCATTCTACAGATCTGTACTGGATTAAAATAAATGCATGGCTACTTTACTTTATGGCCTGCCGCTCAATCAGTATATGAGTACACCCTTCAAGCTAAGTTTCGGCGGTAATCTCCCATCTTTCAGTCTTTGTTTTCTTTTACTTCATTGCTTGGTACATCCGATTTAAGATTGGAAGTTCAGGAGTGTATACCAAGCTTCCCACGAAACTATGAATCAACATTGCTAGGTTTCAATTGCAAATATAGTGTATTCGAAGATAACTGAATGATGAGCCCTTTTTCTACAGACAATCTCTTGGCGACTATTTAGAACTTTCCCGGTGACCAGCAAGTCTGTAGAGGTAGCTGGTCATGGCCTGTCAGGCTCCAGAAAATCATCGTTCCTGAAGCTGCTCAGCAACTCATGCCATGTTTGTTGCAATTGGACGCAGACTAACTATGGAAGGTTCAAATGAGCGTTAGACAAGCATCCTGACCCTGATAATATACATTTATATAAAATGAGAGAGAAACTTGAGGATCTTGTTCAACAAGATAAACCTAGCATTATCACCAAAATCCTGGCTTAGATTTTTTTTTTCCCATACTAATATCATTCACCTTTGCTTTTGGCATATTTCAGAATTGTCGAAAAGAAAATCGTCATAAAAAGCAGATCGAACGAAAGACTCAGACCCTGTAAAAGACATCATTTTGGGACTTTCGGTGACTCGTGTGACCCACCCGCTCACATTCTTAACGCTTTGATACAAACGAAGCACCCTTTGCATTCCTTCTTGGGTGATAGGCCGCTGTCTTGTTTGGTGAATACAGCGATATACAATGAACCGAGTAGAACGCATTAATCGGCAGATTTACTTGAGGGCATCGAACGCCCGAAATCGAAAGTGAAAGACTGGCAATTCACAAGCCGGGAGAATTCTGTCTTAAAATTTGCATTGTGATTGGTAGCAAAAAAAAAGCGTGATTTGCGGTCTCGTGCTTTTGGCGACCGCGTTGTTAATAAGCACGCAATGGCGAGAGAAATACGCCTGTTGCAAGCTGCACAGCCTAACATCAGGGTATACAAAGAACAGGACTATACTTTCGATTTCAGCCAAAAGATAAATCACTACAGTTTCAAATTCTTCTTCTACTAGTGCACGAGACCAACGATCGACTATGTGACCCAAAAACTCGAGGTCCGATTCACTACGGAACTTTGCTCATTCCTACTTTTTTTGGTCCTAAACGTTTGGAAAACACGTCTTCTGGGCACTTTTACAGGTCCAATGTGAATGTGTGGGAGAAAACACATATTATGATGGAATGGCTGCAAACGTTTGATCGACACGTTGGTGATGACAGGATTGTCACGTCACATGAGTGGGGCTAACGACATGGTCAAAGAGAAGCGAAACGAACGTGAGCCGTCCAGAACTGTGGAAATTCGCAAAGAAATTTAGTGAAGGTTTGCGGCTTGGAACTTGATGCCGAAGGGTATCGCCCATGTGTGCTGGCCGAAGTCGGGGCTTTTCCCTCCACATGTTATCGGTGTTTCGGGATTCACCTCTCTACATTTTGTCGAGTATTCCAGATGAGAGCGAGACTATTGTTGTTGAAGACGATAAGTCGCCGAAAAATTAAGCCTTTGAGGTTGTCAAGAGCAATGTAGGAGATAACGAGGTCGATGAGTTGATTTTCTCTTTTTTTTTGCAGCCACACATTCGCAATTCCAGAGCAATTGCAAAGTACATCAAGAAGCAGAAATCAGGGAGAGGGATGCTCAATTACACGTAACTAAGATCGCGGTTTGATTTACTCCCCAAATTGAGTTTTGTGCCATATGACAGGTTTTATTCTCTGAAAAGAAAAATTTAGATTTGTTGTTTAAGACTTTTTAAAAATATCAGAAAACCTGTACACCTTCTCCACTCTCTTCAATAAAGTCACCGGGTTACTATTGTATTTTTTGCCAAGGAAGAATTCCTAAGCAGTCTCACTGTATATATATGTGAATACTCAGCAATAATCAAATTTTGAAATGTACTTCTAGGAACACGCTGTGTTTCAAATTGCGTATGTGATTTTCGCTTTCCAATCCCTCATACCGAATTCGCTTAGGGTTGAACTGTTGTTTTTTAAGGAGGTACAGATGTTGGTAAAATTTCAGAACAGAGTGACACTAAGATGCGTTTCGGCACACAGGCAGCTCTTTACGTAGGTTAACAGCTTATAGCGAAATTGGGCTTAGATTCCACGGCGTATGATAGGCAGAATCTACTCTGTTCAAAGACTAAAAGTGTAAGAAATTATTTTAGCACACAGTGATCGTCACAGAGATTCAAAAAACGATAACGTATTAGATGGTTTAGGCACGACCGATGAGAGTGCGACCACTGAGAGAGAATATTTTCATCGCAACGGAAGAGAAAGACCTTCTTTTCTTCCCCAAGCGTCAGATAGACTATAAATATTAAAAACGTGAAAGAAGACTCAAGTCGCTTCGGGCTAAATCTTTATGAAACCTGGGTCCTCCATCAATTGTAAGTACCTGTGTGCTAGCACATTAACCACGGTGTTGCATATAATCCAACAGGAACACATCTCCCCAATTCTGTCTTCAGAGCAACGAATTACTCGGAAGTTCTTTCGGGCAATTGCCAGCCCTAAAGATAGAAAAGAAGAAAACAAGTATAACCAGCTGCAAGAAATTACAAATGATGTTCTTTATCACGTAAATCAAGCGAAAGGAATGAAAAAAAAAAAAAAAAAAAAAAAAAAAGAAAAGCTAATCCAGCATAGATATATCATACAGCCTTTTTTTACATGCCCACGCTCAATGAAGCCTTGTCGGTCCTTTTTCAAAATAAAACCCGCAACACATAAGGTCAAAAGATGTTCTGGTATACAACTCGGTATCCTGAATGAATATGGCGTGTATGCCTGTTTGAAAAGGCCGCGTGTCAGTCCCACATAATCTGGCAAATGAGAATCCGTATCTATTTGCAAGGACCTGGCGGGGATTTCCAATATACCTCTTTTTAATTTTAGATTGTCACTCGAACAAAGAAAAGAAAAAAAAAGTAGTGTCTTGGCCGAACGCAGCTCGGTTAAATAAAGGTACTAAAGTAAGCGACCGGTAGTTAATCGTCCTGCGATCCTAGGACGAAGAAAAAAGGCCTGTTCACACATCAAACAAAAAAAAAGCACCGTCATCGAAATGACAAAATTTTACAAAGATTCGCTTTTTTTTGTGATATTTCCAAATCAGCATTCCTAGACCTAAAAAAGTGTCCCTTTTTTCTTCAAAAAAAAAAAAAAAGCATACAAATCTTTGTTCGTAAACTGCTGGCTATTCTTGCCTAAATCTATTCTTGGGTCCCACCCGCACGGCGTACACCGAGCGGCTACACACGTTTAATTAACATCAATCGCATCATCATAAAATCCACGAGAACCCCCGTCATGCCTTCAAAAGACAATTTCTTTTTACCGGAGCTATGTGTATTTCAAGCCAAATCACTCCTTGAAATAGCCGCTTCGTGCATGCGGGGCAATTCTCACGGATTGCAACTAAGGCTTCTGGTGGACCGTGGCCTATCTCCTGCTGGAGAATATGTGGGGTCTCAACGCCAGCGGGGTCGAAACAAGCGGAAACGGCCTGCAAAAACGTATGTTATTCTGATTCTGGACCACGATAGGTCATATGCGGTACGTCCTTATGAATTGAGCGTGGAACGCAAATGGCGTGAGGGCAAGAAACGCACGTATGGTGCCAGGGTTTTGGCCCGCCTAATTTCGAGTCTCAGAGAGGTGGACGAGCTAGAAATGGCTGCAGAAACGTATTTTCGAAAGCATTTCAAAACACTAAGTGATCTAGAGTCTACAAGGGGTAGGATCTCGCGCTGTGTGGTGCGGATTGAAAAACACGCCAAGCGGATAGATTCCGCTGTGTCCCAGGCTAATCTAGGGGAACTGTTTTCCGGATGGTGTGCTAGCCGGAACGGGATTTTCCCAGTGAGTAGATCTGGGGCACTAGATTTGCTGGTGAATGAAAACTTACGCATAAGAGCTGCAAAAGTCACACATTCTATCGTGAAACACAACCGGCTTATGGCTCGTGCAGACGAACTCGTGATAAAGTTGTGGACCTCTGAAGCAGCGCACCGGCGGGACGCTTTGGACAAGTTATGGTGCGAGATCAAGTCTATCGTTTTAGACTTCAGTATAGAGGGTGAGCTCTCATTGGGCGGCATGAACCTACATGTGCTTGAAGGTGAAGATGTGCCTGCTTTCACTCACGAGAAGATTCTCGACCCAACAGTGGTAAAAGTTTTGAGAAATAACACGTTGATCGATTCGGAGGATGTCAGTACCGAAGAGGAAGAAGTCGAGCCCGAGGCAAAGAAAGCTACATTCGAGGTAAAATTGAGATACGCAAAAAAGGCAACCGAAGTTCTGGCTGGTCCAGAAAAAGACGGGACAAGTGGAAAAATTGCTACAGGACCAACTCCACCTGTGGAGATCCCGAAAACGAAGCGCTTGGCATGCCAGCCGTGTCTAGCGAAAAGGACGAGATGTGTCAAGGAAAAAGGCCATGATACATGTTTGAGATGCATTGAATATTCACTTGCTTGTGTGCCCCAAGAAAACATCAATGGCCACGCTGAATCGTCCAAGCCTCCGTTTCAACTCAATGATTCAGACGCTGTTACAAAAACATGCTCGGGTCAATCCTCACCCTTCAGTCAAGATGCCCCTTCAATCACACTCCCTACACTTTCAGAATTGGCCCACGCCCACTCTCCCATTACGAGAAATCATAGTGAACCGGGCCCAAACCCAGAAGGCGCTCAACTCACTGATGAGATGCTCACGTCTGAAAACTTCCAGTCATCAGTGTCTGGCAGTGATGAAGCAAAAGCGCAGGATGACATCGAAAAGGCCTCGTCTCCAGCCACATCGCTTGTTAGCATCAAGAGTCAACCTTTGGGGCAGACGGATGATCTAAGCTCAGTGATTAACGGCTCACTCACCGAATTGTGCATGGAGCAAACGCGGCTTATAAAGGCCAGTCAGAAAGGCCCCGTCCCGGGATGTTTGGATTCATTTACGACCTATCTATTCCTGAGTGGGATAAGCGATGGGATGACTGATCTCGCATATTTCCAGCTGAACGTCCGAAATGCGGGGACTTTCTCTGGGGGTTGTAATCCTTGGAGAGAAAAACACGAGCGCTCGGAAGAGGATCAAATTATCCTTGACAAGAATCTCGCGTTTTTCAACAGTATCAATATCTTGAAGAGCGAGTCCTTCTTGCATTGGATTGACGTGACCCGTAAAGTTGCCAGTGCCGCGGACAAAGGTGTCGACTTCCACCGGGCATTACTACACAAAAATTTTCTTTTAGCGTGGTATGAGAAGTTTATCACGAAGGCGCGATGCTTTTCAGACATTGCAGACAAGTTTATCAGCAGGCACGAGTATACCCGGCTGATTGAAATCTTACGGAAGTGGAATTCGACATTCACAAAGAATGTGAGGCGAAATCAGCAGACATTTGATATGTTTGCTGAAAAGTGGGAGAGAAACAATTTGAAAACGCTGTTTGAGCTATGGCATGAGAAAGCGCGCCAGAGAATTCACGTAGAGGACGAGTATGCAGAAGCAAACACAACCTTAGGACCTCAAAATTCCTCTTTTGAAAGCCCCTCCTCCCCGATTGAATCAAGTGCGACAAATGAAACTACGAACGAGCCAGCAAAACTCACATTGTCGCAAACTTCGGAGTTCATCGATGAAGCGTCTATACTAGTGGCTAAGATACTCGATGAGTGCAAAAAACGACGCTCTCAACAGAAGCTAAAAGAGGACAAATCAACGCTCCGAACGTCAACAGTTTTTTCCAATCAATCCACAAAGAATATGAGAAACACCCGTGGAAAGCGAAAAGCGTCTCATCCGCCTCTTGCTAGGCAAAGAGTTCAAAGCCGATCGTTAAAAGATAATCTCAAACTGGCATTCTACGTTACACTAAAGATTCCGAGCACAATTGCTGGCAACCGTCTCACAGTCAAGTCAAAGCATGGGCTGCCGCATAAGCGGGCTTTTGTGTGTCCTCATTGTCGCAAATCGTTCTCGAGCCGTCCTGGTTTAGACACTCACACTCGCTCACTGCACTCAAATGCTTCACCTTGAGTATTCCTATCAGCGTCATACATTTTTGCACGAAAAATGACTTCAAACATTGAAATAAAGATGATTTTCGCTACAAAGATACTGCTAATCAATCAGTGCATTTTTTCAAGAAAAACTTGAAAATTCAAAATTGCGGCGTGGAAGGATTAGTGGAAGACAATTTCAAAGGGGGGCCATTGCTGCTTTACATCAGTTTGATCATTCAAAGCGGCGAGTGGGATTCTCCCACAGATGTGCCGGGCATGGACTACGAAAGGATATAGTATACTGGCAAAGAATTGGCCCATACAACTCACAAACTGGTTTACATGAAGCAAGGTCAAAAGGTCAATTTGGGAATATCGAATCGCGGATGAGACACAACTCAAGCATAAACTATGTAGACTCTGCTCTCATATGGAAACAACTTACCTGCAATGTTGCACTTTGTGTTAGTAAGGATCAACTCGAGCCTTTCTTCCATCTGAATATCAAAATTCACGACCTCGTTTGAAAAGTTCAACACGACATAGGCCTTTTTCCCGTCCTTTTCCTTAAAGAAGCTGAACACTTTATCGTTGTCGTGATCCAAAACCTCAAGTGACCCATATATGAAAAGGTCTTTATGCGCTTTCCGGATTTTCAAAGCATCTCGATAATAATTGAGCAACGAGTCAGGATCTCTTCTTTGAGAAGCCACGTTTACTTTCCTATAGTTCTCGTTCACCCTCATCCATGGAGTTCCAGAGGTGAAGCCCGCGTTTGGCAGACTATTCCATTGAACGGGTGTTCTTGCATTGTCCCTTGCGAGCAATCTCATATTTCTCATCATATTGCCAAGTCCCTTCTTTCCATGTGTATTCTGACACTGCTTGTAATAATTTTGCGAGCAGACATCCAAATACTCATTGATATTCCAATTTTTTGGAACGTTGGTCATGCCTATTTCCTGGCCCTGGTAAAGAAACAACGTCCCGCTTAGTGAGATGAGCATGGTCGCCAACATTTTCCCACTTTTCACGCGAAACTCATCATTGTCGTTTCCAAATCGAGATATGGCGCGGCCCTGGTCGTGATTCTCAAGAAAACACGTCGACCACGCATCTGTGCCCTCGGCAAAAAGACTCATGTTTTTCACACTATCCTTGAGATCAACTAAATCCCAGCCCTTGAAGTTGTATCTATCTCTCGGGTCCACGCCTAGATCGACCACGTCAAACAAAAACATCATGTCCATCTCCTTTTCCTGGGCACTGACGTATTTCACGGCATTTTCCTTGTTTGAATAGCCAACTTCACCAACGATCACTACATCATAGTTAGTGAAGACCTTCTGGCGCATTTCTTTGTGAAACTCGTGGATTCGAGGCCCGCTCTCGTGAAATTGTCTACACGGTTGGAATTCTTGATCGGGAAATACGATCGGTGCATCTTCAAACGTCTGAACTTTCGAGTAAATGCCCGCTGTATCAAGCCGAAATCCATCGATGCCCTTATCGAGCCAGAATCTGAGTGCAGACTCATACAACGCATTGCGTGTTTCCTCGTTTTCCCAATTGAGATCGGCCTGCGATTTGGCAAATAGGTGGAGATAGTATTCTTCTGTTAACGCATCATATTCCCAAGCGGACTCGAAAAAATATGTGTTCCAGTTATTGGGAGGATGCTTCTTGCCGTCTGCATCATATCGCGGTGGTTTCCAAATGTACCAATTTCTCTTTGGGTTCGTCTTGGAAGACCTGGATTCTTGAAACCATTTATGCGCGGTGGACGTGTGGTTGATGACAACATCCAAAATGATTCTCATTCCTCGAGCATGCACCTCCTGTATCAACTTTTCCATGTCGCCCATTGTGCCGTACTTGGCATACACGCTTTCGTAATCAGATACATCGTATCCCATATCGTCCTGCGGCGAGTCATAAATGGGCGAAACCCAAATAATGTCAACACCCAAGTTGTCTAGGTAATCCAAGGTGGATATAATTCCAGGAATGTCGCCAAACCCATCGCCGTTGGAATCTTTATAAGACGCGGGCCAGATCTGGTAAATTGTTGCATCCTTCCACCATACAGTACTTTTTGTCATGGCCTGCGTCGCTTGGAGACATTGCGTGAAAATGTGCCAGATAGAGCACCCACTGGACCCTGTGCAAACCATGGTATGAGTTGAAAATTGGACATATTCGGGTTTAAGGCTGCCATTTAAACTAATTTCAAGAATTAACTTTTAAAAGATTCAAAGCCTGGTGGTATTTCCCCCTTTTTTTTTTCTTTCCGGCCCTTTTGTGGGGTACCCCGGATTGGCAGGCGCAGGCAGGACGCAGATCGGACAGATATTGCGCCGCGTTTATTCCGGTCGCCATAGTTCGCAAATGTTCCATAATTCTTGGAATATCACTTCGGCGAAGAAAAGAAAAAGGATTGTTGCTGGTGTTCTGCAGGAACCCTTCCTAAACGGTATGTTTGTGTTTGGATTTGGTTGATGCTCATTTCAGAAGTTCTTGCACTTTTTGTTCTATCAGCCCTAATAATAAGCGGATACAAATATTTGTGGTATTTCTTTCTCTCAAAGAATATCTTAGGGATGGTGAACCATTCAATAGTATTTATTGCTTATTGACGCCAAAAGGTTTGACTCTGCCCAGAAAAAAGAGACCCTTTTCAACAAAAGAAGACGCACACTGAAAGCGGTTTCTATACATGAACGCCTGAAACGTATAAGCATGGATCCTCTTTGTCTTGACATGTTGCTGAGAACTCACACGTATGCAGATTCAAACACTTTATAGTTGGCTTTTGTGGAACAAAGGGGGCCGACGGGGCCAAAGAATAGATGCGCCTGGACTTGCCGAATCTTTTCGGCTCAATTTTGTTGATTCCGGCGATGTTGCCGCAGCTTTATTGATACAGTCCACTGACCGAAGAAGAAAGAAGAGCCACCGACGTAAAAATGTCACCGGACTCTAAGGCTCAGCCAAGTCAATTCTGAAACTGAAGGTTTTTCTGTACAGCTTGTTTTATTCCATGCAGATATGGCTAAATCACGATGGAGCACAGCTGAAAAATTGATCTGCGCAAATCCTAGTGGTTTCTTTTTGTTCGTTGATTCTTGCTTAATACATCTGTTCGAGGACAAGCCAGAATTGTTTATTTTGGCTCCCACAAAACTGAATCCTAGTGATTTATTATCGCTTTCTTATTTTTGATAAAGATTGCGTGATATACAAACCTAAAACAAACTAGCCTTTATTGTTAGGTTTAGAAGGCTTGATAATTACAAGAGTTGGCTGCAATGGGCAAAAGAGGATCGGGATTGTCGCAGATAAACAAGTGGAGAAAAACCAAAATTATATATTTTCGAAACTTCAAAACGCAGACTTCCTGTAAACTTTCTCAACAACGTCTGTTTGACCCTTTTTCATGCCACTATTACCAGGCTCAATAATTTAATGCGTGACCTTTGAGTGCATTGAAGTGGGGAAGAATATCTGAATCCATAAAGTGTTCCAAGTCCAAGTCCAAGTCCAAGTCCAACTCAAAATCCAACTCGTCGTCAATTGCTTCTTCAGAACCGAATCCTTCATCCTCGTGACAACTACTTAAGAAATTGAGCGAATCCCATACCTTCTTGAGGTCAAATCCAAGAAGAAGCAGCGCTGTCAAGTGTGTCTTGGCCACCTCTTGCCGAGCCAAGTCCAAGATCTCCCCACGAAGCCTGAAAAACGATAACTTTTTCTTGAATCCATCAAGCCTAGTATTCGGGTGGCCATGCGTATCGTACAACGTGTAGAGTAAGACCTTGAGCTCGCTAATATCACAGAGAACACGGTCTGCAAAAGGGCCATCATTGTTTTCTTCTTTAAGGAGCCGAGCGTACGTCAACATATCAGTAAACATCTCCTTGGCGAGCATGAGCTCTCTGGAGACCATGGGTTCTGGTGGCAGGATTCCATCCACCAAATTACTCAATTTCGTCATGTCTTCTCTTAGTTTCTCTTCTGTGAAATGGAACAAGCGAGCATCGAAGGAGTGGTCCAGGATGAACGACTGGAGGCACTGGAAACACTCCTCGGTTCGTTTCCGGGCCTTTTCAATTGCTTGTCGGCGACTTTGTGTATCCGATCGTTTGGTGTGTTTTGGAATTGACGAGTCGGAATGTGCTACTTCTTGAGGCCAAGTCAGCTCGGCCCGCAACACGCAATTTTGGCTTGGAATTGGCGATGCAAACTTGTCGCAACTAAAGGTTTCCAGACTTTGAGCCCCAGCAAGGCTAAGTTGCACGGAAATTGCAAAAAGGAGAAGTTGCAGTTTCATGGCTGAGAATAAATATAGTATTGTGGGGGGTGGGAGATTCCAGGGCTAAAGTTGCTACGACTCAAAAAATACGTGCCTGCTTTGCGGTAATTTCTGTGGAAATTTCACAATTTCCCATTGTTTCGTAGAATATTGTCGGGAAAGCGTACGCTTTGAAACGTCACAATTCCGAGTGTTCATTCCCTCTGGTGTGACAATGGGACTTAGGACGCACAATGGAATTGAGGAAACAAAGAAGCTTTTTTTTGTTTTTTTTTTTGAGTTTTGTTTTGGTTTTTTGAGAGTTTTAAAATGAAGGTTTATAGAGAATCATCAAAGCGGGCATGGTCTTGCTAAACGGTTTTCTGTCATATGCCCAGGAATGTCTTTGATGATCTTTTGGTGCGTCCAAAATTGGCTCTTCACATCTCCACAATATGAAAAATATCAATTTATTTTTGCGTTCGCAAATTGGCTGACAATGGAACAACGCCGGCCCTCAAGCTCAGAGCACAGCAAGACTTTACGGAGAACATATTTGTTGGGTTCAATGGTCTCTTCTTTGGTTAATTGAGCTGCTTTCTCTTTGATATATCTACCAAACAAGACATTGTTACAACTTACAAAGAAACATTCCTTGGCTACAAGATATAAACTTCGAATAAACACTTGTTTTTTTTTTGGTTATTAGCGGATCGATTTGTTCTTTCTTGCCGAGAACTGATAAGGGCTTTTCGAATTTGCCTTCGCAACTGCAGCAATCAGACTCGGCAGGTATTGTGTCAGCGTTCTTTTTGACGTGTCCGCAAACGTTTTACAAACAAAAACCTTCAATCATTTCTTTCCAATGAAAACGAAAAGATTGATTCAGGAAGAATCTTTGAAAACGATATGAGGTTTTATCGCTTAAGCTAGAAAACGGTGCTTTAGACCACTGGTATGTGGGTTAGGGCAATGAACATTTCGTTCAGCCAGAGAGTTCTGATGAAGATACACAATCTCATATGAATCACCAAGAAAAAGTACTTCTACAAGCATAAACCCTCAATTGTTTAAAAATTTAGCCTAAAGCATTCCAGAAAAAAAGCACCATTTATTTCCTTTTAGCTCCCTTAATACTAGGACCATGTATCATTTCGGAGGCAGAGACGGCTTTCATGAGCCTAAGGAATGCTCACATGAAC
The DNA here is from genome assembly GCA_004217705.1 of Metschnikowia aff. pulcherrima. Taxonomy (NCBI): domain Eukaryota; kingdom Fungi; phylum Ascomycota; class Pichiomycetes; order Serinales; family Metschnikowiaceae; genus Metschnikowia; species Metschnikowia pulcherrima. The sequence continues at coordinate 2,848,868 of CP034457.1, forward strand.
ACCAATATCTGCTATTCACGACTCTTCCCGAATCCCAAAATCATCACCATTGTGGTTTGGGTACACGGTGGGCCAAAAGATTAAGCGCATTTTCCGTACTTTCAAAAAGGCTGTGCATCTCCATGACCACGTATAAAGGCGCGTCTCTCACTTCGCTTATGCTGCGGTCCAAGTGGTATGAGCGTCTCTTGAGCCCGTCTACTTTCTCGAAATAGTTGGAGATACGCACATCAGGCGATCCATGAGAATCGAGCATTGCCAAAACACTCAACTTGAGTTCGTGGAGATCACTCAAAAGGCGGTGAAATGGGTCTTCCAACGAAACTCCATTGGTCATGTGTTTATTGGCTGCAAGCATGGCTTTAAAAAACGCGCTAGCATGTTCTATTTGCCGTGTGAGATTTTCAGGGCAAGGAATCACATGTTGATACAACTCTGCAATCCCAGAAAAAGATGCCTTCAACTCGGCCACCCGAGTCTCAAAGACAGGATACTTGAAATGGGTTTCGGAAATATAGAGCTTCAAATTCCGCACAAACTTGTCCAATTGGATCAGCGCATAGTGTATGTGTAAGGCTTCATTTCTCGCGCTTTTTCTTGCGTTGTTAATGTTAGATATTGATGTATTTGACACAGAAAGCTCTAATGTTTTGATTGAGTTTTCTTCCCTTGAATTGAGTGAGCTTTTCTTTGGACTGTTTATCGAATCACAAGCACAGAGTCTTGCGATGAATATGGCCACTAACACAGAGTAAAGTGTTTTCATGATGGCTGGTAGACTTCAGGCTGTGCTCTGGCTTTCGAAGAGAGACAAGTTACAACAGTGAATTATACCTTTTGTGTGTTCTTAATCTTTTCTTTTTTTGGGTATGCTAGGGCTTTATTTGTATTTATCCAGTCAATATTGGCTGAAAAAGCTTGAATATTTGTAAACGTTTTAGTCATAGTGGTAGCTGGAATGTGGCTGTGCAGGGCTGTGTGGTTCTATCATCATTCATCTTGGAGCTTGAGTTGTTGCGGTTTACTTTGTTATTTTTTTCCACATTAATTTAACTACTTTGGCTGGGCTTTACTTGGCCCGGCCCTTTTCGGCATGACCCCTCCTCAGAATCGCTTGAAGCTGTTACCCACACAAGTAGTATAACGGAACATTCGGGAAGACTTTCTTTTAATCATTCCGGTTCTTCTGATAAATTTTAGTCATTTTCAGAATAATTTGCTTTTCACTCACAGCATAGAAGGTCTTTTCATTTTGTTACGAGTGCTAGCTAATTACCCAGCAGTCAGCTTGGCAGCGTCGTAACTTTCTTCTCAACTTAATGAGCCAGCTGTTCCGCGAAAACGCTCAAATAAATTCAATTTAAAAGTTCCTTACCTGAAAACCTCATTCTCGCATAAGCAACTCCGAGGGTCTCACATAAAATAATTCTCTCAATTCCTCAAGAAAATACCTGACGATGCTTTTTTATTCAACGATTCCAACTTAGCTGCTCGCAAATCACGAACATCACGAAGACTCAAATGCGCATTCTGGACCGAAAAAAAGCACGCCGGTCGCGCTCGGTTACGATACGCACCCTAGTACATTTGGCTTCAATTATAGGGTAGTTCACATTCATTCCCACCCATTTTCAGGCCCTTTTTGCATCACACAGCAATACCATGGACTCAGAAACAGCTTCAGTTGACATGCTGACTGGCGACACCAAGAACAACCACCCCGAAGCGATCACTGCTCATGAAGATTCGCTGCAAAGCATGCCCCCTGAACAAGTAGATAACGAGGCAAGCAAAAATGCAGAAAGCGGCGATAACGAAGAAAAAGAGAGCCTGGATGTTGATGACGACAATTCGCTGGACCCAAAAACCGTCGACGGCTTCACTGATTATAACCAGATCTATGAGCTGCTCCAAGCGCGTTTCAACAAGTCCTATGCGCTTTCGCAGAAGCTTTTCGTGACGGAGAAAACACAGCGGCAGACCCTATATCACTACAAAAGACGCGTGAATGCACTTTTGGATGTTTTGCGCGACATTGAGGGCGATGCGGCGGCCAATATAGACGAACCTTTGAACATTGACCATGATCGTCTAACGCTGCTTGTTACGTGGCATCCTGAACTCAAGGAATGCTTGCAGCCTGCATTAGACATCTCTGACGGTTCAATGAAACCCTCTCAGATCCCGCTTAAACGATCTTACGGGGTGAATCTCGCGGTGGATGAGATGATCCCAGAGCTCCCGAATGATGAGTTAGACACGATTGAGCTCAACCCGCAGGATACAGATATGTGGATCCGGCGACACTTCCTGCACTTGGTAGTGTCCAAGTTCAGACCAGCCGAAATCAGAGCGAAGGGAGTGCGTGAGTATGTCGACCCATTGGCATTCGGTGCTAGAAAGAAGAAAAGATCGTGATTGTTTTGAAAAGTATTTCGCGCCCCATTGCCTCAATGAACATGCTTATATTGGCTGTCTTTTAACACTGGAGTTTTTGCGGTCTCGTTTCACCAATCCTTCCAACACTCTCATAGTGTTGAATAGGCTGAAAATGAAAGATCTGGTGCGGAATTTGAACTTGCCCTTATCTATGAGCCGAATAGTTTTCAAGAATAGGTTGGGGTTGCTGAACACTTGGGGATTCTCATTCTTGACCCGGGTGAGCTCCTTTGTTGCCTTTCGCTCGATCCGTCCAAGCACAGAACTCAAATAGTTGAAGAGAGTCAAGATTTTCTCATCGCTCTCCTCAAAACTTTCGATGACAATCTCGTCTTCTAGGTCAAGGTTGCCATTCACGTGTATGTCCTCGTCGTTGGCAAACAACGAGAAATAAGAGACATCGTTGTAGGGATTCGAGACCTCCACTTTTGTGAAACCGTCCTCCTGCATGAATTTAGGGTACGCTAGCGAAAGGTTGTATTTCTCACGCGAGTCGAGTGATATCCAGTGCAATTCATCCAAGATCTCCACACCTTCTACGGTGCCTGCCATTTTGCCGAGCTGAAAAAACGCTAAGCCGCGAAGCTGCCAATGGCTGGCTTTCTCAAAAATCAACGATAAAGTTTCGGCAATGTGCCCGCCAGTGGGCGTTGGGCTATAGACCGGCTCTAGAATCTGAATGCCGTACCGAGCGGAAGCGATCTCGCCCACCATCCAGATGTACTGCTTCAATCGTTTCAATAAATACTCGTCGTCTTGCGCGGCCATTTCGTTGGGTGAACACAGAGCCCTGCTTTCCGAAGACCCGTCCTCGAAAATAGATTCTGCCGATTTGGCCCAGTTCAGTGAGGGCGGCCAGTGCTTAAACTCTTTTGGTGTGACGGCCATTTCGATGGGGCTCTCGTTTGAGATGAAAGATAAGTTCCCCGGCTTGCTTTCGGCCAGGCTGATGATTCTTCGATCACTAGTATATTCGTCGGTGTCGCAGGTCTCATCTAATATATTGAGTATGCGGCAAATACCTCGAATTCCAGACACAGCTTCATTCACGTATGATCTGCGGGCGTTCAAGTAATTGAAGCCTTCCTCGGTTGAGAGTAAATAGTGGAAGAAATGGCGTAGAGTTGGCTCACTCTCTGGGTGAGGAAATGCTGGCGTGAAGGGAAACAAATGGCGCCGGAGAGAGTCTTCCACAGCGGATAAATAATCCAATGTCCGAAGTTGCTCGATGCTTTGCATAAACTTCTCCTCAATGTACCCGTTTTCCTCCAAATACTTGAAGCCTTGAGACGTCGTGCAGATTTTCAAAAGAAGGTGCTTGCCCTGACTACTCTGTTCGAGAACCGCCACACTGGGCCGACGGTCCACTAGTAAGTCAATGCGTGAGAGATTATCCTTGCAGATGAAATATTCGTACAAGCATTCAACCGACAGTTCGATGAGGGCAGCGTTCGCATCGTCGAGAAGATTCACCAAGCTGTGCACATAGAATTGTTCGCAGCCTTCGATCGTGCAGAGAATCGGGAGAACATGCTCAAGTGTGTAGATTTTCACCTTCCAGTTGGAGACCGTCAATGCCTTTCCTAGCACAGCTCGCGCGTGACCTTTACTGGAGTAGTCCAAATGCAGCAAGATGTTGAAGATGAGCGAGTTGTTGGTGTCGTCTTTTGAGCTGGTTTCTAGAATGTTGCACATCATATGGAACAACTGCCACTGCTCAAGAATCCGAATCCCGCGTGGTGTGCCGGACATGACTCCCACCATTTTCACGTACCCTAATGATAAGGAATGCTCTAATCTTCGTTTGGCCAAAATGGGGTCTTTGCTCGTTGTGCCGCTGTGTGGATCAATTTGCGCAAAAATTTCTGCTAATTGCGGCATAAGCTTGTTTGAGGATAAGAATTTGCTTCCCTCTTCCGTGGCCAATAGCCCTTCTATCAATTGGCACGCGGCCAGCATGATATTTTTCGGCTTACGGATTTTCGGAAACCGTGAGCTCGCTGTTATCGGCACAGAACTGAATCTGTACTTGAATGGGCGGAGGAACGAGAGCACTGTTTTGAGAAACTTCGGGTACTTATCTTGAAGTTCAGCAAACCGCGCGGGGCTTCTCAAAGGGCCCTGGAAAAGCTGCAGAAGAAGCGACCAGTTCCAGTCCTCAAACTCCTTTACTGTAAGGACCTTTGTGCCTGCAATAAGTGCCTTGAACGAGCTGTCTTTCATTTCCATGCGCGATTTTTGAGTCAAGTCCTTGACCATAGAACGTACATCAGAATTTCTGGCTTCGTCAAGCTTATTTTGTCGCATTCTTGTTGCGGCTTCTATCTTGCCGAGAGACGTAAGGCTCAAGTCTGCGTTGTACGCCTTCAAAATGTGCGTATTGAAGAATTCCAGAGGAAGGCATTTCGAACACAACTCAAACACTTCTGTGAGCAAGCGCGTGGCCTTTTGAGTGTTTTCGGGATCTCTATTCTCATCAACAATGTTGAACAAGAGGGGCACTAGGCCACAATTGATCAATACTTTGGTGAGTAGCCCTTGATAATGCGAGACAATCCCGTACTCGAAGCTTTTAGGGTCCATTACAGCATATTCAAACGCAGGAGCCTCTTCAATGCCGTTTTGCCGGTACTGTGCGTGCATCTGAGCAAGTAAATCACCGAGATTCGAATCCTCAAGCCATGAAAGGTGTTCAATTTTCAAGATATCGAGCAAAAGGTCAAGCAAAATACCGCGCAACTTGTTGTTACGCTTGCGGAGGTTCAGAAGTAGCATCTTCACCGGCGCAAAGTTGTCATGCGAGAAACAAATGAGCCCCGACCACGTTTTGAGAAGACATGACAATATGAACGCCATTTTCATTGCCTTGTGATGGTACTTCTTGGAGTGTGGCGCCCGCACAGTATCATCATCCTCAAACAATGTGTAAACCGACATGAGGCAGTCCAAGTCGGCGCCGTTGCGCAAAAATAGCCGTGAGTGAGGCATGTCTAGTAGAGTCAAAAGCGTGGGCAAAATCGATATGGACACGTCGGCGGCTCCGTTAATCGTGAGGTTGATCAAGAGCCTCAAGCCGCCGCTGTGGAAGGCTATGTCGGGTTTCAACACGGCGATTTCCGCGATCGTCTCGATACACATACGCGTATAACTATACGACTCGTTTGTATGCTCAGAATCTGTCTGATTTTCGTCGTTTTCATTCTCAATGTATGCCACAAGCGCCTTCACGACCCCGACAGACAAATAGTCGACGCCGCCCGGAATACTTGTGAATTGGCGCACCATTTTGAGTGCCTCCTCCTTTTCCAACATCGGTGTGGGGGTCGAGAGCAGAACAATAAGAAAAATCAAGATTTTCAGCCGCACCAAATGCATCACGGCCTCGGGCGTGGCCATTGCGTGCCGTAGAAGCCTATATGCTGCCGATCGGACCTGGGCTCGCCCATCGTAGAGCATGAATTGTACCTTGAAAATCACGTTTTCAACGACAATCTCTTTTTGGAGCAGCGGGTGCTCGGCCAAGAGCGGGACTAGCCGGTTACATTTGCTCAAGAGCCCCGCCATGTCCTCGCGGTCTTTCCCCGAGATGCTCTGCAAAATATCCGAGAATTGCCAGGTCGCCTTTTCCCAATTTGTATCACTTTCCAGACGGAGCCTACCAGTCTCATTCTGGGACCTTTCCGCACCAAATTCCGCGCCATAGTCTTCGCCGTGTCGCGGCTCACGGTACGAGTCGATCGGGCTGATATTGAGGCTATCGATCGTGTATGACCGTGCCCGAGCCGCCGGGTCTATCGATAGAATCCCCAAACCGGCAACTTTGTCTGTTTGCTCGCTCATCTTTCGCGTTGGCACAGCGTGTGCTGGCAAGTCGGTACCACGGCTCTGAGGGCTCATTAAGGTATTGTCGCTGGTCTATTTTTCGTATGTTTTAGCCGATAGAGTTGACTTTAGCGTGGTGGATCAGTGATGATAATATTGGTCATGTGACCTTATCCACGGGACCAAGACATGCGCGGCGCGTTTGACCCGGCGCAGAACACAACACTTCCCAGAATGAGAGTGCAGATAAGATTGCAGTAAAGAAAATGGTTGTTCATTGACACTTGGTTTTTCTTTCTATTTTTTTTCTTCTGTTTTGCTTGAGTCGATTAAATGACTCTGAGCGAGCCAGAACTCCCCAAATCGGCATCCAAGAAAACCTAAAGAAATGGTGCAGGGCGGTTTATATATACAGTAAGACCTGATCAAAAGGATCTTGGTTAAAGAGATAAGCTTTTTCTTCCGAATAAAGAGCGAGAAATTGACATTTACACCAAAAATGCGCTCTTTAAAAAGAAAACCTGGGAACTTTTTCTATGTCTGCTCAAAAGATGTGATCCTTATACTGGTCTTACTGTATTTTATGTAAAGACTCTGCCTTAGGCTTGAGGCAAGTGGTTGACTGGCGCTGAGAATGATTTGTTTTAAGCCAACAATGCTAACTTTAAGAGAAGAATATATTATCGCTTCGAATCGTTTTCCAAAGATGACATTTTCATGAGCCTGTCTCACTGTGATTGTTATGAGCAAGCCTTTTCTTGTGGTAGCCTTGGATGGAGCATTAAATTGCGATTAGTACAGGGGAGACATCGAGGTTTTGACCCATATTTCTTTTAAATTATTTACTCAAGTGATAATGAAAAGATTTTGAATGAAAAGGCATAAAAACATGCATAAAGCCTGATATTTTGGTACTGGTTCAGATAAAACCGGATTCTTGATTCGAAGCAAAAATTAGTTAGAGGCAAAGAACATAGAAAAAAAAAAAAAAAAACGCGAAAAGAATCAAATTGGCCATCATTTGGGCTTTGAGAAATCTAGTATTTTTTTCACCATCGTCGATTTGATGGCATAGGAACATGTTTCCTTTTATTTGCGTATGAATGTTATATTGATATATGAAGTTGTACACCCCGAAAAATCCTAATGCTCTTAATTTCTCGGAAACAGTGATGCTATGTTGAAATCCCAAACCGCTTAGGCATTTTTACAGGTGCATGCCACTTTTCCATAAAGCTGTAACGGGGAAAAAGGCATGTATGTCTATCTTCGTTTTTTGCGTCGTATCCGGGAGTGATCTGAATTCAGGTTCACACATGATAAACATATATAGAGATTGCAGTATTCAGGAGAGATTTGTCAGATCGTGTGATAAATGTAACCTTGAGTCGAAGATTATAGTTTGGATTTCTACCTGTAGCAACCAGCATGGGAATGCTATTCTTCCTGTTTTGAAATATTTAGCTATCTGACTCAGACAACACATTTCAATTTTTCCAATCATGAGCCCTCACAAGTCTTCTTGGGGCGATTAATTATGATCTTTCTTTAGGTCACATTAATATCAGACATCATGACACGTTGAATCGATTAATGTAGGAGAAAATGAGAATAAGTAATACACGGGTCGTACCATTCATGCATTACAGCCTGACAGGAGTTTCTTTAAAGGTCTTTTCAATACGGTCATCATCATCATGTTCGAATACAAAAAAACCATATACCCCACCATTACGTGTGCGGCTCATAAAGAAAAAATACCACATACATAAATTCGTTACGGAAATGGCGTAATTCTACAAACCCTCGCGCGATGGCTAAGCCACCGGCAGATGCTTTGGATGCAGCCACAGGGCGGAGTTAGAGCCAATCGGTCTGGGTCGTGGGTGATTCGGGTATTTGTTGTACCCGTCGATCCGATTTTTTTCTTTTTTTTTTTTCTTACTTTCGTCGTTTGCAGAAAATCGCCGAGGTCATATCGAATGCCTTTTGATCGGCGAGAAAAGATCTTTTGGATAAGGCAGAATTTACACAATCTGGATCCCCGGTTCATGAAGTAAACAAGCAATGAGAATATAAACCTCAAATTGAGCTCATCAATCATCCACGCAAAGTGCTTGAAACGTTTTTGACTTCACGGCTTGAATCAGTATCTGAGCTTGCTGGTCACTATGCAACTGATAACGCGGAAACTACCGTTTCGAACATCAAGCCAATTGAGTCGTATTCACCAGCGAGTTTTACTCATAGATGAGCGTATTCGACATAGGGCGCTGACTGTGGAGAACTATGAGTTCAGCACATACAGGGATAAATCTTCAGTAGACTGCAGGAGATTCCTCTATCACATCATGATGCTGTACATCAACAATTCCCCAAAACAATCCAGCAAATGGCATTTTCTTGTTTGCAACGGTGAGTAACATTAAAGCTTATCTGGCGAGCGGTAGCAAGGGCTCGAATGCCGGACAAGGTAAAGAAGAGTTGCAGATGATTGGTCAATCCCCTCAAGACAAATGCGGGTGATCATGCAGTGGGGGTAAAAAGGAAGCGGGGGAATCGGAAGTTTTCCGCGAAAAAATGTACTGTACTTGGAGCCATAAAGCTAATTTCAGCCTTCAGCCATCTTTGCTGCTGCGAGAGATAGAAAAGATCCAACAAGCATAAGGTGTTTTCCATTCAATTGGAATCCTTGCGTAGTGCTCCAGGTAAAAGTTACATCGTATGATTTTAACCACCTGTTAGAAATTCTGGGCTCGCGAATGCTTCAAACCAGGAGCGACGAATTCGTTAAGGCCAGCGTGGTTGGGATCTTGGGTACGGAGTGCACACTAAGCGGCCGCAGCACGTATCGCCAAACACGAATATTTGGAGCATACACAGCTTTGAAATCATCTGTGCTTTAAAATTCACCGATTATTGAACCTGATAGTTCTGTTAATTCAGGTTGTTCAGCCGTGCACCACATTTGTTTGCTATGTGGCTTCTGAGCCTTCAAGCGGCTAGCGTGTGGCGCAAGAGATAAATGTCGCAGTCACGTGACACCTTTTTTATAATTTTGTTTTTGCACGATTCGCCGCACGAACTTATCGTTGTCGGCACTATATGCACACCCTGCTAGCCCCCGCAGTCACACCTTGACGTCAGCAAACGCACTCGCACCCCATTTTTTGCGGTCCAGTGACCAGAGCCGTGATTCTAACCGCGCCAGATAAAACTCGTAAGGCTGTCAATTCACCGCCAAAGCCTTACGGAATCGAGAACAGTTGGCATATCACTGACAAGCCGACTCACAGCATCGTATAGGTACGTTCACTTCGCCGTAAACGTTCTGCTATCCCAAGTGACCTCACCCTATAGTGACCCTTCTGTTGTTAATTGCAGCTGTTTGAAGAATCCTTTTTTTTTTCTCTCAGTTTCGCTCGCGCATTTCTGGCGGCGGCAGGCGTGCATAATAACGTGACAATTTCTCCCTCTGGAGATTGTCGCGCACGCTTTATCTGGATAGCCAAGGCCGGATTTCTGAGGCTCCCTAAATCTTCTCCTAGCATAAGCCAAAATCCGGGCTTTTCACATAAACAAGACACATCCACACAAACAAGGCATTGCTTCCATCCAGGCGTTTCCCCCAACCATTTGTTCACTTCGTATTTCCTCAAATCCGGCAAATTATCGTCCCGAGACATTATCCACAGCCCCCCTTTTTACCTACCCGCCCATATTTTTTTTTTTGGCCAGCCTCACATTTAAACGATGGCCTTTCTTCACCATAGCGGCGACAAGAGCCCTGTGAACACTACGAGCAACCCTGGGTCAGCCCCAGGATCGGCTGGACTGGGTTCGGGTAAACGGAGGATGTCGCTTTTCTCCTTTGGCCATGGCATGCTGACCCCGTCAAGCGCGCAGACGAAAAACAGAGAATTGCCCGCTTTATCGACGTCTCCTTCGAGCGGCAATGCCTCGATTACAGGTGCAAGCAAGCTGCCGCTGGTGCGGTCACCTCGTGCCTCCTTCCTGGCGAAAATGAACCCACTGTTGTCGCCAGGTATCGGTCCAGTTCTGGAAACTGATAGCTTGTCGGAAAACCCGAGCCTGCACATTTTCGAGCGGTCTGTCCAGGACATGTCGGGCCTGGTGAAGCAGGAGGATTGTATCCCGCCTGCTTTGGACGCTACTGCACAAATTTTGTCTGATCTGGCTGCTGATTTGGACAATGTTGAAATGGTGTACTCGCTGAGGCGCAATCTGTCTGTGATTGGCCTCAACATGGCTCTCGGCCGCCCGTACACACCGCTGCGCAAGAATAGCATGTATCTGGCCTCGCACGGTAACCTGGCCGAGAAAGCGGCGCATTTGTCGCTGTCTTCGTTGAATTACTCTCAGCCCCCATTTGCCTCGCAGAACCCGCCTACTTCCGCGCAGAATCAGACCCAGCTGCCTGTGTCACCGCCGAAATTGATGAGCTCGCGCTCGCTGGTGTCATTTTATCTGTACGCAGACATGTTGAACAATGACGAGTTTCTGCGCCGGCCACTGCTCATGCATGCATACAGCCATGGAGTGGTCCCGACAGTGGGCAGAAAAATGAGCGTGGCGCTGACTCACTCTGGTGGTCCTACGTTCACACGCGAGCGTAGCGCTAGCGAATACAGTAAATTCCCCCGCAAGACTGTACAGCCCACGGAAGCGCAGCTGCAATTGCTGAAACAGTTTGCGCGGTCGCCAAAAAATGACCAAGAAACAATTGGTGAAGATACTCCATTGAAGCGGTTTCTTATCAGCCCAGAGCTGTCGGACTCTGAAGACCAGGAAGAGGTTTTCCACCCAGCACTGTCGTCGCGCAGGCCAATGTCCAGGAGAAAATCGGTTGCGCTGAATGCGTCATTTGCAAACTCTCTTGCAGACAATGACAGCTTCGTCTCGAGCTCTGTGGGTGACTGTATCAGGCAGTGCACCACCGAAATAGGGAACAACTAGTCTTGGTCTAGAAAGCAGAGCTGATACTTTAACCCTATCCCTGATTCTTTCGTTTATTTGCGGTCATCTTTGTTGAGAGGGAATCTCCTCTTGAACTGTTTGGATGTGGCGGCCGCGTTATTAGAGCGCCACGCCGCAGTGTGTTAGCACCTGGTGTGTGCCAATGTCTCATGTCTTAAGTCTATTGTATTTTATATTTAGTTACGTTTCAACCGTGTAGAAATCGCCCAAGCGGCGTGTGAGGCCGGTCTTAAAACTCAAAATCAGCGCAGAAGGCAATCTCTAAGCCGCCCCAGTGGCGTGCAATAATCAAGAGAACAATCTTTCATTGCCAAACGGGCACAATCCAAAACATCGTACTTTGGTGGCACTAAAGTAAATTGGATTCGGTCATCCGATTTTTTTACTCGGCCAAATAGTTCTTCCTGTTGGCCGTTCTAATAAAACGTTTCACCTTCCATTCAATGTCAGCATCCTTGTTATCGAGCAAGCCCAAGCGCAACTCGAAAAGGCGCATTTCAAACCGGGGACCGACCTCACTGAGCTCGACGCCGTCCTTTGTTTGGATGTAAACATGGTGTCTCACGCTGATAAAATCTTCGTTGTTAATAAAAGTTATCACCCTGGAACTGTCCTTTTTGGCTCCGGGGGGAAACAAATGTTTGAGGATTTTCTCCACACGCTGGCCCAACGCTGTTGTAAAGTTTTCGAATATCAAATGCGGATAAACCTCAGAGATGTTGCCCATGTTTGGCAAATCGTGGCGCAATCTGACGTTGTGCAATGTGAAGATGGCAGATGGCCCGTGTGGGAAATGTGACACAGTCAATGACGTGGGCACACCTCTGTGTTCGTGGAGCACAATCAAATCGTTGATGGCGGCTTTTGCACACAGTTGTACGAGCTCAGGAATCACATAATTGCCTCGATTTAGCTTCATGGAGTTTGGAAACATCAACTTGATTTCTTTCGAAAACTGTAGCAATTTCACCAGCGGATTGCGCGAGGTTGTGACGATAATGCGTGGGTCGTTAACGCCTGACAACGCCAGATATTCATCATCAATTTCTGCCTGTTCACTTTCATCAAACCGAAAATTTTTGTGGAGTTCTGTGTCCTCACTAAGTTCTTTCGAGAGTGCTTTTCCGCTGGCCAAAGCAGCCTTCAACTTCTGTCTTTTTTCAAGCTGCGCAGTTTCCTGCAACTCAAGCGCTTTCTTGTAAAGGTACTCTCTGCGTTCTCTGGCCTGTCTCCTGATCATATTGTGTTGGTTTGTGAAGAAGCTTTATCTCCAAGACAAATCCGTGGTTTTTTCACGCAAGCTGAGATGCTCTTCTCTCGCAGTGTGTGCAGGAAACTGGCACTTGTGCGGACTTTGAGGTTTCAATGCAGTGGAATTAAAACACATAATTTCAAAAAGGCATTCAAGCGGCTTGCCACCAGGCAGAATATCGGGAAAATATTTGCCTTATTCATCTTCAGAGTCAGAAATTCTTTCCTGGTTGGGTAATGTGTGGAAGCAAACGCCAAAGTAATAACGCGCACTCAGCAAGCACATCAAGAAGTGCTCCAATTGTTTCTGTTCCAGCCAGATGCGACCCCCATCATTTTATGGGTTAAAACCATGGATTTGTCGTTACCGATCTCGTAAGCATCCAAGGAGCCCTTCAAGACATATCGACTGGATTATCGGCTCACCACATCTTTTTTGTTGTTCTTGTAGCCAGTGAATCTGATGTCGGAGAGCCTTTAAAAAATAAAGTACATCTGCAGCAGAAACAATCCTCGGGGTTTTCTAGAAGTACCATCAAAACGCAAGCTCAAGCAAAAAAGCTGATTCACTGAGTACTAAGAAAGATCATCACTCTAACAAGCAGCAGTTTGCGGGCTGTGGTATGTACAGATCAATCAAGTCTAACAAGCTCAAGAAAATGGCTGGGTAATCATGGGGAACAAAATTGATACGCGATTTTCAATCACTTACGGTGTTCTCATTGGCCCCTGCTGAAGCTGCGCATTTCGTGCAACTCCTCCGGAAGTCTAGTTGGCGCCGGAAAAAGCGAATTTCGTCTATACTGCAGAGCCTTTTTGGATATTGTTCTGCGCAAACGGTCTGTGAACCCCTCGCTCGCGTTATCATTAAATGATGTCACCGTTGGCTCCACACTCAAGGATTCAGCCCTCTGGGAGGCATGATTTTCCTGCACCATGTCTCTCTTCTGCATGTCTGAGTCAGGCAACATGATCGCTCTATCCAAAGAGTATGGAAGGCCTCTGTGGCGGCCACGAATCATCATGGCTATAATTACCAATTTGGAAAGCGTGGTGAATCGGTAAGAAAGCGATTGATCCACATTGGGATACCCCAACGAAAGGCCGACCGTGCCGTAGGCGCTAATGATCTCAAACAAGATGGAGAAGACTGTGAATCTGAGATCGCCAGCCTCGATTTTGCCGCCCTCAGCAATACAGATCACGAAAAGCCCGAGAAAGATAAACCACAAATCAAACGAAAGTTGATTACGCAAATGGGTGCCGATGAAGTTTTTCGGTGTGGACTCAATCTCGTTATCGGTCTCGTCTGCTTTTAGATACACGCCCAAGGATTGTTCCTCATAGACGTTTGTCCTTCTAATAGATATGGCCAAGGGAAGCACGGATATATACATCATGATCATGTAACTGACCTGCACCGCAGGGTGAAGTTGTGACAAGTCGATGACGGAGAACCCGGCTGTTCTGGTACTGAATGCCTGGAACAACCCATCTAGCACGCGGAAGCCGACCGGAATAGACTTTAAGTACTTGCTGTTGAGATCGAGAATAATGAACAATATCAAGTCTGTTGCATTGAGAACCACCAAAATGAAAAACAACCACCATGTCGGGATCGAGGGGAAAAGCAACGTGAAACAGCGGCGTGGATGGTCGAGCAAAAAGCCAAGTGACTCCTTATAAAGAGAAAGCGGTTTGGCCGTTTTGAACATGGCCCAGATGATGAATCGGAGAAAAATTGGAAACCCTGTATTGCCGATTACGATGAAAAAGCACGAAATCACCAAAATGTACACCGACCTGCTGTAAGAAAGCATCGAGTTTGGCGTGAGTGTCAAGCCCAAATCATTAAACACGGATTGGGCGGTGAAAAACCCCCACCAGGTAGGCGACACGCCGAATGCCCGCATTTCCTTGGCATAGCCTTTAGCAACATTGATGAAACCGACATACAAGCAGAACGCAATCACGTGGAAGCCGACGTAGAAAAAGATGATGATCTTGATAAGAAGCTTGATCGCCCGGTACTCGACACCGCCTAATTCCTCTTTCTGATCCTCGGTCAAATGCACAAACGTGGAGTTCCGGCCAATTGTGGGCGTCCAGGATAAGTAATTTGTACTCATGGCCTTCGCTAGCGGCGCACCGTAATCGTCTTCCTCCTCATCATCGTCTAAGGCAATACTGTTGTCAGTATACGTTCGTGACGAGACGCCCGAAACACCAGGAGTGCGCCATTTCCGAAGCCGTCCACGGCCTTGGCGTGCCTGCCGTTTCTGGCGATCAATCGTTGGTTCCTGTGCAAATTTTGTCTTGCGGTCGCCCTCATAAGAATCCTTGAAAAGCAGTTTTTTTGGCTCTTTTTCGGCATCGTCGTCGCTCTCCAGCACAGCGTGCTCGTCTGAAGAGTTGTACGAATGTATGCTGGTGTTATTCTGCAGGTTGAGCGAAGCGTCGTCTTCAGTCATGGCAGTTGCGTCATGCTCGCTATCTATCGAGTCATGATCATTGGTCATCGACACCGGGCGCCGGCGCGTCAGCGGCAGGCTGTTTGAGATTGTTCTGCGGAGCGCACCCCAGCGAGTTTTGTGGCGCTGTTTCTTCATGAGCCACTTGCTTTTCCGAGACGGGAACTGTAGAGGATTGATTTTCGTGGTATAAATTGGCGTGTTCAACTCGCGTTCGATCTCGTTGGGCAGTTTTATGACAAGAACATCTTCGCTGAGCCCGCTGTCGCGCCTTTTGTTTTGCTGGAGGAGCGCAATCGATTTATACATGTCAGAAGGGTCGATTTCCTGGGTGCGCTTCGTTGGCTTCGGCAAATCTGCGAATTTGATACCTTCCATAGGCGTGTTTTCCGGAGTAGGCGGCCCCAGTGCTTTTCTGGCCGGGTGTGGGTCCTTTGGATCGACTTCCGAGCCTGTGTCAGAAGCGTGGTCGAGTTTGAATCCAATTTCGTGATGTATATCATTGTCAGAATCAAGTTCGGACCCCGACCCGCTTTGGCCCTGGTTTTCGTCCTCACTGGGACACATCGTCGGCAGCTCGTGGCTCGTCAGCTTCAGCTGGTCCGAAGACAGCTCCATTTGGCCTTTTTTCGCCAAAGGATCGTCCTCACACAAAACGTGCAGGTCATTAGCGGGTGCGCCTCGAGTTTGCAGCTGATTTGGCTCCAACTGGCCCCGGAACTCAACAGGCCCGCCCTGGCCTTGGTTAGTCATTGTATTGGCTGCAGTACGGTCCATGGACCGCGTTCTAGCCGCCAACGTTGCGTTTCTGCGCATCCTGAAATTGAGCTTCAGCAGCTCCTTGATGTTGTCGAAGTACCGCTCAAACCAGTAGAGTCGGATGAACAATAGCAGGCCATGTATAAAGATCGGTGTTGTGAGCGTGGCAGTGATGTATACTATGATTTGTTGTGAGAGCCGAAGCTCGTTCAAATTCACCGTGTTGAGCCCGGCCTGCGTCAGTGCGCCGCTCATAAGAAACAATATGTCAATATAGCGGAACCCCGTGATCGGATACACGATCACCGACGTGAAAAACGTCATGAATAGTATGTATGTGTAGTGAGCGGCACGGAAATTGGGGATCACTTTCACCACGTAAGGATGCAATGTCAGCGTCACGACATGGATGTGGTCACGCACCGCGGTGCCGTAGGAGCGGTCCTGTGGGAACACACGTTCGAGTCGCCTTCGAAGCGAGCGGAAATATGCCATGTCTTGTGTGTTTAAAGCGGGTTGAATGGGAGATGGTCTAGGTCTCAGAGAGTGTATAGCCGAATGGCTCTAGGCAAGGTTCTAGTGGCCCGATTTTGCTGAGATTTGGACCGTAGCGACTTGTATAGCTAAAGAAGCTGCCTCTAGCCTGATGGGCTCTTAGGCTTTGCGTGGGGATAGATGTGGGGTGGTTTTTACCGTGGAAGCTAGATGGAGCTCTACACTTAGCGCTGTAGCCTATGCTCTGAGAGATGGGTGCTGGCGCGGCGCTCGCACCCGGCGCAGCCTAGGGCCATATTTTACTGACTCTTTCGGATATTCTGATAAAAGTAATTGGAGATGGGTCAAAAATGGAAGTTGAATAAAAAAGGAGAATTTTACTTTTGGGATGAAATGCGATATCAGAATAAAGTGTTGTATTTTATAGATCTTCATGCTGCTCACTTATATGGCTCAGATCGACTAATTGTTAAACGGTGTAGGCCTCGCGTTTCCGACGGCCCAGCAGATGCTGCTTTGACCAATGCGAAGTGTGAATGTAATCAATGTGGGGCATTTAAATACAAAATGCTTACATCGAATTAATTTATAAATCTTAATGGTAAAGATCAAGTTCTATGATGAGATAAATTTGCAGGTTGTTTCTTTCTTCTTTCTTGTTAATGCAGGGGACTTTCCATGTACGTTACTGAATGAACTCTAACAGGCGCAGCCGTCTAGATCTCGGTGATCGAAGTTCTTTTGTTGCAAAATAATAAGTTTGTTTTTCCTTTTAATTTTTTGCTTAATACATCTGATTAAGGACTGGGAGCCACAATCGCCTACCCAACTCTCCACAAAACTATATATGTGAATGTTTATGAAACCCTAGCGAGCTTCGCTACCATCGCTTGCGCAGATATCTTGGCTTGGCTGTGTATGAGAAATGATTAGGTTGTCATTGTTGTGATGGGCCGCTGGAACTTTTCATCGGTATTCCGTGATTGCATTGAGGTGTAGGGTCTCACTAGAAAAAGCCTTTTCGACAATTATTTGGTATGTTCTTTGTATATATTAATCCACAATTTTTTTTTTTTGAGGAAATGTGCCGTAGAGTTAGAGAAAAGTAAATTTTTGCAGGAACAGCCATGCTGTTGAAAAGTCGCGTTCCTGAAAAAACAATTTATTTGATGATATAATTGAATTTTTAAACAAAAGGAAACTAAGTAAAGCAAGGCTTTCTATAAATCAAGTGACCATCAATTTACAAATAAAAACAGCTTGATTTGTTCAATGGGGGAAATGCAATCTCGTGGGTAGGACTCGAGGCTACTATTCGCACTTGCATCCAGCATAAACTGGATCTGTTGGTGAATCAGCTCAAAACTCTTATCTTTCACAATTTTGTCTTTAAACAACCCGTATTCAAGCTTCATAAGTCATTTAAAAATGTGAGTTTCCAAGAGTGATGGAATGTATTAGATTGTAAGTGGGTAAAAATTTTATAAGCATACAACTGCACGCTTCACTCGCAATGTACAGTCATCTCGTAAAGAGCCCGAACGTTGCAGGAAGGCGGTCCGCTAGCTAATGATATCACTTGAGTAAACTCATACTACTGAAAAGAGCTCCAAATTATTCTTTTGCTTGTCGGATAGCTCGAAGTTCCCTTCTGCATTATCAAATCGATCCTATTGTTTGCCAAAATTCAAAGGCAACACGACCTGCATATGAGTGACAGCTTTTATGCCTTTTCTTTCTTGAAGTCCGACAGCAAGTTCGACTTACCTCATGAAAACAGTAATTATTATTGAAATTTGATTCGAGTTTCAAATGAAGAAGGTCTGGCCCCCGAGTGGAGCATGACAAGTCGTGTCTTCGTCCGTAACACCACATATCATAATTTGCCACTCTCATGCCTGACTCGGTATTTATTAGTCACACGATGCCGCTTTCATTTCGTCACCGAGGCGTTGTGCGGCAACGGTGCGCTCAGTCAAAGTTTGCGACGCAAGGGCAATTACGTCTACCCCCGGAAATCGCGGGGCACGTGATTGTCTCCATAGTTAAGAGCAGAGCTCCGAGGGCAATGAGTCTGCGCTCATCGCCCGTGCGTGCCTGCAGGTATTTTTTTTTTCTCCACGTCTCCGTATAAGTATCGTCGCCCTGCCGCCCTACTCGTCGAGAGGTTATTTTCGTTCCTCTCTTTCTCCTCTCCTCTTTCTTCTTCTCTCTTTCTTTCTCTCAACAATAGCCCATTCGCCTCAGTTGCTGTTCTTTGATCGCATTAGAAAATCACGACCCCCTGTGACTTTTTTAAGAAGTATGTTGCTTCGATCAAACCTGCTGCTGTGCCTTTGCGCCCTTGTTGAGAGAAGCTAGTTACCTGTTTATTTCCCCAGGTGTTCAGCGTAGTCTCTTCATCGGCGTGTAGTAACCAGCACCAGTGTTTTTCACAAAATCAAGATTTGGATGCAGCTCCGTTTTTGCAGCCCCTCGGAACTCTACTTGACATGATGTCTCGACCCAACATCGCCAAACTCATGCGCCCAGTGCTTCGTACCTGCGAGAGTTCCATGCCCCGCTTTTCGATCTTATCAGATTTGACTGCTTTCTGCCAAGCCACCAGGTGAAGTCATGAAGATTCAAGTTGGCTCGGGCCCTGTGTTTGCGCTGCATTGGGAGTATATTGGTCCTTCCGCGTCAAGGCCGCAACGTTTCTTTTTTTTTTTTTCGAGCCGAAGGCTTTACCGTCGCACCGCAAATACTAACCTCTAGCTCTCTTGTGCATCGTTCCCCAAATCAAGTTTTGCAAGTATCCCCCAATTCTTTTGCAAACTTGCTCTATTCAACGTTTGAAATCCCCCCTAGCATTTTCAAACACAGAGAACTTTCAAAGATGGCTTCGTTGTCTGCGCCTATCTCCCCACCAATGGAGTCCACTGGTGACCGTTTGATGACCTTGGAGACTAGAGATGGTCACGCTTTGCAGGGTTACTCCTTCGGTGCGCCGGTCTCCGCTGCAGGTGAAGTGGTGTTCCAAACCGGTATGGTCGGCTACCCAGAGTCGATTACCGATCCTTCTTACGAGGGTCAGATTTTGGTGATCACCTACCCTCTTGTCGGTAACTACGGTGTGCCTGACAGAGAATTGAAGTGCGACATTGTCGAGGAATTGCCCAAGTACTTCGAGTCGAACCGCATCCACATTGCCGGTTTGGTGGTGGCTCACTACACCGAGGAGTACTCGCACTTTTTGGCCAAGTCGTCGTTGGGCCAATGGTTGCAAAAGGAAGGGATTCCAGCCATTTATGGTGTGGATACTAGAGCCTTGACCAAGAAATTGAGAGACAACGGGTCTACCTTGGGAAGACTTTCAATTCAGAAGACTGCTTCCTCGCACGATGAGGTGCTTGGTCAGCAAGACTGGCAGCAGTACTTTGACGTACCTGAATGGGATGACCCTAACGTGAAGAATTTGGTCGCCAAGGTTTCCACGAAGGAGCCTGTGTTGTATAAGCCGCAGTCGAACGTCAAAACCGACAAGAACGGCAAGCCCATTCGCATTGTTGCCGTTGATGTGGGTATGAAGTACAACCAGATCCGTTGTTTTGTTGCCAGAGGTGTTGAGTTGAAGGTTGTTCCTTGGGACTACGATTTCACCACCGAGGAGTACGACGGTTTGTTCATCTCGAACGGTCCAGGTGACCCGCAAGTCATGACCGAGACTGTGGCTAGATTGGAGGCTGTGATGAAGGAGGGAAAGACGCCCGTGTTTGGTATTTGTTTGGGACACCAATTGTTGGCCAGAGCAACCGGTGCCGATACTGTCAAGTTGAAGTTTGGTAACCGTGGCCACAACATTCCTTGTACCTCCACCATATCTGGAAGATGCTACATCACTTCGCAGAACCACGGTTATGCCGTTGACGCCTCTACTTTGAGCAACGGCTGGAAGGAGTTGTTTGTCAACGCCAACGACCAGTCGAACGAGGGTATCTACCACGAGAGCAAGCCATTTTTCTCTGTGCAGTTCCACCCTGAGTCTACCCCTGGTCCAAGAGATACTGAGTTCTTATTTGACACTTTCATTGACGCAGTTGTCGACTTCAAAAACACCGGCGTATACAAGGCCGTGGAGTTTCCAGGCGGAAAAATTGAGGAGAACAGAGCAGCGCACCCTAGAGAGAATGTTAAGAAGGTGCTTGTGTTGGGTTCCGGTGGTTTGTCCATTGGTCAAGCCGGTGAGTTTGACTACTCCGGCTCCCAGGCCATCAAAGCTTTGAAGGAAGAAGGCATTTACACCATCTTGATCAACCCAAACATTGCCACAATTCAGACTTCTAAAGGTTTGGCTGACAAAGTGTACTTTTTGCCTGTGAACCCCGAGTTCGTGAGAAAGGTCATCCAGCATGAGCGCCCTGATGGTGTTTACTGTACATTTGGTGGACAGACCGCTTTGTCTGTTGGTATTGCTTTGAAGGACGAGTTTGAGGGCTTAGGCGTCAAGGTTTTGGGTACTCCAATTGATACTGTCATTACCACCGAGGACAGAGAGTTGTTTGCAAGCGCCATGGACGAGATCAACGAGAAGTGTGCCAGATCTGAGGCCTGTACCACCGTTGACGAGTGTGTCGACGCTGCTAACGCTATCGGATACCCATTGATTGTCAGAGCTGCCTTTGCTTTAGGTGGCTTGGGCTCCGGTTTCGCTGATAACGAGGAAGAGTTGAGAGCTTTATGTTCCAAAGCATTTGCCACGTCTTCGCAGGTGCTCGTGGAAAAATCGATGAAGGGCTGGAAGGAGGTTGAGTACGAGGTCGTGCGTGATGCTTTCGACAATTGTATCACAGTGTGTAACATGGAGAACTTTGACCCCTTGGGTATTCACACTGGTGACTCTATTGTCGTTGCCCCTTCGCAGACATTGTCAGACGAGGATTACAACATGTTGAGAACGACCGCTGTCAACGTTATTAGACACTTGGGTGTTGTTGGTGAGTGTAACATCCAATACGCGCTCAACCCATTCTCGAAGGAATACTGCATCATTGAGGTCAACGCCAGATTGTCTCGTTCTTCTGCTTTGGCTTCGAAGGCTACGGGCTACCCATTGGCTTACACCGCTGCCAAGTTGGGTTTGAACATTCCGTTGAACGAGATCAAGAACTCCGTAACAAAGTCGACCTGTGCCTGTTTCGAGCCTTCGTTGGATTATGTTGTGGTCAAGATCCCAAGATGGGACTTAAAGAAGTTCACTAGAGTGTCATCTTTGTTGTCTTCCGCCATGAAGTCTGTCGGTGAGGTTATGTCGATTGGCAGAACTTTCGAGGAAGCCATCCAGAAGGCCATCAGATCTGTCGATTACCAGAACTTGGGCTTCAACAAGACTAACGCCTTGATGTCCATTGACATTGACACCGAATTGCAGACTCCTTCTGACCAGCGTTTGTTTGCCATTGCCAACGCTTTGACCGATGGCTACTCGGTTGAAAAAGTGTGGAAGTTGACCAACATTGACAAGTGGTTCTTGAACAAGTTGGATGGTTTGATTAAGTTTGGCAACAAGATTGCTGGCTATGGCGTCAAGGAAAACCTCCCCGTGCCAGTTTTGAGACAGGCTAAGCAGTTGGGTTTCGAGGACAGACAGATTGCCAAGTTCTTGGGTTCTAACGAGGTTGCCATCAGAAGATTGAGAAAAGAGGCAGGTGTTGTGCCATTCGTCAAGCAGATTGATACTGTCGCCGCTGAGTTCCCTGCTTTCACCAACTACTTGTACGTCACTTACAACGCCGATTCCTCCGATGTCACTTTCGACGACCATGGTGTCATTGTGTTGGGTTCTGGTGTATACAGAATTGGTTCTTCGGTGGAATTTGACTGGTGTGCTGTCAGAGCCATCAGAACATTGAGAGAGAACAAATTCAAGACAATCATGATCAACTACAACCCAGAGACTGTCTCCACTGATTATGACGAGGCCGACAGATTGTACTTTGAGACCATCAACTTGGAGAGAGTTTTGGATATCTACGACTTGGAAAACTCCGCTGGTGTCATCATCTCCATGGGAGGGCAAACCTCGAACAACATTGCTTTGACCTTGCACCGTCAAAATGTCAAGATCTTTGGTACTTCTCCAGAAATGATTGACTCTGCTGAGAACAGATACAAATTCTCCAGAATGTTGGACAGAATAGGCGTGGACCAGCCTGCCTGGAAGGAGTTGACTTCTTTCGAGGAGGCGGAGGAGTTTGCTGACTTGGTTACTTTCCCAGTGTTGGTGCGTCCTTCCTATGTGTTGTCTGGTGCTGCTATGAACACGGTCTACTCGAAGGACGACTTGCGTTCGTACTTGTCGCAGGCCGTCGATGTCTCCCCTGACTACCCTGTGGTTATTACCAAGTACATTGAGAATGCCAAAGAGATCGAGATGGATGCTGTTGCCAAGGACGGAAAAATGATTATGCACGTTGTTTCCGAGCACGTTGAGAACGCTGGTGTTCATTCTGGTGACGCTACGCTTATTGTGCCTCCTCAGGACTTGGATCCTGAGACCGTGAGAAGAATCGTTGAGGCCACCGCCAAGATTGGTAAAGCTTTGGACATTACTGGCCCTTACAACATTCAGTTCATTGCCAAGGACAACGACATCAAGGTCATTGAGTGCAATGTGCGTGCTTCTCGTTCTTTCCCATTCATTTCGAAGGTTGTTGGCACTGATTTGATTGAGATGGCCACCAAGGCAATCATGGACATCCCTGTCACGCCTTACCCTGGTGAGAAGTTGCCTGAGGACTACTGCGCCGTCAAGGTGCCGCAGTTTTCTTTCTCCAGATTGGCTGGCGCTGACCCAATTTTGGGTGTTGAGATGGCTTCTACAGGTGAGGTCGCTACTTTCGGTAAGAACAAGTACGAGGCTTACTTGAAGTCTTTGATTTCTACCGGCTTTAAGTTGCCTAAGAAAAACATTTTGTTCTCCATCGGTTCGTTCAAGGAGAAGCAAGAGTTGTTGCCATCAATCAGAAAATTGCATGAGATGGGCTACAAGTTGTTTGCCACCGCCGGTACTGCTGATTTCATCAAGGAGCATGGTGTTCCAGTGCACTATTTGGAGGTTTTGAACAAGGAGGAGGATCAAAAGTCTGAGTATTCGTTGACCCAGCACTTGGCAAACAATTTGATTGATTTGTACGTGAACTTGCCTTCCGCCAACCGTTTCCGTCGTCCTGCCAACTACATGTCGAAGGGCTACGAGTCGCGTCGTATGGCTGTGGACTTCTCCGTGCCATTGGTCACCAACGTCAAGTGCGCGAAGTTGTTGATTGAGGCTCTTGCTAGAGCGCCGAATATGGATGTTTCGAACCATGATGCTCAAACTTCGCATTCTACCACTATCTTGCCTGGCTTGGTGAACATCTCTTCATTTGTCCCATCTTTGAACGACTTTGAGAAGACTACCAAGGCGGCTTTGGCATCTGGCTTTACTTTCAACGCGTTCTTGCCTCAGACTGTGTCCGGCACGAATATTGTTGACCAAGCCTCATTGGAAGAGGCCATTGATGCCGCGTCGGACTCGGCCTACACCGACTTTTCCGTGTACGTTGCGGGCACTGAATCTAACAGTGACGAGATTGCTTCCGCTGCTGCAACTGCTGGAGCCTTGTACTTGCCATACACCGACTTGGCCGATTCCAACGTGGCGTCTGTTTCTGCTCAGTTTGCTGCATGGCCCGCCAACAAGCCGATCATCACCGACGCAAAGGCCACTGACTTGGCCTCCGTATTGTTGTTGGCTTCCTTATACGGCCGCTCGATTCACATCACTGGTGTTTCTTCTGGCGAGGACTTGGACTTGATCAAAATGGCCAAAGCTAGGAACTTGCAGGTTACATGTGATGTTTCGGTGTTCTCCCTTTGCCTTTCCCAAAGCGACTACTCGCAGTTTAGCTTCTTGCCTTCCGAAAAGGACCAAGCTGCTTTGTGGAGCGGTTTGGAAGACATTGACTGCTTCTCCATTGGTGTGACTCCTTACTTGATGGCAAAGGGTCTCGGGCATGACGTTGTGCCAGGGTTGGGTGCGAAAGAGACATTGCCATTGTTGATTTCTGCTGTTAAAGACGGTAAACTCACTATTGCTGACATTGTGGCGCGTTTCTCGACAAATCCTACCAAGATCTTCAACATTCCACAACAGGATGCCTCCGTGGAAGTCGAGCTCGACAGAGTCTACAAAGGTGATGAGTTCACCTCTGCTGTCTTCAAGAAGGTCAACTTGAGAGGCTACATTGAAAGAGTCTCTCACCATGGCGAGACTGTGTGCTTGGACAGTGTCATCTTGCCAGGCAGTGCATCGGGTCAAAATGGTGCACAGGCCAGAGACAGATTCGGCTCTGTCGCAGGTGTGCCACCATCGCCAAGCTTGGGTAACCGCAGAAGAAGCAGAGTTTCTTTCGGCGACGCTCGCCGCCCATCCCTTTCTAAGGAGGTCTCACAACTGAACGATTTGGAGAAATTGGGCTCTGAGTTGGTGTCACAGCCCCCAGCGAATTTGTCTGAGGGCGACGCTCTTGTCAACTACATCAGGAAGAACAACACCTTTTTGAGAAACTCAGTTTTGTCTGTTAAGGACCTTTCCCGTTCCGACATGCACGCTTTGTTCACGGTTGCCCAGGAGATGAGATTGGGTGTCGAAAGACAGGGTGTCTTGGACTTGTTGAAGGGCAGATTGTTGGCTACGATGTTTTACGAACCATCGACCAGAACGTCGTCTTCTTTTGACGCTGCCATGCAGAGATTGGGCGGTCGGGTTGTCGCTGTTGCTGCGGATTCGTCTTCTGTCAAGAAGGGCGAGACTTTGCAGGACACCATTCGCTCGTTGGCCTGCTACTCTGATGCCATCGTGTTGAGACACCCCGAGGAGGAGTCTGCTGAGATTGCTGCCAAGTACTCTCCTGTCCCCATCATTAATGGTGGCAATGGTAGCAAAGAGCACCCTACCCAGGCCTTGTTGGACTTGTTTACCATTAGGGAGGAGTTGGGCACTGTGAACGGTATCACTGTTACTTTCATGGGTGACTTGAAGTACGGAAGGCCTGTGCACTCGTTGTTGTACTTGTTGCGCCACTACCAGGTGCGCGTGCAGTTGGTGTCTCCTAAGGAGTTGGCCTTGCCATCCTCAATCAAGGAAATGTTGGAGAGCAACAACATGTTGATTTCTGAGACAGAGGAGTTGACTCCTGACATTATTGCTAAGTCGGATGTCTTGTACTGTACTAGAGTGCAGGCAGAGAGATTCCAGGACAAAGAGAAGTATTTGAGATTGAAGGACACTTACGTCGTTGACAACAGAATTTTGTCTCATGCCAAGCAGCACATGTGTGTGATGCATCCTTTGCCCAGAACCTCGGAGGTGAAGGAGGAGGTCGACTTTGACCAGAGGGCCGCCTACTTCAGACAGATGAGATACGGCTTGTACATAAGAATGGCCTTGTTGGCCATGGTGATTGGCGTCGACTTTTAGATACTTGACGCGGGGGAATAAGAGGAGTCAAGCTAGCTGAAGCTCGAAAATAAAACTGATCGTTTGGGGGAATGACGGTACCAACTTAAGGGCTTAGCTGCTTGCACTCGATCGATTGAAGCGGACAAGACATAATAATATATATATCATACATTTCAGAAGATTTCCAATAAACGTTTATAGAATATTTGTTTTGTATTTTGGAGTATGCATGATCAGTCATCCCCTTCCGGATCTCTAGTTGACGAGTCACCCGTCGTGGACGAACAAACTGATCAAGTTCAAGCCTCAAAGGGAGTTTTGAGGAAACCGTCGGCGTTATCATACGAATGGCACATACGTCTCGGTAATTCAGGAGATAAACAATTTATTCACTTCGAGAAAGACTTGGACTTGTGTGGGGTTGAACACGTCCCGTCGGCCTTATGTGAGCATTGTTCACTTGCCAAAGGCACCTGGCAGATTTCTGAATATTCTACGACGCAACCAGAGGTAACGCGTCCCTTTGAGGTGATACACATCGACTTATGTGGCCCATTCTATCGGCCCTTGGCATATGGCAATACGAGGTACTTTCTTACTATTGTTGATAGACTTTCTCTCTGAAACGGTGTATCCACGCTTGCCCGGAAGTCAGAGGCCGCTCGGCGTGTCAGTGATTTTTTTTGAGAAAGCGCATCCCGACTTAGGATCAAGTCGTTGGCCTAAGGAACTTCGATCGGATAATGGTACTGAGTTCACAAAAGACCTACTCACGGAGTTTTGTCGCGAGCATGGTATAACAGGAAACTTCACGTTGCTGTACTCTTCATACCAAAATGGTACGGCAGAACGGATGAATCGTACAGTCTTAGAGAAGACGAGAGCTTTGCTTTCACAAGGGCCTTGTCCCGGCAGCTTTATGGTCGGATGCGGTTCGGTATGCCGCGTTCCTTATAAATTGGACACCTAGCCTGGTTCTCTCTTATGACGTGCCTGTTGATGTTTGGCATGGCCGGAAACTTCCTCGCCTTAAGTTTCACGCCTTCGGATGCATGGCTGTTGTTCAGTTGCCACAACAGGACTGCAGTAAAGTGCACACCAATGGAATAATGTGCGCCTATCTTGGCCCAGCACAGAATCGAGCGGGACACCGATTCTTTTCCTATGTACCCAAGCCGCAGGTCTTTGAGTCAGCACAGGCTTGGTTTATAGAGACTAGGGTTTATTTCGAGGAATACTCCATGAGTTTACGCGGTGAACGTCTTATGAGTTTCAACCTTTTATCCATGAGTATGCACCCAGGCGTCAAGGCTCCTACTGATTACACGAAGAGTGTTGAAGACGCCCAGGCCGATCAGATAGAGCTTGCTGCTCTACTTGAGGATTTGTCGAACCCTGTTGCTGAAGGTGCATCAACTGAAGTTCTTCCTCCTGCTGATGGTTCAGTGCCGCAGACTAGTCTTGCTAGTATAAAGCCAAACAGCAAAGGGAGATTGCCACCCGATGGCACTATTCCTAATTCTACTTCAGGAACTTCGCACCGTGTTTCTGACAACACAGAGGCCCAATCTACGCCAAATTCGGCTTCACCATCTTCCGAGAATGAAACGACGACGAAGCGTAAGAGGAAAGCGACACCTGCTTCTGCAACCCTGTCACGCAAACAGGCCCCCACAGCCCCTGCTGTGCTGCTGCATCTGCGCTCGCCCTCTGCTCTGTCAGGATCATTCGTGCCTGCCCCGACCCTGATACTTGTCCCGGTTTCAGACCAGTCACTGCAGACACACCCTTCTTCCCCTCAGGCTGCCTCCGTGAGTGAGTCACGGTCCCCCCAGGTCGCTACGCTCCCTGGAGATGTACTGGGTCCCCTTGGAGACGTATCCTGTGCCGAATCCTGTTCCATACTCGGCGGTAGTCTCATCACTGGAGACACTCCTTGTGTGAGAACGGAGAAGGTTTCACTGATAAGGAAACACATGCATAGCATCATTCCTCAATCCGGT
Organism: Metschnikowia aff. pulcherrima; assembly: GCA_004217705.1. Taxonomy (NCBI): domain Eukaryota; kingdom Fungi; phylum Ascomycota; class Pichiomycetes; order Serinales; family Metschnikowiaceae; genus Metschnikowia; species Metschnikowia pulcherrima. Next base: position 2,876,590 of record CP034457.1, read on the forward strand.
GGGTATGCTCTCAGTGCTACTATGCAGCCCTCCATTCTACAGGCTATGCTGCCCTCCCAATTGTCTCTACTTACTCCAGAGAAGTTGGAGCCCAATAAGATGGTTTTATTCTATGAGTGGTATTATCATTTCTTGGAAAATTTCTCCTCGTATGGTGACAGATATCATGCGTACTGCGCATTGGATATGAAGAATTTTCGCGCGTGCTTCGATGGCACGGAATCAGAAATTGCGCGCGCGGTGCTGCAGATTGAGGCCGAATTTTCGTTTGGTGCGCACAGTCGTTTGGGTGACGGGTTTTTCCTCTTTGGGATGCGAAAGCTCACACTCACACGGGAGACGTTGGAGACTACGTTTGTTGACACCTATCTTCGTGGGAACATTTTAGATCGCACCCCCTTTATTCAAAGGCGCGTTGCACTCTCGAAGAAGGCTCTCCAAGGAACTAATGAAACGCTCACGCCCCTCATTCAGTTTTATCACGCTTTCAAGTATACAGAGGATGCCATCTGGCTCGCTGTGCATGAGCTTGTGATAACTCCGCCTATTTCTGATGTCGCACTTGAATTTGTCTGCAAAAAGATTCAGCACTTCATGCAACATTCCGACCCCCTTAGCTTGCGTTTGCTTGAGTTTTTTCGAGCACTCAGCATTCGGAACATTTTTCCTCGGAATTCTTTACAGACACTGCAACTGAATCCCTACTCTAAGAATTCCACTGACGCAAGCTTTAGTGAGGACTTGAGTGCCATAGATGCGTATTCTGATGCTTGAAGTAATCCAAGTTCTGGCTAACCAAGCCCACACGCGATAAATTGCTGTATTTTGAGGTCATAGCACTTATTAAATCTTGCGTTTTCGGAACTGTTCTTGCTAAGCTAAAAAGTTCTGGATTGTAAACACCTAAAGGCTCAACACTTAAGCAGCTAAGTGAAGTTCTGACTGGCCGTAAGGACTAGGTGAGGGTTCTAACAATTTCGCCGGAAAGGCGAAGAATTGCGAAATGTCTGGCATGGCCATTTGTGGTTTCAGTAGAGTCACGTAATCAAAAGTTCCACGCGAATCCAATGCAAAAGACGCAGCTCACCAGCTACATTTGGAAAGTGTCAGCAGTTACCATAGCATAAGGCACTGAGACTAGCTGTCTTTGAAGAACATATTAGCCTCGTCGCCACGTTCTGTAGATTGTTTTTCGCGCTGCAGTGACCCCGAATGGTCCACCTCGTTCGACTGCATCAATGCTCTAGCAATTTCAATTTCGTCGCCCCCAGAATTCACGCTGTGATCAAACGCGGATACATCCGGATCAACGGGGACGTTGTCATGACGCTTATTCGTATTATACTTGTTCGTGAACGGATGCAGGTACTCAGAGCCATAAAAGCCATGGTTAGAATGGCCCACAGCGGCTGCAGCTACAGCCGCGTATGACGGTTGGGCCAGGCCTTGAGATCTGTGCGAGTGTTCTGAGTTTTGGTCCGTTTTCTGTCTTTTTTGTGCCGCTTCTACGACAGCGATGAGGCCGTCATCGAGACCCGAGAGATCGTGGCCGAGCAAGGCATCGTCGCGGCCAGGCATGTGCAAGTCGTTCAATTCAGAATCACTCAAAGTGCGCCCATTGCCAGAGCCGACTTTCTTCAAGATGGGCGCCCGTTTCACTAGGGCCTGTGCCTCCTCTTTCGCCAGCTCCCTGCACGCGACGCAATTTTTAATAGCCGCCAGCACAGTGTCCTTGATTCGCGTCCAGTGGTACTTTTCCAGCACGGCTGCAGTGGTTTTATTGATGCCGCCGTGGTTTGTGAGGTGCAATTCGGCGCATATTTGAAGCTGCCTCACAGGGTCACTCACGACCTCTTTGTCACGTAGCATGAGTTTGCCATATTCGAGGCGGTAATGCAGCGCCAGCGAGCGGAGCCGCAGTTTCTCCTGGCGGTCGGCCATGGCGGGGTATTTGCCTGTTTCTAGGTAGTATTTGATCTTATCAAATCGATAAGCGCCCATCGTATGGTCCAGAATAGCCACGAGCTCGCGCCCGTATATTAATGCGTCCACGGCGGTATCATGACCCTTTAAGATCCCCGCGGACTTGATGCGCCCGATCCGTTTGAAGTTCAACAGCTCCCATATACTCCTGGCGGCAACATTCGTCTCAAACACAAGATTAAACACGCAGTAGGTGTACCCTAGCCTAGGCGCCCACTGTAGAAAACAATCCGTGAGCGTCCGGCCTATACCCTTACCCCTGATTCCAGCGTTGACAAGAAACCCGGCGGTGCAGATATGCGACGCCCGCCCCGGGTAGTTAGGTTTCACGAAAAACGTACCCAAACACTCTTTTTCCCAATGTTTGGGCCCTTCTAGCAGCGGCAGGTCGCCCAATACCATCACGCCAGCAAATGCACCAAACCAGTAGTTTTGAAACAGCTCTATATGTAAGGTATCGAAGAACAGAAACGTGTCGCCGCGCTCGATTTCGATGTTGAATTCGTCACACAAAAACGCAAGCAACCCCGGCGGCAAATTATCCGTGTTTTGAACTGGGTATATCGTTGCTGTAGTTTCTCCATCTTTAAGTAACACCGTATATCGCTCGATACTCGACATTGGGTTATAGTCTAGTTGTGGCCGGTAATGTGGCGGCTGGAGCACATCGTCAAACTCTGGCATGGCTAATCAGTTTAATCCGAAATCAATAATAATTATACTTTTTGCAGCTGTTTGCTTCTCCTCGCTTATCGTTAGAGTGCATGCACACGTGATAGTCCTCACGGTTGTTGCAATTTTGCAGCTATTGATAATGGGCCGCTAAACTAGGGTACATTTTAGACTGGCGTAGATCGTGGGATGAAGCGGCGAGGCGAGCGCGTCGAGGCGAGTCACGTGCGAGTCACGTGCCGTACGAATCTGAATGTTCATGAATAGAGTGTACTCACATTCACTAACTTCAGCGGCTTTTCATGTTTTTGGCAGGTTCATTAGAGAGCTTCACGAACGAAGAATTTGGAGATGTAGGCTTTATTTTTAAGTATCTGACGCAGGTGGTTTGGCCGGTAGGTTACCAGTCATGTCTCGGTAGATCACGTGACGAACGTGAACGGTCCGGTTGTCTAAAACAACAAGGAACCACCTGCCTTTCCCTGACTGGGGCTTTTTTTCGTCATTTGAAATTCAATTGTGCTTTGATCAACAAAACATATTTTTCTGTTTGACAATTTGGTCCACGAATTTGAACGAGCGTGGTGAAAATAGCATTCAGAGATCGGCGCTTTTCGATTCCTTGCAGGTCTATCGATGTAGTTCTCTCAAACTTTATGGCGGAATTATGGTGAGGGCAGCCCAAGTTCTCAGGTTGAACATTACGAAAGTGAGTTTACCGTACCCCTTTTAAGATGTGCTAACTATTATTGGTATACCCTAACGGGTACCTCCAACAAAAAGTTTGTAGACTGCATATAAGATACTTACTTACCTGCACTCCATCAATTCTCAGCTTTGGGTGCAACACGAAAAATTTTAATTGCATGTTTGAACAGATTCAATTGATAAAAACGAAGGGAAAAAACAGATTGCAGCACCACAATTTCGCATATGGTCTCCCACTACACTACTCAGTGTGGCTCTATGAGGTTTAACTAACGTTGATCGGACGGGAAACAGTGCTGTTCTCATGATGTGGCCGCAATCGTGTGTTCGAGTAGCCTGTTTAGCTTCAATGAATAACATCAAACGACTAAAGCTCGCAGAACATTCTGAGATTTGTTTCTTTTAAAACGAAGAATCCCTGAAAATAGATTTATACATCTATATATATATATATATATATATCACGAATGTTCCAGTTTGAAGGCCACTTATTGTATGGCCAAGATTGTCACTCGAAGGAAAAAAATTTAACATTTCATGAGCACAAGGTTTCCAATGCGCCGACTTTTCTTTAAGAACCTCAAAGGGACGTATACGAGAAATAAAACCCGCTTTTTGAAACTGTGACCCTTCCAGTGGTTGCAGAAACTCGTCCAGTGGCATCTGAGACACCAACAGCGAGTACACATCGGTCCACCGTCACGGAGCCGGAAGCAATGATATGTCACCCGGTCAATTTTTGTCCTTCAAGCGAAAAAAAACAAAACCGGGAATTCTGCCGCCAATACGCCCGAGCGCCTTTTGGAGTTTTGCCCTGCGGCGTCTTCTCAGCGTCGCTGGAAGAATTTCTGAAAGCGACTGCCCACGTTAAATTGTATGGGAGGCGACTTCAGTGACATTTGCGTGTAGGCCAGATGTTCCAAAGTCTTTTGGAATAAATTGAGTATACAAGCATCAATACCTTTGAATTCGAAGTTGGCACCATAGAATTACACCCACGAATTTCCACGCAACCTTGATTGGTACGTCGACACTTTCCACCGGGTGTATTTATCCAGACATTAGAGGAAACCGAAAAATCGTCCTAAAGCCTTTAAAGAATCGCAAAAAGTGTTGAAGCAAAGTGATTCTTTTTTAAGAAACAAATTGTATTAACACTAAACCGCGCTTAGAACTACGGTCAAGTTGATACTACCTATACAAAGGGCAGGATACGGAAAAAAAACTAATGGTTGGGGTTAGTCGGGCGATTTAATCACTTATTGTTCTGACCTGAAACATGCATGTTTCTTTGGCTGTATATACATAGATATTAGACGTTTCAACCGTGGTTTCCTGATTGATTGATATGTTTTTTTTTTAAAAAAAAGAAAGAAAACACCCAAACCACGGTTCGTGACTCTTGAAGCTAAATAGTGTAGGATTTACGGATTTGCAGTTTTCGCACAGCTTCAGCCCAGACTCAAATTCAATGTCATCTGACCCAGCCCCAGTAAGTGCTCTTTATCATTCTATCGTTTTCACATTCGTAAAGTGTTCTCAATGCATCTAGCCTATCAATTTGTCAGACATTACATCGTAACTCTCACGACGCAACCCGCGTATCCAATTCTAGGAAGAAATCATTATCGAATGATCTCTCTTCTTCTCTAGTTAAGGTCCTTCCCGTACATGTATGCACCGACCAACTTGTCCTCTCCTTTGAGCATCGCCACGTTTTTGATGTATCCCAAGCGCTCGAAACCAAGTGATTCCCAGATCTTATAGCTCGCCACATTAGTCTCAAACACGAGATTGAATACGGAATACACGTATCCCAATTGCGGCGCAATCGCCAAATATTGCTTGCCAAGTTCCTTTCCAAGCCCCAATCCACGCCTGTTATGATTCACTACGAATCCAGCATTGCATACATGCAGGCACCGGCCAATGTAGTTAGGCTTAATGTAGAAATGGCCCAAGTACTTTTCGTCCCAGAAAGTTTGGGGCTCGCCCGCCCATTTCGGGTCAAGCTCGCCCTCGATCAACACAGCGGCAAATCCTTCGAAAAAATACGCTAAAAAGTCGTCGTACGTGAATTCAAGGTAATGCGGATACGTTCTTCCCTCATCAATCACGTGGTTCATCTCCTGCCATGCCAGATGAAGCAATCCGGCAGGCATATCCTCCTTTTTGTGGGCAGTTAGTAAAGTGACGGTCTGGCCCGTTTTGGCAAGCTTAAAAACAACATTTTCCGTGAATTTGGGCGTTGTGGCATACTGGCGGTCGGCATATGGTAATGTCTTGAGATGTTCAATGTCGTAGGGCATTCTGGAAGGGCCAAGGAAATACGGATGTGTGTGAACGAGCGAGATTTGAAGTTAAAGTGGTGGAATTGGATTTTAGGTCGATTTGAGAGGATTGGTGTTATTGTAAAATTGAATTTCCGGATACTTTGTGAGGCTTTTTTATACTTTGATCATATGCGTTTTTTGGAGATTGGGTTGAGTCAGATCGCGGAATTGCGATTCCGGCCCGCGTCGATGATTCGAGAAGCTCTGATAAGATACGAGCGAGATGATTTTGGGAATGTGATGATGAAAAAAAGATGGGTTTTTGATATCAATTTATGTGAGGTCTCATATTTGCAAAACATGAGTGGCTTCATCCTTTATTTCTTTTTGAAGGTGTTTTTTTTGAGTGAACCCTCCTCGTCCGAGTAAATAGTCCAAATTTTGAGCTGGCTAAACCATAAATATCAGTTATGCACGCATTGAACAACGCTTCCTTCTAGAAGATATGTTGCTTTGGTCTCGAAGGATTTTCTAGCAGAAAATTCATTTTTCAACAAGAGTTTTAGCAAAAAAGGGAAGAAAAATGGCGCCCTGTGAAGCTTGAGTGGATATGTATACGTATGGTCACGGCTCACCCATTGTTTCAAGGCAAACTCGTGACCGACTGCGGTAGAAGGCTATTCGTCAGAAGTCAAAAGAAAAAAAAAACATTTCTGGGTCAAATTTTTCGGCAGAAATGGCGGGTATCATTTCGGTATGCACGCAAACAGTGATATATTCTGACAAGCTTAGTCATGAATACGGAAAGTGCCAAGTGACGAGCAAGAAAATGATGAATTACCGGGAGAATATCATCTCTCTGCATTTGTATGCCATTTTCATAAAAAGCTTGCGATTGCTGCATTATTGCATTAGTGCATTGTTAATGGATCCACCAGACTCGGAGCCCTTCTTGTCTCCACATAAGCCTCATCCAGAGAAACATGGACTCATGATCGACGTATCTTGTCTATTTCATGGAAGTAACCCAAAATTTGCAAAACTTTCGATCAGTTACTTCTGTTGCGCCAATTTTCCATTACTAATGAAGTCAATAGTACTCCAATCGCCAGTGATCCCAATGATCATGGCTTTTGATATTGATGTGATTCGATGAGGGGAAAAGACAATAAAGATCATCACAAAGAATAAAACTGTATTGTCAATGATGAAATCGCCATTGTTATCTGGTCATCTCCTCAAAGATTTACGCAATCAATCAGCCTGCCCAAAAAAAACCTCTCAACGGATTAGGTTTTCTTCAATCCCAATTCAGTGCAGTTAATTGGTCACTCATGCACTTGTTTTGGGTCTAGAGTCACACTTTTCAGATGCAGAAAATTGCAGAAAAAGCAAAAAAAAGATACCTGAACGATACTCGAGACAATAGCTTGCCAAGCCAGCCACCCATGTATGTACAATACCCAATGGCATATATAAATGGGGGATCTTAATGAGACGTTTCGAGCTAGTTATTGCAAAGCCATGAGACCATCCACTTTATTCATACCTTTAGGTATCTTTCTTGAGATTTCTGCCGGGTCAAGTCTTGACCATCAAAACGTGGCTCAAAACAATCAGCTCGACACCATTCACTCTGAACCAAATGGTGAATTGTTTGACACTTCCACCGAACACGATATTACCTTTTCGAAACGTTATTCGGACACCGCGAGGATCAAATCGGTCATCGATTCTCTCAAGACCAGATTAACCGAGCTCAATTTGTCCAAATTAATACGTCACGAATACTTTGACGAGTTGTCGAGAGAAGGCACGGAAAAAGAGTTTCAAGAAGAAATCGGAATTGTGCGGAAAGTGTTCTGGGGCCAAGCAAATAACGAGCTCAGCATGGCTTACAAAGGGAAAGTCCGGCCGCAAGACCGTCCTTCCAGCAAACGTAATTCAGGCGAAGATTTCGCATGGTTGCGGGCTTTCCACAATGGTCATCTGTTATTAGGTGTAATCAGCGGAATTAGCGATTGGCTACCTTCAGGCGAAGATCTGGGGGCCTTATGCGATGCTATGCTCAAAACAACACAAAACAAATATGGCAGAATGGCAGATGGGACCCTGTTTGATGCAGAAAGATTACTTATTGCTTCATGGAGTGAATTAAAACGCGCAAATATTCACCCTGGCTGTATTTCTTCACTTTTGATGACGATTTCACCCGACAACAAGATATCAGTTGCCAATATGGGGAAGGCTTGGGCTGGTTTATTTAGGAATGGCCAGCTCATCCAGACTACGCACAGAAGCATGCATGAGGACGGCTCGTCGTATCAACTTTGCATTCCCCATCCGGAAATTGAACCTGCATGTATAGACGATATCCAGCTGGGCACCAATACGTACTTCTGGGATGCAGAAGTGGGGGATATCATCATGGCGGTCTCGGGAGGCGTCAGAGAGGTTTTGGCACCGGAGAGACTCTTTGCTGCAATGAATACTATTGCAAGCATGGATATTCTGGTTCCGCCTAACGGAGACCCATTTGCACTAATGGCTATGAGTATTGTCAAGGCGGCACAAATGGCGTCTAACGGGCCGCAAAAGAATGACATGTCTGCTATAGTCTTTGTTGTTAACTAGTCCGAAAAGCACTCTGCTTGCGTTAGGGAAATAGCTATTTTCGTAAAGTGTCTGCCTCACTTGCGCCTTCCGAAAGTGAGCCTATGAACTGTTTCAATAAATGAATGGTGGTGGACAATACCCGGTTTGGTAATTTAATCTCGTGGATCTTAACAGATCGACAATTTGTCATCAAAGATGCTCTTTACTAGTATCTCCTAATCAGTGCAATAATTCAAGGGTCATTAGCATTTCAATAAGAGTCTTTCAGACTTCCAGTGTTTAGTCAATTGGCTTTGAATTCATAACATTGACCTTGAATCTTACTCTTGCCCGATCTGAAAAAGCTAGAGTAGATCAAGAGTTAAAACATATCGCTGATTGTAGTGATCTGAACATGCTCAATGATTTAAATAGAGGGCAAATGCTACCACAATGGACTTGTTCCATTTCTGCTGCTATCAGGAACGATTTTTCATGGAAGATCAATTAATCGTGGCCATTTTGGCCTTTCTCACGTAGTTTAGCCTTTTCAAGCTTTCGAGAGCGTCAACCAGTCAGATTCGTATAAGCAAACCCGTATCAGAGCATGGTTCAAGATAGTCACAAAAAAAAGAAAAAAAAATTCGAGGCATTGAAAGCCACGAGGAAATACTATAGAATCCAGCTCTTAGTTGTGAATTCTAAGAAATAAGAAAATCGCATGCACCATAACTCACGAGTGAGCATTCATATAGCCGCTCGTTAGTCCGCACATTTACTCCTGGCCAGGCAAAAAAGGGCGTTTGGAAATCATGTGAAAGGCCAGATTTGAGCCCAATCTAGTCAATATATTATATATCTTGCAGGAGATCACACAATATGACTAAATAACGTGAGAAACTTCTGTGTCTCCGGCATGGCATGAAGCATTGCCTCCAGCTGGCTATGCCGAGAAGCGGCCAAAGCGCTGGTCATGTGTCTCTTACCACAGGATTGAGTAAAGTACAAATCCCTCGATTTCAAGAAAAATGGAATGAAAAGCCTCGCTTTTCGCTGGCTACCGAATGAATTCCACTTCAAAAGACTCAGATTCACCCCAATCATACCCAGATCAATCTATACACGAATAGTCTGATGAAATAAGCTGCATATCGAGCCCAGCTCAAATCCAGTGGAATTCAGTCAGTGCGCTCGCTGTGGCCTGCACACAACCGTCAATTTCGTGTATGCCGGAGTCTAGATGGAGGTGCACCCCGTTGAGCAGTGCTGAAAAGCGAACAGCATAAACCCCACGAAACCGCATAAAAACACATATAAACAACGCAAAACATGGAAGAAAACAAACGAAACGGCTATACAGGCGAGTGTATGTACAGAATTACGATTTATTATGACAAACAAATAAATTGTCGCAATTTTCCATGAAGACTTGACCAATACTCGTGAATCTGATCCGCCGAGTTTAGGCGCCAGGATTCACCAAAAAGACATATCATATACTAACCTCAGCGGCTAACAAACGAGAGAAACGTCGGCAGCAGATTGCAACGCGGCTCACAAAGATGGAGGCGGCGTTCACAGACGACAAAAGTAACTACTACCGCGGACTCCTCCACAATCTCCAGGCCACGCTAGCATCGATTCAACAGGGCACAAATGACGAGTATTTGCGCCGCAAAACCCATTTGGAGCAGGACCGTGACTACGAGCTCACCCGGCTTCGGCTTTGGGAAGAGTACCAGGTGAAACGGGTTGAGGACGAGTATAAGGAGTCGCTTGAAACGGCCACGTCCAATTACGACATGATGGTCAAACTTTTGAAGGAAAAGTACTACGATAAGCTTCAGAAACAGGTGAAGCAGCTTAAGGAGGATAAGTTGCTCTTGAATTTAGTCAACGCGAGCCTGTGGAGTTCCAATCCGGCGGCTAATCTGTATTCAGCGGTGCTGGCGTTGAGTGCCGCCGCAGCCGCGTCATCCTTGAGTTTGACAGACCGCCGCTCGCGGCGCAAACGCGAATACTCGTCACGTTTCATGGCCGGCGAAACGGATGATGTTTCCGACAGCGGCGCCGGGTCTGCATCGATGCTGGCGGGCCATATGCGCAACGGAAATGGTACCGGATCAGGTTACGCGTCCGCGCTGAAAAGACGCCGCCATTATCAAACACGATACTCATCGGCAGAGGAACATTCGGGCGCGCATAATGGCAGCGGGCCTATGGCGGCAAACGGGGGCGGCAGTGGGAATGACAGCAACCTCTCAGATAAGGATTACGACACATTGAATCACTTGATCATGAACAACGAGGAGGGTGGCGTGTCGCAGATCATTGCCGATAAGGACCGGCCTACTGGACGGCCTCATACGCGCGGTGCTCACCGCCAGTTTGTCGGTGTTCAGGGTCTCAAGCCCGAGGAGTTGTCGGACGACTTGACTTTGCTTCGCAACGCTGTGAAACGCGAGAAGTGAGAATCTCCAAACGAACTACAGAAAGGGCTCGCGAAAAAAGAAAAGAGAAGGGAGAGACTTGTCAAGGCTGAAACATCTCATACACTGCTGTGATTGACCAACCTGTCAAAAGAAATTTGAAGGTCTTAGTGGAATCCGCGATTGTCTTAAATTGTCCGCGAGCTTTTGGATAAAGATATTTTACCTCGAATGCGGTGATGGCGACTTGGAGCTTTGTTTGGGAGTAAGGCAAGACGCACGCTTTAACACGAAAACCTTTTGAAAGATGCTTCACCACCGGAGCTCGCGGAGACGAGCAGCGAGATTTATTGTGAACATAGGGTTTTTTCTTGTGTTTGGACCCATGGCTACCAGGAGACTGTTGGCTCTTGCTTGAGAGGCATGGTGTTTCAGATCCCATCAAGAGCAAGCTGTTAAACCAGTGCCATGGAAAATGGCGCTGTAAATTGATTGACTTGCGTCTCCACGCCGTCTCTCTCTTTTTCAAAAGTATGGGCTACCTACTAAGTCCAAAAATTCACGATCTTGTCCCTGTTGCTTTGCTGATCAGGCATTCGCTAATAGGCTACAGGTGAGTAGTGAGCAAGCTTATCGCGAGCCCTATTTAGGCTTATCGCGCGCGTTATTGTTCTCCATTGTTGAAGAGACAATAAGTTTCGCTCGCTTATCTGCAAAAAGGGGGTGGCTGATCAACCCCAAGCCCGCGAACACCAGCGGATAACTGACGAAATGAATAGTGTTTCTATTTGTACTTGGTCGATTGTGATTGGGGCCGAAGACAAGAAATTTTACGCCCGGCCTATGTGCACACCCATCACACAATTCTTGGCCGACTTGCCTTGCGGCAGCAATCTTGACTCAATTGGTAGCTCGGTCGACTTGCAGCTAGTCATCCTCCCCCTCGGGCCTTGATAAACGTATGTCACTCTTCACATCGCGATAACTCGGCCTTCCCGGGAAAGCCGTTGCGCATTCCCTTGTCTATGCTGCAGGGGCGAGTCGCGACGGGGCGCTTACTGTGGGCACCATTTTTTTTTTTCGCATTCCTGCTTAAAAAATCTCGCGTGGGCTTCCAAACAAAGTTTATTGTTTTCCTACGGTTTTCCTTTCCGAGCTTGCGGAACGGTTTGGTTGAGAAAATCTCTTCACGAGCATTAGCCCTTCCATACCTGTTCCAACATTCACATTCGCATTCTTTAACTTCCAAAGCGTTGGCATCATTCTTTCATAATTCTCATATAATCATGAAGGAGAGTACCTCTCTGGATAGCTTGAGCCCCATATCAGGCTTCCAGGAGTTCGAAGAAGAATTCCTTGAGCCCATACAAGAGCTGACGTGGGCAACAACAAAACGTTCGATCAGCTATCATGCCTCTCGTTTAAAGCACAAACATCTGAGATGGTGGTACTTACTACGAAGATTGCTTGGCTTAGGTTTCGTCGCAATGACTTTGAGTTTGCTCCTTGTGTTAACTGTGAGAAACGTAAGGAGAAACAAAGCTGATGGCGCCGACCGGCCAGACTTTTCACATGACAAGGCCGAGAATTTGGCTCGCAAAAACTTGTCGTCGTCGAGAGATCATCCTTTTGAGGTGGGCTGCCGTGTGCCGGATACGGAAGCGCCTCGCGCCAACGCGTCTTTCGTCATGTTAGCCAGAAACTCCGAAATCGATGATGTTGTGAGCTCGATGAAATCTATGGAGAAGCATTTCAACCAGTGGTTCAATTATCCATGGGTGTTTTTGAACGACGTGGAATTCAACGATGAATTCAAAAACGCAGTTAAGAAGCACACCAATGCTGAAGTTGAGTTTGGCCTTGTGTCGCCTGAGCACTGGAACTTTCCCGACGATATCGACCGCACTGAGTTTCTCGAGTGGATTGAAGGTCAGGGTGACCGCACAGTCATGTACGGCAATATGGAATCTTACCACAAAATGTGTCGTTTCTATTCCGGACATTTCTATGACCATCCGTTGGTGCTCAAACGAGAATGGTATTGGCGAGTGGAACCCAACGTGAAGTTTTTCTGTGATTTGACATATGATCCATTCATCGAAATGGAAAAACGCAACAAGAAATACGGGTTCACGGTAACTATTCAGGAACTTTATTACACCGCCCCTTCTTTATTCGCAGTGACAAAAGCATTCATCAAGGAAAACAACATAAAGGTCCAGTCAGCATGGGACTTAGTCGCCAAAAAGTTTCCAACGGTGACTGGGGAGAATTCCGGTCAGTACAAATCATGGAAAGACGCCGCCGACTTGAGGGATCAAGTTGAGGGTAATGTCAATCTCAAGCGTTTGCTAGAAAAGAAGAAAAAGACGAACAAAGATTTCGAAAGTATCAAAGAATTTCAGCATGTCATCAATATTTTCGAGCGGTCAACTGAAAAACCACTGCTTTACGCCGATAGAGTTGCGGACGAAGAGTACAACTTGTGTCACTTTTGGACCAATTTTGAAATCGCCAAAACAGAGATCTTCCTCTCTAAGACATACCAAGATTATTTCAAGTATCTTGAAAGCGCTGGAGGCTTCTATAAAGAGAGATGGGGTGATGCTCCTGTGCATTCCATTGCCGTTGCGATGATGCTTCCGGCCGAGCAGTTGCATTATTTTAGAGACATCGGGTATATGCATTCTACGTTGGGTCATTGTCCAGGAAACGCTCCAGGCAAACAGCTCCCGTATAAAGCCAACGGGTACAAGGATGAAGAAAAACTGTGGTATAAGACGATTTTCGGCAGCGGGCCCGATAAGCCCGTGCGCAACGGTGTCGGGTGTCGATGCGAGTGTCCAGTCTTGACGCGTGAGTTGGAGAATCGAAACTCTGTCTGTCTAAAGAACTTCGCCAAGGTGCTATCGGATGGCTATAAGTCGCCTGAGCCCGTCGATATTGATAAAATGGAAAGAGTAGCACAGAGGAAGCTTGATAGAAAGCTTCGAAAGGGTGAGCTGATTGGACAAGACGACACGAGTAGCTGAGGAGACATAGAAACGGATAGATGGCCTTTGCAAGCCAAACCAATGGTGGCGTATAGACCAGCCACTTATTTAATAATGCTAATTTTTCTTTCGACGCATCGTCCGAGGCCCAGCTTCTAGAATATGTAACAATAGAGCACAAGCCGTCATTATCAACAATGATATCGAACTTATATTTCCACAGGTGTGTCACGTGCACACCTCGTAAAGTACATGTACACTTTTTTGTGGGAGCCAATCATGATACCCCATACCAGAAGTTGCATTTCGAAGACTAGAGACTTACATAACATTTTTCGAATCGATCGTTAATTCTAATATACACTGGTAAACAGAAGCTAGTAATACAAGGCGGCGCCCGCAGAGAGGGTAAACGTGAGCACGGGGTAGTTTAACCACCGAAACCGTACAAGGTTCTGCCCTGTCTCTTCAAAGCGTACACAACATCGAGCGACGTGACAGTCTTTCTCTTGGCGTGCTCGGTGTAAGTGACGGCATCTCTGATGACGTTCTCCAAGAACGACTTCAAAACACCTCTGACCTCTTCGTAGATCAAAGCGGAAATACGCTTAACACCACCTCTTCTGGCCAATCTTCTGATAGCTGGCTTTGTGATACCTTGGATGTTGTCTCTCAAGATCTTTCTGTGACGCTTAGCGCCACCCTTTCCAAGACCTTTTCCTCCTTTTCCTCTGCCAGACATGTTGTAATAATTATTTGTTGATGATATGAGAGTGATTGGAGTGTGCGAACAGGCTGTTATTTATACGAAAACCGGTGTTTGCACCCACGTCGGGGCGTACAGGACCCGAGTTGTGGTGCGGGCTGCAGGCGCCAACAGGGCCAAAACATGGTGACAACGGTTTCGCGTTGTGGAGAAACAAAAGCAGGCCTTTGCCAGTTTTGGCCGCGAATTAGCGTCTTTTCGCTAGTGCTGAGTTTTTCCGCGCTGATGCGTACATTGCAGCACGCGGGAACACTTGCTTCTCGCAAATCGCCCGTGCAACGCGCGCGCGCAGCGTGTCTTTTGTCGATGCAAGAAGCCGCTTCCTCGTCTCACGCTAGCGTGATTCACGTCTTTCCACGCACTTGCGCGCACGCGGCCCACGCGTGTAGCCGTGATACCGCGCTTGTGCCTGTTTTTGGAACGTGAATTATGGCAACAGCTGACGGTAGCGCCAACGCGCGATTGCAAAAAAAAAAAAAACATCAGTGTGGCCCTGTTGCGCCCATCCTGATATATAAACCAAGACGCCCACTCACCAACAAAAATTTTTTCTCGTATCATTCAAATCATTAAGAATGGCTAGAACCAAACAAACAGCAAGAAAGTCCACCGGTGGCAAGGCCCCAAGAAAGCAGTTGGCCTCCAAGGCTGCCAGAAAGTCCGCCCCATCCACTGGCGGTGTCAAGAAGCCTCACAGATATAAGCCAGGTACCGTTGCCTTGAGAGAGATCAGAAGATTCCAGAAATCGACTGAGCTTTTGATCAGAAAGTTGCCTTTCCAGAGATTGGTCAGAGAGATTGCCCAGGACTTCAAGACCGACTTGAGATTCCAGTCTTCCGCCATCGGTGCCTTGCAGGAGTCCGTGGAGGCCTACTTGGTGTCCTTGTTTGAGGACACTAACTTGTGTGCCATTCACGCCAAGAGAGTCACTATTCAAAAGAAGGACATCCAGTTGGCTAGAAGATTGAGAGGCGAGAGATCGTAAGGGACTGTGTCGGTTTAAATTCTGGAATTCTATGTAAATTAGTGTACAATACACAATAAGGTTGATTTTGTTGTAAAGACCGGGATCAGTAGAAACCCACCTACAATTGCCTAATTTGGCGGTGTGCATATAAGATACAGGATGTACGGGTGTTTTCCGGCTTCCACGCAGCAATCTTCTCCAGGTTTCACTGGGGGTCTGCAAAATGCTATCCACTGGACTGCAATTCTCGTCATCATTATCATTACCCTGACGTGTATTCTGCTGTGACAAAAACGCGCCGATTTTAATTCTCCAGTGTTCTTTTTTCTGCGAAAAAAACTCGAAATTTCACCCAAATTCGACCAGTTGGAACATTCACCTAATAAACCATGGAAGACATTCAACAGACCGCCACCAACTACGTTGATCTCGCCGGGCAGTCGCCATTGCCGCCGCTCGCAGCCTCCGCGCTGCTCTTATACGTTGGGATGTCCTCCCCGACGGCAATCGCGTCGAAAATCGGCTCTTCCGGCGGCTCCTCTCTGTTCTCGAAACTGTCCACGTTGACGAAACCAACTAGGGCCACATGTCTTCTTTTCGGCGCGGCTAACGCTTTGGGCAGCTACATTATCTATGACGGTGACGTGACGAACGGCGCAGGCTTCACTTTTGCGTGGCTGACGTTGTACTTGATCGTGAATGGCCGTCCTTCCTTCCGTAGCATGTTGCGTGGCCGCATGAGCCCCGTAGCGCTCTCTGTGTTGGCGTTGGGTAATGCAGGTATTTACGGCAAACAGTTTTTCTGGCCCACGAAAAAACTTTTGTGAAATTAGGTGGTAAAGAACGGTAAAAGTGTGAAGGAGCAGAATGAGTTGGCATTTTCAGATATAGTCCTAGCTTGAAGTTCAACTAATTTATATGGAAGAAGAAAAACAAAAAAATAAAGAAAATAATAATGAATGAGAAGACTTTTCGATCGGCAAGTATCGTGCATTTGAGGTATATTTACCCCTCCGTTCATTACCGTGAGTATCCTTGTGCACTCTATGCTGTGTTTTGATTGTCCCGCACGAGTTTGCAAACAAATACACGTTTTCAGCTCTAATTCCTCTTGAATGTGTATGATTCAATATCCATGTAATGGCTGGAAAGCCCGAATAATTTGAGGTAAGAAGATTTCTGGGTGGTCTCGAAATGCTTTGCGTCTATGCAATCACTGTCATTTTAAGAGGACAAGGTCTTCCTTAATCACGATCAATAACGCCAGCCTGACCTGGGTTCTTCCTTTTCCCTGAAGGGCTATGATTTCTCTTCAAAAGAAAACAAAGCTACCCAAAAAGTAAAGATGAAAGTGACCGTCGTTCGATCAAAAGAAGCTTGGCAAAATGACCGAGGCGTGCCTTCTTAGGCGATGTAGATTGGGAAAACCAAGCCTAGTCCCGTCCCGCACAGCTTCGATTTTCAGTCTCACAACAATTTTTGGGGCGAAAGCCGGTGAATGTCTAAGAAAATTAATAATCACAAATTTGCGCTTCATGCCAATCAGAAGCGAACGATAGTGAACTTTCCGGCAATCGCTATTCTCGATGTAAAGTGTCTATAAAGAATACTCCAGTTCCTGCCGATGCAATGTCGTGATTTGTCACAGCCACGCCATCGGTAGAAACTTGTTCTCCTCGGCATACTCAAGTATACCTGTTTCATCATATAACTCGATGAACTGCTGGTCCATGGGCCGCTCTTTTGGAGCAGCGAATTTCCGATACTCGTCAAAGATAATCGTGAGAGACCAGCCTTGGAGCCGGCGGAGCACGCCAACCAAACATCCGGTACGGTGTTTTCCCCGATTACAATGGATCAATATGGGCTGGTTTTCCGGGTTTATCACGATCTTAATGGCTTTTGTGATGAGTTCACTGCTGATTTTAACAAAAGGTTCCTTATTTCCCGACATTCCGAGCTGAAAGAGTCGGATACCTTCCTTCTCGAAGAATTCCAGCTGTGCCTGCGGATACTCCTCTGGGATCAAGCAAAGCACGGATTTGAGGCGCAATTTTTTGAGGAAGCCAAAGTTCTGGGTCTGTGGGAACGACAGGCGGTATATTTTGTTGACCACAGGCGCAAAGTTCTCTGGCGGCGTGACCGTTTCGGACTCCAATGCCACCTCCTGGCTCGTAATCTGCAGGGACATGGTTTCGCCTGCATTCCCGTCGAATTTATCGTCCAAATCCTCTTCATATACAATTTCATCTTCCTCCGTAGTGGTGCCGATATTGTCTTCTGCCTTGAGGCCAGCCAATCTGGATCGTAGGTGGGCCATATCGCCCGGAACCGGATGTGTCACGTGCCCGCCGTTCCTGGCGGTAAAAGTCTCGGGAAAACTGCTCTTGGGCTGCGATAGGCTCACCTCCGGCGGCAGACCAAAGTCTTCATCCATCTGAAACGGGCTTTCTTCAAATTCAGCCATTTGTGAGGTTTTACTAGTGTGGTTCAAACTATTGAGACAGGTCAAGCAGAGGGGAACCTGAAATGCGTATTTGCTCCGTATTTAATGAGGCACAGACGCTATTGAAGACGACCAATATAAGCTTGTTGGACTTTTGGACGGAAAATCACTGAAAATCGGCCTATTTGAGCGTTCTGATGGGCAATTCTATGAACATGGAAAGTATGTTCGACTCACTAGTTTGATGGGCCGAGCGAATATGCCTGACAGTGTGCACACTGCGTCGACTGGTCTACATGCGGTAACGAAGAAAAGGGTACACCAAAGTGGGCAAATAATGGATTTTTTTAGATTTTTTTGGGCTAAATCAGCTTTTCTCATGTAAAATCGCTGAATTATCAGAATCTTGTAAACATTTGAGGATTTAAGTGTCACTTTTTGTTTCCCCATATCATCAAGACTGGCCCCCAGCTTGGTGCGGTCGCCTTACGAAAGTTGCACCCAAAATCTATACCACTTGAAAGAGATAAGCACATGGTTTATTTCGGCTTTTTATCGAAAAATGACGGTAATGCAAGACTTCTACGCAGCAGATGCGGTATTTTTCGGGATCTCGGGAGAAAAGAAAAAAATACCGGGGACGCTAATACATCGCTTGTTGGAGATTCTGCGAGTCCAAATTGGCACCTTGAATGGTTGGTCTGAGAAACCAGTCATAACTTTCGATCGACATTTCTTGTGCGATAGTGTAAAGCTCGTTTACGGGGATTTTGAATTAAAAGGCGACTTGACTACATATTTCAAACACAGGGCGAGAAATTGTTTTTCACACCGAAAAGGCACTCTTGAAGAAGCTAACCTGGGTACTCTTTCAGTTTCTGCTCAATTGGTGTGATCTTCATAAACGGGCCACACGGTTTTTATCGGGAAAAACAGCAATTCTCATATACTAACAAAAAGGGATTTTTTCACCTTTTAGACCTGAATTATCTCAGATCAGCCCTTCACCTATATATATATTTTGATGAGCCAGCGACATACAAGAAAATGTATCTGAAATAACAACTAAAACGATTCCCGAAAAACAAAAGAGATCGGCTTGAATCGGCCAAAACTAACAAGTAAACGAAATAAAAAAAAATTAACTAGAAACTGAAACCCCCTACAATACAGTATCCCCTCAAATCAGTGCTCATAGGCCTGTTCCAGCTCCACCTCTCTCAAAATACGCTCGATCGAATCCACGTCCGCATGCAACCCGGCTGCGTCAGAAATGGACTCGGCCAAAGTGCCCTTTTCGTAATCCGACACCGGGCTGCCTGTCTTCTGTACCTTGTAGAAAGACGCCAACGTCCTATCTGCAGATTCATTCGTGCTCGTTCTGCTGAAAAACGAATTCTGGCACGAGCTAGGCGTGGATGTATTATTTGCAGAAGACGCCCAGAGCGAGCTGAAGGGCAAGTTGCATACAACAATAATCACGCTCAAGTTGAAGTACACAAGACTCTTGGTGCCTGTATAGGACCAAATGACCATGACCCCGGGGATAATGCACGTTTGGGTCGCCATGATCAACAAAATATGCATGGCATCAAACTGCTTCAAGCCCAACACGCGTCTCGTTCTCACGGCAACAAACAATTTTGCCATCAAAAGCACGCATGTGTAGTTGATCGAAGCGGCAAACATAATGAAGGGAAGATTGTTTTCCCAGCTGGCAAACGTCACGTATTCGGCCAGGATCTGCGCTCTAACGCTTTGCAAATTATGCGTCACACTTATGATGTATAACACAACCACAACCACCGCAAGAGCAGCAGAAATGACCAGGAATACCATACCTGGCGAACGTGCTTTGGACGACTTGAAGATCACATGGATCTGGTACACGAGAATACACTCGATGCACGCAATAAGCAACACGTAGAAAGTGTTGACCGCAATAGTCATGTGAAAGCTGTCCCAGTAGTCAAAAAACATGCCTGTGTATGAGAAACTGATTGAGTTGAACGGTCCAAGAAGGTACCCAATGTAGAGCCCGGACCGAATTATAAGAAGCAAAAGGGAGATCTGGTGCAAGACGAACATGGGCGTCTTTTTGTTGATGATAACAAACCACGAAACAAACATGAGCAATGCGGCAGCGCCGATGGCAAAGCCTTGAGCAATCGCCAAACGGATGCTCTCATGGAGAGAGCTGTCCAACTGGCCAAAGGCCACGGACAAGACGGTGTCTTCGATGGTATAATTGAGTAGCACTTCCGCAGGATCAAAGTCGGAGATCATTATGAGAGTCCAAGTAGACCCTTTTTCTCCGCAGAAACTGCGTGCTCTTTTATAATTCTACGCATACAGCGTGGGTGCAAAAAGTGCGTCAGATGAGTTTAAATCACCTGCCGTTTTGGGCGATCGCAATGGTGTCCAGTGGTGGTTTTGCAGACGCACTTTATCGATGAGTGGAAACATGCAAGACCCGCATGAAGAATTAACTCAAAGCGCACAAGCATGAGCAACGTGCATTGAGACGTCTTTTCTAGATTGAGACGGGTTTTGAGACGCTTCTTGAGTCGGGAAGATTTTGTCTCAAAATTCGACTTTTAAGGTTTTGCATAGCTTTCATTTCCAGCAACGTTTGACTGCAACATAGGCTCGTTCCTAATTGCACCAGGCTTCGGGCAAGAGGCTTCAGCACGACTGCAAGAAGGAGGCGAGTATATATATCATATATCACCAAAACACCTATCTAATTTTGACAATCCGCTGAATAATGTATAAAATCACAAAACTGGGCGAACAAATTTGCAATTTTCATCTGGTTTGCATCCGACTCCTGTTCCGAAAATCTCGCGGCATTATCAATAGGAGACTGTTTCAGGTGAAGTCACGTGAGCGGCTGTTATCTCGGATGAGAAAGAAAAAAAATTCCGTCTGATGATTCGGCGAAAGACGAGCACACAAATTGAACACAAGAAGTAAAAGTATATCATATCTGGCTCTCGAAAGTTGATCACCTGTAAAGCCTAATATTTCACTGAGACGAAATTGATCTGTGTGGCTCATCTATCGCTCAAAGCGAATCCTTTTCTTTTTTTTTTATCTTTTTTTCTGAGCGGGGCTTCGTATATTGATAGGTGGCCTCTTTTTTTTTTTTTTCATCTTGCTCGCATCTTGGGCCTGATCCTGGTGGTGACTTGTAACCTCGCCAATAAGAACCCGGCGCTAGCTACATGAGTCAAAAGAAAATGTAGGCTCATTTTTTTTAGGTTCTTCCCAAAAAAAACTTATTTGTATTTGGCTAAAAATCATCTAAAATCAATAATCTTTCGAATCCGTTCACTTGTTTTGTTTTGTTTATATATATGTTTTTTTTCATAGTCCTGGCGCTTGCCCGATTATCTAGGCGGTCGCGTCGAGCCCGCACACCGCGCACATCATCCGTATTGCACCGGGCCAAGAAACCAGAACCCACAAAACACGGCGGCCAAACGTTTACTCTGACCCTTTTTCTTGCGCAATTACCGCCGGACCGCTGCTGCCAACAGCCACAAGTGCACATACACAAAAAACCGCGGGAAAATTGCCCGTCTGGAGCCCGTATAAGCACATTTCCCCCTTCCGGATGTCAGACCAGAACGACATTTCGATGTTGGATGTTTCCAACGCCCTTGACAGCATCAGTAACGAGTCGCAGCAGCCGCCGCAGCGGCGCAAGCTGACGCTCATTCTCACAGACGAGCCCGATCTGGAACAAATGCACGTTGAGAGCCCAAAACCGGCCGAAACGCCGGATTCGCACGGATCACTGCTGGAACCGGGCGTGACACACGCTGCGCCGGTCCCTGAGCAACCTGTAGCCGCCCAGCCGGTACCTGAACAGGAAATAAACGTCCCTGTGGACATTACGTGGCTGCAAGGCGGCGACAAAGTGTACGTGACTGGGTCTTTCACAGGCTGGCGCAAAATGATTGGTTTACAGAAGCAGGCGGACAACACACACGTGGTCACGCTCGGATTACCCGTCGGGACGCACCGGTTCCGGTTCGTGATCGATAACGAGTTGCGGTTTTCTGATTTCTTGCCGACGGCGACGGATCAAATGGGCAATTTCGTCAATTACGTGGAGGTCACGCCGGAACACGTGCAGATGCACTTGCGCCAGCAGCTGAAGTTCGAGGAGGAGCAGCAGCAACAACGCGAGCAGGAGGCGCGCAAGATGCTGCAAAAAACAGCGCAAAACTCGCAAAATTCGCTGAGAAACCGCTCGTTGCAAGGCCGCCCGCGCTCAGACTCGATTTTCAAGTTCATTTCCGACGACGACGATATGGGCAACGGGTACCTGCGCTACTACGATGATGATGACGTGGAATCCAGCACAGACTCGAGGTCGCTCAACTACATCAACGATATCCCGCCGATTTTTGTCGAGCCCAAAGTGATGGAACAATACTATATGGCGATCGACGACCAGGCCAAGTCGCAGAACGGGCCGCAGCAGGCGTGGCTCCACCCGCCGCAGTTGCCGCCACAGCTCGATAATGTCATCTTGAACAATTTTAACTCGATGGACCGCCATAATAACTCGGGCGCGTTGCCGATCCCAAATCACGTGGTGTTGAACCATTTGGCCACCACTAGCATCAAGCATAACACATTGGCGGTCGCGTCTGTGGTGAGATACAAGCGCAAGTACGTCACGCAGGTATTGTACGCGCCGCTACAGGGTCTGTCTTAGTGATTTAGGGATTCTTGATTGTTTAAGGTGTTCGAGGAGAGAGGTACGGGTGTTTGGTGGACTCTTTAGTCTGTTCACCATGGCTGGAATCTGAGGCTTTCATTGTGTCCCGTGAACATTTTTTTCTTGGTTTCTTCACGCCCACGACTTGTTTGTCTTTTGGACTAACCATGTTGGCACAAAACGTGTGAGTCTGCAACATCGAAGGGCTGGTTGAAGTATTCTTATACTAATGGCAACGTTTTCTATTGGCCCAGATAATTACATGGTGGGTCTTCCCATTACTATTGCCGTATGTTGACTCTGTGTGGTGAATTCCTCCTAGAAGTTATCTGGATTTTGTTCTCGGGCAATTCAAGTATATGTTTCAGCCCATGGAAGACGTTAAACGCTCTTTCATAGCTATATTGAGTGTTACGATGAGGCATGGTGTACCGGCCATCATGTGGGCGGCGGGCCCTGATTAATTTTTGTCCTGTTTCAAGGCTTTTGTCCCTCTTACTACTCCTTGTTGATAAGAGGCTGGGGTCATTTCAGCAATGTTCAACCGGGTCACTGTGTCACCAGACCAATAAAAAAGTTTCAGAATATTTTGTGATCAATAGGTCAATGTAATAATAAGTTCAGCCTGCAAATACGAATTTCAAACTTCGACAAGCGAATAGATGAGAGTGCCTAGGCTATAGTTTTGGAAAAGGTGTAATCTCATGAACGATCAAATACGTAAAATCGTAATGCCCCGTTGTGGTCCCAATTTCTTCACAAAAATCTTTTTTTTTTTTTTTTTGCTTAATACATCTGATTGAGGACTGGGAGATAAAGAAAGACCTTATCAAATAGGAAAGCTGACGTAAGTTTTGATTCAGAAAAAAAATACGCATTTATTTGTACCCTGTTCCTTTTCTTTTTCAATAACTGAGGTAAAGCGCCCTTTTTGCTGCAAAACGTTTTTTGCACGTTTACAGATAAACTTACGAACCCATGTTGTCAAAAGCATGCATGGCAGCTTTTCAAAATCAGAAGTTGCAAAAGTCATGAGAGATTTGTCCTTTGAAAACCTTAATTACATTAACGGAAACAAGCTCCTGTGTCAACAATTTTACCGACTGATTTCTCAAAACCCGGCCAACCGAGGGCCATGCGGAGTCATGCAGGGAAGCGAGCGCCCGCCTAAAGTCGATGAACGACAAATTGGGCAACCCGCCCCAAACGCCGAGAAACTTGTGGTAGCTAACCAAAAATCTCGAGCTCAGACATAATTTTTCGAACCCTTTAATTTCCTCTTGATTGTGTCTTGCTTGTCTTAAAGGCGACACGCACTTTCCAGCATGCCCAATCTAGAATGTGGGAGTTACCTTTCATATTGAGGATTGCAGGATTTTGTGGAGACGCACGGTGGATTAAGTATGCAAAAAAAAATGAATCAAGCGTGAGGTAAATTTTCACTTTCGGAATGGGAGTGTACATTTCCGACCCCACTTCACTTTTTGTCGATACGCCAATTAACATTCTTTAATCTTTATTTTGATCAATACCCCATTTCTTTTGCTCAAGTACAGCCGTTGTACTCTATTGATATTCCCCCCACGTTCTGCCATACTCCCCCAACGTTTCCCCCACGCACACTAATCCACCCGCAATACAGCGTCCAGAGACCATGACGATATCGACATTTCTACACGATAACTTCGTGCCGCACATTCCAAAGCACACGGATGAGAAATCTGCTGCAAAAACCGAAACCTTGCCAGAAAATGATGCGAAAAGCACCACCTCAGTGACCTCGATCGAGTCTGCCTCCACGCGCGAGAGCAGTAACCACCTACAACGAAGCTTGAGAGGCCGGCACGTGCAGCTCTTGGGGATTGGGGCCACCATTGGCTCGGCCTTATTTGTAGCCATCGGCAAGGGCCTCCAGTACGGCCCATTTAACCTTTTTTTGGGCTTTCTTGTGTGGCTGATACCGATTCTCTTCATCACGGTATCCACCGCCGAAATGGTCACGTACCTACCGATAACATCGCCGTTTGTGCGGATGGCCGGCCGCTGCTGCGATAGTGCCCTCGAGGTGATGACCGCGTGGAATTTCTGGTTCTTGTGCTGTGCACAGATCCCGTTTGAGGTTGTCACGGTGAACTCGATTATACACTACTGGAGAGACGACTATTCCGCCGGGATTCCGCTCGCAGTGCAAGTGGTGCTCTATTTCTTGATAAATATCTTTGGCGTGGCGATTTACGGCGAAGTGGAGTTCTGGCTCAGCTTGGGCAAAGTCGTGTTGGCCTCTGGGCTCATATTGTTCACATTCATCACAATGGTGGGCGGGAACCCACAGCACGATGCTTTTGGGTTTCGGTACTGGCGCGACCCAGGTCCCATGTTTACTGCCTACCACGATGGAGCGTTGGGCCGCTTCCAAGGCTTTCTAGCATGTCTTATACGGGCCACATTCACGTTCGCAGGGCCAGAGTACATTTCACTCGTCGCTAGCGAGACCATAAACCCACGCAAAACGCTCCCGTCCGCGTACAAACAGGTGTTTATCAGATTATCGCTTTTCTTCCTTGGCGGCGCGCTCTGTGTTGGGATTCTTGTGCCTTATAACGACCCCCTTTTGCTCAAAACATTGGGCACCACTGCTCCGGGCGCCGGCGGCTCGCCGTACGTGATTGCCATGCAGAACATGGGCATACAGGTGTTACCCGACATTGTCAACATTTTGTTGGTCACGGCCGCGTTTTCCGCGGGTAACTCGTACACTTATTGCTCCTCGAGAACGTTATATGGCTTTGCTTTGGACGGCTACGCGCCCCGATTTCTTACGGCCACGACAAAATCGGGCATACCCATGTATTGTGTGCTCATCTCGTTGTGCTGGTCGTTGATTTCCTTTTTGCAGCTCGGCGAAGGCTCGGCGGTGGTGCTCAACTGGATCATTAACCTTATCACGTCTTGCCAATTGATCAATTTCACAATCTTGTGTTTTGTATACGTCTATTTTTACAGAGCACTCAAGGCGCAGGGTATAGACCGGCAGACTTTGCCCTTTGTGGGCTGGTATCAGCCATGGCTCGCCATTATAGGTGGGCTGCTTACATTCATTATGATTTTCGTGGGCACGTACGAGACGTTTCTCCCGGGCCAGTGGAGCGTGTCGTCATTCCTTTTTTCTTACTTGATGATCTTTATAGACATTGCCATTTTTGTGTTTTACAAGGTGGGTTTCCGCTCCAAATGGAAAAAGCCCGAGGAAGTCGATTTGATCACGGGCTTAAAGGAGGTGGAGCAGCATGAGGAGATGTACTATGCACAATTGGAGGCTAGGCATAAACTTAACGCCGAGGGACAACTCAAGCGAACGGTTTTCCAAAGATTTTGCGTTGTGCTTTTTGGAAGCGAAATGAGGTAGCGCTAGTTTATACACTTTTAATGAAGACGTTGTGGTGCTCACTGATAGTGATTTCTTGATGATGTGTCCATGTATTTGCCTTTTGCGTGGCTATGGCTAGCTCAAGGTGATTCTTTGCAAGAGTAGCTCCTTTGCGTAAGTGTTGATGTCTGCTGATCCAATACCATGCGGTTCATACGGGTGTAAACACACCCTGGCGAAATTAATTGATTTTCCCTTGGATTTGTTCGAGCAACTTGTTGTCTCCAAGATGCTCGACGCCTTAGACGTTTCCATGTTGCAACAAATCACCGAACTATTCAACATTTGCTTCGCCATCATTTGTTGGTCGTAGCCATGTAATATTATAGAGGCACAGACTGACAGATCTTTTTCACTATCAAAATTCATCGAATTTTGGTACAATATCCAACGATGAATTGGTCGTTGACTGAAGGTTTAATAAAAAGAAATTTATATTACCACCAGGGAGTATCAAACGACAGCAAATTCACCAAAAAAGATACGAAAGTACAGAATGTGGACCTGCCGAAAACAAATTGAGAACGCGAGTGTAAATTTGATACGAAAGTTTATAGTTCGACCATTCTTATACTACTCTCTCTTAAATTCCATCTCATTCCGAGTCAACAAAGTGTATTTTCTCAAATGAACGCCACGTCACATACTGCGCCTGGACGCATTATCAAGGCTACGAAATATTGACGTGAGTTTCATCAACAACGAGAATAACCTCATGTTTTCTGGCTCGCCAAGTCTGCCCCAGTCGTAAAAGACCCGTGCTTCTTGGTACGATCTGAGAATTTCATTATATTCGTTCTCAAATTCTGTCAAGGGCATTGAATTCATATTGTCCAATAACCTGCTTGCGCCCGATATCATTCTTTCAAGGCCAGCGTAATCGTACGGGTGTAATGTATAACATGAGTTTTCCGAAGATGTTGAAGGCGTGGCGCATTCTTGAATCCGAACTGGAGCCAGAACAACTCGGTCCAATTCCAGATCTTCTAATGCGATACGTGTGCTTGGAATTGATGGCTCGGAATTTTTGACCATCGCGGCGGCAAAAACCGAAAAGATGATGATGCAGTGAAGAGGCATAAGTTTCATCGTAAGGATCGGCTCAATGTTTTGTAGAGAACAGTTTTGAGGATACTTATGTTATGGAACAGCGAGCTATATAGTCTTTTTTTGTTTTTGAAAAAGGCAAGCAGGTAACTAAATCATACATACACTTACCGTCATTCATTCTAATTCCCATAACAATAGGTTGCGCAAATTAAGATAGACTTTTCCACCCATTGTTCGACACGTACCACGATCTTAATACTTTATGCGATGAGCGGAATCGTTCTTTGAGTAAAGCTCGGAAAGTGGATTTTTTTTTTGACAATTGCCACGTCAAATTATAAAATGATGTTACATGTGCATTTTTTTTAAAGGCTGGCTGGATATAGCACTGTTTCCTCACTTATTTTGTTTATTTCTTGGAGGAGGACAATCATTTGACACTTTCCAGGACTCTTGCATGGCATTGTTCTTATGAGAAAGTTAAGAACTCGTCGTTGTTTCCTCAAAACAAGTCACTGAATGTTGTTTTAACTTTTACTGAGTTCATAGGAAAACGCTTGGGTCTCATTTATAAGATTCGGAGTCAATTTTCAACTTGATTATTGAAGTTATTACAAGATGCTCTTTGACCGAATCTATATATTTGCTTCCAAAAATGAGTTTTATATCTCAACAAGATGTTGTTATCTGAAAATCTTCACTGTTGTATGCTGCGGAATCCAATCCAGGTGACCCGCCCCAAACGGAGTATAATTTATTGTTCCCAGACAAAGGATTCATGTCAAGATTGCACAAACAAGACAAAAAGCCATAACGGATACAGTAATACAGTAAGACCTGTTTATAAGGATCACATCTTTTGAGCAAAAATAGAGATAGTAATCAGGTTATCTTCTTAAAGAGCACATTTTAGAGAAAACCTGGGAATTCTTTCTTCAGGACAAGGCGAGAAACTGTTTTTACGACAGAAATGCGCTCATTGAGAAGATGATCTGAGTATGTTTCTACTTCTGTATGAAAGATGTAATACTTTTAAATAAGCCTCGCTGTAATGGCATTTGAGCTCCACAATGAATTTGGATCGAAAGATCACGATGCTTGTGTTCTAATGACCCGCTAACTATTTTTTGTACAGTTTTAGTCCTGTTTAGTGCAGGTTATGCCAAATTGACAACTCAAGCTCAGCTCAATTATTTATGGGTTAACTTGCTAGCTTGGTGGGAAATCACAGAATACGGCCAAATTTGCCACTTTTCTGCTTTTCCACTTTGCCACTTTGCCACCTGTGTATTTTTAGAATTTTCATGAACTTACCTGGAATCTGGCATCATGCTTTTCGCAGCAAGTGTCAGCTCGGGGAGGGAGATGGGTTACTTAATAACGGTATATACTCAATGAGGTCCAAGCACCACCCGTAAGGGGAGGCGAGGACCCCTTTATATACTCCCATATCGAACACAAACACAAACTCAACCTCATGCAAGTCTCACTCATTGCGGGGTTAATCATAGAGGGCACGTGAATGTAGTCACGTGCCTACTGGAACGTGTATGCGGCCAACCGTAGGCCGCACGCTCTACCTGACATCCCCCCAACCTCGACAATAGAAGACTTTAACAACCGTAGGACTTTGTGAATATCGTGCTTGTAGGCATACTCACTAGCCAACTCCGACCCTATTTTGGCAAGTGATCGGCAAAACCTTGAACGGGTCGAGCATTGCCTGAAATTCCCCTCGGATGGAGAGTGATGTATCTACAACGGGAGGCACCGCGTTGAAAACAAAATCCCAATAAGCTACTGACGTCTGACCATGCAGCCGAAGTACCACCTCCAGGTAATGGGTGTTTTTTTGCCCTGTCGAAGGTGTTTTGAGAATCGCAGCTGCGCCATCAGGGGTCGTTTCGCTCGGAGACACGTAGGGCGGAGCAACGTCTCGAAATACAAATCTCCTTGGGAAACAAGACGGACTGCCGTTTAGACTCTTAGCCACATCCCACCACGATGAGGATAGAAAAGCAAAAAATTCAAAATATGACGGGTACTCCGTAAACACCAGGTTCAATACGCTTGCGACTTGAGGGTCCGATAAGGCTCCTTTCGTAGTGAGGTACCGATACAGGGTGAAAAAATCAAAGTGCAACAAGGGTAGTTGATCAAGGTGCCGGAGGACTTCATGAACCTCGACATATGTTCGAGCAATTGGGCCTAACGCGTATGCAGCTGCCTTGTGGTCCGCAGTCAACTGCGAAAGCTCAGTTGGCGGAACCCCCCACAAAAGAAACCACTCACAGAAATCCTGTACATCGCTACAGACCGTAATCTGAGGCCTTTTCATCACAAAAGGGTCGTGTAACGACCAGGCATCCACACCACTAGCGTGTAGAATTGCCGAGTGGAGGGCTTGCAGGTCAAAGGTACGCCGACGGCGGATTTGCGGAACCAAAGAGTTTACGAGTCGGATGTGCGACGAGAAATCGATGTGGTGGAGTGAGTATGGGGAAGAGCGCCTGACCGACAAGGTCCCCCCACTTGCCGAGGGGGGAGGCGTAGGTACAAATGCGTTGGACTGCGCTAACGGGGTAGTGCTCAGGGCGGGATCACCGAGATCACGCCAATGATTTTCCATGTCACGGTGATCATACCGATGTAAGCTCTGGGGATCAGAGTATTCGATATGCACAAAGCGTGAAAGCGCCCCTAGGACGTTTCGAAAAATCTTTGTTATAATTCGGAAGATAATTGCCCGCATCCATATGAGCACTTCGATAGCGAAACCTGCGAAATCCCCCAGCAACACTGGTAGCCAAAACAACAATTTGACCACAATCATGCCGAGGGCGCCAAGTAGTGTGACAGGTCGTATGAGGTTGCGAAGGGTAAGTACCGCTTCGGACCCCATCTGGTGACCGTGCAATCTGTGCTCAACTGCTCGAGTGAATTTGTCAACTCGTGCAACAAGGTTGTCGAATCCATCTATGCGAATTCGTGGACTGGCCGGTCGCGTGTTAGAGCTTAACATACGGCCAGGTATTTGAAGAAGCTTGTGAGCGATTCTTTTAACCAAGAAGGCAGTGAATACAGCAACAGAAAGAGTGTCGAACCACTTGACTAACAGAGGGTAGGGCGCCGACGACCAGACAAACACAAATACACGAAAAATTGTTGAGCTCGGAAGGATGTGTTTCTCGACTAGTAAGAACTCCACAAGAATTGTGATTATGAAATCTGTAACTGAAAACGGTCTCCTTTGGGAGAGGGGTGTCGTATGGGGCCAATCGCCCACATTCAACACACGCGCCAGTTGAAAATCATCGCCGGTAGGCACCATTGTAGTGTTGAGGGCGGCTAGTGACGACGGCGGCATTGCGTTGACAACTCGCAAGCCCGCCTTTATGATTGTCATGGCCGCTCTTAACACGAATGACTGGTATATATCGAACAACCATATGGACCAAATGCAGAGGCTTTGAAGTGGCTTAACAAAATTTAAGAGCCCGTTGGCGAACCCATATATCCCGGGTACGACCTCCATGTCAGCTCGGGGAGGGAGATGGGTTACTTAATAACGGTATATACTCAATGA
Source organism: Metschnikowia aff. pulcherrima (assembly GCA_004217705.1). Classification (NCBI taxonomy): domain Eukaryota; kingdom Fungi; phylum Ascomycota; class Pichiomycetes; order Serinales; family Metschnikowiaceae; genus Metschnikowia; species Metschnikowia pulcherrima. Next base: position 2,907,221 of record CP034457.1, read on the forward strand.
GGTCCAAGCACCACCCGTAAGGGGAGGCGAGGACCCCTTTATATACTCCCATATCGAACACAAACACAAACTCAACCTCATGCAAGTCTCACTCATTGCGGGGTTAATCATAGAGGGCACGTGAATGTAGTCACGTGCCTACTGGAACGTGTATGCGGCCAACCGTAGGCCGCATGCTCTACCTGACAGCAAGGGTGTGACCCGCTCAGAATTGGTCCAGCAAATCAGCTTCGCCACTTTGAAAACAGGCCTAGGCATTTTCAAGGTAGATGCAAATACCATAAAACTACTGATCAAGGCTAGCGAGAACAAAAAAGATACTTGAACCCGCAAATGGACTTGAAACTATGGTTTTGAATCATTTCAACATGCTTAATTGATATGTGCCCCCTCACGCGGGAAGATAATTTTATGACAAATTTGGCCAGGAAATTTGTTCGAGAACGCAATTCTTGGCGCGCGCGCCCCACCTTCTCAGCCCGCACAACGAGGATAGAGATGGGGCCGACATATGACATCAAAAGCAAAAAGGGACATGAATAAATGCAGAAAAATGACATTTTCTCAAACAAAAATCTCCAAATTATGATTCAAATAACTGATTTTGTTCATAGAAATCCAAAAGGCCATGAAAAAAGCCATTCCAATCCATTTCGTTAGGCCCCAAAAAGACGGTGCTGACACAGCAGACCTGCATATAAACTGGGGCGAGGCGTGTCGTCGTTTAGGGCCGCACCCGACCATTTCTTCGCGCGCCAATAAAGTCAAGAGCATCGACGAGGACTGAAGAAGGGCTAAAGGCGGCAAAACTAGCGTGACCAATTTGAGCAAAACGTGACCTTTTCTGCAAAAAAAGACTCTTCTTGGCGTCACAAACACGCACGAGGGCAAACTTTCCTGATTCCCGCTCTTCTCTAGTTTTCGATTCGATTCCAGACCCGTTTTGACTCGCCACATGTTCGCAGCGCTGGCCTGAAGCATTACAGGGAAGCCCAGCACTGGTCCGCAGCGAGAAAATTACCAAAAAGCGTGACAAATTGCAAAGAAAAACGCAAAAAAATCGGCATATATCAACCATAAAATACCATTCAAAACATGGCTCTTTTCCTGTGGCTCGCCCCGGCGCTGCATTTCCTACTAGAAACGTTGACGGAACGCACAGAGAATAACCAGGCGCAGCTCTTCACCCAGCACCAGAATCTTATTCAAAAAGCGCTAGCCGTGGCGGCGTCGGTGGCGTCTATCGTGTTCTGCATGCTTGCAATCTACATGTTCCAGGCCATCGACCCGAAACGGCTAGTGTTCAGGCACCAATTGATCGCGTTCTTGATCTTTTTCGATTTTCTCAAGGCAACGATTCTCCTCATTTTCCCCGCACGGGTCATGGCCGACGACGCGCTGTACGCGAGCGATCAGTTCTGCCAGATAGTGGGCTTTTTCACCGCCACGGCCACCGAGGGCGCCGATTTGGCCATTTTGGCGTTTGCAGTCCATACGTTTTTGCTCATATTCAAGCCCAGCCTAAACGTCAAGATTGAAGGCTCCAGCCACATCGAGGGCGGGCTATACAAGTTCCGCTACTATGTGTACGGCCTCTCGTTTGTGATCCCGTTGGCTATGGCCAGTTTCCCCTTCATCGGCGTGGGCTATGACTCGTTTGTATGCTGGTGTTATTTGCCGCAAAGACCGTATTGGTACCGCGCGGTTTTGAGCTGGGTTCCACGGTACGTGATTGTAATTGTCATTTTGGCCGTCTACGTGCTGATTTATTTCCATGTGTTGCGGGAATTCCGGCTCTTGGGTGGCGCTTTCACAAATCTCCACCGGCAGAGACTCACGGGCACGCAAAGTGCAGAAAAGGACACCAAGCCGTCATTTTTCTCGGCCCTCATGTTTTTCTTGCGCGATGTGCGCGCGTTTATTTTCCCTGAGTTCATTTGTTGCGGGAAGAACCCGACGCCGAACCGGGATAACTCCGATTCTGGCTCGAACAAAGACTCCTCTAGCGACGAACACAAAACCGATTCTCCCGGCGGACCGCATGACTTGGAGAACAACTTAGGCGACGCCGAGTTCCATGCAGCCAATCTTGAGAGCTTTCAAAAGCGCCAGAGGATCATTGAGAAGCAAATGAAACTGATTTTCATATATCCGGTGGCGTACGTGTCGATATGGCTATTCCCGTTTGTGTTGTACTGCACCCAGTTCTCTTTTGAGCAGGACCACGGCCCCGTTGTGTGGCTCAACTGCCTCTGTGCATTCATTCAGCCATTCATGGGTGTGGTGGACTCGCTGGTCTTTTTCTACCGTGAGCAGCCTTGGAAGTACACCATCATGCGGAATTTTGAGAAAGAAAACGAAGGCAAATTGGACCTTGCGCTCGCGCCAGGTGGCAGCCTCGACGACCTGGAGTCAATCACCACTTCAGCCCGCTTCACAAAGTCATCTTTGGCCATGAGCATGCATGTCGACTTGTCAAAGTACTCAAAAAGGAGGCGGATCATGTCGCGGTTGAGGTTCCCGTTGATGCGGCTTCCAAGCGAGGACAATATCGCCCGATTCCAGACAGAGCACCTCAAACGAAAAATGGACGCTGCTCGTCTTGCGGCGAAGGAGGCGAAAGAGAGTCCAGCTGCGCACAACGAAAAGAATATCGATGGTTTGCGGGCCAAACACGATTTCTCAAACTTGCTCAGCGGTGAAAATGGTGCCAGAAATTGCACGCCCCGATTTGACAGCTATTCATTCACTTTTCAAGACGACGGTAGGCAGCAATCGTTGAGCCTGGGCAACCTTTCCAGTGACCGACGTGTCAGTGTGGCCTCAGCGTCCAACAAGTCGGCCAGGTCAGCCAAGTCGGCCAAATCCCGCCGTGTCTCGGTGTTTGAAGGGCAGGACCCTATCCCCGAGAATGGCACGTACATGAAAAGCAGCACACGCACGCGGCTGGTGCCGCGCAAGTCCGTACAGACAATAGAATCTGAAGACGCGGACGAAGAACTAGATTTCCTCGATTTCTTGGCCCGCGGGCCAGGCGGGCGATAGTTACGGCCCAAGGATAAATCAGGCTTGATGAGTGTGCGACTGCGGCCGAGTGGTTTATAGCATCGAACTCTAATAATCATGTACTATATTCGACAAAGGGTACGATCATGACTTGCAAGCCAGAATGCCAGCCGGAGTATTGTGGAATGTCTTCGCATTGATGTAACCACAAGGGTCTTAATCTTACTGACAATTTTCTGATCCTATCATCAGCGTGATGACCGAGCAAATCATAAAATGCGGCCAACCCATGCTAACTCAGTCTTGTGGTCATACCGACTGGGATGCGGACTTTTGTATATATAAAGTTGGGCGCTTTGCAGATACGATTTCGTCATCTGATTCTGACTTTGCAGCCTCGCTAGCACCGAGATCCGCCCCTCTATTCTCAGGCCCGAGAAACGTGACCACAAAATTGTACCCAAACACACAAGCAATGAAAATACTCATAACTTTCGCGTAGTCGAACCCTGGCTCGCCAGAAGCATTAATAATCGGGAATTTCTCGCCTAATGTGGACTCAATCGTGGCCGACGCGGATGAGATCATATTGCCCAATTGATACGATAATCCCACGACCAAAGACCGGTGTGTGGGCGGGGCTAGTTCCGAAAGATATACGGGAATGACGCCCCATGCGCCTTGGACACCGGCTTGCATGAAAAAAGCCCCAGCGGCAATTCCTGGTCCTCTCGTGTATGCCCAGGGATAGACCATGGCCGCACCCAAGATCAACGCACATAGGATAGTGAGTCTTCTGCCCACAAACGTGGACACGTGACCACAGACAGTACCGCCGAAAATAGCGCCCAAGTTGGCCACGACATTTATCACGGTAGACCGGTTTTTGTCGTAACCTAATGGTTGCGAAAGAAGTGTGGGGTATAGATCCTGCGACCCGTGCGACATGAAGTTGAAGCCGGCCATCAATAACACGCAGTAGACTATAGTGAGCCAGTATTTCTGGAACCCCTTTTTCGTCTTTTCCGAAATCTCGTACCATTTCTTGCCGGCGCGGCTTTGTCTTTGGGCGTCTGCCTCGGCCCGCTGCCTGTTATAAGTGTCCGTTTCGGGAAGACACAATCGCCAGATGATGAATAAAACGGGCGGGCATGCGGCGAACCAAAACAACGCCCGCCAGCCGTGTTGAGTATTCTCGGTGATGGCTCGGTTGAAAACAACGGCTAAAAGGTACCCAAACGCGTACCCTTGCTGGAAAATCCCCGATAACACGCCCCTGCAAGGGATTGGAGAATCATCGAGAGAAGTGGCCAATGAGAACCCGTAAACGCCTCCCATGGCAATTCCAAACATGGCACGCACGCCAAGAAACTGTTTGTACGTTCGCACAAACCCTGTACCTATTTGCAACACCACCAATAAACTCAAATTCACCACGTATGGCCACTTGCGTCCATACCTGTCGCCCCAATACCCAAAAAGCAATGCGCCAACGGTTCTCAACATAAGCACCAAGGTGATTCCCCACGTGACGTCGGTCACGTTTCGGTCAAAGCTAGCTGCCATTTCCCCCGCATTCAAGGATACAGCGAAAAAGTCCACGGAGTCCCATGTCCACGCAGCGAACCCCATGAAGAAGAAGTTCCAGTTTCTCATCGACATGTACTTAAGGTCGCGAAACGGGTTGCAGATTTCGCCCCATGAATACTTTTCTCTCTCTTTTTTTGGTACGAAAAGGGTGCTGAACCTTGTTTTGAGATACTTCCTGGCTGATGAGACTGGAAAACTAGGAATTTCCACTTGTTTAGCATGATCATTCGATGAATACAGGCTTGAGGACAGCGATGGCATATTTCGCAAGGTGTTACGAGTGTTTTTGGAAAATGAGAGTGAGATTCATAATCCTGAGGGATGCTGGCATATTTATAACATCCCGCAACACTGGCAGCCGACGCAAATGGAAAAATGTTTGCACCCAAAAAAAGTGACTCAACAATATGTCAGAATCCACAATGACTCGTGTGTATGCAGGACGAGTCATGTCGGAGCTTCGGAGTTTTTTTTTGACGCGCGCGACTCAAGTCCGGCCCTTGGCCGCGCCGCTACTTTTGCCAAATTGATAAGATAACAGGAAATGTCATCTGGACGCAAGAATTGCAATTATCAAGAAAGCTATTCATGATAAAAGAAGGGAAGTGATGAGCGATTAGTAGAATCGTGCAAGTTATAGGTGACATGTATCACTAAGCTCATGTAAGTAATGGTTGTGCTGGCATTTCACGTGATTACTTGAATATGATCTTATTTTTTTTTTCTGACTCACGGATAGTTGGATTCCTCGGAATCAGGACAACAATGTATGACGGGCATATACTTCCGGCCACTTAACAAAGAAAACTGAGCATACGTGCATGAAGAAACATTTCCGGAGAAGTGCGATCTTGCCCAGCAGGTTTACGCGGAGGGGGAGATTAATCTCCGATTCATGCAAAAGCGCAAATTACGTTACGATCCGTTAAAAAACCTGATGAGTTCTGTTGGAAGCCATGGCTGAATTGTGTCCTGCACTCATAAAACCTAGATCATCTTTCTACCTTGTCATCTCTGCCACCATACATATCGTCAATTGTCATTTATTCATTCAAACCGAAAAGACTAGGCTTTCTCGACATACACCTCTTCCGGCTTGATGGACTCAATTTCACCTTCATGGTCGTCTTCATCACCAAGCTCCTCCTCATAAATCGTATCTCTGTCCACATCGAAGTCTGCACCTCTATTCTCGGGCCCAAGGAATGTCACGATCAAAACGTACCCAAAAACACACGCAATGAAGATGCTCATCACCTTTGAGTAATCAAAAGCGTCTTCTCCAGATGCGGTGACGATAGGGAATCTCTCACCAATAGTCGACTCGATCGTGGAAGAAGCCGAGGAACACAAGTTACCGAGCTGGTAGGATAAACCAACCACCAAAGATCTGTAGGCTGGCGGAGAGAGCTCCGACAAAAAGATGGGCACCACACCCCAAGCACCCTGGACGCCGGCTTGCATGAAAAATGCTCCAGCGTTGATCGCCGAGCTCCTCAAATACGCCCATGGGTATATCATAGCCCCGCCCAAAAGCACAGCCAACATGATCGTCAACCTTCTGCCAACAAAGGTAGATGCATGACCGCACACGGTTCCACCAAAAATCGCGCCCAAGTTGGCAACGGCGTTGGTGACTGTTGATCTGTCTTTACCAAACTCAAGCTGTTTGGAAAGCAATGTCGGGTACAAGTCCTGAGACCCATGTGACATGAAGTTGAACCCAGCCATCAACAAAACACAGTATATCATTGTGAGCCAATACGTCTTAAACACGCGCTTTGTGTCGTCGCTTAGCTGGTACCACTTGAGGTGCGAGTTGAGTTCTCTCTTTGCTTCTGCATCGGCTCGTTGGCGCCGATAAGTGTCGGTTTCGGGAAGACACAATCTCCAGATGATAAACAAAACGGGAGGACAAGCAGCAAACCAAAAGAGAGCTCTCCAGCCATGTGGCGAGTTATCGGTAATGGCCCTGTTGAAAATCACCGCTAAAAGGTATCCGAAAGCGTAACCTTCCTGGAACATACCAGACAAAACACCCCTGCAAGCCACGGGCGAGTCATCCAACGAAGTGGCCAACGAGAAACCGTATACACCACCCATGGCAACGCCAAAGATCGCGCGTACTCCCAAGAATTGCTCATATGTTTGCACAAACCCCGTTCCAATTTGCAACACAACCAATAAACTCAAGTTAATGACATATGGCCATTTTCTTCCGTAACGGTCACCCCAGTATCCGAAAAGCAACGCGCCCACCGATCTCAACATCAACACCAAAGTAATACCCCACGTGACATCCTTCACACTTTTTCCAAACGTTTCAGCCATGTTACTTGCATTCAAGGAAACCGCAAAAAAGTCAACGGAATCCCATGTCCATGCGGCAAAACCCATAAGGAAAAAGTTCCAATTTCTCCACGACATATACGACAACTCGCGGAACGGATTGAGCATCTCGCCCCAGGTATATTGAGCCCTTTCTTCTTTCGACACAAAAAGAGTTGAGAATCTGGTGGCGAAATACTTCTTGATGGACCTCAGCGTCAATGACGGAGGCCTCACGGCGTTTTTGTTGTGACTTCTCACATACTCTGAGTGAGCCGAGGATGTTAGCGAACGAGACATCGTGGCGGTTTCTGATTAATGGGATCTTTTATCTGGAACAAAGAAAGAAGAGAGGAAAAAATGCTGCATTTATATCGAGGTAGGGCGTTACACAAACTTTTCGGACGTTGGTAACTCTTCAAGATATCAACACTAGATGCACGTCACCCCCACAAGACCGCGTTTCGCAGCCGCCCCATGCAGTTCGAATCCCGGGCTTAATGCACTGGGTTCCCCGCATGTAGTACAGCCGCGCTTACCTACAGGCATTCCTGTATTGAACCACTACAGGTCAGTGAGGAGCAAATCGCGTACTCGGCGTACGCGTACCAAATTTCGTACGTACTCCGTACGGCGTACGGTACGGAGGGTATATGTGCAGGATCAATTTAGTTCCAGTCAATGTGTAGAAATCGTGTGATATCGATACTTGGGGAACTCCAACTAGCCCTTTAATTGCCTCAAATTCACGATTCGAACAACATTAATCCATGCCTGCCCTTACCGGAGCCCTAATTGTTGACTTTCCAATATCTGGGATGATCACGTGACATGTGTGAGCCAGGTGCGAAGTTCAAGCTGTAGTTTCTTTAAGCTCGAGCCTTTGGTTGGAGTGAAACTTGAAGAGCCAAATCGAGAATTTGAGTCTGAGCGTTCCTAGTGCAATCACTCTAAAAGCCAACATATATCGTGAGAAATTGCCTCTGTGCCAAACGCATCTAGCATTCCGGCTCTAGATTTGCCAATCTCGTATGGGGGCTATTTTACAATTGAGCTCATAAGAGTGATTCTCAACCCATTTCTATAGTATTCATGAAATAGAATGGGTATAATGCTATTTAATCTTGGAATGTTTGGTGTCTGAAGCTTGTCACAAACCTGTCACTTGGTAATGATGTTGCAACTCTAAAAATCAAATTGCAGCCGCGTTGTGAATCGGGTTTCTTCGGCATTTATTTGGTTTCCTTTGAGCTACTCGTGGGGCCTTTACGTCAAGTTCTTAGACTTCTAGATCGGTCATATATCGTTTCAATAGACATCGTGCTGAGAAAATAGTCAATGGAAGACGATACCATATCACGAAAACACAACGACCAAATTATGTCATCTTCTGTACCTTGATTGCTCTCCTCTTATGTTAGTAACGAATCTAACATATGGCTGCAGTTATTTCAAGAAACATAAAGAAGGTCCTGCCAACAACGAGGAGGATGCTGGCAATATTCAAGTTTGAGAATTAATTCGAGAAGAGAAAATTACTCACGTCCATACGGACACTGAAGACGTCGATAGCCGGCATAGCGAGATTACTGACGAGTGAGAGGATGCGGAAAGGGAGAATTGCTTGCCTCATTGTCGACGACGTTCAAGCCCCCTTTGTAATCGTTGACACTTCGACAGCCACTCAAGGTTTCGAGAAGAAGATGTATAGGTCTTCTGATGTTCCTGCCTTTCAGAATATTTTATAACGATCTAAGTGTATCATTTCTTTCTTGTAGCTATGAAAGGCTTCAACCAAATTTGTACACTTTTTCCTGTCCTGCATAGCGTTTGGCGTACAGAGCGTACAGAGAGCAGTGTTGTATTGAAATCTGTATAATTTGCGCGCGAAGCTTACTATAGATTACTATAGTAATTACAACAGATTACTAGGCTTACTATTACTAAGAAAAAATTTCGAGATTACTATATAATCTATATAATCCTATAATCACCAAAAGGCCTCAAAAAAAGGGTAAAACAGGGCGTTTATCACTGTCTCGGCTAGAGAAATTGAAGGTAATGCTTGAAAGAAATGTCAAATAACCCACATGAAACAGATTCAGGCCAGATTTTGTTTGCGTTTGGTCTCCGCTTTGAGAAACGACCACTAATTGTCTGATGCGCAAATTAAATTGCCAACAGAGTCAAATAAACAACCACATGGGGCTCGGATCATACGATGAGTCACAAGTTGCCGACCCTTGCCAGACATCCCGGTCGATTCTCTCTCACTGTCGACGAGTGGAACTCAGGAAACAACTACGATTTTCTCGCGGTAACTTTGCACTACTTTGATGTTAGTTTCAGGCTAGTGGATGTCGCAATTGGATTCGAAGTTCTCAACAAGAACATTTCGTACACAGGTGAGGCGCTAATCAAATCTCTCGATGATGTTCTCACTCAGTACGATATCAAGAGTCGCATCATCTCCATTACTAGAGACAATGCCGGACCCATGAACGCATTGCTTGATATTTTTGCGAAAGAGCGCAACAAGAATGTTGGCGAGACTGATCTTGGGCTCAGTGGAGATATCAGGTGCGTTGGGCATGGCATGTTTTCAATTTAGTGACCGAGGCTTTCTTGAGCTTCACCTTTTTCAAAACTAAGAAGACGAAAAAGTTTGAGACTACTTTGCAAAAGGCTCAAGAAGAATACCCCACGTTGTGCGAACTGTTGCCGAAATTGAGGTCATTGGCAGGAGTCATACGGTCTATTCTTAACGGCATTCGTCACAATCACTTTTTGAAGAATAATTTTCGAAAACTTGTTCAAGAAAGAAATTCAAGTGAGGAGGATGATACGGTAAGGAACAGAAACCTGGGTCCCGAAACTTTGCTCAAGGACAATGAAACAAGATGGCTCTCCACTTTGAGAATGCTTGAGCGTTTCATTTATTTCCGGGAGCAGATCACAGAGCTTTTAAGTTTGGCGGAGAATGTGAAGGTTTCGAAGCGACTTAAGCTTGAGGCCTACACGATTGAGGATGATGAGTGGAAATACTTGGAGACCATATGCAAAGTCCTTAAGATTTTCGAGGCCCCCACAAAGATGCTTCAGAGGTCAAACTACGTGACGCTCAACAACACCATACCAGTCGTATCCGATATTTTTCAGAAGCTAGGAGTCTTGAAAAATGGTGGTCTCAGCTCTTCGAATCATCGTCTTCAATTGGGCTTGGAGTCTGCCTTCGACAAGCTTCGTGAGTACTATCCCATACACAAAGACGAGATTGGGCCGATCAATAATCTTTACCTCACTACAGTGCTCGACCCTCGGTTAAAGATTGCAGCGTTGCAAGACTGTGGCATTTCGGATTCAGCCATAACAAATGTTGAGGAATACTTTCACGAAGTTTATTCTGTGTACAAAGCGAACATTGATGAGAGAAACACTAGGCCTGAGCTTGTTGGAGCTAGAAGAATTGGACAAAGTGCTTTCCGTGTGGGTTCAACAAATGACGACCTTCTCGGGAATCTCCTCGCTCGGCGCAACCGACCCGAGAGCAGTTCCGACGAGGTCAAACGGTACCTTTCCGAAGAGCAACAGGACACTATTTTCGATTTCTACGCTGCTCGAAGAAACACTTTTCCGCTTATCTCACAGATGGCGAGAGATTTTCTGGCTATTCCTGCCATGTCTGCATCTTCGGAAAGAATTTTCTCCAAAGTAGGGGACATGGTCACGAGAAAACGGAATCGTTTACAGCCAGGCACGATCAAGATGTTGGCCATTCTCAAAGCACGGGACCTCGTTGTTGATGAAGAGAGCACGGTATGCGATGTCGCTGAAGGGGCGAAGCTGACGTCTGATAACATCATAGACAAAGAGAATGAAAAGCAAGATGAAGACGGAGAATTGGAAGCTATTACTATCGAAGATTCCGACACTAGCGAGGATGATGACGAAGCTCTCGTGACAGTTTTCATTCCCGAAAACTAACATATAAATATTTTTGTGCCCTATTAAAATTCTAGATTCACTATCACGAAATCGGTAAATGACTTTCTGCGCTCGTCATCACGGATTGACCCGTTTCATAACACCTGCAATCAATCGTTCTCTCCAATCATGTTTCGAAAGCTGAAATCCTGATTTGAACGCCAGCCGGTAACGGTATTGTCCAGGTTGTGCACAGTTTAACCTACAAAAACTGAAGAATCTTCCTGACTTCAGATTCTACAAGCTGTATGATTACGATTATACAGTCTTGTAATTACTAGGATTACTAATAGTAAGCATTACTATTACTATGAAAAATCCTGATTATATACTAAATTATAAGATTATATAGTAATTACAATATAATCTGCAACACTGACAGAGAGTACGGTACGGAGTACAGCGTACGGTACGCGTACGCGTACGGAGGGTTCCAGCGTACCTCGTACGCGTACTCCGTACGCGTACAGTCGGTACGCCGATTTGCTCAGCACTGCTACAGGTGCGTCCGATGAAACCTCCTGCGTTGGTCACTTACAGTTCCGGTTTCCCCACACTTGTGGCTTTACAAATTGCGGGGCGTCTCGTTTTCGTGAAGTTTGTTGCCATCAAAATATTAACTTTTCTTGCTGGTACCCACATGTGGCAAAAGAATTTGTGACCAAAAATCAGAATTCAGGAAATAGTTGCACTTGGTCATATAGCCACACTGTAAGCGGTTGTGTAGTTTGCTTGGCAGCGTCTCGCTTCGTGCTGTCAACGATTGCGCTAAGAAAATTATCGGAAAGGTAGATTGTTTTCCGGTGCGGCAAACGATGCCAATGTCAATTCAGGGGAACAATGAGCGGGCCTTGTGGGTCTTCTGTGGGCCCATAGAAGACTTTTTTGCAATGTGTACACAAGCGTTAGGCTCTTTGGTCAGAAGTTTTGCTATGTCTCATGGAACTGGCCTGGATTCGGTCGATCTGGTTTCACCCCATTTCCCCAGTCTCTGTCCGACTATATACAGTCCATTATGTGTACCACTCCTGATTGGTTCACTGGTACCGATAACAAAAAATATGTGGGGTTTTATAAATTTGTTGGATTTTTGACCACAGGCAGAACATCTTCTCATCTACCCGGCCACGCCCGGGATTCTTGGAGCAATCCAGTATCACGAAAGCTTATGAAGATTATGATCTGTTATTTCAGTAAGCACTTCTCCGATTTCACCCGAATCTTTCTCGGGAAACCAGTTTTTGCTTGGCATGGTTCTCCTCATTTTCGGCTACGATGACAAATAGGCGCTCTTAGATTGTATGGTAAAGTTGCTCTAAAGCTTGCAGGCTAGTCCATCCAAAACGACGATTGAAAGTAGCAGGAGATTAGTATTCAGTCAGCGTGCTCTAAAAAGCTCTAACATCTTTTTAAAAGTAGAATTTCCACGAGATGGCGCCTCTATGTTCCTCAATCGCTATGAATGTTCAATAAACTCCTCTTCGGGCTTGATTGACTCCACATCAACCTCCTCCTCATTCTCATTGATTTCCTCCTCATAAATCGTATCCCTGTCGACGTCGAAGTCTGCGTTTCTGTTCTCGGGGCCCAAAAATGTCACGAGTAAAACGTACCCGAAAACACACGCAATAAAAAGACTCATCACCTTCGAGTAATCAAAGCCTGGCTCACCTGAAGCAGTGGTGATTGGGAATCTTTCGCCGATGGTAGACTCAATGGTTGAAGACGCGGACGAGACCATGTTACCCAATTGATAAGTCAAACCAGTCGCCAAGGATCTATACGCCGGCGGCGAAAGTTCTGATAAATGAATTGGAATCACGCCCCAAGCGCCCTGGACCGCTGCTTGCATAAAGAAAGCCCCCGCGTTAATAGCCGAGCTTCGCAAATAAGCCCATGGGTATATCATGGCGCCACCCAAAATCACTGCAATGATAATAGTCAAGCGTCTGCCAATAAACGTGGATGCGTGACCACACACTATTCCCCCGAGTATGGCGCCTAAGTAGGCAACACAGTTGGTGACGGTGGACCTATCAGGACTAAACTCGAGCTGTTTGGAAAGAAGTGTTGGGTATAAATCCTGTGACCCATGGGACATAAACGTGAAACCCGACATCAACAACACAAGGTATATCAAAGTGAGCCAGTATGTCCTAAAAACGTATTTTGTATCATCGCTGAGGCGAAACCATTTCCGGTCAGGATTCAACTCTCGTTTCGCCTGTGCATCGGCTCTTTGGCGCCGATAGGTGTCTGTTTCCGGAAGACACAATCTCCAGATAATCAAAAGCACCGGCGGACAAGCGGAAAACCAAAAAAGCGCACGCCAGCCAAATGGAGAGTTGTATGTGATTGCCCGGTTGAATATCACAACCAATATGTAGCCAAACGAATAGCCCTGCTGGAAAATCCCCGACAACACACCCCTACAAGCCACGGGAGAATCGTCCAACGAGGTAGCGAGGGAAAAGCCAAACACACCACCCATGGCGATGCCAAAAAGTGCACGAATGGCCAAAAACTGTGCAAACGTCTTCACAAACCCGAGCCCAATGAGAAGTACAATCAACATGCTCAAATTGATAACATAAGGCCACTTCCGGCCGTACCTATCACCACAGTAACCAAAGATCAATGCTCCGACGGACCTTAGCAAAAGAACTACGGTTATACCCCAGGTGATATCCTTCACGCTCACATGCAAGTCTCTCGCCAAATTCCCCGTGTTCAAGTTGACGGCCACATAGTCTACCGAGTCCCAGGTCCAGGCTGCAAACCCCATAAGAAAGTAGTTCCAGTTTTTCAACGTCATATGTTTCAATTCGCCAAAAGGATTAAACATTTCACCCCATGTATACTGTGACCGTTCTTCCCTTGACACAAAAAGGCTCGAGAATCTGGTGGAGATATATTTCTTTATCGATCTTGAAGTTAAGGAGGGGGGCTTAACGGCAGAATGGTTGTGGTTTCTGATTAGTTCAGATTGAACTGAAGATGTTAACGAACGCGACATTTCGTGATCAAGAAGTTGGATATATGTTCAAGTTACTACCAACTTTTTCTTTTCGAATATAAGGAACCGGCGGCTATTTATGATGGTATCCATATTCACTCAAATATTAGCAATGTATCTCCTTACCCCGTTTGCGGAGCTTCCCAGGGCGCAAAATCCGAAACCCCACACCAGACAAATATAATGGACGTCCAAAAACAAAACAAAAAAAAAAAACAGAAAAATGATAAGACTTTCATGCATCCAAGAGCCTTGAACGGGAGAAATGCAACGTATATGCAGTATTGTTGCAGCAAAAGTGTCAGAATGCTCGCTCCCGAAATTGACACCTTCTACTCCCGTGACCCCGCGTTTTCCCACCCGCTTATACTTGAACAAATGGCACAGTCCCCTCTTTGCGGATGAAGCCACACGAAGCAATCAGCAAAAAGACACTTTTTTTTTTTAACAAATATCGTGATTTTAATTCCCATCATGCGATTACCCACTTTATCTATTTGTAGAATAAAACTATACAAAGAATCCTGTCTGTGTGCCCAAAGTGCCTGGCGTGCACGTGAATAATGTATCAAGGCCCATTTGCTTCCCGGAACGTATATATTGGTGCTTCTCTAGACTTTTCGAAATCCTCGCTTATACTTGACCAATTTTTTTCTGTGATAGCAGAAATTGGAATAGAGTGCGACCGTCCACCCCACTTACTTCACAGCACGCGGATATGATTTACTTTCAGATGGGAAAAAACCCATCTCGAGTGTATGAACACAGCTGTTCAACATATTGAATAAAGTACGTACGCTCTGATTTTTATCTGTTTTCAATGAATCCTCAAGTAGCCAGGCTAGATAAAAGGGTGCAAATAATCTAGTGAATCTTGAGTTAATTTGATGGGGATGCGGGAAAACTATGGGGTTATCACGCGAAGCCACCCCACTGATCAAAAATGGTCGTAGCCTAAGGGATTGTGACTCCGGGAAAGCTTGAAAATTTTGATGAGATGTGTCTTTTTAATATTTAATGTGTCCGTGTGACCATTTCCCAGAATATGCCAAAACTAGATGATTTTAGTCAGTCATCACGTGATGAGCTCATGGTTTTGTTGGGAAATCTTTCATTCAGCAATCCTACGGCCAAATGGAACTTTGTGTAATTGTGGAATGGATAGTAGCATTTCTGCTCACGGGATCGCCCGTTTCACGCTAGGTTATCCCAACACATTGTCTAAATCCCTAGCGTTTGACGCTCAGCCAAGACAAGGTTTAGTTTCCATGCAGTGCAGCCGGCATGAGCGAGGCTAAGGGAAAACAAAAACATTGCGATTTACTACTAAGAACGGTAAAGAAGGCGATGCCTATGTAAGATTGCTTTTGCATAAGCATGATCATCACAGACCGTTCAAAACCCAATGTCATGTGAGTAGTAATGTCTACACAGGAAGCTCTTGAGGTGACGAACCGAGTCGCCAGTCACAGGAAAACCCATCAACCCCATTAATTGGTGAAGGCCAGCATCTGTGGTACACTGATTTAATGCCAATCAAACTTGAGTCACGAAAAGACGAATTAATGGAGCAGAATAAATCTTCCAGGATAGATACTAAGGAAACACATTCAGAATTTTATTCTCCTGGGTATGAGTCAGGTGTCACAAGCCAAGATCACTTGTGCTAGTCACTTCTTGTTCTTTTTGTAAAGAAGAAGAGATTTCAGGATACGTTTATTTGTGGTAACCTCCCAGAATCTTATACTTAATTTTCAAGGCCTGACTATGGAAAAGTGCTTTTGTCGCAAGTATTTCACTTCTCATCGCTACTTTTGGCTTCTCATAGCCATGCCCGTTGTGACACCGGAAAAAGTCGAAATAGCTCATAAAATTAGTTGACCTGGTAAAATTCAATTTATATAGACAATGAACACCATGTGGCGCCAGTAAAGTGGAGCTACAAATACACTTCACCGAGAAACATCCCAGTTGTGGAGTCTCATTTGACGCGCAGCAACAAAAAAAGCAAAGTTTTCCCAAAAGGCTTACAATCAATCTTTCAGGAACATTCTCTTCAGCTGCTACTTAATGACAAGTAGTGCAAGAAAAAGCGAAACATACCTCTTAGGTGCAACTCGAGCAAAACACTCGATATGTTTAATTGCTCAAAATGCTGGAAAGGTGGTAACCTTATAGACAACAGATCACATACCTTTTAACCCAAGCCGGAAGGTCTGACCCCTGGAACACAAAAAATCCAAGTTCAAACATAAAGGTCAGTGCGGACTAAAAATGAGAGTATATCAAAGTGAAACTGGATGCTATCAGATAATTTCTGGGGCCCACACTCGAACACTGGAAATTCTTGAACGCAACCCTGAATATGACCATCCTTTTTGTTTCAGGGTTGTTGAACAAGCTCGTGATCTTTTAGGTTGGCAGCTCTTTTTTCTGGAAAGTCAATCTCTGCCCAAAGAGTCAATGGTTTTTGTTTTGATATTTTGGAGAATCAGCCTCTTAATGCCAAAGACGTCGGTCCTTTCGAATATCCACATCTTGGTTTACCGCTCAAATATCGACTCCAGATTGAAATTTGCCGAAAGGAAAAAAGATCAGAAATCCCACGCTGTGATCAAAGCCGTCAAACAATACTTCTGTGAGGTTTATAAGCGTTATGAAGAAAAGCTCGTGGGCGAAGACAATGTAAAGAAGAGAAGAATGATACTTTTCTTCAAAGGTAAGGTGTCGCAGAGCGATGAGCGAAGTTAAGATACACGTGTCAAAGAGCGGTCTTCAGCAAGACAATACACTACATGGCCTGGGCGATCCAGAAAGCCTTTTGACCACAACCGTTCACACTATCTTGGATAACTCTTTATTCCTTGTGACGATAAGGCAGAGCCTTTCTTGGAGATTTAAACCGCATCACTAATGGTGAAATATCACTATACATTAAGACTATATGAACTTCGACTGAAGGACTATATTCCGGTAAATTCATACCTAATGCATTCGATATCAGGGCGGCGACAACATGTCTTCGAGACCTCGCCCGGATTGTTTCATGATGAACTGTCTTTCACACGGCATTTTTACGCAAGCACAAGTGCAAAAACGCCGTTCCTCACCTTTTTTTTTTCGGCCTTGAGAATGGATGAATACGGATGAAAACTCATCATCATAATAAAAGATCGTGCAGTACAAGAGTGCACGTGGTAAATTAAATACCTTTCGGCATGATGCAGTCCTGTATGAATGCTCATGATGACATCTCCGAGAATAATGCTAGGCTGGGATGATGATGATTTCGTAAGATGCTAGGATGCTACGATCTCAAGAAACTAATCCACCCGCAACTATCGAGTTTTTTGCGCGAAGGTGTGAAAATTGTTTCCAAACCGATCATTACAAATATGCGGGGTTGATGACTTCATCGCACTCGCGCAGTGGACCTTACCATATACACTACTTTACTGCACATTCTGATACGCGCATACCAAACCAGGAACAGTTGATGAGTTTCCGTATGTCTTCACTTAAAGCTTTGCTTTTTTTTATTTACAAAGAAGACGATGTTGTTAGTATTTCGAAATCCTCTATTGGAACTAAAGGTCAACTGCTGTCAAAGAAAACTCAATGCGACACAAGTTTCAAAGGCGAGTGAGAAAGGGAACCCAAATGTTTATAGGTTCTGCATCACGCCCACAACTTTTGGGCCAGGTAGAATGTAATTATTGGTATGAATGACATTCACTGAGAACCTCTGATTAGCCGTCACTCTCACGTTGGTATCGGCCAACGCATCAACGATAAAAGTTAAGAAATTGAACTGTTTTGTTGCAATCGTCGAAAAAGCATACTCTCGAAGGCAATGCGAATCACCATATGAGCTCGCGTTGCTAACCCTTCTTGTGCAGAAGTTGCTGCGGAATGTTTATCAAGTCCAGCCTTCGAAACAATGAAAAACAACTAGAAATTAGCACGTTGTAAAGCCGAGTTAGAATCTCTTTATGTATAGTGTTTTGAAAAGCTCGGTGAACAGCCCAGGCTTCCATTCTTGTATCAAATGTATCAAATCAAAGGCTAAAACAAAAAGCTAGGGTGGTGAAGAGAAAGAGGCTTGGGACGCAATAAATCTCGTAAAGAATTCTAAAAAAAGGTCGTTCTTGAGTGTGGCGTGTTTCCGCACCGAGTGTTATACTATATGGAGGGGCGATGATGCTGCAGTAGAACAAGCATCGATTTTCCCTGAAACAATGCTTTGAGGAAAAACATATATACCAAGAGAAACTTGTGGATTAGCCTGAAAGGGAGGGGTATAGGAAACACTTTAGCAGGTCGATCAATTCGATGTTATAACAAACAAGAGCGGTTACCGGAGATCAGAAAATTCAATGATTTTAGCATTCCGCCATTCAAGGTCGGATTCGCCACTTCTGGTCAATGCTTGCTCGAACGGCAATTAAAAGAAGAAGAAGCTGCGGAGTGTGCACAAATGATGTGACGTAAGTGATTCGACATCTGAGGAATCGAATTTTTGTTGAGCAAAATACTCCAACGTCGATAATGCTGTTCAAGTTTCATACGTGAATGTTTGACGGAGACCTCTAGCCCGGCCTTGGATGAGCACGAGGAGAAAAACCTCCTTTTAAGTAGCCCAGACTGATCATCTGTTCGCAATACCTGAAAATTGTCGAATAGGAACTTTCCGAGAGCGGGCACCCATCGAAGCCTAATGTGGATGCATCACCGAGATGAACAGTCCGCATTGGAATGTACTGCACAACCCGATGTGGTAATTTGCGGCTGAATCTCTCGTTCTTCGCCGTGCATCGGAAACTACTTCGCAAACAACAAACAATTCATGTAAAGTAATTGAGATATTGCTGTGCACTGACGACTCTGATTGGCTCGAGAGTCAACAATCTAATACATTGTGCCGATAATGAACGAGACACGCCATATGCTGTGTGTGATATTTACACTGTCCTTTATATGCAACGGAGATCAGCTTCATGACATAATTTGCCACCTGCTTGTTGCCAAGGAAAGTGGCTTTGCGCATTGCGCTTTATGCACAGTGCAGTGCAGCCGCGCATGAGCAACCAAGCGGAAGGCAAAAGAAGACTGTTAGAATTTACGATCCAGATCGAAATATAAGTCCTCGTGCCGCTTGTCTAACTGCCCCTAAATTGGGTGCTTTTATATCGAATTTCTCTCAATCAACATACCACATTTATTCCATTTGTGCATTCGATAATTCAGCTTACTCTCTGCGATGTCGTCTTCCCCTCGAGATGAGCAGTCACCAGACGTTCTCGAGCCCACAAGAAGCGCAACCTCTGCGCAATACGGGCCGACGCAAATTTCTGAAAAGCCCGAGCGCAAAAAGTTCATACAAAGCGATGCCGGTGACGGAACCACCGCATCCGCGCAGTACGTGACCGGCGCCCGCTTATTCTTAGTGTTGATAAGTGTGGTGATTGCGATGTTCATCGTGGCTTTGGACCAGACCATTGTCTCCACGATATTGACGGTCGTGAGTGACGAATTTGGCTCGTTCTCCAAAGTCGGCTGGTTGACGTCAGCCTTCATGCTTCCTGTGGCATGCTTGGCCCCGCTGTACGGCAAAATTTCTATAGCATTTGGCCGTAAATACACCTTGTGCGTGGGCATAGTCATCTTCGAGATCGGGTCTCTAGTGTGTGCCTTAGCTAACAGTATAGATATGCTCATTGGCGGGCGGGTAATTCAAGGTTTGGGAGGTGGTGCCGTTCAGGCGATGGTTGTGGTGATCATTTCCGAATCTTTACCCATCGATAAACGCCCGTTGGCGATGTCTCTTATTGGTATCACTTTTTCCGTTGCGTCTGTCGGTGGGCCCTTCATTGGTGGTGCCTTTGCGTCGCATGTGACCTGGCGTTGGTGTTTCTACATCAACTTGCCCTTGGGTGGCGTTGCTTTGGCCCTTATGATATTGTTTTTCCATCCTCCTCGGCCGCTGGGTCACGTCAAAGCAAAATTGGCCAAAATCGACTACTTGGGCACGTTTCTCATTTCTGCAGGGCTAGTTTTGGTTTTGCTTGCGATCACGTTTGGCGGTAACGAGTACGCATGGGATTCTGCTGCCATCATTTGCTTGTTCACAATTGGCGGAGTGACATTGATTGTGTTTGTCTGCTACAATTTCCTTTTGTCCAAGAATCCGCTCATCTTAAAAGAATTTGTCACCTCGCCGCAAATCTTGGCCTCCGGTTTGATGGCATTTTTCAACTTTGCATTTTTCTTGAGTTTGGTCAACTACCTCGCTATTTATTTCCAAGTCATTTATAACGCCTCTGCGTGGCAGTCCGGTATTGACATGTTGCCATTAATCATCTCCGTCTCGGTGGCTTCTGCTTTTAACGGTATTTTCATCAGGTACACTTATTCGATCAAGGTGCCAATGATGATTTCGGGCATTCTCTCCCCAATTGGTGTGGGCATTCTTTTGTTATTGGGAAGAAACACCAGCACATCTAGTCGCATTGGGCTTTTGATTCCAACCGGTGTTTCTGTCGGCCTCCAGTTTCAAGCCACTTTACTTTCTGCGCAATTGAAAGCGCCAGGCAATATCCCAGGGTCCATGATCTTGGTTACCGTGTTTGTCAATTTCATGAGAACTTTGGGCGGGGTTATCGGCGCCGTGACATCGCAGCTCATGCTTTCGAACAGAGGCGCGTCTTACATTTCTCAAGCGATTAAAGACAACCCTAGCGTTACAGTTTTGGCATCGGTTCCTGCAAAAGCATTGCTTTCTTCTCCTAGCACAATCTGGCTGCTCCCCAGTGAAGCACGTGACGTCGTCTTGGATGCATTCATGAAAGCTTTGAAGGACGTTTTTTACTTAGACTTGGCGTTTGCGTCTCTTGCCTTGATTTCGGCGTCGTTGTCTACCAATAAGAGGATTCCGAAAAGTGATGAAATTGAGCATTCCGAGAATAAGGATGACACTGCTCGCATAGCCAAAGAAGAAGAGGAAAAGCTGGTCTCTTCATCAAGTGAGGATCAACATCAAAGCGACATCTCGGCTGCTCCTGGAGTCACAAAAAACTAAGCATCTACATTTTGGGAAAACCCAGACTCTGTTTCATCGGTCTTGGCTTATGGCAGGGCAAACATGACTCATTCATTTTTATCACGTTACCAACCCAAGGGCCCCCTGCATCTCTACTTATGACATATCTAAAAGTCAAGAAAAGTATATTTTTAATGTTGAGTATTTTTTTTTTGTTGAATTTTTTTCTGTTCTCTAGTGCTACACATTTTTGGGGCCAGGGAGACAGGACTGCCTACCCAGCACTCCGCAAGACCAGACATCAAGAAGTGATTCCGATCTATTTTGATTTAATCTTCTTTTGCTTAATATCCGGTCAAGGGCTGGGAGTCTGGGAGCCAGAATTGCTTACCTTGATCTCTGCGATTAGATCTCTTCGGCAAAACTTAGATGTCAACAAGTGTAGTATTCGACAAGACGAAGAAAAAATAGAAACAGAAAAATAGAAACAGAAACAAAAAAATCAAAACGTGCTGGTTTTGGTGTCAAAGAGCACCATAAATGACTTGATATTGTTGCGCTTGAAACATTCGGTTTCTGCAATTTTCACTTCAGCTGAATCAGGTAAGCAGCCAAAGGCTCATAGGTCCCCATTTTCTATCTTTTTTTTTTCTTTTTTTGTGGTTTTTCAACTGAATTATCCCGTTATCTGAAAACACAACTTTCAAAGAATCTGGGCCCGCTACACAGTGCTGCAGTCGAATCTCCACTCATATAATGAGACCAACAGCCAATGCATGATAGTTATGGAGACAGGACTAGCCGACAAATCCCACCCAAGATATTTATCATGCCATAGAGCCCAGGTCGTGGGCTTGACTCAAAAAAAAAAAAAAAAAGAAAAAAAAAAAAGAAAATTGGAATTCATAATAAAATTTCTGCTCCAATCTATTCCGTCCATATTGAGTTGAAGGGAAGTTTTTTCCATGTCGCACATCATAACTGGGCACGCCGGTTCGTTTATCTCAGAACAGAGTGTCAGATGCCTTCGGCACACAGGCAGCTCTTTACGGAATTATCAGCGTTTCACGTGACTGCACTAAAATTACTTCAAACTTAATCCACGGAGTATTTTTTTCATGCATAAATCTTTTTTGCTCTGAACCTTAAAGTGTTAGAAACTACTTCAGCGAATAGCTTGTAGGATCTTCATACAGCGCTCTGTAGTCACGTGATCGTCCCAGATTAAAAAACGAACGGCCGGCCCAAAAATCTCGCGTGCGGGTTTACCGTTTTGACAGAAACTAGTAAAACCGGGAACAGTCTTATACATACATATGTATCAATCGGCAAATCGTCATTTGAAAGGCCAATTATTATGATTACGACCCAATCAAGCTGCCTTTTCAGAAAGAGAATTGTTTCCCGAAATTATTGCACACTCAAGGCTTTTGCAAGTTTGGTCTGGTACTGCATTATTTCTTCTCTCGTGAATTGACGCCACAATTCCGTTCCTGCGCGAGCTGCAAGATTCGCAATCGATAACTCAAAAAAGACATACTTTTTCCAATCACGATCTAATGTTGAATTCCTTGTAAAGCATCGCATAATTGCCACGTCGATTTATCTCGACTAAGTATTATACAACGGGTAATTATTCACACAAAGTTTACAGGCAAATTTTCGATGACGTTAGAGCTGGTTTTGATAGAAAAAAGCACTACCCGCCATGAAGGCTCAGACCTCATAACTTCGGTCTCAGGAACCCCTGGAAAAAGTGATCTTGATGAAAGAAACGAGGCAAAAACATTTGTTCAAAGTCATGCCGGGGATGGAACAAACGCCTCAGACCAGTATGTGCATGGCATGCGGCTTGTCGCTGTGCTTTTTAGCGTTGTGATAGCGCTTTTTATCGTGGCGCTAGATCAAACAATCATGTCGACAATCTTGACAACAGTAAGCGCGGAGTTTGACTCGTTTTCAAAAGTCGGGTGGATCACGTCAGCGTACATGCTCCCGATGGTGTGCTTGGCACCACTGTATGGGAAGATCAGCATTGCATTTGGCCGCAAATACACCGCGTGCGTAGGCATTGTCGTCTTTGAGATTGGCCTGTTGATATGTGCGCTAGCCAATAGCATGGACATGCTTATAGGAGGGCGAGTAATCCAAGGGCTAGGGGGCAGTGCTGTGCAGGCCATGGTGGTGGTGATTATCTCCGAGGCCGTACCGATCAACAAACGGCCGCAAGCCATGACGCTCATTGGTACAACTTTTTCCATAGCATCGGTTTGCGGCCCGTTTGTTGGCGGCGCATTCACTACGCACGTGACATGGAGGTGGTGTTTTTACATCAATTTACCACTTGGAGCAATTGCTCTTACGCTCTTGCTTCTGGTATTCCATCCGCCGCGGCCACAGGGCAATCTCAAGACAAAGTTGTCTAAGATTGATTATCTCGGCACTTTTTTGATAGCTTCTGGCCTTGTGTTGGTGCTTCTTGCAGTCACTTTCGGCGGCAACGAGTATCCTTGGCGATCTGGCGCCATCATCAGTTTATTCACAACTGGGGGCGCAATATTGGCAGTGTTTGCGTATTATAACTTCTTTGTGTCTACGAGCCCTTTGATTTTGAAAGAGTTTGTGACCAGCGCTCAAGTCATGGCATCTGCATTTGCGGCCTTTTTGAACTTTGCTTACTTCATGAGCTTGGAAACATACCTTGCCATATACTTTCAAGTCATTTATAACGCCTCTGCGTGGCAATCTGGCGTCTACTTGCTCCCGTTGGTTGTGACAGTTTCCGTGGCGTCTGTTGTCAATGGGTTTTTCATCAAGTTCACATCGTACACAAAGATATCAATGATGATCTCTGGCGTGCTCTCGCCCATTGGCGTGGGTGTTCTTCTCCTCCTTGGCACACACACCAGCACGGGCACACGAGTTGGGCTTCTCATCCCTGCAGGAATTGCTGTCGGTCTTTCGTTCCAAACAACTTTACTTTCTGCCCAACTCAAAGCACCAGGACACGTGCCTGGCTCTATGATACTTGTGATCACATTTGTGAACTTCATGCGCACGTTGGGCGGTGTCATTGGCGTAATTATGTCGCAGTTAATGCTCATGGAAAGGGGCACCCACTACATCACAGAGGCAATACGAACACACCCACAATACACAGCACTTGCATCTGTGCCGGCAAAGACCTTACTATCGTCGCCAAAAGCGATCTGGCTGCTACCAAGCGAGGCGCGTGACCTTGTTTTGGATTCTTTCATGAAAGCATTAAACGACGTTTTTTATTTAAACTTGGCTTTTGCCTGTTTGATGTTCGTGGCTGCGTGTTTCACTACAAATCGACGCATTCCGAAAGCAAATCAGATAGCTCACGCCAAGGAAAACGGCGAAGAATGTTCTGTTGTTGAATATGTGGAGCTGGGTTCTGACTAAACACACCGTTGGCGATCATTTCCCCGCCAGATTTGGACTCAACAATCAATTGTTTCTGAACACTTCTCAAGGGCACTCATAAAATTTTGCTGATATCGTCCAAATATTGTCGGATGTGCGCATTGAGCTTGGCCACCGCCGACTCTGTATTGCGTTTTTCCAAATCAAAATCAAGCCGTATTTTATGAATGTCCGCCTCAATGTCATTATTTTCTTTTCTTGTGCGATCGAGCCTTTCTTGCTTCACGTCCCTGTCTTTTGTCAAGAGGTCATACTCATGCTCTAGTGCCTGAAACCGCTCATTCGCACTGTGCTCCTTTTCCAGCGCCTGCTGACGCAATTTCGTGATTTTCTCTTCGGATTTCTGCAATTGCCGCTTCACTCTTTCTAGGTGCACGGCCAACTCCTCTGAAGTCTGTCGTTTACTTGCAAGTTCATCATTTTGACGCGTGTGATTTTCGTTCGCATTTTCAAGCATTTTCAAGTCGTTTGTGATCTCCTGAAGAATTTTTATGAGGTTGCGCAACTCATCCTCAACAATCTGAATGGACTGTTGTGTCCGTGTCTTGTTTCTCACCAGTACTTCTAGTCCACGAAGTTCCTCCTCGGCTGTTTGCGAGTGCTGCTTCAAGTCGGCCACGACCTGCCTCACAATCGCCGGGTCGGCGGACGCGTACCCTTCGATTTTACTAGATTCGTGCTCAGACTCGCTGAGTAAGAAATGTTGGTCCTCAAGCTTCTCGATGAGTCGCGCTTTAGTCTCCTTGTAGCTCATGTGCTCTTTCTTGAAGATCTCCTGCGACTTCTGTAGCTTTATGAGTTCCTGCTCTAGTTTCGAGTTGTATTTATGCAACAGCAGGAGGGACAGTTTCTGCAGCAGCGTCTCGCCCCGGCCGCCACCGTTTTCCTCTCGTAGCCGCGAGCTCAACTTGTCGATTCTGTTCTCCAAATCCACATTTGCATCTTCTATATTACGAATATCCTGTACGGCGTCTTCCAGCTCCCTGGCGAGGTGCTCACACTCGCGCAAATGCTCTTCACGAAACCGCGCAAAGTTTATCACGCCACTCAAGATCCGCTGCGTGCGTAGAGCATCGGGCCGCATCAAATCCATGACTGTGAAATCCTGAATCCCGCATTTCTGTAGAAACATGTTCACCGCGCGGAAAAACACAATGACCCCCACCGTATCTGCCGTATCGTCGCTTTCAGAATCATCCGCCGCCAGTTCCATATCTTGCAGGAGAGCAGGATTGCTCTGCTTGAGTAATGTTTTGGTTGTCGCCACACAATAGTCTGGCGAAAGCCCAATGAAAGTATCTAGGATCTGCTCGAACAATTTGCGCATATACGGGCCCGAGGGCCGCGTCACAAGCTCTTCGCTAGCATCGAAATCACATTCTTGTAAACACTGAGAAAGCTCCTTGAAATCTAGTAGGGGAAATTCATCATTAGAAATGAGATGGTTGCGTACCGAGTGCGCCAGGTATGCCGGCGCCAGACGGCCTCCGATATGCCGCAACATTGTTAAGGAGTGTAGTGGAAGGGAGTGTGGTAAGAGAGGACTTCCTCTGATGTTTCTAGCGAATGCGGGGTTTATATATCACAGGGCGCGCCTGTTAGTTATTAGCGTGGATTTTGAGGAGAATGTCAAAATATTCTTTGTTTACCGTTTGGTTATCTGGGATGTACGGGTGTGCACGGTGAGCAGCAGCTGCCTTATTACCGGTGAGCTTAATCGAGGTACAGGATTCCCCAATACGGGCACTGACCCTTACAGCTTAATTAAATTTGAGACTGGGATTGAATCCAATTTTTTCTTTTTTTTGCTTGATACATCTGATTGGGGCGTGGGAGCCAAGAATGCTAACCTAGCTCTCTACAAAACTATTTATGGTTAGGTTGCTGTTTTTTCTTAACTAAATGTTTTTTTTTTCTGCTCAATATACTTCAATCCAGTGTTGCCGGTAATAAGTTTTGCGCGCGCTTTCAGTAATTGAGCAAATATATTATATTTATATTTGCGAATAATATGAATATGAATATTCCTCAAATGACGAAAAATAATTTTTTCACGAAGTATATTAGCAAATCAGTATATTTTTTGTTCTGTGAAATATATAATCAATATGTCTGAAATATATAAAGCACATTTAGGCCTTTTTTGCTTGACTTCACACGTCCCACAGGCAAAATTTTCGGAGCGGCCTGGGGAAGGCTTCTCAGTGATTGCCCATTTCGTATGAGAGGGCTTTTGAACCCAGTTATTAGTTAGTTCAATCATACGAAACAGGTTGTGAGTAGTATGCGCGAGAATTTTCTCTGTAGGACAAGTCTGGACGGTCAGACGAGATAAAGGCATATTTTTCTCGGAGGGAAGAGAGCACGGTGATGAGGATGTTGGCATCTTTTATAAAATTTGAAAGAAAGCCTATCCCGTACTTTATCTAAAAGCAATGGACTTTTTGACCACGCTCGCCATGTCAGCGCCTTGTAAATCTTTCTTTTCCCGATTAACTGATGTGGTAACAAAGAAAAAAAACGAAACCGCTTGAGCTAAAGTAAAATTAAGAGTTGGGCAGCTTCAAATCTCTAGGCGTGATAATAGACAAGGCAGAGACAATCTTGGACGAAGAAGACGATGTGGTGAAAGTCGGCGAAGAAGAAGAAACCACTCATTGCCTACAAGTCATAGAATCGATTGGGCAAAGCGATCTGACTGTAACGACGACGATGGTGACCCGTTGAGAATTCTTGCAACAGTTTGAGCTCAGGCGGCTAGATACTTTCAAAGTCAGTTTCAAAGGCTAGAAACAGGAGAAGGAGACTGCGAATCTTGACTGATGCATGTCTGTGAAATAGCAAAGCAGAATATCGATTGAGACACGAGCAACCTCGCCATGGTCAAGGTGTGAACGTTCAAGAGCACACTCATCGTCTTGAACATAAGCACTGAGTCCCTCTAATAAGGCGATATATTTCAACATAGTAAATATATATCCCATATTTACATTATAAATATAATGATAAATATATGAGGAAATTTTTGAAATATATAAAAATATTGAAATATAATATATTTCGCATAGTTATTGCAACACTGCTTCAATCTTTGGCCCGTTTTTGTCCGATCACATCTATTGAGCATAAATAGAAATAGTACCCAGGTTGTTTTCTTAAAGAGCGCAATTTTGGTGTGAAATACAATTTCTTAAATCTAGATTCATCTCATAGCTTTCGTGACTCCTTCATGGGTATATGGCATTGGTCCTAAGTCAAACAAGCCAAAGAAAGTTTTGACTATAAATTGCTCGAAGTGCATAAACTATAACATATCAGGTCTTTGACCATTCGCTTGTGCTGCTGCAGCCAAATATCACCAATTATTGGCTGTAAAAGAGAAAATTCATCCAAAGCTTTCGATGTGTCCATTTTGCTTGACGGAAGAATTAGACTCGGTAGTACCCATGGAAGAAAGAAAACGACAAATTAAAAATAGGGTGTACCGGCTGAGTATTGGCAATTTGTACCAAAAAAAGCTGTTACATACATGTTGCAAATTTTATAAATTGAACAGCCTGAGGGGTCATCTTTGTATTGATGTACATCTCGTCCTGAAATCTATAATTATCGGAGTCAGAAAAATCACAATCAGTTATTCACGCAGACTTTGACAGGCGCATACACCGACATTATTACTTCTCAAAGATTTCATATAATTATACAAACCTCTCATGGACGTAATACTGTAAGGTGTAAAATTAGGCGTATTAGCGCGGGGAACAAAAAATCATCACCTTTTTTATGCAGCCCTACACTTGGCCCGAGACATACGCTCGCTCCCAATCCTGCCAGTGCCAGCCGCCCAGGCGTCATTATATACAAAGTTGCGAATGTCGAGAGCCCGTGAATACCCCAAATTATCTGGAGCATGACTCGATATACACGTCTCTCTAGTACCATTGCATCACAACCGGAGGCGATACATTTGAAAATTAGACTCTCTCGGCCGCCCAAATTGCACCTCTGCATACAAACTTGATCGTCTCCGTAAGCAAAATGTATGGTACTGCCTTTTCCGCATCGTTCTCAACGGCTGTATCTAAATGTTCTAGCTCGTCATCTCTGAATGTGCTGATCATGTCTTTCAACTTCGTGAGCTCGGGAGACGTGCGTGCTGCCTCGGTCAATTGTTCAGGCGAAAGCAACTCGCCTGTTTCTCTGTCGTAAGCATCAATCTTGTACTGATTCATGAGCACCCTGAGTTGCTGGTTATAGTGCCCACCTATTACCGTTTCAACGGCGACTGTGCACGCCATTGCAGCCTCTTTTCCAACTAGGGCAGTTCCGGCGCCCATAGCTACAGCGCCCATTTTCCAAAATGGAGTGAGTAACGAGGGCCTCACTCGTCTTTCTGTCTGTAAGCGATTGAAGTTATCATGATGATAAATTTCTTGTTCCCACATGTGTTTCAAAATTGGTTTCAAGTGTGGATACTTGGTTGCCAAGACGCCATACTGGCCCATATAGATGTAGTTTGCCCCCAACTCACCAGCTTGGTCCACTCTTATGACACGGTCAAGAAACGCTTTTTGCGCTTTCGACATAGCTCCATACTCGACATCCTCATGAGTCAACGTGCCACCTTTGCCTTTCGCAGCCCCTGTGCTTGCCTTTGTCAGAGCTTTTCTGAGAAGCAAGGGTAGGCGGCCAACTTGTTTTGTATTTATGGAAAGCATGCGAGATTGGTCAAATTATTTCTCCAAAAGTAAAGTGGAATCGCGAATTAAATGCACCCTAGGTTTGATATGCGTTGATACTCTTCGTATGTGGGAAGGCCTCCTTCATATCATGCGATTTTCGGGACCTCGCGCGCCCTTGCCACTCGCGGCAGTCCACACGATGGGTTGCATCAGCTGGTGCCTCACTACTAAGCATGCGCTTTTATTCGCCATATGTCTCAAAAGTACCCATCATGGATAGGCCAATATCAAATGGCAATTCTTGAGTATCTCTTGAATTCGCCACTGGTTTATTCTCGTTCAGCACTACCCGCAAGTGGCGTAACAATCGATTGGGAATCTCCTTCACAATGAGCCACTCAACGGGGAAGATTCCTTTCCAACGGCTGGACTCGGCCCATATATCACTTGCTTGCGTGAAGTCAATGGCAGTCTGCATCCTTGCTACTCCACAGAATTTGGCTGAACTGTTTACTGAGAAAAACAAATACACCCCTCCTCGGGTCTCTCGGAAAGCCTTATCAAGCCGCTTGTTTCCGAGCTCGGTGGAAGCCCAAATCCCGTTCCGCATAGAGGCTCGCACATCAAGATTGCTGTAAGATTTTATGACGAAAAACCTTGCATTGCCACTAACGTCAAACTTGCTCCCACCTGAGCGTGTGAATGTCCGCTTGAAGGTAGTCGGATTGGCGGGCAAATCCGGCAGGTCAAAATAGTCACTGTCGTCGGGCCAAAAGCTTTGTGATCTCGATGAAGCTAATGACATGGAGGATGGGAAGGAACTGGTGTTTGAAGGAGTCTCGTCTGTTTCATTCGAGAGTCTCAAATTTACCCCTGTAGCTGATCCCCAACCTGGCAGGTAATTATTGCCGGTTGCCCAGATGTTAGGCGTGCATACTATATCTATGCCTTTGGTGTAATCCGCCAAACGCGTAGCTCTCTTCAAATTTTGTAGTGTAGTAGGAGTACACGGATCTTCAAGTCTCGAGGCCGGGGGTGCCTTGAAAATGATAAGACTTGAGTCAAAAAGCAGCATTTCTGGCGTGTGCCGAAACGAGACGAGAGTCGTGGGGCGTATCTTAAGCTCAGCTGGTGAACAGAAAAGGGTGAGAATTGTAGATCCTGAGACAGATTCCGCTATTTGAAACGCTTTGCGTTATTTTTTGCTAATCAGGCCTCCCTTTTGTTTCAAATTGTTTGTGGTGACAGTCTTAAAGAGTATATTCTTAACGAGGTCGGGTAATACTT
The DNA here is from genome assembly GCA_004217705.1 of Metschnikowia aff. pulcherrima. NCBI lineage: Eukaryota > Fungi > Ascomycota > Pichiomycetes > Serinales > Metschnikowiaceae > Metschnikowia > Metschnikowia pulcherrima. The sequence continues at coordinate 2,937,603 of CP034457.1, forward strand.
GGTCACGAAAGGATATTTCTGAAACTACTTGATGAGATTACGCCCTATCGGAATCCAAAAAGTTGATTGTATAAAAGTATCAGAAAAAGAGATATATCATGGCGATGTCAACCCTTTTAAATTCCTGCGTTGTCGAAAGTGGAATTGCAGCCATTTTGGTGCCACAAAGACAGTGTGCAGGCTGATATCGAAACAGGGGCCTTGTAAGATCAAAAATGAGAAAAGAGTTCTGCTCAAGCGCATGTTATTTTTCTGTTTTCTCGAAACGCGCAAATCATGCCTTCAAAACCTTATCGGTGATTGTATCGTGGCAGGAAATCACATGGAATAAACGCATGACGCCTCACGATTTATGCGTCAGGACTCGGCACTGCGTCCGGATTGAGGTCGCACGAACCAGACCCAGACGCGCGATGGGCCAAATATGACCAGACGATGAGACTAGTTTAAGTTCACATTGGCAAAATACGCTGATCGTGATTAATTATACGTGTTACAGGAGATACGTGAGAATGCCTGGTGCGGAAGCGAAAGATGCGAATGCCGTTGACGAGGAGAAAGCACGCAGAAAGCAGAGAAAGGCCGAGGAGCGTTGCTTAAACCTGAAGGTTGATATTTCCAAAGTAAGCATGTCTGTTATCAAGCAGTGGATGACAGAGAAGCTTGCAGAGGAGCTACCGGATGATGATGTTGCGTTGGAATTCATCTACGAGTTATTGGTTGGTGCCGAAAATGAGCTGCCAGACATTGGCGCGATTCGTGAGCAAATGAATGACTTTCTCGGAAAAGAAAAAAGTCGAGACTTCTGTGTAGGTTTATGGCAACTTCTTCTAAGCGCCCAGGTTTCGCCAGGTGGCATTCCTCAGCAATTGATTGACGAGAGAAAGGCTAAATTTGAACGAGATGAGGAAGCCCGTGAGCAAGCAGATCAGATCCTTCAGCAACTCCGACCCAAGCCGTCTTTTGCGAAGGGAAAGACGCAAAGGAACAAAGTGAGCTTCAAAGAGTACCAAGACAGGAAGAGTAACCCTCCGACGACCGGAAGCAACCGTGTAGATAAGTCTGGCCGAAAAACTAATTACAACAGAAGCTGAGTGGCCCTGGGCGAAGAAAGACCGAATGCAGCAGTGGAAACTGAACGGTTTCTCAACTATTATATTTTGAACAACATTTGGTTGTGAAACTTCTAGCTTATCGCTGAATGTACAATCCGACACAGGTATGACCGGAGCAAAAGGACAACACATGAGTATCCCAAACTTTGATGATATCTTCTGTGAAAGGCGAGTAATTACAATATTCTTCCATTGAAGACTTTTACGCTTCATGTCTACTGGCTTATGATATAATCTACTTGTCAAGAAGGGAGCCTTTTCGAGATCTGCGCGCCCTGTCGATAGAATACAGTATCTAGGCCTTGGCTTCCACGCAAAGCCCCCAAGCTGAACCACGAAGCATTTTCGACCAACTATGATAGAAAAAAAAATAGTTGATAAGCCTCAATTTCGCAATGAACACAGCTCACTCCCAAGACTTCTCAAGTCACAAATGGCATGGTAGAAAAAAAAAACACCTAATTCAATGGTGTGGTACTGATGTGATGTCTGCCCCTGGCCCTGGCCCCACTTCTGCGTGGAATGCGTCACCCTCACGCGCGGCCAGGCGTGCACAGTCAAAAAGTGATCAACAACCGCCAGGCTAGCAAACACCATAATTAGAATTAGCAAGTAACAAAAGCCAAAACAAATTAGCTACACATTCATCGCAAATATGTCAGAACAGCAGCCTCTGCACGAGCATCACCATAGCCATCACCATCATCATGGCCTGGGCCACCATTCGCAACATGACAGCCAGCACGGCGTCGGCGGCAGCGGGAAGCAACCCACAGGGGTGAGAATCGGCAAATACCAGGTTTTGAAAACACTTGGCGAGGGGTCTTTCGGTAAAGTTAAGTTGGCTGAACACTTGACCACGGGCCAGCGGGTGGCGTTGAAGATAATCAACAGAAAGACTTTGGCGAAGTCAGACATGCAGGGCCGTGTTGAGAGAGAGATATCGTACCTCCGTTTGTTGAGACATCCGCATATCATCAAGCTATACGATGTCATCAAGTCGAAAGACGAGATCATCATGGTCATTGAATTTGCCGGTAAGGAGTTATTTGACTATATTGTGCAGAAAGGAAAAATGCCGGAGCAAGAGGCCAGACGCTTTTTCCAGCAGATCATTGCAGCCGTCGAGTACTGTCATAGACACAAGATTGTGCACAGAGACTTAAAACCCGAGAATTTGTTGTTGGATGAGCACTATAATGTGAAAATCGCTGATTTTGGATTATCCAACATCATGACCGATGGAAACTTCTTGAAGACAAGCTGTGGCTCGCCCAATTACGCTGCCCCCGAAGTTATCAGTGGTAAGTTATACGCGGGGCCCGAAGTAGACGTGTGGTCCTCGGGTGTCATCTTATACGTGATGTTGTGTGGAAGATTGCCCTTTGACGATGACTTCATTCCAGCCTTGTTTAAGAAAATTAGTAACGGTGTTTACACCTTGCCTAGCTACTTGTCGGAGGGTGCCAAGAGCTTGTTGACGAGAATGCTCGTGGTGAATCCATTGAACAGAATTACTATCCATGAGATCATGGAGGACGAATGGTTTAAGCAGGACATCGAGGAATACTTGTTGCCTCCGGACTTGTCTAAGATCAACCATCGCAAGATCGATGTCGATGAAGATGTTATCAGTGCATTGACTATGACCATGGGATACGACAGAGACGAGATTTTGAATGTCATTCAGTCCTGTAACAAGCAGCAAAATCCTCACCAGCAGTCAAACGAGGTAATAGATGCATATTTGTTGATGAAGGAAAATCATTCTTTGGTGAAAGATCTCAAGAAGAATAAAACCGAGAAGATGGAAACGTTTTTGTCGCTGAGCCCCCCGCCCACATGGAGCGGCAATGATGCAAGCAACGTTCCTGCTTCACATAAAGCGCCAGGCGTGCAACAGTCTTTGACATACCAAACTCTAGCCACAGTGCCCGACTTGTCTACTTTGCCAAATTCCACAATTGCCATCTTGCCCTCATCGCTCCCGTCTATACATAGGGCCTTCATGATGCAGCAGCCGGACGCGAGTCAATCAAAGATCAACCCAGTTTCCTCCAAGAAGCTGAAGACTAAATGGCACTTTGGTATCAGGTCTAGATCGTACCCACTAGATGTCATGGGCGAAATATATAGAGCGTTGAAAAATCTTGGAGCTGAATGGTCCAAACCCACAGAGGAGGAGCTTTGGACCATCAGAGTGAGGTGGAAATACGGCCCGTCGGTTGTTGACGAGACGGCAAAAAATGGCGAGTGCGTTCCCCCAGATTTGATGAAGATGAGGATCCAATTGTTCCAGTTGGAACCTAATAACTATCTAGTCGACTTCAAGTTTGATGGGTGGGAAAACTCTTCAGGTGAGCCTCCTGCCAGACAGGACGTTGATGAGATGAGTTCATTTTCCGCGTACCCTTTTTTGCATCTTGCCACGCGTCTCATCATGGAGTTGGCTGTTAACTCCACGCAGGCGTAAGTTCAATTTTCCGAGTGTCAAATTTTTTATAGGGGGCTCTGTGAGTTCCTTCAATATAATTATCGCACTCACCCGAGGAGTCCTACGAAACAACGTCCAGTCTGATTTCTGATGCCATTGAGAACAACTAGCCCAAGTTTGGCTAGTCGCGTTGAATGTGGTGCTTCCGTTTTTGGACTTTGGCCAGCCATCGAAACGCGTTCGCGAGATGTATTCGCGAGACACGGTCGCAGAAAATGAGCGAGGTTACTCCTGTGAGTGGATAGGCGCGATTTCAAGAGTGTCGGGAATACCCTCTGATTGGGCCAAACCAGCAATATTATTTGTGGCAGTACCTTTATTAAAACAGACCGGAAAAAGCTCAATAGTAATATCGAGCATTTGTGATGTTGCTATTACGAGATATGTACTTACGCTCTATCAATCATGAACCTTGGGCGACTGACTGCGTCCACGTAATACCTGGGTTGCCGCGACCGTCTGCCCCCCCCTGAAGCCAGTCGCACGGACTCGTGTAATTTAAATTCCTGCACATAGCGTGCAATTTAACCGAATAGGCAGGTATGTAAACAGCACGGGAACCGACAAAAAAGCGAAACGCAGAAAAGACATTGAGATTCCGACATTCAAAAAAAAAAAAAGAAAAGCACCACCTATTTTACATAGATACTTATTCTTGCAAGCCAAACTCAAAACAAGCGTTTTTGCAGCACTAAATCAATTAAGCTACAGCAAATTGTTCTTCTCGGCCGCCCGCTTTTTTTCCTTCCTTTTTGAGTCGGCACAATCTTCACCGCCGGCATCTCTCCTCACGGTTATAGCAACGCAGCGTTGTCGACAAAAACAGCGATTACAAACCAAAACAAAACGCATATACGTTGACTAGATACTAGCTAGCCGGAAAATTATTCACGCATAAAATCAGGATGAAAACCATCGACCTTCTAGACCCACAGACGGTTTCGGCAGAGGACCATATCAAACTTCATGAGGTGGCCAAATGCATATATAAGGCCAGGAAAACCACGATGTTGACCGGAGCCGGGATCTCTTGTAACGCCGGAATTCCCGATTTCCGGTCGGATGACGGGTTGTATAACATCGTCAAGGCGAAATACCCGTCCAGTTTTATCAAGGGACAGGACTTATTTGACATTTCGCTCTTTAGGAGCAACGAAACACTCCTGATATTCTGCACTTTCATGGAGGGGCTCTACAAGTACTCTTTGCAGGCCAAAGCGACGGAGACCCACCGGTTCATACGCACGTTGAAGGAGAAAAACAAGCTCTTGCGCTGCTACACGCAGAATATCGACAGTCTAGAGAAAAGCCTTGACTTGAACTGCGGAATCGACTCGTCCAAATTCAACGAGCTCCAGCTTGGCCTGGCGCGCTCTTTCCGCGAAAACTGGAAGGATTTGGACGTGGTACAATTACATGGCAATCTACATAAACTAGCATGTACCCAGTGCCTCACGCATTACGAGTGGACGGCAGAGTGTCAGGCCAAACTCAAGGAAGGCGAAAACCCGGAATGCCAAAACTGTTATGCGAAATTCCAAGAGAGACTCTATTCGGGGAAACGGTTAACAGGCAATATCGGAATGCTCCGGCCAGACATTGTGCTCTATGGCGAAAACCACCCACAATCCGAGATTTTGGCCAAGGGACTCAATATCGACATGGGCATGAAGTGTGACTTAGTGTTGATCATGGGCACGTCATTGAAAGTCGACGGCGTCAAGAAACTTGTACGTTCCGTATGCAAAAATGTGCGTGAACGAGGCGGAAAAGTGGTTTTTGTCAACAAAACACCTGTGGCCAAACAATTTGCGCATTTGGTGGATTACGAGATATTGAGCGATTGCGACGACTTCGTGCGTGCGTTGCGTCACGAAATCCCTGACTTGTTCTTGACCCAGGAACAGCTTGATCTGAAGAAATTGCAGGGAAAACCTGCTGGCACATGTATCAAGAGAGAGATTGGAGTGAAGAAAGAAGTCACCGTCAAAAAGGAGAATTCCACCACCGTCAAAAAAGAGGAGGTTGCTAGCAAAACCGTGCTCACGCCGCCAAACACGCCCAAGAAAAAACGGGTGTTGGATGTGAATGTAAAAAAACCGGCGTTGAAGAGATCAGGAAATAAGCGGGTAAAGCTAGAGGCAAATCTCCCCTCGCCGTGTCTGAGTTTCGTGGAAGATGTGAAGGCGGAAGGTGACGAGAACGAGGCCACGGATTGTGATGACTTTGACGTGTCCTCGGACAAGGAGAATGTTTCCCATTGTGTGGACAGCTCAGGACTAAAGTCAGAACTGCTTGCTTGCGACGGTAACTCCATTAGGGCATAAAATGGTGTGACTGCAACAAGCAAAAGCAGCTAATGGTATAATTGGATTCATTAAGAGCTTAAACTATCTCATACGAATTCTACTGATCGGCACAGTCTTTCTTTCGCGACCAATCTCACACATGAGCGGTCATTGTCCAGTCGTATATCGCACATAGAGAATGAGCAATGCAGATCTGATGCAAATAAAATTGTAGCAATAATTTTATCCAGTATTGTTCATACCTACCTATATCTGCCTACACTTTCCCACCAGACAAACTGTATTACTCACAGCCATACATGGATTTTTAGAAAGGCACCATGTGGGAAAAAACCGGTCGTGATTTCAATTCCAACGTCCAAGATCCGCTGGCGTTACCCAAAAGGCATTCTTAGTGATCTGCCAATTTTCCAAAATGAGACCTTGGGAGACAAAAGCGTCACTCCATGTATCTTGTTTTCGAGGCTTTCCAGATCTGATTTCAAGTAGTATAATGCATGTCGAGGTATCAATTTTGGCATTGATATTACGACCACTTATTTTTTTGTTTTTATTTTCGGCACTGTGACATTCGGTAATTTATACCTTTTTTAGTAAACTTATAGTCTTTTGATAACCCTTTCCCCTGGCGGTGATACCTAAGTTTATGTCGCGTGAGCGTGAAAACTGTAGCAATAAAATACCCACAATTCGACAGACTGTCATAAATTTCTGACTTTCAGTCACAAGACTGGATCCAAAACCATCTTCAGATTCTCCAGTTCGCCTTTTTCGTACAGAGCTTGTCGTCAGCACGAAATCCGGATGCATATCTCATCACAACTCTGGGTCTTTTCGAACAATTTTAGTCCCATTAAAAATGAAATGCGACCCTGGGGAAGCGACTGTCGCAGCAAGCGAGATAGTCATGAAAATATAAGATGCCGGTGGTTCTGGAAACTCCACTCGAGAAAGCCTGAGATATTGATAAATGAAAAGATTATCTTTTTTGTTTTTTTTTTTTTCTTTTGGAGCAAATCAAAGATTCCTCAGAACCAGTACCGTTCTCCCAAAATTTTTTGCAGCTAATTGATCTGGGCCAGCCGGGGCCAAGCTCCAGAGTCCGGCATGCAGTCACAGACATGGCCGCGGCTTTTGACACCACCCAGCCCAGCCACGCTAGGATCCGGGGCACCCATACCAGATCCAAGGCCCATCAATTTAAACACCAGCATCTGATAAATCCATCAAAAAGACTTATTTTGACTCCAAATCACATAATTGACTAATCTAACGTAAGAAACACGAAAATTCATCAATTTCTCGCTCAGAAAGACCAATGAACCAGGTGTCGAGTTTCCTTGAGAACATCATCGCCGTGGAGGACAGCCAAAACCCAGTTCCCGCGCGGCCGCTGAGCGAGCTGGCACGCCGGCCGTCTCTGGCATCGATGGAGATTCCGGTTTTGGACAATCCGGACTCAGACACGGACTCAGATGCGGAAACTGCCGAGGCAGATTCGCCCAGGGACCCGTTGGTCACACATCAGGGCAAAGTGGCCGATTTTTGGTACCTTGAGGATGACCAGAAGAAGGTGCAGAACCAATTGACGGACCGGATCATGGAGAAGGTCTTGAGCGTCATGCTCAGTACCGAATTGCAGCCTGCGCTGAGCAAAGACCCACGGAACTGTGTGCACAAGACGCGCCCGCCGCTCTCCGTGCACTTGATGTCAATCAATACTACGCAGATGGCGCAAAAGACGCTGCCAGTTTTCGAGCTTCTTGATGAGGTGGCATTCTCGGCCGGCTGGTATAATCCGTGGCACACACTAGGCGTCACCATGATCGCCACCTTGCTCATCTTGAGGCCATATTTGGCCACGACAATCCCGTCGCTGGTGCTTTTGAAACGATTTCTCTTGCCGAGCTATCTCAAGCTATACGCGCCGGACCCGTCGGTGGTAGACAACAAATATATTTTCCAAAACCCGCTTTTGCACGAGGGCGCCCCTTTAGGCAAGTTTGAGCCGCCAAAACAAATCTCGCAGTTCCTGCGTGAGTTCATCATGAACTTCACAGACTTGCAGAACCACATGGTGTTGTATATCCGGCTCTACGACGTTTTGGTCGCGTGGGGCCAGCACTACTTCCTCTTTGAGAATCTGCCTTTGAGTTCCGTCGTGTTTTTGATGCTAATAGGCTCGATGGTGTTCAACGCCGTGGCTCTTCCGTACCTCATGCCGCTTTTCTTGAAGGTGATCCCGATTAAAGCGATTTTGGTGTTATTCTTGTGGCTGATGGTGGCAATTTCACACCCCTACGTGCGGCGCAAAGTTCTTGATGCATTGGATACCGAAGACGCACGAGAAGCCCGGCGTGACCGTACGCACCGGCTCGAAAATGCGCTCATGCGTGTTGTTACCGAGGACGAACCTGTCATGGAGGTCGTTCGCGAGGCTGAAGTATTTGAGTTGCACGCCTTAAGCCCCAACAAAATCTGGGAACCGATCGGATTTACATCGGATTTCTTTACATTAAATCACCCGAGACGTCACTCTCAGGAACTCAGTGCAGAGACAGAAGAGAACGATTTGCAGCCAATGCTGAGCCCAACTAGTGCTGACAGTGCAGACCGCACCACGACAAGTAATGCCGAAGAAGAGAGCATCAGCAATATTTTCCGCAAGGCAACCCTCAGCGAGGTCAAGCCGCCGCGTTTCTGGCGTTTTGCTGAGCAGCAGTGGCAAATCGATCTAGATCCGGTGCTGTGGGTCAACGCAAATTACATCATGGACTTGGTCAACGTCGACACTGATGAGAAATGGGTATATGACTATGTGAACAACGAAGACTCCTGTGACGGACAGGTGTTCAGGCGAAGACGGTGGGTCCGTCAGTGTGTCAGGGACGCGGAGCTGATCCGGGAGAAAGACATGGCTCTAGGAGTGACGTCTTCAGAGCGGTTGAGCAAAACCTTCTCCACGCTTTTGCTGTAGAGTGACCTTACATGAAGTCCATCAACGAGAGCGGCGATGGGCTGTTCAGCATGCGTTTCTTCTCTTCAAGCAACGACGAGAGCTCCAGCCTCTTCTTTTTCTTTTTCTTGCCGGGCTTAGCCTGTTCCAGCACATTAGGTGATGCGACCGTGCTTTTTTTGGTTATTAACGAACTGTGGCCCTTGACATAGCCACAAGCAAGGCACGTGACTTGAAGCGTCCTCTGCCTAGGAGAGACGAATGCATCCGCTTTTGCTGCTTGATAATCGGGATTTTTCTTCTGTGATTGCTTTGATTTCAGCCTTTTTGCGTACTTGATTCTGAGCGAGCTCGTCAACCCGGCCACCTGGTATACTCCACAATGGTCGCAGTGAGCGTAGCCCACAGGAACGTTGATCCCGTTTTCGTAGGCGTACGCGTCCAGTGCAATGGCGTGTCTACTCAGAAAAGGGTTGAATGCACCATAATGCGCTAGGTTGAATAGATGTACCACTTTTCCTTCATCCATGGTTTCGAAAAGTAAGGTTTTTGTTTTGCAGTGAAATCCGATAAACATGCTAGGTGCTTTGTTTCGATGACATATGCGGGTGCAGGACCGCGCGATGCAAGTCCGGTTGCAACAGACGACTATATGTGGTGCCTTAGGAGATGAGTGTTTTATGAAGAATAATGTTGGATTATTGAGTGTTGTGTATTCCTCAGAGACAAATTCCTGATTTTTCTCGCGTTAAAAAAACATCACAAGAAAAAACGATGAGATTACACATACTTCAATGCAGTGAGCAAAATACACTTGGTGCGCCCAATTGAGTTGCAACATGCAACCTTGAGGGGTCTGGGTCTAAATTTGCAGGCCAAAGATGAAACCTCAAAGCTGAGACCACATGTTTCCACTCGATGGGAAAAGAAAGAGGATCTTGTTCACCTGCATGAAAAAAGGCTGCTGTGTGTGTTCAGGCTCGATGTCGTATAAATCTTACTAGAGGACTCAACTGGTCAGACAGCCGCGGGACCAAGAGAAGACGCAATTGATGAAAGACACAACACACAGAGCGAATCGAAAATTTATTCCATGACTTTTCGACGGAGTACATTCAATCATGAATTATTCTCTCAATAATGAGATCAGTTCAAGTCATCGATACTCAAACAAGCTACTCCTCAAAATCTGTCCGCATGGCGTGATAAGACTGAAGGAGAGGGTACTGGTCCGAGCATTGGAATGTGCGTCGTGGGCGTAACCAATAAGGGCGCGGTGAATTCCAGGTGTCTGGCACTCACTTGATGAGGGCGCGGCGCGAGCCGGGCTTCGTACGATGTTGTTATCTCAGTCCTTCATCTGCTGCGCGATTAGCGGAGATTTGCTGGTCATGACCGAGCGCCGGCTCTCGCTTAGGGTATTCGCAGCGCTGTTAAGCCAATGGGCGCGCGTTAATTATTCATCGCGGGGTTTTGGTGCGAATCGAACCACTGCAAACGGCCCGCTTGACAGGCCGATACGCGGCCTCAGTGCCTCGTTTCGCACCCATGCATGTGGAGCCACCGCTCGGGCCAATGCAGCGCACACAATTATTGATGACTACGCGGGTAAGCAGAACTCGAAGTTTCAGACTATTATAGACCCACAACTTCCTGCGCGAAAGCTTGGTGTTTCAGATTTCTGGACTTGTCAATTTTTGTCTTCACCTGAACTGTCGGAGTTACACATTCCAGAAACTCTTTTGAACACCTGATCTCTGCAGTCACCGGAATCCGATTCCCACTTCAAGTTTCGGTCTGAGAGTCCATTTTTACCTCCCCCGAACTCCCTCAAACTAAATAGCATCCCATGGTTTCAATTATCATGCAGCGAAGACGAAACCTCATCGTGCCCAAATCATTGGTGAAGGGCGAAAAGGTTCTTAAACTGTGCACTCATTGCAGACACAACAAGACGAAATGTGACGCTGTCCTCACGAGCCCATACCCCTGCTCATATTGCTCGAAGAAAAATATTGCGTGCAAGCTAGATGTTACAAGGCCTCCAAAGAGAGAACATGAAATGACAGAGAAACTCGTGCACGAAGTACAGGCTTTGCATCGCCGGCTCGACTCCGTCATCTCCAACAAGTCCCGCCTCGTGCAAAAGCTTATCAGAAGTCTGCATATCCGCATTCCTTCTCTGCCACCGGCTCATATCCAGCTCCAAGCCGCTCTAGATTCCCCCTCTACAACTAGAGAGGAAGCCGCCTCCATATACATCGACCCGATTCCAACGCTATCGCTCTCGGACTCCTTCACCATCCACTCAAATCAAAACACGCGCCCTGTCTCTATATCATGTGAGAGAGCCGCGACGCTTTTTCGTGCGTTTGAGGCCAAGTTCTGTCCCTATCTTCCCGTCCTTCCGACGTCTTTTTTTCAGAAAGAATTGCACGACATTCATCTGGAGAGCAATTTGTTGTTTTGGGTAATGATGGTGACGTCGTTGTTGACCGAGGGGACCCTGCAGGAGTATGCTGACTTGGCCATACACGTCCAAAACTTGGTGGTGGTGGATTGCTGGTTCAATACACCGCGTTCGCTTTATTCGCTCGTGGCCTTGTTGATCTTGACCACCTGGCCATTACCAGACAACCGCTCGCTGAAGATCCAGGATCGTATTTCCGTGAAATACATCTCGCTTATGAAAAGTTTGGCGCTTCAATTTGGTCTCCACAAATTGACTTTCATCGACGAGTTCAGTAGAAAGACCAATATGGAGTTGGACAACAAAGCAGAGGTAAACAACGCTTTCCGAGAGCGCATTTACAAATATGTGAATATCAATTCAAACTACTGGCTAGTTTATCTCGGGCTCTCTACTTCTAATTACAACGGTTTTCATCAGGATTTCATCGTCAATAGGGCAGCAAACATTGACATCTACAAGCAGGCTGAGTTTTCCGAGCAGGACAATTTCATCAATTCGCTCCTCAAAGTGTCTTTGGTGCAGCTGAAAATGAATGAGACCATGAGCGATTCTGTCGATGGCGAAAAACAAGCAAGCAAATTTATTCACCTCAATATGTTCGAACAAATTATGGACGGGTACAGGAGTGAGTCTTCGCCGTTGATGAATGACGAGCTAATTTCCTTATCGCTCGAGTTTTCCAGGCTACAGCTTTACATTTACTATCTTTCGAAGGGAGATATCAGTGTCAATGGGTACCGGGCAGTTGTCTATAAAACGCTTTCGTGCTGCAAATCAATACTTGATCTCTTCGAGAAGCAATTTGGTGGACATGAAAATTTTTTCCTGATTCCAATACACTACCGTTTCAGTATTGACTTGGTTTCGTTGACTTTGTTGCAGATCCACTCAAGTCCATTGCTCGTGTCCGTTGATCACTACAAGCAAGTCAAGGCGGAGTTCTTAAGGTCATACAAAATCATCACAAGTGACTCGAAGGCTGAGTGGATGAGCTTAAATCAGAATTTTCTTGCCATTCTTCGGAAGTTCGATGCTTGCGATAAGGCAAAGGTGTTGGCATTCAAGTGGAAAACAAATTCTTTTTTCATTATTGACAAAATGTCAGGCTACTTGGTCTCAAGTTTACATTATGAACTGCTCTGGCAGGTTTTCCAAGCAGAAAAGATGGATGAATCTGGAGAGGATATCGATATCAACTGGGGGTTATTCGGGTTAAACCCCGAAAACAAACATCACAAGGAAGTGATGGATTATGTTGTCACATCGGCGCCTCTTTTGGCCCCATTCTAATAGTTTTTCAATCAATCGCATGGTAAAGTTCCGGGCTTTCGTATTTAGACAACGTCGTCACCATCAGTATACATGATGCAAAAATATTCACTTCAATCGATCCACTTCGAATTGAGTTTCTTTGCCTCAACCAATGGTTTCGTAAATATGTATGCTGCAAGCAACACCGCGATTGTCACGAGAAGCATTTTTTTGTCGAAGTCTGATTTTAATAAGTCGTATGACGACGACGGCTGTACAACCGTGCAAAAATCGTTGAACTCATTGACGAAACACACAACAGATGTGGATTCCAAGTCTGTGGGCAGCACTAATATCTGTTGTTTGTTCAAACTAAGCAGGAGCTTGTTTTTGTGGTTGAGAACCTTGAACGTATTCTGCTGGATCACCGGCTCGTACGGCATCATACGGAAATCGTCCATCTGATCTTCCACAGTCATTTTGCGGTCGTCGATGCGTCTGCTGTTGAGGAGGTATTTGGGGATTTCGACCAAGCTGCCTGTCTCGGTGAGGGCAATGACTGACTTGACTGTGACCCCAAATTTTGTAGTTGTGGATTCGAGACCAAAAATCCGCTCGGGGTATATGAACATCTTCGTGGATGCAGTCACATTTGCACTCGAGAAAGACGTCTTTGCGGCGCCAGATGTATCCTTGGCATTCTGGAACAAGTCAATCACAACGATTCTCTGTTCGCTTCTTGAAGTCTCGAAATAGGAGTACACGATCCAGTTGTCGCTTTGCGTGATACACACCGAAGATGGATCGGCAGAATCGCCCTTGTGCTCGTGTGTATATATATGAGTTCCACTCACACCATCGAGAAGTGTGAGTGTCAAAATGTTATTCTGCTCGCTGACAATAGAAATGAGGTTTGGGTTCAAATACTTGTAAAGCACAGACCTATCGGCCCTGGCGATCCCGCCTGCAGACATGACGTTGTTGTTCTTCGACACCGCTAGTATTTCCGCATTGGGCCTGCTCCACTGCCAGGTTGGCCTCAAATCTGTGCCGTCGACCTTGTATGCCTGAAGGAGATCATTGCTTTGGGAAAGGACAAATTGAGATGCCACCACATTTTGCCCGCCGGCAAGGTACGTGAGCTTATCACCAATCTTCACAGCAATGGCCTCGGCTGGAATTGACTCATCGAGATCGTCCTCGGCAACGGAAGCTACCAACGAATACACAATTTCGATATTTGCTTCGAACTTCCGGAATGCCTTCAGCTCGCCGGTTCTCAAGTCAAGAGTCTCGACTGCGGATTCAAAGATAACGTACAAATCCGCGGCCAGGCCCCGCACTTCAGAGATTCTTCCCTTTCCGGGAAACTCGCTCACCCATAATGAGTTGCCGTTTTGCGAGCTTTTGGCGGCCACTAAAGACCGGGACTCGTCGACCTGCACAAGGATCTTGGTGAACCCAAAGACGTCTTCTTGCGTCAGCAAGCCCTCGGTTTTCTTCCGCAAGATTGTGTTTGTGACAAACCGGCCAAATTGCACCATGTGGTTTTTCACACGCAAAAGCCAGCGTGAAACCACGCGCAGATGGCGAGTCTCCTCCACCAAATGATGTGTTTCCTCGATTTGAGCCAACAGCGGAGGCACGTTCACGATGATACTGCCGCCCGTGGCCGAAAACAGCATGGTGGTCAAATTCTGTGTTTTCGTCTTTCCGGTCTGCACATTGTAATCACTGACAACTAGCGTTTCAGCACCGGTCAACGCAGTGAAATGGCCCGGCGACAAAACGGCCAGTTTGAGCTGCGGGTTGATTTTCACCGTCAGGATTTTCATCTCGGAAGGTTTGTTAGTTTTGACAAACTCGCTGAGATCGAGAATAAACGCCTTGTTTCTGGTGATGACCGCCAAGACTAGCCCTTGCGCTTGCACATCAAGGATCTCATCAAACGACTTGCGATAAATGAGTGCAGGCGTATTTTTGGAAACATTGTACATCACAAGGTTTGTGTTATGGTAGCTGACTGCGATATCCTTCGTCACGTATATGGGAGACCGGTTCTCGCTGGTCAACTTGATCTCGTCCACGACTCCGGGAGGGAATAAAAGGTCGAACGTGGCACCGTAATCGACATTTGTGATGGTCAATTTGTCTGCTTTCTCGCTGCCGTTACCTGATTTCAATAAGAATGCGCTCGAATCGGCGCAGACGTAAGTAGCATTTGGAAGCAGATACTGTAAGAATGTGCGGGCGTAGAATCTGCCCAAAACATGCAATTCATGGCCGTCCCATGTCACCAATTCTCCATCCTCGGCACCCTCCTGAAGAATTGTCCAGCCGTAGTCGGCATATGGCTGTAGTTGCACAGGGGACGCCTTGAGCTGAATTGAAGATATGTAAACGCCCGATTTTTTCTCGAAAATCGACACTAGAGTGCTATTTTTCGAATACGTGACGATAGTGGCCCCACCAATGGCGAAGTCGTCGCTTCCATGTAGCGACAAGTCGATGTAGCCCGTGACTTTCGAGCTGTCAGTATCTTTATAGTAAAGAATGCTTTTTTGAGAAAGTTCTAAGACGGTTTCATGGTCTAGTAAAGCATGCTTCACGGCTGGGCCTGGATTGTACTGGACCCAGTCTTTCTTAAATGCATCCATCACCGAGACTGCACTCACGGGAAATATAACTGTGAGAAATAACGATAGAAGCATTGCCCACGCCCGCATTTTGTATGGGTTTTTGAATGACTATTCCCCGACTTATCAGATCTTCTTTTCGAGGCACCACTGTGCATGTGCACGTATATACTATATGCCAGAGGCGCCTGGTCTGGCATAGAAGCCACCATACGAACCCATGGGATCATGTGGCGTTTTTGGTTAGAAATATATGTGATTGTTCGTGTTAGTTACTAAATGAGTTGAATGAGATGAAACAAGCAGAGCAAAGAATGTTTTATGCTTCCTCGAGATGAAGTGACATGTTGTTGCATCATCAAAGATTTGTGGATCGGTACTTTAGAACTATGGAGCAGCCTCGCGTGGAAGCGCTTGAAGAAGAGGTTTTTTGCGATATTTGAATTTATGATTTCCTCATTTTGGCTTCATGAAACAGGTTCAAAAGTAAATTCATTTTTGTTCATCTTATGAAAGAGTGTGAACCCAGTTACTGATTCAAAAATCTGTTACGGGGCGAACCGCGCTTTAGCTAGATCGTGATGTCGTATCTTGAGCTCTTGTACTCTCCATAAATTGTATTTTCACATATTTCAGGCGGTAGATAACATGAAAGGTCAAATTTCTGATGATGCGTATCACCGAATCGACTTCTTCTCAGATCCGGGATTTTACACAACATAAGAGTAAAAAAAAAGTTTGATAATTTTGCTAATTTATTTTACTACATGACAATGCTCGCGGAAATATACTAAAATGTAGATGGATAAATAGAAAGAAAAGAGAGAATAATACCACCAATTTCTCCAGGATCGAGCAAAAAGACATTATTCTAGTTTTTTAGAAGAGGGCGGCACAAGTATTACTATAGAAACTTTTAATCAAAATACTTATTAAGACGTACAAATGGAAAAGGAGGCACGATTTCTGAGCGGTGAGCGACCTGCCTAGGTGATAAATGGTAGTATGCAGGATATCTGGAAGACTTCAAAACAACAATATCGAGATTAAGCAGTTTCGCCTTTTTCTTTTCTTGTTTCAATTGAGTGGATCTTACAAAAGTTCGGACAGATATACTTGTATAGAATTGTATTCGGAAATTGTGAAAGGTGTGCTGTTGTATAGACGCTATAGTAAGACTGACTGCACCATCCTAATTCCTGTGCGCCCCCGTAACCCCCTTATCAAGTGACAAACTGATATGTGAGATATCACGCACATCCTTTTTCTCGGCTACTGTACCATCCAACGCATTCAAAGCTCTCAATCCAACTGACCCTAGTTCCTACTAAGAACAAAGAAAAAGAAAATCTTACAGAAAACGCTACACAAAATGCACGCACGTGACTGGTTTTTGGTGTTCCTTGCGGTGCTTCTTCCTCCGCTTCCCGTGGCGGTAAAGAGGGGGTTTTCCCTTGACTTGCTCATCAATGTTGTGCTCTTCATCTTCTTGTACCTTCCAGGATTGATTCATGCTTTGTACATTATCTCGAAATACCCCGAGTCAGAATCTCATGTCCATCTTGGCGAAGAACACGCAACGCACGGATACGGCTCGGTCTAGAAATGGAAATAGCACAAAAACGATGCTCTCACACCAAGACTACATGAAAACATTGATGAATTCGGTACGGCAACGATACCGGTTTATCGATAACAAACAGTATTGTATAAATATTGTCAATGAATAGTTTAGACCAATCTTTAGATCATTCTTTTCCGAAAGATACTACTGACGCGAAGTTCAGCGTAAGGCTTGAAAGAAAGCTTGTAGCAAGGGCTCGGTGGTATCAATCAGTAAGAGAGTTCAACTCGGGTTTAAATCAAATTTATCTGCCAGGAATTAGGATTGTGTCTAGTAGAAATGGCTGGATGCCTCCGGAGTCACGTGCTCATGCATAGTCTGCATATACGAGTATCGCGTCGAACGCCGGCCCATCACATTTCTGCCTCATCTCTTCGAACATACTCTTTTTCTTTACCAATAAATTCAATCCCAATTTCCGATCATCGTAGCCAATGCTCGCCCAACTTAAGTTGCCCGGTTCGAGGAAACTCACTCTTTAACGAGGGAACACCGACGCAATGTGTCAATGTGCGAAGAACAACTATTAGCACCTGAACTACTACTGAAGATGAGAGTAATTGGGCAGAATATTCAGACACGATCATCGGCCCCTGGCTTGTTTTAAGCCGGGAATCTCGATGCATGGTGCCTGTTTCTCTGCCCTTCCCTGTGACACTGCTGTTGATTCATCAAAGGGCTTTTCAGCACTATTTTTGGTCCCTTAAAGCAATTTTCGTTCTGAATAATCGCTGGGTGCACGAATACGTGTGGAATGTTCGAAGATTCAGCATGTTGCGCAAAGGGTTTCATTTCATCACAAGCACGCGGGGCTGCACTTTCGAGTGCAAATCAAATCCCATGTGCTTCCATCACGGTCCTCACATTCCTCAAGATCATCACATATTTTGTAGATTCTCAGCCAAGATCTCCTCTTCGGATTTCTCAGCCTTTTCAGGCCGACCGCCGCCCTGCTTCCAGAGCCACAACGCCTCAAGCGCGTAATTACGCACAGAAAGATTGCGAGTCCTCTTTTCGTCGCTGGCCTCCGTAAGCGATTCTACAACGCGCAAACTCTCTACTAGATCCCACATCATGCCCTCAAATTGAGCCATGACCTCGCTCGATGCCTCTTGCAACGCACCACCCGAGTTGTCTTCGTCGACTATGGGCATGATGTTGTATTTGTGGGCGCCCAACTTGTGCAAGATGCGGCCCAACATTTGAATCCCCAAACACCGCTGCGTAGGCACCACCGACCGCGAAAGATGCACCAATTCAGCGAGAGTATACCCCGCAAGCTGCGGGTTTTCCGCATGGTGATGAAGGCCCAAATGCGTGGGCGTGTCCTGAGACTTGTCGTCCAACTCGACCAAATTGCCCTTGAAATCAAACCGCATATCGCCGATCGCATCGTAGGACGATATCTTATGTTTAGGCATCGGCGTAGTCATCCACGCAAGCTTGCTGGTCTCCTTGGGTAAGTCCGGAAAGTACTTTTCATGGAGATTATCAAAGAAATTCGGGTCGTTGAGGTCCATTTCAGGGTCCTCACGGGCAACTTTTGGTCTTGGGAAATGTACTTCCGGCTCGGGCTCTGCCCGGGATTGTAATTCCGAAAGAATTTGGTACCCCTCTGGGGCGACCTCGTCATCGCCAGAAGCGTCATCATCTTTGGATGTTATTGCAAGTTCCTCTTCATCTGAGAAGTGGTCGAGCGGATGTTTTGCTTCCGGCTCATCATCTTCCTCAAACTCCACTTCTTCTTTGAAAGACACATTTTTGATGCCTAGCGCGCGATTTACATCATTATCGTTCAACAGAGGCAACTCCACGCCGTTTTTGCCGCCGCCAATCCAGCCACCGTACCCTTCGGCATGATCGTGATTATGTTCGGCCGTCCGCGCCTCGGTCCTCTTGAGTAATGTCTGCACCAACTTCGGGTCTAGGCCCTGAAGCAATTCCTCGCGCTCTTTCGTGAGCTCGTCCTCCGTTAAGCTGGAGATTTTCGCAAGGTTTTCTTTGTGTATTCTCTGAGCCTCAGTCAATGAATCGTCATTATTCTTAGGGATTTGAGCCGGTGTTCTGGCCTCTTTTGATCTCTCCAGATCCGTTTTCGGGGCCGATTTGAACCGGGAATTCCGCGGTTTCACCGTATCGAATTTCTTTAGTTGCGGAAACCCGCTTTTTGCAGCATATTGTTCGATGGTGGGCGCAATGGGCGCTTGCGGCTCATGCTCTACAATCTCTCCAATCAAATCCATGTTCTAAGTTGAGGAGGTCAAGGTATGTTGAAGAATGTTAGAATCGATCGATCTGGCATTTGTCAGCCGCGGTAGAGCCAAGGCATCATCGCGCGAGGCCCAAGGCCCCAAGGCGCCAGAGGCCCCAGGCCCCACAGAAAAAGCCTTCATGACGACACGGATAAAAACACATACTTTTGTTACAAATTGATGAAAGAAACACTTCTGAGTTTTGTCAGAGCATTTATAGGGATTCCAGTAAATATTATTGTTTCACATATTTTATCCATGAAAATAATTCGCACCTTCAATGGTATCACTTCTTCTAGTATGGCGCGCTCGGTGCCTTTATTCCTCGCTCGGTGACTAGGCCCTGGGGCCAGTGGGCGGACGGCCGTGTGCATTCGTGATCAGGCAGGCTTGAAGGTCGCTGATAAGCCTTCATAAATACCCATTTACTACTAAATCTGCGTCGATGCATCAACCTTCTCTCTGAGGCAGGTCAAGAAAAGGCAGATATTCGATGCGATTATCCAGTTCTATACACACCATTCTATCGCTTTACGTACTGGTTAGGTGACGATGTAATACTCTTGTAGCTGATTCTCCTTCGGAGCCAAGGCAAGTATAACCTTTCAGGAAGAAACAGATCATCATCAATTTTTTGAACTCAAAACGCAGACCGCAAAGAGAAACGACAAAAAATAGCTACAAAGTAAAAGGACGACAAGATGTTCGACTCCATCGCTGAATGGGGCCAAGCCAGGCCTAAACGAAAACGCATCACATGACAAGGATCATGTGACGTTTTTACGGATGCAGCGCGAACAGTGTGCACACACCTCGGCCACACCTGCATCTTTGTGGATGCAAAATGGCAAACGTGGAATCGGGCTTGTGATTAGCCATCTGTATATCATACAGAAACACATGCCCCCACACTCATCATGCCCCAGGAAGACTATCAAGTGGACTGCCTCTTAGGGAAGGGCTCGTTTGGCGAAGTTTATAAGGGAAAAAACCTAAAGACGGGCCAGACGTTTGCTCTCAAAATCATCGATCTTGATGAAGCCAGCGACGTGCGAGATCTCATCAAAGAGATCCATTTTTTGTCCCGCGTCCAATCACAGTACCTCACCCGGTACTACGAGACGTTTTTGCAGGAAACGAAAATGTGGATTGTGCTTGAATACTGCGGCGGCGGATCGTGTTCAGATTTGCTCAAGTGTTTCGGGAAGCTCAAAGAGCCCACCGCATGCTTCATACTAAGAGACGTATTGCGGGGTCTCGAGTACCTCCATGCACAACGGAAAGTACACCGAGATATCAAGTCGGCAAATATACTCTTGACAGAAGATGGCACAGTGAAATTGGCCGACTTTGGTGTCAGTGGCGAGATGCTGTTGACGCGCACGAAGCGAAACACTCTTGTGGGCACTCCTTACTGGATGGCACCTGAGGTCATTTCCCATTCGGCTAAGGGGTACGACACAAAGGCAGATATCTGGTCTACAGGTATCACCGCCATTGAATTCGTTACGGGCCATCCACCACTCTCGTCGGTAGAACCGATGGAAGCATTGTTTAAGATCCCAGGAAACAAACCCCCAGAACTTGAAGGAAGCCATTTTCTGGACGACATGAAAGATTTTGTGCGTTATTGCTTGATCAAGTCTGCAAAACAGAGGCCCAGCGCGCTGCTGCTTCTTCACCACCGCTTCATCAGCACGTGCCCTGGAGACGTGGACATTGCCGAGTTATTAATCAAGAAACAGGTCAAGGAGGCAAATCTGCGGAAGAAAAAGGCAAAGCTGGCGCAGCAGGCCAAGGCAGAGAAAAATGCATCAATTCACTGGAATTTCACGTCGACGCTTCTGGGGATTACTGGCCCTCCCGAACCGTCTCAACCCGAATTGGTGGCCCTGCCAAAACCGCAAACCCTGTCCGTTTACGGTGATTTCATACACGAGTCGCTTTCGAAGGTGATGGCACGCGCCAAGACAAAAGTCGCCCGAGTGTGTGTGGAGAATTTGCGGGATGAATTTGCCAAGGCCGAACAGGGCAACGTCGGGCTTTGCCATGCCTTCATCGAGGAGCTCCGCGTGCTTATTGACGATAATCGGTAGGCCATTAAACAAGCCATACAAACGATAGATTAGAATAATGCACGATTGAAATGAACAAGATAGCACAAACTTGGAAAAGATTAGGATACACCATGTCCAATGTTTGTCGCTTAGAATGAACTTGGGAGCGATCACTTATCATTACCACTCACTTTGTCAAGAAGCCGGAGAATCAGTTACAATCAGATGAGTGGGCCACGTGAAAGGGTTTAATGAATATCCATCAAAATCAGCACTCTCAATACCCCAAATTTAAAAACTGAAGTCACTTTTTGTTGGCATCGTCTAACATGGTATTGTGCCACAATGTGGGCTTGCTCTTATGTATCACAGAAATGGCACCCTAATCCAGATGCACCTCTCAAAAAAGCGGTTCTAACATATTGAGCATCATGCCATATTGGATTTGAGATTTTGCAAAAGAACAATCGAAGAGAAGAATCGGCGCATTTTCATGACTTCATGTTCAGCATGGCAATAGCAGAGTAGGCGAGAATATAGCTCCTTATCTTAGCCACACTACATAGAAACAACGACACTTGCAACGGGCGCCACGAGCAAAATTTTTAACTAAGAAAGATCAAGGAATGATGGCCCGGCATTAAAGTCCATTTTCCAGCTGTTATTTTTTATAAATATGACAGGCTCGAAGGAGATACAAGGCCAATAGCAACGAATAGCGATATTGTTTTTTTTTTTTTTTTAGTTTGACTGCGAAAAGTGTCGCAGGAGAGATCCGCGAGGGCCGGGCAAGTGCACGCGACACGCGGCGCGATTTGGTTACAGGCAGCAGGAGACACCCTGGACCACGGCAAACAGAGACACACGAAAAATTGATATTCAGCATATCCAACATACAATTTTGAGGCATTCTTTTCAAAGAACAAAGAATTCCATGATCAGATAATAATTATCTGTATGTTACCTCCAAAAAAAGTTGCTTTCGATGGGGCTTTCTGGCCGGGTCGGGTGTACGTAGCAGCATCGCGCGAGGCCGGCCCCGGCACGCTCGTTCGCTATCGCGCCCCTTCGGCATGCCTTATGCGACCTTGCATCAATTGTGGTGTTTCGCGTTTTGCTCTATATACATGTTTAGGCCGAAACTGTATTATCCATCTAAACTTTCACTTTTTCTTCTTTTATTCTTTTGTTCTTCCGTCTCTTCCGTTGCTTCCCCTTACCAAATCTTATCATTCTATTTTCAAGGTGCTGAGTTTTGCAATCGAATTCAATATCATCAATCAAATCCTACCCAAGGCAAAAGCAAAGTGGCTAGCTTTGCTTGCATAGCAGCAAAAGACGCGCGTTCTCATCATCAGATCGCGTTTGACCCATCACTTATCGAAAACATATGAGCATATTTGCTGGAAAGGCACAAAAATATACACCGGTTTCAGCAGCTCTGAGCTTTTTTTCCACTCTTACCGAAAACAAAAACAATTTACTTTCGTTTCATATAGTGTGATTCTGACGATATTCCAGCCAGGTGTTGACGCCAGCTTCTAATCACCACCAAAAGTCACCTGATTCAGTGTAAACACCCACAGATGCACCCACAAACACCAAAAAACACCGGCAAAAAACAGGGCGGGGTGACGCCGTCGTTCACTTTTGGAAGCTTGGCTGCGCTGCCGTCGGCATTTCGCTTCGTGTCGCCCCGGAACATGAACCTACTAAGCTCCCTTTCGCCTCACAGACTCTTTACCCGTTTCTGCAAGAATCCGGACGAAACCGCGGGGAAAACCGTGGATTTGCAACAGGGTCATCCACAAATGATCCCGCTGCAATCCTCAGCTTTGGGGGATGCCGGGCCAGGAAGTATATGCGAATCAATCATGACACCGTTCACTGAAAGAGTAGCGCCTAGTTTCCATAATGAAAGCGCTTCAGAACTGGTTGCTACCGCGGACTCAGTTGACATCTGGTCTTTTGCAAGTGAGACGCACGCGGTCAACATAAATTTGACCGCGATAACCGAGGCTGCGGATGATAAAGATATCTTTTTCTCGCCCCATGAGATGTTTCTCGAGCAGAGCCCTATGGAGAGCGATTTCTCCGTGCTGAGAACTATCAACTCGACCGCAGTCGACTCGAAAAACGAGAAAAACGCGAAAAAGCGAAGCCTCTCAAATTCCCACGACTCGCCATGCTCGAAAGTGGCCTCTCAGGCAAGCATTTTGGGGTCTCCGCCACGGCCGGTGCCGGCAGATGAAGCTGATCCGAATGACCGTAAGAAAGTGTGGACGAAGCTGTTGGACAATGAGTTGTTGCGGTGCTCGCATAAATTGAAAAGCTTCAGATCGACACGAGGCTTGGACGAATCCATCTTCAAAGGCACTTCTCGAAACAAAATCATTCTGCGGATGCTAGAACGGAAAACTGGCGTGTTTCGTACGCATAGACAAGTTTCGAGCCGGCTCTTGAAACTCTCAAAAGTCTTGACGCCCGCGCCTAGACTCGTGGAGCCTGCTGCAGAAAGCACGCCAATGAAACAGGCAAACCGCTCTCCTCAAGGCGTTTCAATTTCAACAAAAGTTCAGGATTTGCAGCCAACTGGATCTCTTGACACGCTCAATATGGCCTTCCGGTACAAGGATTCTGGCGAGCGAGATCACGTGTTTGCAGCATTCAGCCAGAATCAAGCGCATTCATATAAAGATGTTTCACCTGATGCAGCCAGGCAAATTTTACCGCAGAAGAACAAGCGGCTCCTTGAAGATTTCGATGCCACGATGCCGGACTTACAGGCCCACGAAGTCGATATTCACAACGTGTACTGCAATCTCAATCTCAGGCCACAACTCCATGACTCGTCTTCTCCCGTGTCGCCCATGACGAACCCACGGCAATTTGTTGCCGAAAACGGCACTTTTGTGGCGTATCTTAGCATCATGCTCCGCGGAGATCTTTTTTCTAAATCATTCGTCACGCTCAAGTCCCAAGTTGCGGTGTATAAAAATACTGACCAGATCTTGTTCAAGAGCGAGGAGAGCATTAATGGATACCGGGAAGCCGGTAAGGGGTTTCGCGTGGAAGTGCCATTTTTGAGCCATTTCTGGGCCGGTTTCTTGACATACATTGTCAGCGGCACCAGCGACCACCAGGACCTTGAAAACCTCGTCATTCTGCAAACGATTTGCGACGATTCGACAACGCCAAGAAAGATTTACGCGTACATGGTCTACCGTTTTTCTGCGGCCCCAACTGGACCTGGAAATGCTCGTGTGGAGGTGCTTCGATTGCCGAAGGAAGGCCGCAACAGCGAAGAAGTTGACGAGCTTGAGACCATCTTAGCGTCGTCGCCCTTTCGGTCGTCGCCGTTCAAGTCTCCGCCAAAAGCTGGGTTGCGTGTGCGTACAGATATGGAGATAAATGCCTCTGGGCCGAATAATATACCCACATTCAACTCGGGCCTTCTACACGAGAACAACGTCAACTATGAACTTGCGAAAATGCCGTCCCAACTGCAGCATCAAAGACCGGCAATGGCCGCGTCGAAATCGACCACAAACTTCAATTTTGAAAAAAGGCCCGCATCCAACGTGTTGCCACATGCAAATCACTCATTCAGTCTCGGAACCCGCCACCACTCTGCTGGCCAGATGGGGGCTTTCAATCCGAGCACGCCTTTAAGCGAAAACTCATTTTGCAGCCAGCAAATGACGGGTCAATTTCCGCAAATGTGCTCTCATCCCAACATGATACAAACGCCAATGTCAATGAATGCTACGGGGCCAGTTTACGGTTCGTCCCAGGCACAAGCTTTTCAGAATGGCCCGCAATTGTTTACCCCGCAAGGTCCACCCAGTGGTACGATCCGGGGACCATGGCCAATCGCCACTAATTACCATATTCCGCAAGAGATCAGCTCTGCGCCGGCCTCGCAGTTAAACTTTTTCCCGAAAGATGTGCCGTTTGGTGCTGCCTCCGCAAAGAGGCCGAAAAGCGCCAAGAACCAGCTCAAGTTTCAGACGATGTTACAGTATGATCCTTCGCAGGATAAGACACCCGAGCTTGAGCCTGAGCCTGAACCGCAAAGCCAGTTCCATACGTTTGCGGTGAAGCCACTGCGCAAGGCGCCGATTGTGTTCGAGGCCGAGAACTGCTGAAATGGAATTTGAGGGGCTTCTGTGTTAAGGCTATATAGTGTATACATCCGCTCTAGAGAAAGGGTGTATTTCATGAGGCTGACCTCGAGAACCCGGTAGACGAGAATAGGAGATTAGGAAGCAGTCAATACACGTGATTGTTATAGTCACGGTTCAGACATCATCGGTGACTCCACATATTTCATATTCGTAGCCCTGCAAGCGAATTTCCAGTGCTGGAAGTTTCCATGCAGTCGACCCACAACCCTTTAAAAAGGAATAGATAACACCAAGTGTCTTTGAACCCTTATATACCGTTTCGCGCAATTTGAAAGTCATTTTCAAAAAAAGCCTTAGGCACTAGAATGATATCATTGTAGGGTCTCACGTGCCTTGACCATCTAGAAGACTACAACACTTGAAAATGACTCTAGGAAGACAACAAAGGTATCCCAGACATCGTCCCCTGAAAGATATCTTTATATCGATTCTCTTGACCTAGTCGGAGAATGAGCTCGCTGAAGTACATAACAGGTATTGAGTTTTGGCTCTTTCAACACTTTCTGATCTCCCAAAAAGGCCTCACTTAAAGCATTCCGATATCAGATAGAACGCAATAAATCAGTCACTCTCAAATGCCAAGAAGCTATATTTTGGGAGGGGAAGGAGAATGTAACTTTAAACAAAGAACCGTTGTGATTGAGAATTAGATATTTTTGACCAAAAAAAATAAATTACGCTGGGAGATGAAAACCCCAGACATTTCGAAGTCTTGTTATTCCTCCTACCTAGCCACTGTCTTGTCCGCCCCTTACTTCCGTGCAAAGGTTCTATTCAGTTAATTTATTTCAAATAGACTGCAAAACAGTGCGTCTAGTTTTTTGTGGGCTAAACTGAAAATTTTCTTGCCTTTTTTTTTTTTCAGAAATTGAACTTGTTGCACCAAGCGCATGGGGAATGGTGCACTTTCGGTTGCGGCCACATCATGAGACCAGCACCGTTTCCCGTCCGATCAACGTTGATCAAGCCTCATAGAGCCACACTGAGTAGTGTAGTGGGAAATCATATGCGAAATTGTGGTGCTACTCTTTTTTTATATTTGGTCAGTCTTTCGTATGGCGTGGTTATCTTGGAGTTTGTGGGTAAATTGCCGGCCCAGACTTGCACAATGGTGATGCTCATTGAGACAAGAACAATCACACCACACACTCTTTAAGAAGAAAAACGGGAGAAGAATTTTGACAATTGAAATTCATTCGTAATGCAAATTATTATTTGATATATGAGTTAATCAGAAAAATAAACTATTTAGCAGGGTGTGGACGGCCTTTCTCGTGGCAACGTCAATGTCGACCCCAGCTCATGGGAGTGCGAAGCGAGAGCCTGGTCGAGTCAAAAAAAAGAGAAAAAAAAAAAAAAAGAAAAAAACACAACAAACGCGTACGCGCCGCGCACCATTTCACAGATGCATTCCTGGCGTGTAAAAGGACGCCATCACCATCTCTTTAGGACAGGTACAAGTTTTGTTTTCTAAGCACCCCAATTTTTTTCTTTTACGGTTTTTCTCGGTTTGTTTAAAGTTCTTGACTCCCATTTTTTTACTTTGTCCACAAAAATATAATCTTTTAATTCTTTAGCATGGGCGTCACTGGCTTGCTCCAGCAGCTCAAGGAGATCCAGCATAAAACCACGCTTTCCCAGTACAGCGGCAAGAAATTGGCGGTGGACACTTATGGCTGGCTCCACCGCGGGCTTATTTCGTGCGCTCAGGATCTTTGCACGGACGCACCCACGCGCGGGTACGTGACCTCTGTGATGAAAAAAGTCGACATGTTGCGCCACTTTGGCGTTGAGCCCGTGATGGTATTCGACGGCGCGCCGCTCCCGACGAAGGAAGGCACGCTGTTGGAGCGGCGGCTCAGGAGGGAAAAGGCGCGCGAAAATGCGCAGCTCATGGTGCAGAAGGGAGACCGGAAGGGGGCATGGAAGGAGTTTATGAAGGCTGCCGCAGTGACACCCGAGATGGCCAAGCTGGTGATGGTGGAGCTCGATCGGCACGGCGTTGCTTACGTGGTTGCGCCCTACGAGGCCGACCCGCAAATGGTGTACCTCGAGAAAACTGGCGCCGTGGACGGCATCTTATCGGAGGACTCCGACTTGCTCGTGTTTGGATGTAGACGACTCATCACGAAACTTAATGATTACGGTGAGTGTATTGAAATCTGCCGTGACGATTTGCATAAGGTGCCACGCATGGCGCTCGACAAGTTCACGCCAGCGCAATGGCGGCTTGTGGCAATTCTCTCGGGTTGTGACTACACCAAGGGCATTCCAGGCGTCGGCCTCAAGACAGCCTTCAATGTCGTACTGAAACTCTCTAACCTAGAGAAGATTGTTGCTTCTTTCCGCGCAGACAACAAACTCGTACCGGAAGACTTTTTGGAAGAAGCATACAAAGCAGATCTCGCGTTCCAGTACCAGAAGGTGTTCGATCCGAAAATCAACTCGTTGTCCACGCTCTGCGAAGTTCCATCTGATGTGGATCTAGACGTGCTTGAAGTTTGCTGTGGCCGCCGCCTAGATGCTAACATCCATGCAGGCATCTGTCAGGGAAAACTCCACCCATTCTCTCACGATACGCTCATTTCAAGAGAGCACAACCTTTCAGCAACCCGCAGTCAGTCGATAGCCGTGGTCCAAACAAAAACAAACAAGGGCATTCCAACGCCAGCAGCCTCGCAGACAAGTCAGTCGTTCACTAGCACACGCACGATCGAGAGCTACTTCAAACGAGATGAGAAGGCCGCACAACCTTCGTTCGCGAAGCCAAACATGGCCTTGAAACGCACATGTGAAAAGACGACGCAACTTTCGCCCAGCAGCAAAAAACTCAAACGCTTCCAGACGCCTTCAGGTGCCGAGACTACCCTGAGCAAATTTTTTGCGTCAAGTCCGCCCACAATTCCACCCGTACTGGTTCTGCTTCAGCCGAAACCGAGCGATGCAGACTTTGGGTTTATAACAGGTGACTCGGAAGTACCGGATTCGTCTTCTCCCGTGAAAGATGATGAGAGCTCTATCGCAGGCTATGCGACTGACGATGATGCCGACATGGGCCCAAGCACGGCCAACTCAATGGCCAACAGCGCCACCTATATGCGACTGCAGGCTTCGGCATCCACGAAGATCGAGAGCGATTGTGATGATGGGTACGAGAACGACATCGACGAATCCCCTATTAAGACAGAGAAAATTAGCATTTCGTGGAGACAACGCTTTGCGATGGAGGCCGTGGCCGAGGACTCCACCTGCAAGCCAGCCACCATCAGGAAATCTGAGGACGTGAGAGTCACAACTACCAACTCCGAGAAACAGTCCGACCAAAGAAAGACGGAACCTGAGGAAGCCTTTTGTGACAGCCTCGAAAGCTCCTCGAGCCCACAAACCCCTGAAGAGATACCGGAACGGCCCACGTACCCAGAATCAGCTCAGCTCAAGTCGCTGCAGCAGACATTTATGAGCGACATCGACGAGACCATTTATCTGTCGCCTCAACGTGTGCAGACCATCATGCCTCAAAAGAGCTCAGCAAGCAAGCTCCTGCGCTTTGCGTTCACAGGCAAGTAGACACTACAACCCCATGCATTTATCATCACACAGATTCTGCAAATCTCACTGCATTTTATTACGCTCTAAACCACCTATAGCAAAAACATTTCCACACAAATTTTGTCTTCGTGATGATCATCAAAGACCACGTAATAGACTTCCCGCAACGGCACCTCTTGTATATGCCTGCTGAGACGTGTCTGTTGCACCCAGCAATTTGAACAACTTCTTAAACTTCTTCTCGTCAAAGCGCTCGAGAAGTTTGTCGTCGGTTAAAGCCAGTGGCTTGGCACCCAAAATCCCCGATACTGATGATTCCAAGTTTTTGAAGTCGGTTCCAGGCGAGCAAACTTTGATCACTATGACATCAGGGCGAGATTCGTCCACACCAAATCTTTTCAAGGCATCGCTCATGTTGTTGACGGGCGAGAGCGAGAAAATGATCTCTGTGTTGACCGAATTGGCCTTCATTGTGCCTTGAACATTATTCTGCACGGCCTTATGTAGCGCACAACGGAGCTGTTCCACCGATACAATGTGTGTTGTACTGAGGAAACAGTAATCGTATAGCTCGTTTCTCGCCATGAGCTCTTTCTTCACCGTGGTCAATGTTTCTGCAGCCACGTCGTCATAGTAAGCCAAAAATACCGGGCTTTCAGGGTACAGCGGAAAGATAATCGGGGATCCGGTCATAGTTCTGCGTTGGGCACTGATATCATTGGCCTTACATTTTACTTACTGGTGCGACTCGGCAGGGCCATCCAGCCGCAGACGGAAGAAAAACTCAGGGCCATACGCGAACGTCAACATAGATCTTGGTCCTGACGACTTGCCCAGACATACAAGTGAAACTGAACTAATTCAAAAAAAAAATCGAGTGTTTTTCCTAAATCCACATTTTTAGGAGACCCCGTCAAACTTCGAATTAGAGTCCGGGTGTTAGGGATATGCATCTGCTCCAGGAATTCTCTCGCCTGCTGCGCACTCACTCACGGCCCCACCGCCCCAAGGCTCTGAATTCTAAGCAGCAGACAAGGTCGAATCGTCAAAAAAAAAATGCATCAACATTCATGGTAAGCACGTTTTATGTGGACAATTCTTCTTTGTGAATATATTCACACAAGGTCAAAGATCAAAAATCATCGGCTCCTATTTTTTCAACAATGCAACAATATTTCCTCCTCTACTATCTTTTTCAAATTTTCTTCTCCCCCAGTCCTGCCGGGCCCTGGATTTGGAGTTCGCGGTGGCTTATCATCAGCCTCGCTACATAGCACAGTCTGCCCTGTTTGAAAAGACCTAGATTCGAGCCAGATTATTACCAAAATTTGCTAGAAATGATTGCGTCTACACCAAAAAACATTTTTTTCAAGGAAATCCCGGAAACTGTATTTTATTTCCCTAGTAATATATGATCCGCACAAGGAGGTCTTGAATCTATCGAAATATGCTCCACCTACAAGTTTCGCGGGCTAGGCGTGTATCTGGCCCGGTCCCCACAGTTTGAAGAAAGGTCACTAAATATACGGAATAGACCCCCAAAAAGCCGTCTTACTATAGACTCGAAATCCTCACTGGAGTATAATAAAACACGTGAAATGGTGCTGGCGACGCAAATCGAGCAAGTCGTGGAGCTGCTATTTCCCAGTGACCAGATTCATGCCTCCAATCCTGCGCCTGACATGAGCCGAAGTATATACCCAGAAGAGCTATTGCACGCGACGAAAAACGGCAACAAATACTACGTTGCGTTGCAAGCCTACACGCGACTGTTCATAGGTGAAGAAAACGGCTCGCAACATCACACTCTGATCGTCCAGTTTGGCCAGTCCAAATTGAGCGCACAACTGCGGCAAAAAGTGCTATTTTGGGATGAAACAGGCCATGAAAACGTTGCCAGGTTGCACAGAGAAAGTACGGAGCTGCAGGCAGAAAGGGGACTCCTGTCACGAGGAAACCAGGCAGCTAGCTCGCTATTTGCGTGGTCTTCGGGCGATAAATATATTGCTGCACGGAAACGCGAGCTTCTAAAGAAAAACGTGGATATCCAAGCAGGAAAAGACAGGGTGGTCCCCGAAAATCCTTTGAAAACAGTTGCAAAGGCGCCAAAACTGAACTTGGGACTCAGGCTTCATGGTATAGTAGAGAGGGAGAGCAACCGATTCATTCAGGACCGAATAGAGCTCATCAAGGCGCACCATCTAGAACAAGCCACTAAGAAAATCGACGAGCGAAAGCGAAGAGACCACGAGATGCATCTCCGGCGTGTGCAGCTCAAGGAGGAGAAGTATGAAAAGGTCATCAAACAGGCAATTGCATTGCAGAACACAAAACGCAACTCGGGCTTTTTCGGCGCACTTTTTGGTCATAAGTCAGTCTCCAACAGCTTCACATTACAAATCCCTGACGGCGATGTGCCTGTCGTTATGGAATCGAGTCCGTTGCTGCTACCGAAAAGCAGGCTGGTGACCCCCGTACCGGACAAGGAAATACCTGCATTGTTGCCCCGAAATTTGACTCCAGAAAAGAGTCATGAAAAGGGCTCGAGGAATTCTGCGGAAGCAGAGCAATCCTCTTCGTCTTCAGCACGTTCATCTGGCGAGTTTGAGGACTTTCAGTATTCCACAGATAAGACTGCGTATACAGGCGTGGAGACGAATTTGGGTTCAAATTTGAGTGAAAGAGGCTTGAATGGAGAGGAAAGTGTCGGACACAGCCAGAAAGAGAGCCCAGGTCTAAATGGGCTTTCACTTAATGGCGAAACTATAGAGCCAAAGGCAACGAAAACAGGGTCCGAAGATTCATCGGACCTTCTATCTTTATAGACTAATGCATTACGATACAGAGCCATGGATATTTTCACGTGGCCAGCAAATCTGTTGTGCAAATCCCAGCTTCGAGATCCACATGAGGGGGATGCAACTTCGAGGAGAAGTTTACGCATTATAATGAAGAAGCCGACAAATATCAAGCAATTTGGCGAGAATACTCGCTCTTTCCCTATGCTCGTGGAACGAAAGACTCTGAAAATGAATCAGCGCATGTGCTTTCTCGGTCACCTAGATACAATACGCCTGATGAGTACCCTTTGCGGAGTCGCTTTTCGGCCATTGTCTCGCGCAGGCACCTATCGGGTCTCGGAACTCGTTTCATAGAAACATCCAGATTTGACATGATCAT
The DNA here is from genome assembly GCA_004217705.1 of Metschnikowia aff. pulcherrima. Taxonomy (NCBI): domain Eukaryota; kingdom Fungi; phylum Ascomycota; class Pichiomycetes; order Serinales; family Metschnikowiaceae; genus Metschnikowia; species Metschnikowia pulcherrima. The sequence goes on from CP034457.1 coordinate 2,969,686, forward strand.
TCCAGTAAATCTGGAATTCTAGGGTATTTCCTGACAAGGAAAAAAAAAAGCATTGGGGAAGTACCACGGCTGAGTGAGAACATCGCTCAGTTCAGTTTCATAAGAGGCATCGATTGAGACCTTCGACTGAAGGCTGCGGTTAATTTGTCCTTTCAAGAAGCAAAAGTTTTACCAAGGCAACAAATTAGCCACAGATTTGAAGCATCACGATCGGTAATTTAGAAGGCTGCGGTCAATAGGATCCTTCCAAATCTCAGATAGGTTCACATATCTATGCCAATGCCAAACTTCAAGACCCAAAATTTTTAGTAAACGTTGCAGTGCACGTGACATGGAAACTGGCGACCGAATTATAAGACGTATCCGTGCTCTTGGACATCAACGATTTGCCGGCGAGCGTCTCGTAACCCATGCTCCACGACTTTGTCCTCAACTATTTGACAAAGGAGCAAAAGACCGAGGTCAAACTCCGAAAATATTGTAGTAGCGTCGAACATCGTTATCTATAGTGCAAATATCCGAATTTCTAGGGAACATGTTGAATGACGAGGGGTTGGGTTGGACTGCCACGAAAGACTCATTTTGTATAGTCAGATCGAGGAAATACACTGTCACGGAACTTTTCTCGATACTCAACTAGGGTCCGACAATCAATCCTTGAATTCTCAAATTCCTCGAATTCCTCGAATACAATAGCCTGATGATCTGCAAGATACCCTTTCCTTATTGGGCGACTGCTGGTGTACTTGCCTTTTCCGTTTCAATAAAGCAGTTAAGACCCATGAACGCCTCGTCCAAAGCGCGCTCAAAAACTGTCTTTAGACGCCATCCGCTGCCCAAGAACTCTCTATTCTGCGCCAACTTATTCACGTATGGGTCATAATACGTATCGGTGATATCCACCATGTCACGTGCGGGTTTGCCCAACAATGTATACTGTTTTTGTACTTCTCTGTCGCCACAGAAGGGCGTAAAGGGCGCTGCTGAGACATTCTCGCCGTTTTTGGAGTTTTTCGCTGTGTTTGAAAGGAATTTTTGGTCCAACTGGCTGGAGATCTGCTGAAGCTGGCGTTTTCGGAGCAGCAGCCGCTTCATTTGCGCGTTCTTTTGCTGTTTCATGATCTCCTCTGCATTCGAGTCCAGGGCCTGCAATTTTTCCATCAATTCGATCTTTTGCTGTTTCTGGAAATGCGCGTCCTCGGCCTCCATTTGTTTCTGAATGTTCAACTTCTCCTGCCGCAACCGCTCCGTGGCTTCCTGGAACTTGCTTACGTCAGCATCCTTTTGTGACTCGCGCATGGCTATTTCCAAGATTTCAATCTTGTGATCGGCCTCGTACTGGCTCACCTCTTGTTCTGTCTCTTCCACGTCGATCCCCTCACTTAGTTTAAACGTGATCTCCTCCACGTGCTCTAGATATGCATTATATTCCTGTAAAGACGCAAAATCTTCCTCGGTCTTGTTGTAGATAGCCTGGATCCGTTTTCGGATATCTATTTCCCGTTCGATCAAAATATCATCAAAAACCTGTTTCTTAAAGCGGTTTTTCCGCAAAAGCTTGTGGCATTTCGGGTATGGGCACTGCGCCGGGCCAAGCGAAAAGATACGGTCCACGCAAGACTCGCAGATTTTATGATAGCATTCGGGGTTGATGAGGAACACCATGTTTGGTGACAAATACCGGTCCGTCTTACATATCGGGCACATGTCCCGGGCAATCTCGTCGTCCATGATGTGTGATTGCAATATGATCAAGTTTTGTGACTTTTGGAGTGTGGAAGATGTATGCCTTTCCTTTTTTTTTATGGTTTTTCTAAACTTTTTTTTGTGTGTTTGTTGATGAATCTTTCGGTTGGAGATTCATGGGGACGCAATCTATGGTGGCACTGATGTGAAGAGATGCGGCGTCCAGCCTGATTTCGCAATCAAATGTTAAACTTGTTAGCTCCAATGTGATGAACAAAGCAAGACTAAATAGGTTTCAGAATGTCGAAAAAAAGCTTTTACGAAATTTTCGAAGATCAGATTGGTATTAAAGCTTTTCGGAGTTGACATAGTTGCTTTGAAATTATAAAACCTTCCTGTTGCAACTTCAGCTGTATGCCTTGGACAATCAATATTGCACAGAACGTTCGACTTGCTCTAACCAAGGGCGGGAAAATCAGCTATAATCAAAGAAAAAAAAAAAAGATAAAGAACAAAAACACATCATTTTGAGGCCTAACTTCTATGTTGCAAATTTGGGTGACAAAAGAATATCCTTTGGAGCAATGACAACGAATGAAATTCGGCACGCTCTCTAGGTTGAAGTATTAGCCACAGTGCATGGTAGCGCAGCTGGCTAGAGCTATATATATCAAGTATATACGTATAAATGTGGAGGGGTAAGTAAACAATTCTTGCTCCCAGTCCTTTATCAGGTGTAACTATCAAGCGAGTATTAGAAACTATTCCTTTCTTTTCTTTTTTTAAGAGCCTTTTTTTCTTTAAAGAAACAAATCGTATTAACAGGAAACCGCGGAAAAGACGCTCTCATCAAATTGTGACCGGCACACTCTCACAATCGGAAAAACTATGCAACATGTAGAATAAACCTGTAATAAATCGCAACTTTAGCCCAAGCATATATACCCACAGAAAAAACCTAAACCAACTCTTTTGGAAGGTACTGAGTGGCGAGAACCCATGGCCATACCGGCCCCTAGCTTCTCCTTTGTATTTCCCCATCTTTATTGCGACCGGGAGTTAGCCCGCGGCTTTGCAGGTGTAAATTTAGTGAATGTCTTGCCCACCCCCAACACCAAATGCGACAAGTTTGGACATATCCTGCAGGTTGTACATTCACATTGTCAATCAATATCTTTTACCTTAACTAAACCGCGTTTTCAAACATCTAAGCCCGCTTGGCCAAGTGGTAAGGCGCCTCACTCGTAATGAGGCGATCGTCGGTTCGATTCCGACAGTGGGCAACGTTTTTTACAAACAGTTTCTCTTTCTTGCAAGATACTTTTTTGACATCAGATTGTGCATTTCTTTCATTTTTGGGTTTTTGATCAGTTAGCGGGCACCTATCTACCGCTATTCTTCAGTCAACATCCAGATGCAAAATTAATGCGCTGCAAAATAGGATCATATAGTGAAAGCGTTGCTTGAGAAAAAATCGTCAGACGAAATTCCCGTTTCTTTTTCATGAGGCAACAGCTATCGTTCTTATAATTTATTTCAAATTTGAGTTGCACATTATGTATCCTTTCATATAAACCGACCCAATTAAGTCATGTTATTGCCCAGTCCAGTATGTACGCCACCTCGCGGCTCAAGAGTCAAACCTGACCACTAAGCACACTGCAAATGGGACATATTAGTGGATCAGAAATTGCATTTAGTAGTGTTTTTTTACACGATCGTAAACACAGTACTTTGCTTTTTCAATAAGGCATAAATCCCTAATGGACCTCTCGAAATTGTCGTCACTTACTTGTTTGAGTAAACGGTCCTGCATACAAACAGTGCATGTCCTAGGACGTAGTCTATGCCCAAATTAGCCAAACAAGAAAACCTGATCTACCAGACATTTTCCACACTGTCTCCAGAATGGCCTCCTCGATTTACCCTTTAGCATTCGAGTATGTCAAGGGTGAGTGCAGCGCCGCCCGCTTGGCGCATTTATCATTTACCGATGAGACCAACTCGTCGCGGGTTTCGGTCAGCATAGAACATGACATTTGCACAAACATTTCCTACACGGACGGCTTAGATTCCACTGAAAAACAACTCAAGTATGTTTCAAACCCTAAGGGACCGTCGCCGCTTCTTCTCGTGGTGCCAAATACGCTTAATCGGCTAAAATTTGAGGTGGACGTTCTGCACGTGGATTGCGCTTTAGAGAAACAGGCGTCTTTAGTGATACACAAGCTTTACGGCACGGGCAGTGGACTGAAACTGGCCCGCGAGCAAATGCAAGACTCGATCACGTCAAAACTGGGCGACGCATCCAAAATCTCGCTCTCAGAACTCTCTCTGGTCGACAGACTGCAACATGTCATCGTCAACGACACTTTCAGCGGGAAAAAAGCACAAAACACGACGCTCACGGTCTCCATGTGGAAGAATAGTGAGACAGAGTCAGCACTAATATTCTCGTTCCAAATCTGGGTGGAAGAGCTGCCTCCTGATACTAAAATCGCGCCTCTCGCAGACGAATTACAACAGTCTCCAAGACCGTCAAATATTCCAGAGATTGGGCTCCAGGACCTCCGAAAAGCTTTCAACTTCAACATCCATGATGGGCCCGAGTTTAGAACGACGCTTGCGGCATATGAGCAAAATTGCCCGAAGTTAAAGAAAGCCATGCTCAATTTCCAGGATGAGGTGAGGGGCCTTGAATCTCTGCTCAAAAGGCTTCTTGTGACTCGCAACCGCATACTAGAAACAATAGAACTGGTGATCAAGTACCTGTTCAGTCCGCTTTTGCAGAAACTAGAGATCCACCGAAGCTTTTCAATCGCCTTCAAGCGCGTTTTCGAGCCGTTTGAGCGCAATTTGAATTTCGTGATAAAAGAAGTCTTCGCCATGCAGTCTATACCCAAGATGATATCGAGCTGTATCTCTTCAACGAACGCAGACGGCAGCTACGAGCCTGCATCCAGCCGGAAAAGTTTCGAAAAACAGTCGAAAGAATTCTACGACTGGCTCCACAAGTATTTGTCGAACGAAAAAGACCGGCCAGAGCTGAAACTCTTGGCCAAGCGCAAGGGCTTTGAGCTCTCGAAATTTGATTACCTAAACGCGCTCAATACATCTTCGAATAACCAATACTTCAACCAGCTTCTAGAGAACTTTTTCAAATTCTCGAACTTGCCACAAGATAGAGGCATACTAGACTACGCGCTATTCAAGGACAGCAAGAAAAGCCAGGGCCTACTATCTGGAAATGCGAGTCTATACTTGAATGGGCTTTCACGCTTTAATAGTGAAAAGCTTCAACTACGTCAAATGATAGAGGCGTGCCGCACAAATGAAGAGTTGACAACACTCATCAAAACCAACGCTTTGAACACACTCTCGGCACACCAAAACGAAAAACTGCAAGAAAAGCAGAAACTCTGCATAGACACAACAAGCTTGAATTTGGACATGATATTCCCTAGCTCGCCAGCAAACCTGTCGCCTGCAGATAACTATCAAGCGCAGCCTTGGAGACCCATCGAAAACGACCAGAATGCAAACTTTGCCGGCATTTTGTATGCCTTAGGAGGTCAGGGGAAACCGGGCTGGCATAAGGAATGGGTGGTATTGGAGAAAGGACAGTTAATTGAGTATTCTGATTGGAGGAACGGAACACAGCCGATAAATCGGCCAATTGACATAGCTTTGGCCAGCGTCAAGCCTGTCACGAAGGATAAACGACAATATTGTCTCGAAATTATCACTTCTTTGGGACAGAAACACGTGTTCCAGGCAATCAATGACGACGAGCGGAATCAGTGGATCAAAGCCCTCTATAATGCAGGACAATTGACAGATAGGCTCATCAAAAAGGCTCCAAGGCCTCGAGAAATAAAGGATTTGCCTCCGCCGCCAACACAGATTCTTCCCTCTGGTGACGGCCGCGGCTCGCCTGTATCTGTATTTTCCGAGTCTTTTCGGGTAAACAATGATGATTTTCTTCAAAGCGTGAGGGCCATCGAGGCAAGTGACAACAGTCAATGTGCTGACTGCAAATCGACAGATCTGACCGAGTGGATTTCCATGACGTTCTCCGTGGTGATCTGTGTCAAATGCTCTTCGTGTCACAGGAACATGGGGTCACACATCTCGAAAGTGAGGCTGCTCAAACTAGACAATTTTGTCGACGAAAGCCGTGTTTTGCTCAAGTTCACAAATAACGCGCTCGCCAACAGCTACCTCGAGGCAAATGCACCTGAAAAGCTTACGCCTGAAGCGTCAGACGCTGTTAGGCTTCGATACATCAGACAGAAGTACGAACAACGCGCTTTCATGGCTCCTGCAGTGAACATGAACTCGATGTTGGTGAAGGCGACTCGCAAAATCGACATTGACGAGGTGATCAAATGGCTCAATTGTGGTGCAGACCCTAATCTTACGTTGCAGATGTCGAACCCTCAATGGGCAGAACCGCTCACGGTGACACTCTTTGAGTACTCTCTACGCAAGAAAATAGAGGTGGAAGAGAATGGCGAAGAGAAAAGCTATTTTGTGATATCAGAGCTCTTGCTTTTCCATGGATGTAACATTGAAACGATTGATAAATTGCACGCTCAAGTTGTGGTGGGCGAAGATGCCCGAGCATATTGGACAAAAAGACGCGCGCGCGCCATGGCCACATAATAGAGTTGACTGCATCTTTAGATCTCGCTATCTATTCATGTAAAGATCGTGAAATAGATTCCCGTTCACGAAAACATAAAAAACAAGTTAAAAGAATGTAAAGAGGCAAAAAAGAATGCGATTTCTGTGGATCGAACACAGGACCTTCAGATCTTCAGTCTGACGCTCTCCCAACTGAGCTAAAGCCGCAACCAGAACCCATGCCGGGACTCGAACCCGGAATCTTTTGATTAGAAGTCAAATGCGCTAACCATTACGCCACACAGGCTGATCGAGCGTAAATGAAGGCTGGTTTGATAAACGGTGTGTGTAGAAGCATATCGAAGTTCAAAGCGTCATTTTTCGCGCCATATCAATAGATATACAGATCTTTGACCGTTTGACCGCGGTTTACTGTTAATACCATTCGTTTCTCTTAAAAAAATAAAAAAAAATAAAAATCAATATGAACTCACTTTGAGTCCAGCGCTGACACCGTGAAACGATGTGAATAGCCACTTACCCATATTAACTTTGTTTTCCCGCGAAAATCTAATTGATATGATGATATCGTAAGTGATTCATATTCAGGCTGGCTCTGGAGGTAAAGAAGGGGAAAAAAAAAAAAAAAAACTTGCCAAATGATGTCCACGGTGAACTTGCGAACTAACACAGGATTTGTTTAGAAGCTGTATAATTTTTGCAATTGTTGGGGTGTGTATGCCCTTTGATGAGAGCGTCCTGTAATGTGGTGTATCTTTTGAGGAGATACTCTCTTTTGAATAGAAAAAGAGCAACAATTACATGCATTTCTGTCTACGGGAATATAGATACTTCATCCTTTGACAGCCTTTTCCTTCTGATACAACTCGTTTCTTCAAAAAAAAAAAAATTGAAGAGGTCAAATGGATTTTCTCTTTCTTTAAGCCGCCTGTTGCCTTGTGCTTTTAAGAGGTCGGATCTTACTTGTCTGTGACAGTTCACTAGTTTAGATTGGGTGATATTCGTTTGGGAAGAAACCTGGAAGCGAATTTGTGTATATTAGAGTCTATCGATATTCGATTAGTGGGATTTTGTGGAGGCATTCAATACTCAGTGTTCTAAAAAAAATAAGTGCTATTTTTCTCACTTTTTTCAACTCCTTTGTGTGACTCGAGCTTTCGAGAAAGAGAACAGTGTTTTTGAGAGCTCGAGTGAGGCCTGGTGTCATTAATAAGTACACTGCCACTGTGATGAGTAAGTGACGTGATGAGAAGTAAAGAAATTATGGGATGTCCGGTTTTGCTAAACTGTTTACATTGTCAATTGAACATGTCAGTGCGCTCGTCCTCACTCCAGCTATTAAAAATTGAATGCTCATATCTTGAAAAAACAACGTTCACGCATTTTTGGATGTTTGAGTCAAAACCTTGAAAGAGAAGAAAAAATTACTCAAAATTCGGCATTTCATGTGGTGAAGGAAGAAAAAAATTCTTTCTCATAGAATCCAAAAGAAAAGCTTTCAACAAGCTATTTCAGATCCATTAAGAAGAAGGAAAGAAATACACACAGCCAACCAAGCCACATGTCAAAATTTGTGGCTTGATGTGCCAGTGAATTCACGAAATTACACTTCCTTGATTGCAACAAATGTGATGGTAAAAAGCCCAAATCTGCTGCTTTGGAACAGTGGATACAATTAATCGAGTATGAGAATAAGTCGTCGATAGTCATGACCTATCGCAGTCTCGTTTTCAACTTCCAATTCTCGTATACCGCGCAACCACTCACGTGTCTCGGAAAATTCAACTCGCTGCAGCTCGTATTTTGTGCAGACCTTGCATATTGTTTGAACGCATTGGGCCAATGGGTACCCAAACGCTCGTCATGTGGAATAATTCGGCATAATGACCAACCATTTAGCTAAAGACAGCAACTGGTCTGAATCGACTGATTATCCCACGGTCATGGATTGAATTCTCTCTTTCGTCTTCTCTATACATGCGCACTTCTCAATTTGAACAAATGTCTGTCAAAAAATGCCAAGAATTATGCAAGGCGGAATGGATATGAGGATGCAAAAGTTTTACGGATGTGGACGGTTTTTACTCTGAAAAAAGTGCTCTGAGTTCTTGGATCCTGAGAAAACTCACTATGTTGTTGTCACGCCTAACCGTATTTTCGGCGGGTATTCTCGCAGGAAGGGCTCTAGCCGAGGGCTCTAGTGAACACGTTAAGCTTAATTTCACCATTTCAAAGGACGTTCACACTGGTACCGCCAAACGAGATGACCTGGTACGGCTTGACTTGATGAATACGAAAAACTGGTATACGGTCAAGATCAAGGTCGGCTCCGAGGAAGATGAAAGCACCGTGATCTTGGATACAAGTTCAGCCGATTTGTGGGTGATTGCTAGCGACGTCGACTGTTACGCTAGAGATCAGGGCACGTATTATAACAAGAGAGAGGATGATGATGGGGACGATGACCCAGGCTTTCCAACCTTTACACTCACACCCAACTCTACTTTTCCTCTTTGGCTGCCCGACCCTGAAATATCAAACTGCACGGCTTCTGGGTCATTCAATACTGGGTCTCTGACGTCTTTTCACAGGAATGAAAGCGTACCCCCCTTTCAATTCGACCGAAATGACCCAGAATACACCTTTGCGAAAGGATTTTATGCTACTGATATTGTGAATATTGGAAACGTGAGTATTCCCGAATTCCAGTTTGGCGTGGCCAACTACACGTCGGCACATACCGGTATTTTGGGTATTGGTTTTCCCCGGTTGGAATCCTCAAACGCAAAACCGAATAGGGAACGGGCATATACGTACTCAAACTTTCCTATGCGCTTGAAAGAGAGTGGGGCTATCAACAAAATCGTGTACTCAATGTACATGGATAGCTTGGATGCGCCATCCGGGTCTATCGTGTTCGGTGCCGTGGATCATGCAAAGTACCTGGGCCAATTGCAAACAATTCCGATGGTGAATCTTTTTGAGTCAGATTGGCAGTGGCGTACGCCTTTTGATGTTGCGCTCAGTTCAGTAACCTTAGAGAGTAGCACACAGAACGTGACAATTTCAGAACTCAATGTTCATGCGTTTATGGAACCCCGCCGCACTTTTAGCTCGTTTCCGTATGAGATCATTGAAACACTAGCGACTCTGTTGGATGCATATTACCTCGACATTTACCACGATTTTCCGTACGAGGTCAGTTGTAATTATAATACCGACAAAGCGTTCATGGTGTTCAATTTTTCGGGCGCTCGGATCCGCGTGCCCTTGGCAGACTTGATTGTGGAACTGGACTCGCAGTGTTACTTGGGGATTCTCCAGTGGGACAGATTTGCACTTGATGGACATTACGTGGTTACATTGGGCGAGAACTTTTTACGCCGCGCGTATGTTGTATATGATTTGGAGGACCATGAGATATCACTTGCTCAGGTGAAATGGACCAGCGATGAGGATGTTGAGGTGATCACGAGCACGGTTCCACTGGCCACAAGAGCTTCGAAGTACTCGGAATCGTCTATTTCTACCCATCTCGAGGAAATTTCTACGGTGCCAAATTTCACGATGGATGTAACGCCCATATTTGTGGTCGATGGCATGCCAACGACGACAGGTAGCACAAGCAGCCACAAACTGTCTCAGAGTGCGTCCACTTCCGCAGCCAATGGATCTTCATCGGGATCGGCTACGAATGACGCAAGTGTGTTTACCCATGCTGGTGTGACAATTGCGGGTATCATTGGATTGTATTTCGTGATTGCTGTATAGAAAGTGATTCAAAGAATTGGTCAATGCTGCTGCAGGAAAAAGATAGCAGAGGTTTCAGCTCCGGTCGATGTCAGGGTCAGATTTCCCGAATGGCTCGAATAAACTTACCAATCAACAACAGGTCTCGTGCTTGTCATATGCAAAGAAAATTCTCGACTTTCGACTCCCGGGCCAGATAATTGAGCCGATAGGAAACATTTATCTCAACGGTTATTGAAAAGAAACATGAGAACATATATTGAAACCAGCCCGTTTGACCAGAAGAGGTGATCTGTGGGTAAAGCTCTCAAAACAAAAAGGGTATTTGAGAATACAACATTGCTTTTCAAACTCTTGAAGGGGCAAAAACAGCCATATGAAAGCTTTTCGACCCATCAAAAAATATATATAAAATCTAGCTTTTCTTTATTTTCCCCGGCCAAATGCTCCACCACCGACCCCGGATCATATCTTGGCCTCTCGAAATTTGTACTGAAAATTCTTCAGGCCATAAGGAGACAAAGCGGCATACTATTAGCGCAGCCTAATAACAGTGAGCAAAATATGTGTTGTGTACAAGGAATGTTCGCAAGAGTGTTTTGAAAAAAGCACTTATAGTGTACTCTATTGATTAGGTCGTGCGGACTGAACCACACCACAAGCTCAGGGCACTGAGTTTCCTCACACAAAACTCTGGTTAACAAACTTTTTAAAAGATAAAAAAAAAACATTGTTTATGTTTTCGTTCAGAGAATACTATCTCTCCTGAAAAGGTCATTCTGACACTTCTCACAACTCACTTATAATTCAAAGGTACACAAATAGTGAGAAGATTTGCATCCATCCACAATTCAATGTACTTCGCAAGGCACTTCGCAAAGCACATCCCCAAGCGTTGATTAGAATGATTATCATCTTATTTTGGAGCCATAACAAAAACCTTATAAGTACAAAAATTAAAGCCAGGTCAGACTCAACTGATTATTTCACCGTACACTTATAGATGTATGTGATGATGCTTCAAATAATCCATGTGCACATAATTGCGAACAAATGGACACCAGCTAAAGAGAACCTTGGTCATATAAATAAACTCTTTTCTCTTCAGAAGCTGATTTTAAAAGCTTTCATCCATAAAAGCAGGTTTCTAATTATTATTTGCATAAAAATTAAAGAAGAAAGGAAAAAAAAAATAATGACACTCATCTGCTTGCACATTGGCATCGCAGCGACGATTTCGCGGGCCATGTTGCAGGCTAACTAAACGTAACGGCATGCGGCGGTTTCTTTCCAAAACCAACCACGCAAGACCACGCTTTTTTTGGCTGCAGTTTTCGCCATTCCCGCCACAATTCATGCCCAGCATGCGCAAAGTGCTCGATAAGATCACTCTTAACCACACCGAGCAGCAGATCAAGGCTGTGCTCGTGGACTTCTGCGCGCAGTATAATGCGGCATTGCAAAATAAGGATACCCGTGAAAACCACGAAAAATTGGAGCTCCGAATTACGGGCGGCTGGGTCAGGGATAAGTTGCTCGGCGACGAAAGCAACGACCTCGATATCGCGATAAATACGCTCTCGGGCGAGGATTTCGCCACGCAATTGATGCGCTGGGCGCACTTAACCGGTAGAAACTTGGGGGCCAATGCCTCGAGTCTCCACACGATCAAGAAAAACCCGGAAAAGCTGAAACACTTGGAGACTTGCACGACGAAGCTTTTTGGGCTTGATGTGGATTTCGTGAATCTTCGTAGCGAGCTGTACACTGCCGATAGCAGGGTTCCCGTAATCGAATATGGTACCGCTGAAGAGGACGCCATGAGGCGTGACGCCACTTTAAATGCGCTTTTTTACAACATTAACGAGGACATAATCGAGGATTTCACCGGCAGGGGTCTTGCGGACCTTGAAGCAGGTGTTTTGCGCACCCCCTTGCCCCCTCTCCAGACGTTTTTGGACGACCCGCTTCGAGTGCTTCGACTAGTGCGATTTGCGTGTCGTTTCAATTTCACGATCGAGCCAGACACCTTGGATGCAATGAAGGATGCACAGATGAAGGAAACGCTCATTCATAAGATCAGCAGGGAGCGTGTGGGCGTGGAATTGCATAAGATACTTGTCGGGGCAAATGTGCCGTACGGACTCCGCCTCATCAACCATGTTAACTTGACTGATTGCATTTTCGATGCTGGTGCACACACGCAGCCGATCCAGCATGCCAACGAAAAGCTTGTGCTTGACGAAATTGAGTTTGCAAAGGAACTCGTCAATAAAATGGTTGACGAAAGCACGCAGCACTATACAAATTTCTTGGATAGTGTCCAGAACACGCCACTATTGGCGGGACTAGCAAACGAGGTGTTTGCTTCGCCCATTCTTCGAAAATTGCTCTGGCTCTCACTTGTTTTGCACCCATACGGCGCGATAAACGTGAAAATCCACGCGAAAAAGCTCTCCGACGTGAATTACGTCGAGGTTATATTGAAAGAAGGTCTTCGATTCGGTAAAACGGAGTACGAGAATGGCACGCGGATTGCGCAGGCTATAGCTGAAAATGATTTTTTGTCAAGCTATTTCAAAGCGCCGCAGTCGGCCAAACGTTCTGACATCGGGCTTTTCATGCGCCATTTTGGCGATTATTTCAACGTCAGTCTTGTGGCAATTGCCTTTAACGATTTTCTCGCCCATATTGCGCCTACTGAGCTCCACACGGAAGTACAGCCAGCTTCAATGGGGGATATCGATTTAACGGAAGCCAATGAAGCACTTGGCCAATATGAAGCTTTGTTACATGCGATCAAGGAGCTTGGTCTTGAAAATGTAAAAGACACAAAACCAATTATCGACGGAAAATTGATCTCAAAGGCTCTACAGAGGAAACCGGGGCCTTGGATGAGAGATATCGCGTCAGAGGTGATGAGATGGCAACTAGACAACCCACAAGGCTCGGCAGACGAGTGCTTGGAGTTCATTCGCGAGAAATGTAGCGAGTCCAGCTGATGGTTGGACGGATAAAAGTTCATGAAACGGAAAAAACCAGGTAGATTAAAGGTGCCTGATCATCATGTGTTAGATGTGACTGCTGATAGTGCGAACTAAAGATATGCATATTCACGTTTGTCGAAAGGCACGGGACGGGTGATTAAACTCATAAACATGTATTGCATTAGGAAAATCCAAGTAACGACATCAAAAAAACATGTTTTTCAAGTCTTTCTACTATTCGTACACTCTACTTCTTTACCTTCGGAGACCGTAGAGATTGTGTAATTATTCAGATGTCTGTAGTCAATCATGTTTTAAACTGCGAAACACCTTTGGGCTAGATCGCTTTGAAATATCTAAATCTGCGTGATTTTTACGGCAAAGTCAAATGGTCATCAGTGATACTGGGGTTTCATGAGCATTGATCAGAGCGCACTTCCCTGCTTGCGTCGATAAGAGCGCACGGCGTATAAGTGCATATCGTATCTGACGAGTAAGTCATGCAGCATACGGTGGGCCGCATATACGTCCCAAGAGGTACGTGGCTACATGAAATTGCCTAATATGATTGATTCCGCAATAAGTGAGACTTTCAGGAGGTTGAATTTGTGTTTATGTTGAATATAGAAGTATATGAAAGGACCCTCATCCACCCTTTTCGAATGGAGCTTTGACCTTATTGAGTGTATAGCGTTTTTGAGTGACCCATGTCTCTCCCAGAGCTCACAGTATCTATGTATAACTTCTATGCCCGATTATAGCTAAAGAAGGTCTAAAAAAAACTGGCCCAAATTAAACGCCAAACATTAGAAATATGAATACTGTTTGCAGTGTTGTAAATCAGTCACACAAATTTGTCTTGACACCGACGGTAACAAATCAGTACCATGAAGCACCATTAAGTTGCTATGTTTACACTAAAAATTTTGTCAGTGAGACATTCGGAAACAAGTTGATCAGTCCCAACTGTTGATCACACTAGGCCTTGCTCAGAAAAGAAAGTTGATTCAGATTTACGGAGACCACTCAATGCAACTGCTAATGAATATATATGCGGGTGCATTGAATGCAAGCATCACCGACCAGGGAGGCCCATGTCTTGATCTCAACAACCATTTTGAGTCCGAAAAGCGGATTTTTTATTGTTATGCCAACATTTCGGAGCGGAACAGGTACAAGCCTATGGAGATAAACTCTCGTTGATTGAAGCATACTTCGTTCGGATAGTACCAAGATTTAGCTTTTCGGGGTTACTCTGGCGTCCCCGGGGTGTCTTGGCTATAAAGCGAGACAAGCATAACGACACAAGCGCTATTTTGAGCGGAAGCGAAAAATAAACAAAAAAAAAAAACACACAAACGCCAGGGAGTTCTACATAGCACTATCATCATTAATGCACTATTAAGCTCAATCGGGATCTTTGAGCGTGAAAATGTATAAGCAACGATGCTTTCGCGAAGAGCCAGATAGAAAATTCTGGCCTTTAGTTTTCTTAATCAGATGTATGAGACCAAAAACGGCAAATAAAAGAGCGACCTAATAATATTTAATGTGTCGCCCAAGAACTCGCACATGAGAAAAATCACCTGACAAACCAGGGAGCGCGAACGAAATTGACAAACTTGACGGACCCAAATTTAACACCTCATGCAAAAATCATTATTAGCATGTGCTTTGAAATGTTCGTCAGGACGTGCCATTAGCGTTTTGGAGAATATTATTTCGAATTAAAGAGCTGATTTTTTGCCATTCCCAATCGAATTTTGAATGTTCTCACAAACACCCGTACACCATTGGTACACGCCTGCATGTGCGCGAAAAAAATGGCTACTGGGAGCTTGAGTCATAGATTTCGCAGATTTACCATCATATATTTGTTCTGCTAGACTAACAAATCTGTACAAGCAAACAGTCGAGCAACAATTGCCAAAGACCTCTTTTTCTCATAAAGGCTTCATACACGAAATAGAGATGTCTGGCGTTGAAAAGGTCTCGATCCTCGGGTCCGACACCATCCATGTCGGGTACGGGATCCAGGACCACATTGTCGCAGAAACGCTAGCCAACGAGAAGTCGTCCACGTACGTGATCATCACCGACAGCAACATGGAGCGCACGGCGGCGTTTCAGAAGCTTGCGCGCAGCTTTGAGCACAACATCGGCGCCTCGCTGCGCGTCTTGTTCTATACCGTGTCGCCGGGTGAAAACAACAAGTCACGTGAAACAAAGGCGCAGATCGAGGACTTCCTTTTGCAGAAGGGGTGCACGAGAGACACGGTGATTCTCGCTGTCGGCGGCGGCGTCGTTGGCGACATGATTGGCTTTGTCGCCGCGACATTTATGCGGGGTGTGCGGGTGATCCAGGTTCCAACGACATTGCTTGCCATGGTGGACTCGGCCATCGGCGGCAAGACCGCGGTGGACACGCCGTTGGGCAAAAACTTTGTTGGCGCGTTCCACCAGCCGCGGTATGTGTTTGTGGACGTGTCCTTCTTGGAAACATTACCCGCGCGGCAGTTCATCAATGGCATGGCTGAGGTGGTTAAGACTGCGGCGATTTGGAACGAAACAGAGTTCACGCGCCTCGAGAACTTCGCCAAGCAATTCATGGCGGTTGTTTCGCTGCCCGAAATCGACCTCAGCTCGATCCAGCAGCCGTTGGTGAAGACCGTATTGGAATCTGTGAAAGTGAAGGCCGGCGTGGTTTCCGCCGATGAAAAGGAGGCCAGCTTACGTAATCTCCTCAACTTTGGCCACACGATCGGCCATGCAATCGAGGCCGTGGTGACGCCTCAGGCGCTCCATGGAGAGTGTGTAGCCGTTGGAATGGTCAAGGAGGCCGAGTTGGCACGCTACTGGGGTGTGCTCAGCCCCACCGCGGTGGCTCGCTTGGTCAAGTGCATTGCCGCGTACGGTTTGCCCGTTTCCGTGGATGACGCAATTTTCCGCCAAAGAATCGGCCACAAACGCCATTTCTTGGCCATTGACACGCTCTTGCAGAAAATGGCCATTGACAAGAAAAACGACGGCCTGAAAATCCGTACGGTGATCTTGGAGGCTATTGGTAAGTGTTACCAGCTTCGTGCACACGAGGTGCTGGCGCAAGACCTCCGGGTTGTGTTGACCGACGAATTGCTAGTGCATCCTTTTGATGCAGACACGATTCCTGCACACACCACGGTCACGCCGCCAGGATCGAAGTCAATTTCAAACAGGGCGCTTATCTTGGCTGCGCTTGGAAAGGGTACCGTGCGCATCAAGAACTTGCTCCACTCGGATGACACGAAGCACATGCTCGCCGCCGTGGCTGCGTTGAAAGGTGCTCTGATTTCAGCTGAGGACAACGGCGATACCGTGGTTGTTGAGGGGAATGGCGGCCGTTTTGTCACGTGCGACGAACAGCTTTACCTCGGCAATGCCGGTACTGCGCTGCGGTTCTTGACCACAGTTGCGGCACTTGTTGCCGTGAATGAGGGCCTGCAAAAGCACACCATATTGACCGGAAACGCGCGTATGCAGGAACGCCCGATCGGGCCTTTGGTTGATGCTTTGGCTGCCAACGGTTCGCAGATTGAATACCTCAACAACGTAGGCAGTTTACCTATCAAGGTGCAGGCCGGTCAGGGCTTGCGTGGAGGGCGTATTGAGTTGGCTGCTACTATCTCGTCGCAGTATGTGCTGTCGATCTTGATGTGCGCTCCGTACGCAGACCTGGAGGTCACATTGGCGTTGGTGGGCGGCAAGCCGATCCTGAAGTTGTATATTGACATGACGATCGCCATGATGCGCGATTTCGGTATCCATGTGACTGAGTCCACCACAGAGCCCCACACATACCATATTCCAAAGGGCGTATACTCAAACCCGGCGGTTTATGAGGTCGAGTCCGACGCGTCGTCAGCAACATACCCGTTGGCTTTTGCTGCCATGACAGGCACGTCTTGTACAGTACCAAACATTGGACTGACCTCGTTACAGGGCGATGCCAGATTCGCCGTGGACGTCTTGAGGCCTATGGGCTGCATTGTCGAGCAGGGGCCCACTTCAACAACGGTCACTGGTCCGCCAAGGGGCCACTTAAAATCGTTGTCCCATGTGGATATGGAGCCCATGACCGACGCGTTTTTGACTGCATCGGTGGTGGCCGCGATCGCTGATGACGGCAAGCCCACGCAAATCACAGGAATTGCCAACCAGCGTGTGAAGGAGTGCAACCGAATCTTGGCCATGGTCGACGAATTGCGCAAATTTGGTGTCACCGCGCGTGAATTGCCCGACGGTATTGAAATTGACGGCGTGGCTATCGACGCTTTGAAAACGCCTCCTACTGAAAAGCGCGGTGTGCATACATATGACGACCACCGTGTGGCCATGTCGTTCTCGCTTTTAGCAGGCATGTGTAAGGAACCTGTTTTGATCACGGAACGGTCGTGCACAGGTAAAACCTGGCCGGGCTGGTGGGACGTGTTGCACACACAGTTCAAGCTGACTCTTGATGGGTATGAGCCTCCGAAAAACTTGGACGATCCAAGATTGTTGATCAATAAAAAAGGTAACGGTGACCGCTCGATTATTGTGATTGGCATGCGTGCTGCGGGCAAGTCCACTTTGAGTAAGTGGATGGCCAACTCCATGCACTTCCAGCTTCTTGACTTGGACACGGTATTCGAGGAGAAATACGGCGATATCAGGACCTACATCAAGGCGCACGGCTGGGAACTGTTCCGCGAGCTTGAAGCTGAGATCATGAAAGAAAGCGTTGCGCAGAAATCGCGCGGTTACGTCATTTCTACCGGAGGCGGAATTGTTGAAGGCGTCGAATCGAGAAAGATCTTAAAAGACTACATCAAATCTGACGGGATCGTGCTTCACTTGCACCGTGACCTCGATGAAACGATTGTGTTCTTGAGTTCTGACACGACTAGGCCAGCTTACGTTAGCGAGATTAAAGACGTATGGGCAAGAAGAGAAAAATGGTACCACGAATGCTCTAACTATCACTTCTACTCGTCTCACTGCGACAACGAGACAGAGTTTAATCAGTTGAGACACTCTTTCATGAACTACTTGACTACAATTACGGGCTCCCATATCAAGAATGTGCCAAATACCCGATCTTTTGTTGCCACTTTGGCTTATGAGGACTTGAATACGATATCAGACAAGTTTGAGGAGATTACTGCAGGTTGTGAAGCTGTGGAGCTTAGAGTCGACGCATTGAAGGATTATACACCCTCATTTGTTGCTGACCAGACGGCCACCTTAAGAAAGTTTGTCACTTTGCCTATCATTTACACAATCAGAACACAGAGCCAGGGCGGCCAGTTCCCTGACGAGGAGTTTAGTCTCTTGGAGGAGTTGAGCTTCTTGGGAATTAAGCTCGGCATGGACTACTTGGATGTGCAGTTGACCGGTACAGAAGAATTTGTCAAAAAAATCATCAAGGGCAAGGCGTTCACGAGAATCATCGCCACTTATGTCGATGTGTCTGGCAACTTGAAATGGACGAATGCGGAATACGACAACAAGTACAACCAGGCCATTGGCTTGAACGCCGATGTAGTGCGTCTCATTGGAAAAGCCACGACATTCCAGGACAACATCGAGATCGAACACTTTAGATCTAGCCACACGCAAGTTCCATTGATTGCTTACAACTTTGGCGAGCAGGGCAAGTTGTCGCGTGTGTTGAACTCGATCTTAACCCCGGTTACAAGCGATGCAGCTCCAATCAAGTCTGCGGAGGGTGCGCTCACTGTTGCTGAGATCAACAAGTCTTTCAGCGAGATTGGTGGATTGACAAGAAAGAAGTTCACCGTTGTCGGACAGCCCATTTCTCATTCGAGATCGCCCGCTTTGCACAATGCCGTTTATCAAAAGTTGAACCTACCATACACCTTCGACAAATTTGAAACTGATGATGCCACCAAAGTTTACGAGGAGATCATGAACAAGCCAGACTTTGGCGGCTTGGCCGTCACCATGCCATTGAAGTTGGACATTATGAAATATGTGACGGACCTTAGCGAGTCTGCCAAGATCATTGGCGCGGTAAACACCGTGAAACCTGTGGAGGGCAAGCCAGGCAAGTTCTTGGGCGACAACACGGACTGGTATGGCATCACCAACTCATTCATTAGAAATGGTGTACCCTCCATTGGTAACTCGAACCTCAACGGGTTGGTTGTTGGTAGCGGCGGTACCTCGCGTGCTGCCGCGTATGCCTTGAACAAATTGGGTTGCAAGAACATCTACATGATCAACCGCACTACTTCAAAATTGTATGAGTTGAAAAAGGAATTGCCCAATGAATTCAACATCACTGTTTTGGAAACCACCGATGATGTCGAGGCGGCCGAAAAGGTGTCGTTGATAGTCTCGTGTGTACCTGCCGATAAGCCCCTCGATGAAGCATTGCTCAATAAGTTGGAGAGAGTATTGTACAAAGGCATCCAAGAGAAAGACGACGGTATTCACCCAGTGCTTCTCGACGCCGCTTACAAGCCCAGAGTGACGCCCCTGATGAAGATTGCAAAGGAGAAGTTCGAGTGGACTGTTGTGCCTGGTGTTGAGATGTTGGTGAACCAGGGCGTATTGCAGTGTCGGATTCATACCGGTTTTACTCCGCCATATCAGGTTGCTTATGACGCAGTTGTGAGTGATAACTGAGCTCGGCAATTAAGAATGAGTCCAGTGATTTTATGTAAACTTAATTGCACAATCGTATAGATTTTAGAGTGGTTCATGCAGAGCTTTACGTTCATGCCATCTGCTAGTGACAACCAAGCAGCCGCGATGCGTAAACTGTGGCACTTGTATATGATGTGTGATGATTGATGATCTAGTAAATCCTGCATTTTTTTATCAAGTTGAGGCTCACCGCCCTCGATAATGCCAACTGTCTTTCGAGCCCTTTAGTCTTTAGTAGTTCCTGATTACGTATATCTTCCATTTGCTCTTTCTTGTGCCAATAGCGTTAGAATCGTGCTGCAAATGTTTTCAACACTCAAGCTTTCTTGTCTCGATTATCTAATTCATGTGTATAGTTACTATTTCCTCTGTTGCAAAAGTTGCAGCGGCAGATGAGTTGAGTGAAGCACCGCGACAACCTATTTGGATCTCGCACGCTGCAGAGACGAGATATCAATTACAGTAGGAAGCAAAGCTGGCCAGGAGTTTGTATGTATATGAACTGATACACTTTTATGAGGGGCTAGGTAAGCAATTCTGGCCTCCTGGTTTTAAAAACCCATTCACCTAGAGTCGAAAAAAAAGAAACGAAGACTGAGTCAAAGCATGGTGGCATGGCAGGCTAGGCCGCTAGGGTTTACTATTGAGACGGCGTGTTGGATATTATGCAACACCGTGTCGAATGCGCCGCACACAGGTATTTACAATATAGCAGCACCGAGTTTTTAATGTGGTTCGACCCAAAACACCCTAGGTCTACTTCCACGTGTCTATTTCGTATAGCCTATCTGAAGCTTAAAGTGTAAGAAATTACTTCAGCAAACGGCTTGAAGGAACTTCACACCACGCTCACACGGTCACGTGATCGTCCTAGATTTCCAAAAACCAACACGGTATGGCGCGAAGCAGGCAATTTCGAGATGAGTCAAGCAAGAAAACAAACAGTGGAAAAGGAGAAAAAGTGAAGCCGTCAAAATAAAAAATGAACGTGAAGAAGACTTAGAAATAAAACCAAGGATTCCATATGAAAATTATGAATTCATGTCGCGCACATTTATAATCAGTGTGAGACTACCAGCATTTGGTGGCAACAAATAGGGCCTGAGGGCCCAATGCATCTTAACTCCATGTTGGCGCCGGTCAACGCATCATCGGAAAACTTAAGAAAATTAAATTGGTTTGTGAAGACCGTCAAAAAAGTGTACTCTTTGAGACGGCGCGAATCACCGGATGGGCTCGCATTACTGACCCTTCTGTTGCGAGAGTTGAAGCGACAGGTGGGGGAAGTACAGCCCGATGACAACCGAATTAATTCTCATACGCAGCCACGCCGCTAGGCATGGTAGCGAAGCTGGCTAAGGTTTTATATATATGCATATATAGTTTTCTGGAGAGCTAGGTAAGCAACTCTGGCTCCCAGTCCTTAATCAGATGTATCAAGCAAAAAAAAAAAAAATAGATTGAGTCCTTTTTTTTTCTGGCTCAACACGGGCTCATTTCCACCGCACATGAATGAGCGGGCCCGCGACCATGCTGCTGCTTGCGGAGCAGACCGGAAATAGCCGATATAAACCACCAGAGGCAACATGACTTGACAGAAGTGGGCCGAAACTTGCGTATTTTTTGAAAACATACTTCTATAACAGTCGTGAAGACTTGAAAACAAAACATCATCATAGAAATCTTTCTAAACGGATTCACCTTTCATCGATATACTTCATGGTGCCTGTTCCGAGACAGGGATACATAGTGAGACCAGGTGCGCTCACAAGGCCGTGGCAAAACCCTCAAAGGCTACATTTTCTACGGCTTTACTTTCTGAAAAAACCATTTTCAGATCAAAACCAAAACATTGCTGCAAAAAAAGGGGCTGAAAACGAGCCTGAACTCGATTCTAAACTCAATCCCCTACGCGCCCTCAAACGCCTATTAGGCCTCACGAAACTGCCGCGACAAAAGTCACTGGAAGCCCGGGAAAGACGCGAAAATGCAGCCAGCCCTTTCATCAAGTACCCACTTGTGACACACGACCAAATGCGGCGGCTTGCCACCGACAAGTTCCGCTTCGACGTTGGCTACGCGCTGTATGCACACCATAGCCTGAACTCGGCGCCGACGGTGCACTCGTTAAGCGACTTGACCGACCCAACGCAGCTCAACTCGCTCTTGCCGCGGCGGCGCCCCCACGGGCTGCCCGTGGACACGCTATCGATCAAGGCGGGCGACGATGCGATGCTAGTTCTGCCGTCGGTGGTTGCCATTGCAGATGGGGTCTCTGGGTGGGATTCTGCGCACGCGCTGCTGGGAATTTGGGCGCGGCTGATGCTTGAGACCTTGAGCAGGCTCATGACCGAGTACAAGCTCAGCCACGCGCCGCATACGATGAATGCGCGTGACATCAAGCAGGTTCTAGATGACTCGTTTTTGCACACTTCGCATTTGATGGATCTTCAGCAGCTCGGCGGTTCGTCCACGCTCGTGTGGGGAATGCTCAGTGGCAGCACTCTCAAGTACGTGAGTATTGGCGATTCAAGGTTATTTGTCGTCAGAAACGGGCTGATAGTGTGCACGAACACAGAGCTGGCGGAAGATTTGTATCCGCAGCAGATCGGCACTCAGACTTTAAATAAATTGCCTTCAGATATGGCAGTCGTGGACGAATTTGGCTTGCAAGAACACGACTTGGTGGTGGTGTGCTCTGATGGCGTCACAGACAATTTGTTTGAGTGGGAGATTCTTGACTTATTGCTGTCACACTTGAGCATGGAAACCCCGAATTTACGCGCCGTTTGCTCGAAGATTTTGGCCCAGTGTAAGCTGGTGGCGTTTGATGATAATGCATACACACCATACAACGCCAAAGTGAACAAACTCCCTAGCAAGTTTGGTGCCCTGGCGAGTTTGGGCGGCAAGATGGATGATATGTCGCTCTGTATCGCCCGTGTTGTGCCGAACTCACAAAGAAGTGCTTAGTAATGTTTAGCGGCTGGCGTGACATATGTGATGGCAATTGATATGAAGGCCCCTGAGTGCTGGAAATGATTATCAGGATCAATCATTTTATCAAGCGTTCTCTGATATGAAATTAGATTAGTTTGGAGTTGTCATGGTCACATCTTTGCACATCAGACCGAGGAAAACATTGCTCTCAAAGCAATTTCTATCATTGTGAAACCTGATAGACTTGTCCGGCCAGCAAATGTTTAAAGAGCGGTCAGGCCATCACAGACATGTATCTTCATTCATGACAATGGAACGAATACAGGCTGCAAGATAGAATGCTCTTCCTAGCTTTTGCGAAAAGGCAAGGCTCATGCCCGTGAATTGAACTGCCTTTATTGGTGGCTTCCATGGATAGCTGGAAGCCAATTTCTGGCTGAACTTGAAGCTCATGCTGGAAAGTTCCGAATGGTGTATGCCGTCGCAAACCTCACAACCCTTGCGTATACCTACACTCATATACTCAAATTATCTTGATGACCCGTGGCCGTGAAGAGATATTTTCACCATTGCTGAAAGAGTGGGAGACACCGGCTAGTACCTAGTTCACCCAACATTAGTTGAAATCTACCGCTGACTTCATCGATCCCCCATATAGGCGATAGTGACCCCATCTACACTACAAAGGCAAATTTATCGTAAAACAAATGTTAAGTATACAAAAATACAATCGGCACGATGCCTTACATGTTGGCCACTTCGGAGAAATACTGTCTCAAAATCAAAGAGAGCATCTCGGGAAGCTCATTGATGTTCCTCACCACAACGTAGAACTCAAAGGGGAACGTGTCCAAGTAGTTCTCGACCTTCAACGACATGGCGCCCGTGACTGGGTCCGGCACGTAACTGACCTGGGACATGTCTAGGATAGACTCACTCGAAGTAATGCCGTCCACAACAACAAACACAAGCATGACTTTCTCCTCACGGGCCTTGCGCACTAATCTCTGCACCGTGGCGTGGTCTTCACACACACCGTCAGATATGATAATCTGCAACTGCCACAAGTCAGCGCTGGAGCTGGAGCGTGCGTTCTCAAAGATCTTGAGCGATTTGGCACACAATTGCTTGATGTCGGTGCGCTCCTGCTGGAAGTCAAACCACTGGAACACATTAGCGCCCGTTTCCTGGTTGAACGGCTTGTCGAACGGATGCACCAACTTCACGTCCTCGCCGAATCTCACAATCGACAATCCTCCACTTTCCAATTGCGTGAGCGCCTTCAGCACGAGCGCAATGCTGTGGAAGGCCAACTCCGTGGACTTGCTCTCGGTCATCGACTTCGAGTCATCCACCGCGATCATGATCTGGTACTGTCTCTTGGCCGGCTTGGTGCGGCGAAGCCAGATCTTGTCCTTACGGAAATCAGACGCAATGTACGAGATGATCCGCTTCATATTGAGCCTCTTACCAGTCTTGTAGTCACCGCGAAGCTTCGTGGCCAACGTTGGCTCTAGGATCAAACGCAACTGTTCACTTAGCCCCGAGGCCAATTCCTGGGTGGCGATTTCGCTGTCACGCCAAATGTGTCTCGCGTGCTCGAGGCTCATCGCTGGAGTGTCGCTGGGGTTGATCACATATTCTTCATCCCTAGCAGCGTCCAACTCGTGCTCGGCCGCTGTCTCCTCGAGCTCTTGTTTTTGAATGATGTCGTCGGCACTGGCATCCTCTTCTTGTCTTCTCTCGCCAACAACGCCGCCCTTGGTCTTGCCATTGAAATCGTCGGCGTTTTCGGCAACTTCGTCCTGTGAAGGATCGGCCTCGTCCACATCCATGTCGTCCTCTGTCTTGACCGGCGCAGGCTCCTCCATGTCAGGTTCATCCTGCACGTTCGACTCTTCTTCGTCATCGATCGCCATCTCCTCATCTATGCTCTGTACTTGGTCCTTGCTGTCGGCAGCACCCAACGCTTGCGTGTCGTGCTCGGTATTTTCGCCGTCCACGTGCTGGAATTCATCGGGCTTGACGTCGGCTTTTTCCTCTTGCTCCTTTTCGTCAATAGACGCCTCCTGGATCTCCTGTCTGCGGCGGTGGAACTCCTTCAACGAGTCGCCAAGTTGTTTCAAAGACTCCTTCATCTCGTCACGCGCGCCATCGTCCGTGGGCGCCTCCTCCGTTTTGTTTTCTTCCTGCTTCGTGTCGCTGGAGGCAGTCCCGGTAGTTCCAATATCGTCTTTCTCGTCCAAGGCCTTATTATCGGCACCGTCGCCCTGCTCACCAGCCTCCGTCTTAGTGGCCGCGTCCATGTCGACATCCTCGTCGTCGGCCTGATTGGCACCATCGTCGCCCTCCATGGCATCTTCGCCTTTGTCGGCGGAGTCTGGCTGCTCGTCCTTGTTTTCCTCTTCTTCGTCTTTTGGACCGTCGGCGGTTTCTTCGTCAGACTCAGGCTCCTGTGGCTCCTCGTCGATCTCCTTCTCGCCACCTTCGAGCTCAGACTCATTTTCATCGTTGTCGTCTTCATGGCTGCCATCTTCTTCGTTTTCACCTTCTTCATCTTCACCGTCTTCGTCTTCTCCGTTATCTTCTTCTTCAGCTGCGGCGGTCTCGTCCTTCTGGTCCTTGCCCTGTTCTTCCTCTTCTTCCTCCACGTCCATTTGATCGTCAAACGCGTCTTCTTCCTCGCCACTATCGTCATTATCGTCGTCATCGTCCATATTCATGTCTTCAGGGAGATCCAAAGTCTCCGTTTCCGGCACGTGCTCGTCCAACTGCTCGTTTTCGTCATTCTTCACCTCATCGTCTTGCTCGCCAACGTCCTCCTCCTCGTCAGCATCTTCGTCGTTATCATTTTCATCTTTTTCGTCATCGCCGTCCTTATTGTCCTTCTCTTCATTCTTCTGGTCGGCGTTCTCCTTCTCCTCCTCTTCCTCATTCGCTTCCATATTTTCGTCGTCATTGACTGAATTCTGTGGCATTTGCTCCAGATCCTTCTCCTTCTCGTCATCCTTTGCTTCTTCGTCCCACATTTTCTCGTCAATCGCGTTAGGGTCG
The DNA here is from genome assembly GCA_004217705.1 of Metschnikowia aff. pulcherrima. Classification (NCBI taxonomy): domain Eukaryota; kingdom Fungi; phylum Ascomycota; class Pichiomycetes; order Serinales; family Metschnikowiaceae; genus Metschnikowia; species Metschnikowia pulcherrima. The sequence continues at coordinate 2,995,440 of CP034457.1, forward strand.
AGGTCATCGATATCGTCCACTTCTTCGTCCAAATCTTCTTCTTCGCCGTCATCGTCCTTGTCCTCATCATCCTTCTCTTGATCTGACGCCTCCTCAAGGTCACCGGCCATGTCACCCTCCATGTCGACTGCATCGTCATTTTCGTCGTCTTCTTCATCCTTGTTCTTCTCTTCGTTCGGCTGCTGTGCGTGCTCGGCCAAATCATCGTCCTCCTCTTCATCCTTGGAGTTGTTGGTGGCGCCTTCTCCGTCCCCCAAACCGGTTCCGTCATGCAAATTATCATCCTTCTTTTGCTCACTAGGCGCCTCGGGAGAGCAGAAACCGTCGGATGCCAAGGTATGAAGAGATCTCAAAAGCACAAACGTGGACTTGGTCATTTCGACGTAATTTTGCCTCGCCTTCGTCAACATCGACACAGATAGATTGTGGTACTGCACGATCAAAGGCCGAGTGAAGGCCACTAACGCAGATGTGACTGCAGATGTGTGTGCATTCTGCTCGATGCCATGCACAATATCGATGCACTTAGAAAGCAGTTTCTCGATTGTGGCAGTGTGCAAGAGCCTGATGGACTTCATCAACCGCAGCTGTGCCAATGTCAACCAGCCATCTTCTTCGTCGTTAATTTCGGACTGATGAAGTTCGAGAATCTTTTGAACAGAAACCATAATCGACGTCGAGAGCTTCCGCAACTCCTGCTCGAGGTCCTCAACGATCGCCACGCTTGTTAAAGAAGTAGATGAGTTCAAAAATGGCTTGTACGCAAGATTCTGAATACAGTTAGCCACAACATCAGCAACAAACGAGGTGTGCACATTGGTTTTGCCCCACGCTTTCAAATCAGAAAAGAGCTTTGTGTACAAGTCATTGAACTTTGTAACTAGCTGAACATCGGCATCCGTGTATACTTTGCAGCTTTCCGCCGGCAAGACCGCCAACATCGACGTGAGCTCGGCCTTTGCATCATTGAAAACGACCGCGTTTACCGAGCCGTGAAAGTAAGAGACACTGTCAATGACACTGAGCGCGTAATCGAGCACGCGTATCAAACTGAAGATGAAAGATCTCATTCCAGCTATATTCGACTGCATCGAGGGCACGAGCGAGGCTTTCAAAAGATCGTGTTTCTCGTTGTCTGCCACGCTCATCATGTTGTCGCAAAGCTCAGAAATTCTTTCGACGGACCCTGAGAGGGAAATGAGCGGAGCTCTGGTAGTCACGAGCGAAAACATCAAATTCTCGGATGCCGCAAGCCCCCGCTCAAGGTCAGCCTGCGGCACCTCCTCATTACCACTGGCAACCGCGCTTCTCAAACGAGGCAAGATGTCAAGGCATCGGAAATAGTGGCCGTCAATGCCCTGGAGTGTTTTCGTACCGAAATAAGCACTATTTGTGAGAATCAAATTGACCGTTGCCAAAACTTTCTTCACCTCAGGCTTGACCGTGGTCTTGACACCAATGCGCCTCAACTCCTTGAACGTGTCGCTGAGCAATTTGTGTTTTTGAGACTTCAACGCCGCCACAACTTTCTTTGTGTCGTCATTCATCACCGACGGCGTCTCCTTGCGCAATTCGTCCATCTGCTCAATCACCTGTTTCGCATACTCATAGAGCGACGGGGCCTGGCTGCGCGAAATCTTGTCGATGTACACCTTCAAGTTATTCTCGACAATCTCAATGTTTCTCAAACGTGTCGGTCTTTCACCCCACTTCGCCGTAGTTTGACATGCCTGAAGAACTGCGAGTTTTTCAGCATTCGAAAGTACAGCAAACCTGATTTGCTTGGCATCATGGGCGGTGCCCGGAACAACAACAGAGTCCTTTGGAATACCGGCCTCCACGAGGGGCGCCACGGGAGTCGACAACAATGCACGGTACTTCCGTATCACCTTGTAGAGATTGTTATGGGATTTGCGGGAGCTCTGCTTGAGCGCATCAATGTTCACGTCCTTCCAACTGGCAAGCAAAATTACCTCAGACACGTCTTTCTCCAACGTCTTTTTCGTCTGGCGCACGGTCTCCTCAATGATGGGCAAAAATTGCTCGTAGAATGCAATGAAATTGCCGAGCCCATTGAGAATGTCGCTGTCGGCAGAGGCAAGACTCGAGATGTGATTTCTCAATGCCCTAACCAAGTCTAACCGGGGCTGGAACTCGCCGAAGTTGGTCTGGCTCATGAACACGTTCAATGCCCCCAAAACCTGTACCACCGAAGGTTTCTCGTCTGTCTTCTCGTCTGTCTTCTCGTCTGTCTCGTCTGTCTTCTTGTCTGTCTTCTCGTCCGTCTCGTCCGTCTCGTCGTCCTGGAGGTAGGGTATCACCACACTATCGAACAAATGGAACCACCATTTGCCCACGGACTTCTCAAACGTCTTGTCCTCGAACATAAACAACGACTTCCATGACGAAAGCTCCAACTTGCGCCACGACACAATGAGGTTGGTGATATCTTCGAAATGCGTCTTCAACGTGACCTGGCTGGATGCAAACTTCTCCCATTCGTTCAAAGAGTTATGCAAGATCTCAATCTTGAAGAGAAGCTTGTTCAACGGGAAACTGGAAGGGTAACTCAAAAACTCATCTGCATACCGTGAGATCGTCTGCAAAGTCGCGTGCTCGGGCCACTGCGCAAGCAACGCGGCCACAGACTTGTATACAGAGAGCACCAACTTCATAGCCTTTCTGAATTGTGAAGGACATGGGTCATGGTAGAAGTTCACCTCTTCATGAGTATCAGAAGCGAAACTCTCGTGAGAACTCTTCATTGCTATGAGCAACGCGGACAATTGAGAGGCACTATTCGGTCCGTAAACGACATCAGGCTTCGTAGACTGCAACTCGCTGCAGAGAGTGGCGCCCTGTTGAACAATATCGCTCAAGGTCAACTCCTTTTCCCTCAAGTAATGGTTGACATACGAAACAGCAAGCTCGTAATGTACCTCTTCAAAGGCTTCAGTAGCTTTCCCTGTCTCCTCACCAATGTCCATCACATCCTCGTAGTCCGGAAACAACTCCTTGAAGTCCCGTTCTGCATCATCAGTATCCTTATGCTTATAAAGAGATCCTTCCTGTGCAGCCTCTTCCTCTTGCTTCATCTTGCGGTAGTACCACCTGTAGTAGAGCGACTGGAATGCCTGGCTGACAACTGCAGAAAGTCTTTCATCGCCCATTTTGGTCTGGGAAAAGCACAAGTTGATAAAGTAGAGCATTACTTTTTCACTCAACACCGAAGAACTGCCTAGCGTCTTGTTCATGGCCTTCACCGACTCGAAAAGTGCCTCTATGGCAGGCACATTGTTCAACTTCTCAATATCAATTTGCCACAACGAAGCCACCTCGAACGGTGAAGCCTTATTCTTGTTTTCAATTTCCAACAAATCCAATCCCAAGCGGATACTGTAGATGTACCCGCTCAAGATATCGTTCAAATCGGCATACATCGGGTACTTGCTGTTCAAGCGCAACATGAAGTTGGCAGAATTGTTATGGAAAATGCCCACTTTCTGCAGGTTGGACTCCATGATGGAGTTTTCGGCCGCAGCCATAAGCTTGGCCATTGGCTCTCTGTCAATGGATGAGTCCAAAAACGATTTCCATTCATCAAACAACTCGTCCATGCTCTCGTTGCTCCTGAACACCTGGGTCTTCGCTGCCTCCAACTGCTCGCCTGGAGAGGGCAAAGCAGATTCGAGTTCGAGAGGCTCATTTCCGCTGATGACCAATCTGATAGACTTCCATGACTCTTTCAAAGCAGCGCACAATTCCTGCTGGCGCTGGTAGACAACATAAGTCACGTGGTCCTCAATGGCTGGATCGAGCGGCGAGTTCGGAACGAACAACTGGATACAGCCGCATGCGAAGAGAATCCATGCCTTGCCCAATTGAGCGAGACTGCTGCAATTGACAAGCATATACAATGCAGGCAAATATGTCTCTTTCATTATACTCGTCACCATTTCATCGCAACCGGCCTCGGCACGAGCGAGCAACAGCTGAATAAAGTCTTCTGAGACAGCAGTCGATGTTTCCACGTCCGCTGGAATCTCTAGGTCATGAGCCTTGAAAATCTCCAAAATCCACTTGACGAGTACATTCTGAAAAACAGCTTTTTGATCCTCAAGAACGCTGGCGGAGTTCTCGATCAAAGACTTGCCAAAGGCAGAAATATCGGTCAAGCTCTGATCCAAGTACTTGCCTGGGCGATTCCTGATTCCGGTGAATGTCACCAAACTCTTGAAGAAAAGCTCGCTGGTAAACAAACCCCTGGTCATACTATCCTTACTCCAAAGGCAGTCGAAGATGCGAGGGTATGGCGCAAAGAGCGAGTTCTTTGATCCTTGCAATAATGAAAGAGTAGATCTGGAAGAGTGTGTGGCAACGGAAAGCTGCTCGCGAAGGTTTGAGCCCCTCACGTATGAGCTGACCACCAAAAAGTTCGACAACATGGTAAACTCTTGTTCCAACAGGTTATTCCTCTCGACAACAAACGCGTTGGCAACTTCCGCAAGCCTCGTGAACGCCGCTGCGAAGTTTGTGAACACAATCTCCAAGTCGTCATCTTTCAAAGAGCCTGTTACAATGTCGTCATAAAGACTGAGCATCAGGTGCCTCAAATCAGACACCTCGGCATAAGTGTCAGGATACAACTTTGTTGCCAAGACGTCAAAGTCGCCCAACAAAGCCACGAGTTTGGCATAGTTATCCCAGGCTTTCTTTGAGGTGGGATATGTTTGTCTGAAATGCTCCCAGATCTTGGTCATCGAGAAACCCGACGTCAATTCCAAACCAATGCGAAGCGAAGTGATTTCTCGAGCATGCTCTGCAATGAGAGCCTTATCCGAATGAGTCTCGAGCCATGCCGTCACCATTCCGTGGTACACTCTTAGCTTTGAAAGATTTTGCTCCTGTGACGCCTCGGCCAAAGAGGCCCAAATGCACTGAAGTTCCATCAAAGACTCGTAAAAGTTGCCCTGTTGCTTGAAAAACTCGGTGGATTGGACAGATGCATCGAAAACAGTGCTGATGAAGACCGAGACGGCCTTCACATAGGCAAAAATGTTGACCTTCGGCGCCTTCTTGATATCCCTGCCTAGATTCACCGCAGCTGACTTTTCAATAAACGATAAGTCGCTGGCCTTGCCGTTGATTGCCTTCTCCTCGATGCGTTGAATAAAAGATCTGGCTTTCAACAGCGTAGAAATGACTTGGAAAAGCACGCTCGCATTTGACCCCTCGAAATTCACATCACAGGCCTCAAAATAACCCAAGATGTAGCGATTCACAAGCGTGTGTAACACCTGGTTTGCAACAAAATCTTTCGTAACGACTTGAGAGGAAGCGGTTTGGCGATACAACGTCTTCAAATTCGTCACATACCCGCTAGCCTGCAAATGCTGGAGCGTCAGACACACTTCTTCAAGTGTGCCGGTTTCAGACGCATCAAACTCGGGGCTGCTAAAGGCCTTGGTCCATCTTTGGAGCTTTCCAAAGTGTGACATGCCAAAGATACCGGCCAAAGCGCCAGTGAGTGATGAAACATCTGCACTCACACAGTCATGCACGAGCGCAAGGTTTCTTAAGCTGGAGTCAGTGGAAGCCACGAGCGCAGACACAGGTTTGGCAGACGAAGTGTCATCTTTGAACTCCAATTTCTCCATCATATCATCAAGCTCCTCCACACGAGCATGATCGGCCTGTTCCGCTGCAAAGCCAAGGCATTTCCGGTCGAAAGAAGTGGCCCGATCATCCAAACTCTCCACGAATAACTCCACACATCTATTCCTCATGGCTCTGGAAAGCTCGCCATATTTGGGGTCGACCGTCAAAAACAATCTGAAGTCTGGGTGAGGCGTAAGAACACGTGGCGAGCCGTCCTCTTGAGAACACTCGTTGATAATCAATGAACCGTTGAACTCTAAAAGGGAATTTAACCTGTCCAAAACCGAAGGGTTACACAAGTTAGCATTGTCAAGCACCAACCACTCGCCCCTGGCAACAGCCTTCACAAGCATGCCGTCAAACCAGTTGAACTTGACCGTAGAAACTTCCTGCAACTTCTCGTAAAGCTCATCGGCGGAGCCTGCAAGTTCGCTTAATCTCTCGTTTGCATAAAGCGATGAAAAGGCTTTGAATTGAGAAACGAACACGCCAAAATTATCTGTGCCAATCTCCGTGCTCTCCATGAATTCAACAAGGCTCAAACATGTCAGAAGCAAGACAGGCTCGGAGTTTGTAGCTCTCAAATTGATCACTACAAGTTCATTGAGCAAGACGAACACTTCAGTTGTGAGCGCATTGATGGCTCTAGTGAGATCAACTTGCTCGTATCCACCCAAAATGTCCATACTGTCCACATCGCTGTTCATCGAGAATTCAGAAAGCTTGACACCAACCACGTTTGCGAGGAAACGAATGAGCTCGGTTTTTCCCGAGTTCGATGGACCAGTCAAGATAAGCGGGATGTTTTCGCTGACACTTCTCATAGCCGCCTCCAACACGGGGAAATTAGTCTGCAAGGCCACAAACTGCAACCTGTCAGACGAGTTAGAGTACTGCAAAAGTGGATTTCTGCGCATGAGCGACCCGCCTGCCTGAACATACTCCTTGCCCAAACCGTAAAAGGCATCCTTCTTTTGCTGCGGCCCGAAAATCATTTCGAAGAGCTGCTTCACATGCATGCGGTCTTCCGGGGTCCGGAACCTGTGGCACACAATCATATCCAAGAAATCACCGATGGTAGTATCGCCAGGCGTGCTTAAGTTATGCTTGGAGCTATAGAGACTCAACCAACGCAACGTGTCACGCAAGTTAAACTCCCATGGTCCGCCCGACATGCCCCATTTCCGCTTCACAACCACCTCTTCTTCCAATTTTGTCATAAACTGGATCATTTTCGCACAGTCAGCACGCAGAACATTGGGGAAAATTTGTGCCGAGATAAGCAACAAATCCTCGTGTTTCAAAACGTCCATGTACACAACGGAAAATCGGTTCACGAACGATTTGGGCAATCCCTTTCTGCCACCGCCTTGATACTGCGGATTTTGAGCGGCAAACACCTTGAAGTCCGGATGGCGCGGGAACGAGCGGTCCAATTCCGGAATGTATGCCTCGCCTCTATGGTCCAAACACGCGTTCAAGCCTTCTAACACTGACTGCGACGCCAAGTTCATCTCATCTAAAAGCACCCACTCGCCATTCTTCATCGCACGGAGGAACGGCGCGTCACGCCAGACAAACTCGCCTGTATTTCCACCTTCGACTGGCGCGTCGGATCCAAACAAGTCGATCAAATCAGTCTGCTCCGACAAGTTGATACGGATAAGCGGGTTGCCCGTGGCCTTGGAAATGGCTGATACCAAACTGGTCTTGCCCACGCCGGGGCTTCCCTCAAGCAATATGGGCTTATGGACCTGCATGGCACGAATCACCCGCATGGCATTGGCGGCCGTGGTGGGAGCCAGCAAGTTGAACAGCTGTTCCCACTTTTGGCCATTTATCCGCGGAATCAGGAACATGCCGGCCTTCAATAAGTCGTCGGCGACTTCGATAAGGGGTGCACTGTTGCAAAATTCATCTGCGCTGAAGTCAATCAACAGGCACAAGTGCGAAGCACATTCCCGCTTGTGCTCGGCAAGTCGCTCCTCATTATCGGCAAGGTACGCGGTGTTGTTTGTGCCCAAGGCGTCGATAAACACCATCATCGCACCGTTGATCAAGGCCAATTCCGACGAGAATTTGTCATCACACGCATTGATGAACTCCACCCACGCCAAAATGTCTCTTAGTGAGATCACGCCGCTATGCGCATTGCCGTTGCCCAACCGCTTGCCGAACCACTCTGAAAACTGGACAAGAGGCTTGCTGAGGTGGCGGAATTCGGCCTTCAATCTCGATTCGACAATCTGCTGCACATCATTGAAGTCATCCATGGACGGCACCCAGATCTCGGTGAATCTGTTCCGCAACGCAGGCGACAACTCTTTCTTCCCGTAGTCGCCACCAGGATTCATAGTCGCTAAAAACTGAAAAGTCTCCTTTGCAGTGAGAAAGGCATCCTCAGTGCCCTTTTCGGCCAACAACAAGCTTCGCTCCGGCTCGAGCACGGAGTTCAATCTCTCCAACACCGAATCGTCGGCCAACGAGATTTCGTCAAGCAAGAAAAACTCACCCTGTTTCATCGCATTGATCAACGGGCCGTCGGCCCACTCAAACAAAGACGTCGAGGCGCGGATATGCTCGTCAATAGTCTCGATAAAAGAGGCGTCGATGTTCTCATTTGGCGTTTCCGCCAACGTCTTCTTCACGCGCTCGTATTTCTTGACCAAATCCTCAACTTTAGATTGCTCCAACGAAACGTCCATCTGCAACAACTCGAAAAACGTGATCAAAGATTTGAGAAGCTCGGCGCGCGTCTCAAACCGGTTCCGGATTGGCCTCTGGGCACCCAAAATGTCGCCAGTTTCGGTGTTTTGGTGGGCATTCACCGTGATCAACTGTCTGTGAAGAAGCTGTGCCAAAATCTGACACACGGTCGTTTTGCCACAACCCGTTTCGCCCACCAAGAGAAGCGGTTCGTTATATTTAATGGACATCTCGACCAAAACAGCAAGCCGGCGCATGGCTTTCGTCCAAACGATCGGCAGATCCAAAGCCATGAGCTGCTTATTCTCCAACTTCTCATAGTACAGCTCCATATCAAGCGTTACCCGCATGACCTTCTCGATGGTTTCCTTCACCACCATTTTCTCCTCGTGTGACCGCACGCGCTCGGCAAGCAACATATACCCATTTGCGGCCAATTCCTCATATCCCACGGCATCTCGCAACGCCCATCTGAACAAGTCTCTGAGCGTGGCAAACGAATTTTTCTGCTCAAAAAGACGCGAAGACTGGCGCCGCACAGACAACTGGCGGTAAACCTCGACGATTTTTTTGCCGTACGTAGGCGCGATCTGGCACCGCTCCTTCAAAATGATCTCAAGTTCGTCTTGAGGGATGTCGTCAAAGTGCAACTCGAGGAATCTGTTCCTGAACGCACGTGACAACACTTTTCTGCCGCCGTACAAACCGGGCGGGTTCTGGGTGGCAAACAACATGAAGTCAGGGTGTGGGTGTACCACTTCTTGCGTCTCGGGGATAAACAACTCCCTGTTGTCGTCGAGCAATCTGTTCAACGCCTCCAATACGTCGGTTGGCGCAAGATTCAACTCATCCAACACGATCCAGTGGCCCTTGCGCAAAGCCTCCACCAAGACACCTTCGCGGAACACCAACTTGCCACTAGAATCAGAGACGTATGTTCCCAAATACTCCTGTAGGTCTGTGTGCTCGTGGTTGTTGATACGTACAAATTTGTGCCCCGTGATGCTGGCCAAATAGTTGATCATCGACGTCTTACCCGCCGACGTGGGGCCTTGCACCAACACGGGGAACTTCCTGCTGGCGGTGGCACGAACCAAGTTCAAGAGATTCTTTTCGACAAACGGCGTGATGATGTAGTTCGGCGTGGAGATTTCACCCGGCCCACGTTTCATCCAGTAGTGCTGGAACTGTACATAGTCCTGCTCGTTGCCTGAAGGTGCCGGTGGACACCGGGCCACCACCTGTTTCGCATTCTTCAACTTGTCGATTGTGTACTTGGCAATGATTGGCTTCAACACACCCTCAGATTTGCCGTCAAGCAACGTCAAGAACGACATGCAAAAACCCTCGTATAACGCCCGCCGCAACCCGTAAACGGCCACAATGTCGCACACGTAGATCAATGTCCGGGTCAACGTACGAATACTGAAATGTGGTTTCTGGTTTGCGCCGTCAACAATGCGATTCAGCTCAGCAAGTGCCTTGGCCTCATAGTATAACTCAGCAATGTCCTCGATGGCCCAGTCGTCGCCCACGGCAAACCGCTGAATGTACTTTTCAATGATCGAAGTCAAATCTTCACGGTCCCGGTCGGGTGAATGCACATAAATCTCGCTGAAGCGGGACCGGATACTCAAGGGCAAGTCTCGCTTGCCAACGTCGGTGGACGGATTCATACAGCCAAAGATGCGGAAATCTGGGTGTGCCCGGATGGCCTCGACGTCACCACGCTCACTCAAAAGCACCGATCTCTGGGTCACGTTTTCGGAGAGCAAATCGGCAATGCTCTCCAAAGTATCAGGCGAGGCCAAGTTGATTTCATCCAAAAGAAGCCACTCGCCGTTGCGCACGGCCTTGACTAATGACCCCTCAACAAAACTGAACACAAACGAGTTTTCAAGGTTGGCTGCCTGGGCCTCGAATCCCTTCACGTCCTGCAGGAACTGTTGCCATTTCGTAAGGAGCACCGATTTCTCAGAGGCGCCCAATTTGCGTTTCTTTTTGGGACCCCCTTCCTCGGCCTCATCCACATCTGAATTTTCGGCTTTTTCTAAAATCCCGTAGGCCATTTTGACCGCCTCGTTCCATAGCTTGATCACGTTTTTCCACTGGCTGCGGTTGTAGCATTTCAGAAGAAGCGCGGAAAACTTGGCGTTTTTCTTTTGCGCAAACGTGGCAAGAAACAAGTTTTCAAACACCTCCTGCAACGGCGTAGCCACGCTCTTGGTGTTGACAGGCTTGTACCCGCCGAGCAAATCGCCGGCCTCAGTCTGCTGGGATACGTTGATCACGGTCAATTTCTTGTGCAACATTTTCGCAACCTCCTGCACAACAGTGGTTTTTCCTGTACCGGTCTCACCCACGAGCAACACCGGCTCCACCATTTCTATTCCGACGCCAATCTGTTCCATAAGGCGCTTCGAGTGTTTTGTGCGGGCGAAAGTCGTGGCGCTCGAAGGTTTCTTTTTCGACCGCAAAGCCTGGTCAGCCTGGCTCTTGAGTAGCACCGCCCGTCCAATCTCCAATTTCGCGTCATCCATGTAGAACGATGGCACGTAGCTTTCGAGGTATAGGTTGATTCTCAGCGTGGGCATTTCCAAGACCTCGCCAATGGCGCTGACGAGCGGAGTCAAGGCTCCGTACTCGGTAATAGCACTACCGAAACACTCGACGGCTTCGGCGAAAATGTTATCATAAACTGCCGACTCCAAGAGCTGGTCGGCGCTTGATACGCCCTTATTTTGGAGCATCACGTGGCAGCGCGAGCACCATTTCATCAAGTCACGCGTGGAGATCACGCGCGGGTGCAGACCCTTGTTAAGCGAGATGAACGACGTCATGGTATAGATGTGGCACACCTTGGTGTACACGGAAATGAACTTGGCAATCAAATTCTTCAAGAGCGGGAACCGCGCGGCAAGAATTGCCCGGAGCTCAAGGTCACCCGGCGCCGTGACCTCGATCTGCTCCCAAAGCCGGTGCCCAATCATATCTGGCACACGGGCCAGGTCTCTGTTTGTTCTCACGGTAGAGATAAGCTTGAAATCGCTATGTGCACGAATCACCTCGCCCCTAGAGGGAATGCTAAGCTCTCTTTTTTCAAGCAACGTCAACAAGATCGAAAGCACTTCTGTAGGCGCCTTGTCGATGTCCTCCACAAGCACCCACTTGCCCTCTCTGACGGCAGTAGTCAACACCCCGGACCGCCACTCGAAAGAGCCCGGTTTCTCGCCGGAAGTGTACGTGCCCAAAAGCAATTTTGCGTCGGTTTGCTCGCCCAAATGGATCTTCACAATGTCGTCTTGTGCTGAGAGGTATGTGGCAAGCTGCGTGATCAAAAACGTCTTGCCTGATCCGGCCTGGCCATGCAACATCACGGGCCGGTTGTGCTGCACGGCGCGAGCCAAGCGCTGCAACACGTCCACGGCGTTTGTTGTGGGCACGACCTGCTCAGCGGCAGGCTCCGGCGCTTTCAGGGTGCTGCCGACCAAAACACCACATATACTCACCACCAGGCGCAGCAAGTCACTCTTTTCGATATGCACCACGGTTGGATTTGGGGCCTGGATGTCGGCGGGTAACGCCATGAGATTTGCGAGCCGCTTAGCCTCAACCAAATCGAAAAAGTGGTAGTCAATCTTGTAATTGCCGTCGTATTTGCCGGACAACGAAGCGCCCTTTAAATGCGTGGCAAGCATCTCATCGCGTGACGCCTCGGACGCGTTCAAGTACCGAGCCAAGAACTGCACGGCCAAGAACTTCGCCACGGCGAACTCCGCTCCAAAATTAAGGACCTGATAAAGTGTTTGCGGAAGCACAAAGCGCGCAAACCGGCGCGGCTTGTGGGCGTATATTCTGTAAAGGGCCAACAACACAAAATGCAATTCGGTGGCGGTTAATTCGGCCACCACAGATGAAAGCAGCTCTGCAAAATTCATAGAGGCCATGAAATGCTCGAGAAGGCCTAAACTCTCGGGGAAAACGACACAGATGCGCGATAACGCAAGAAGTATGGTGGCCCCACGCAATCTGGGCACATCTGTATTCTGGGTTTCGGCAAAAGCGGCCTCCAAGGCGTCCAGTTTTTCAATCCATCGAGCAACTATCTCAAGAAAAACCGGTTGGTACGCGTAATATACTGCCAGCGTTGTGCTGGAGTGTAATGCAAAAAGCGCCAATCTGTCCAAGTTAGCCAGCACGGTAGAGGCATGGTCATATTTGAAGGGCAGAGGCAATTTTTTCTGGGGAAAAGCCGCACGGTATGCCTCATAGCGAGCAGTGGCCGCAGCAAGGTCTAGCTGAACGGCGTGGTTCATTTTCCTCCCTTGATATTTCTGATTGGTATATTTCCAGGTCCAGTCAGTATGGCCGAGATGACTTTTGCGATGCCGATATGAAAATGGCTGGAGTGCAGGCAGTTCGCGGAAAAACCTGCGTGCGATGAGCCCATGTGCGGGTTTGGTTGCAAGCTGCAAATGGTGGTGACTTGGTGGGCATATTATTCACAGGAGGGCGAGCACATATGATTTGAGTCGAAGCTTTGGAAGCTGAAGAAAAGTAGAATACAGATATGAGTAAGCATGTGATTTGAAATTTTGGTTGCAAGTCTAATATGACATTTGTGGACCGAGAATCATGGGATATGGTGCACAATATGATTTTTTTTGCGTGCATGATCCGTCGTCGCGAGCACGGGATCTACAAAAACACTTCGAATTTCCGAAACGAAGCAGTAAATCTGTATATTTTGTGTGTTTTTTTTTTTTTTTTTTGCTTGATACATCTGATTAAGGACTGGGAGCCAGAGTTGCTTACCTAGCTCTCCAAAAAACTATATATGCATATATATAAAACCTTAGCCAGCTTCGCTACCATGCCTAGCGGCGTGGCTGCGTATGAGTACTAATTCGGTTGTCATCGCCCTAAAGGCTGTACTTCCCCCACCTGTCGCTTCAACTCTCGCAACAGAAGGGTCAGTAATGCGAGCCCATCCGGTGAGTGTGATGTGTGATTTCAAAAGCTCTCGATTTCTGACGGGTCACGTCAAGCCAGTTGCCCAAAAGACTTCTGGAATTTCAAGATAAATCAGCGATTTAAAGTAATCTGGTGCATTTCAAGAGGCAAGATTCAACGAAAAAAAGAAGAAAAAAAAAACAATTTACATTCTCACGCGAACAATTATAAACCTAAAATTTCCCAAAAGGTTTCACATTGAAACTGATTACCGCAACAACAAAACGTTTGAGATGTGAAAAAAAAAACTTTTTACCAAGCTTTTGCTAGCTCAAGAGAAAAACGCCCTGAAATCAATACTATCCAAGGACAGAACTTTATGTCACCAAGACTCATTGTAAACTTAAGTGTTTCCTACAAATACACACTCTCTTCTATAAGTAATCAGTGCTGGACCATAATCCTTTTGGGCCATTGTAAATACTGATTTCCTGGAATGAGACCCAAGGTGCTTTTTTTGGCATTATCGAGTTTCTTGCCAGTAATGCAAATGGCGCTCGCAAATGTCGAGGCTCAAGACACCGTGCAATTTACGCAGCCAGAGGCTCTGGAAACTTTTCATCAGCTCACAGAGGACGACCAGACGATTTTTGGTGCTGAGTTTTGTGAGCAAACTTGTGGCTTTGATGATACCGAAATTGAAATCGAGGAGGCAGACGACCTATTATACAGCTTTGTTGAACGCCTCAAAACCTACGTTACGCCTTTCGAATTCAAATTCATGAAATTTGATGCTGATTGCGATACCCTTCTCGATGAGTTCATGACTATCCAAGAAATTGTATCCACTTTGAAGTCTGAAATTGTCTCGAGCCAATTGAGTTTCGCCAAGGAAATGGTCGATTCGATGGCAAAAGCAGTTGAGCGTCTGAGAAGTAACTATGACCCAGAAAGTGCTGCGGATGGAGTGTTATGCAAAATCTCAGAAATCGGAGTGAGCGCTTTTGCTTTGCACAATTCATATGGATTTTTGGATATGACTATTCCAGACCATATTGACAGGGTGACGCGGTTGTGGCATGAACTTGCATTGTGGAAACTCGTTTTCAAGGACTTGAAAACAGTCACAGTGGATGATATTCTTGCGTTCGAAGAAAATTCGGCCAACGCAGAGTCTTTGGTTCGGAAACTTCTTGCACAACTCAGAACTGTCGACGATTGAGTGAAATTCTGTATCAAAAGAAACGTAATCCTTGTTATTCCTGAGGAATGTTTTACGTCAAATGAGATACTAATACAGGGCCATGAACAGTATTATCATGGTACTATATCGGACTTTATTCTAAATATACAACGTGCACGCTCGTTCCATGAAGACAATACCCTACAAGAAAATATCACATTATCTTTTGAACCTCATGAAATGAACAAAAATTGCGATAAGTTTGGCTTAAGGCTGAGGCCGAGGCCGGTTTAGGTGTCTTCAAACCTGAAACCACGAGATTTCAAGGCTATGGACAATTCCAGGACGTACTTGAACCACGTATAAAATACAAACCAGAATCACACGAACTAGTAACGGCCTGTCTTCTCCTAACGCCGTGAAATGTTATTGAGCTTTAAGTTGTTTACAGTTTTGAGCCTTGCATCCGGCATCATCCCAATCGCAGAAAAACCCACTGAATTGGATCATTCGCAATGTGTCTCCAATGTGAAGCGTGAAATTCTCAATACAGAGCCAGCAGAAAACACTACCAGGCCTCATGAGCTCGAAATACACCAGTTTCGCAAACGTGGGGCCATGATATCCCTCAATGAAACACGCGAGATTGAATTGCAGTTGGTTGAATACTATAATCAGCTCAGAAGGTACCTCGAGAACGGGTTTGATGAGCGTAACTTTGTGTTGGTGAGCAAGCATTTTCGCGAAAGGTTGAGTGAGCTCGAGGATAGGGTCAGTGCACTTTCGTACAATAGGGTCATTTCCGCGCAGCTCAGATTCATCACGCTAGTCTTTCGCATGATGACAAACGCGGTGGAGAGCTTACGCTTTTTTCATCTCCGGAGATTGGCACAATTCTTGGTGAGGGCAATCATCAAGCTAAACCTTCGGTTGTTGAGCTTGCACGATTCATATGGAGTGCCTGATCCCAGTCTAGACAATTATAATCTGGTCATAACGCGTCTGCGTACCCTCATACAGACGTGGAGCCAGATGTTCAAGAATTCGAAAAATGAGCCGTCGGCAACATGGATCATGTTCAGAGACCAGTATACTCGAGCGGTAAGAACGCTCGAACTCTTGGAAAGCCATGCTCAGTAAAGGCCATAGAAAATCAGTTTCTTGTTTATACTGGCGGGATGGTTACCCTGAAATTCGTAATGGTTGCTGATGTTTGGTAATTTGTAAGTTTTAGCTAGCACCAGATTAAATGGGCCAGCACGCACGCACAAGAGCTTTCGGGGCAATTCTAGCCACTCTCGATTTGCTGCAAAATTCAATCCAAAACACAGCCCTTTATAGGCATTTCAGTAGAGAAATTTCGATTCCAACGCCTTATTTCAGTATGTGTTCGCGACCATGAGTATAAATGGCGGCGTTTCCCTGACTATCACAAAAATGTCTTTTACCAATTAAGCAACCTTCTCTGATGATGTTCTTGGCCATTTTCTACCTCACAGCGGTAAGCGTCACCAGCGCATTGGCTAGCACCAAAAACAGAGGCCACACTCGGCAACAGCACAAGGAAAAGACAAGCGAGCCAGCTACGTTTCTGAGCGGATTGTTAAATACAGACATAACTCATCCTTTTGGAGAGTTGAGCAAATTCTCAGGAGATCTCAGCCTATCACCAGAGAGCGAGTTGTCACAAGTAGAGGTTCACAGGTCTTGGCAGGCCTTAGACGGATTTTTCAAACGAATGTGTTCTTTCATCGATGGATCGAAATTTGCCTGGGAAGATTTCGAGAAAGAAGCGCCTACTCTCGAGAAAGAGCTCGATGATATCATTCGCTCATCGCAAACCAACACGCCTTACTACACGAAGATCGCCCAACAACTGTTCTTTGTCCAAGCGTCGTTCCAGCAAATGAAGGTGTATGTCGCTCCTTTGAAACACTATGAGCGGTCCAGCGTCCCCGCAGAACAGTTAATTGGCAAAGTTTACGACCACAACATCCGGCTTTTGGCCATGCGCAATTCCCAGGGTGTGCCCGATCCATACATGAACGATTTCACTACCAAAGTGGCGCTTCACATCGAATACTTCAATTTCTGGAAAGAGAAAGCAAAAAAATATTCGCCTATGCATCCTGCTGTTCAGTGGTTGTTCGACCAACAAATTGCCCAAATGCAGAGCTCCATTCGCGATTTGGTCAAATACATATAGGGGAGTTATGTGAAGCAAAGATCGACAAGGTGGTCAACTCTCCGGGTGATATGATAATTCGGTCATGTAGGAAGAATTGTCGAGGCTAAGAGCTGTTGAGGTCACTCTCTACTAAACATTTGTTCCCGATATGATCCATTTAAATGAGATGAAACATAGCGTAATTGGTCATGTAGCGAAAAAGATCAGCAATTTTGGTTTCCCACGCCACAATAAAATGTAATGAGCCAATTGGGAAAAACATAGGAAGAAAGAAAAAAAAAACACAATTCAGGAAAAGGGATCGCTTAGCAATTTCCACGAGAAAAAAATCGGTTTCCTTGGAGGCATGCTGCGAAAATTACGCATGCCGTGTATTCTCTCGCAAATGAAATTGGGTGCGAAATGGCCACCTCGCCCGAGATGCCGTTTCTGTAATCGAACAATGGACTAGGACACCAAAACAAAACCAGCACCAAAGAAAAAAATTTCTGGGCAAGCGCCAAAAATAAAAACTCAGAGCCGCTTATTTCACTTATTCTATTCTCAGCAATAAGACTTTTTGGTATCAGTTTCAGCGACCGCGATAGATTCTTGTCATACCGATAAGCACAGATTAAAGCACGGAAGTCATTAGATAGTTTCGCCGAAAATCAACAAACACAAGCAAAGGATGATTTGCAAACTTTTTTCGGTCTCATTGCTTTTGATGGCCAGCCAGGCAATTGCCAAGGGCACCTCCCAAAGTATTTACTCCAGATGTACGTAACCCGTTTCACGAAAGCATCCATGTTTTGCATCTACTAACACACAGACAACGGCACCGAGGATCCGCCCAAATCTTGCATTTTCGAAAAGGTGGTGATCCTGAACACGGCGGACGCGCTGGCCATTGGCCATTGTGAGACCGTTCGTGGAAACGTCGAGGTGACGGACTTTGTGGACTCGATCCTCAGATTGGACCACTTGGCGAAAATCGAGGGCAGTTTGATCATCACCAACAGCGCCACGTTGATGCGTGTGGACGCGTACAGTCTCCGAATCGTGACGGAGACGTTTAAAATGGAAAGGTTGCAGTCGTTGGGGTTGATTGAAACCCCAAACTTGACCTCTGTGAAGACCATTGATTGGAAAGTCTTGCCGCTCTTGAGCCAAGCCGCGCTCGGCAATTTGAAGGACGTCCAGAGCATCACGATTTCTGACACGTCGTTGGTTTCCATTTCCGGGTTTGCCGGCACGGATTTGGAAAACTTGGACATCAACAACAACCGGTTCATGGAGCAAATCAGCTTCGACGCAGAAAAAGTCACCAACACATTGCACGTGACGGGCAACGCCAACAACTTGCAGGTGAAGCTTGCGGAGTTGAAGGAAGCACGCAACATCAGCATGAGCAATATCCGGGACTTGAACATGACGAAATTGCGCAAGGTGGAGGGATCCATGAGTGTGGTGGAAAACTCCTTCACCGAGGTGTCTTTCCCGTCGCTTTCTGAGATCGGCGGCCTGTTCCGCTTGGCCGATAATCGGGCCGCGACGCAGGCCACATTTGACGCCGTTTTGGACATCGGCGGCGGCGTGCTGATCGAGGATAACACTGTGCTTCACAAAATCAGTTTTCTCTCAAATCTTCGCTCAATTGGCGGAGCATTGGAATTGGTGGGCGACATCAACGAGACCGAGTGGAAGAGCTTGAAGATGGTCAAGGGAAGCATCAGTCTCCGGTCGACCGACCAGAATTTCGACTGCAACAAGTGGATCTCGGGCCCGATCAGAAACACGTTGCGGGGCGGCGAAATCGAGTGTTTTTCTCGTAAGGAAAAGGCACTGACGGCGCCAGGCGGATCCTCGGGCAAGACCGCCGAGCACCTGTCGCAGAGCGCAAAGCAGAAAATCTGCGAGTGGCTAGTTGCCGGGTTCATCATTGTGCTTTCTTTCAGCGTCTAGTTACTTGCTAGCGTTTCTTTCCGTAGAGGCGATTTTCGCGAATATACGCATCAATTTCTGGTAATAATGGTAGATTCTGGGGCGATTCGTGTGTTTCGTAAGCCTTGCGTACCGCCGATGAACTGATGGCCCCAACCGAGTCTCGATTCTCCCTGAGGGATTTCAAATGTACGTTTTTTGCCCACAGCCTGGGGATTTCGGGAAACTCGCCATTGCCAATTTTCTCAATATACTGTTTTTGTTCTTCGAACTTTGTTTTGTTTTCCGCTCTAGTGAGGCAAAACAAATCGGTGTTATACATGAAGTTGTTCAAAGAGTCGGCCAACGTGGCGGGCGCATAGTATTTTGGGTCTAGCACTCGAACTAGCGTGTCGAAACCAAGCAAAAAAGTCAATCTGGCAGGCTTTTTCCATGAGAAGTTTGTTTCCATATACTCTTGTATGGCAGCGGACTTATCGGCAAACTTGGCATGAGTTGTGAGCCCAATACCCACGTCAATATACAGATTTTCAAGCGAATTTGCCATGAGGTGCATCATGGCTAGCCTGTGCTCAAACAGCGCCGGCGCCGGCACGATTTTGTCGGCGTTTTTCACCGATAAGAGTAACAAGAGCAGTTTAGATGCATTTTCATGTTTTTCAGTACCAGAATTTCCATCAAAATCGTATGCAATCGCCTCTTGTGCTAGGGTCTGGTGGGCCACATGCGGAGGGTTGAAAGACGAGTCTAGAATGAGAATCCTCGAAACAGGCGTGGTGAAGTTGACAGACTTATACACAAGCGTGAATTCCTTCCCGGACTTAACGAAACTGTTCAACGCGTTTTTATAGTTCATGAATTAAATTTGTATATTGATCAGTGTGATGGTCTGATACGTGGGATTGTTTGGTATCAGTGTGATTTGGGTGGAATCAGAGGATGCGAGTGCA